>SKCR01032769.1:0-717445 GCA_019454045.1 Zanthoxylum bungeanum | reverse complement strand
AAACAACATTAGATCAGTTAAAAGTAAAGGCAAATTGCTACTTGCACTTTTTACTGATATTTTTAAAGCTCTAGCCTCTCTATTTGCCGAAACTACAAAGAATGTGAATATTGTGTTTTTGCATTGGAGGAATTCAAAAAATAATGATAAAAACTTAGACGAGATTATGACCTGGCTTGAATGGATTCTGTCCCATATACTTTTACGGACTGCTGAGAGCAATCCCCAGGGTTTGAATGATTTCTGGCTCAAGCAAGGTGCAGCACTGTTGCTCAGTTTGATGCAGAGCACACAAGAAGATGTTCAAGAAAGGTCAGCTACTGGACTTGCAACCTTTGTTGTCATTAATGATGAAAATGCTAGCATAGATTGTGGAAGGGCTGAAGCAGTTATGAAAGATGGTGGCATACGCCTTCTTCTGGACCTTGCAAAATCCTGGCAGGAAGGGATTCAGTCAGAGGCTGCAAAGGTAAATTCTTTTATGGTAATATTATTTATTATCATCTACCCTGTCATGCAACTGCGTCAACTAATTTTCATTCAGTTGTTTTTCTATAATTATACTAATTTCTTAAACTATGTAGGCTATAGCAAACTTGTCTGTGAATGCCAAAGTTGCAAAAGCTGTTGCTGAAGGAGGAGGAATCAACATCCTTGCTGTTCTGGCTAGGTCCATGAACAGGCTGGTAGCCGAAGAGGCTGCCGGAGGTCTTTGGAATCTATCTGTTGGAGAAGAGCATAAGGTTAATTACATTCCATTGTTTTAATGTCAGATGGAATATGATAAAACTTTGTAGTATTAATAACTTGAAAACTTATATTAGGGTGCCATTGCTGATGCTGGTGGTGTAAAAGCTCTTGTTGATCTTATATTTAAATGGTCCTCTGGTGGTGATGGTGTTCTGGTATATTCTTAACCTGCACTACTGTCTGCCCACGCAAATGCCTCATTGACCATGCTTTGCTGCTGTATGGTAGCTTATGCTGTGGATTGGTTCCCTTTTTTCTTTCAGGAGCGTGCAGCTGGTGCTTTAGCAAATTTAGCAGCTGATGATAAGTGTAGTATGGAAGTTGCATTGGCAGGCGGTATACATGCTCTGGTAATGCTTGCTCGCAACTGCAAGTTTGAGGGAGTGCAAGAGCAGGTGGTGCTAGTTTGGTGTTTGTGTCATTCTAGTCAAGTTTTGTCCATTAAACTTTCCGGTGCAGTTCTGTTATTTTCCTTAATATCATCTCAGCTGCCAGGCAAGGCTAGTGGGTGATTTTGTTCTTATTTGATGTCTCTTCTTATATACTCTAGGCTGCTCGTGCCTTGGCTAATTTGGCTGCTCATGGAGATAGCAATAGCAATAATTCTGCTATTGGACAAGAGGCAGGTGCTCTTGAAGCCCTTGTTCAACTTACTCGTTCTCCCCATGAAGGTGTCAGGTAGTTTATTTACATTCCAGAAGTCATTATTCTAGTTGTTCTTGTAATACACGGGTGCAACTTCATTGATTCAATCTTTTAATAATTCTTTCTACCTTTGTTTGGCTTAACAATATAAGAATGCTGCATTTAAATGCAATACAATTTTTTTAGACATTGATTTGCTAGATACTTATAACAGCAGTTTCATGTCTTTGGATAAAAGTGTTCTGAATTAACACTAAGAGGTAAGCTAAGATCCCCATATTTCTATAAATATCCCTGGAAATGAAGGCGGCTCGGATAACGTTTATTATTAAGAAATGTTCAATTAAATGAGTGTGTTTGATGTGAAACTGCAGTGACAGGTTAGATATTTGTAGGCATTACTTAGGAAGAACAATGTATTTTAGGATTTCTTTTTCAAATTGAGGTGGATTTCAAGTCATGTAAAACATGGCCACCCTCAATCAAACCCTCGAGGAAAGCTTTGAAGTTGTGGTATTATTCTCAGTAGAAATGAAAGATCAGACAACCATTTTTGAAAACTCTTTTCTCTAGCTGTATATAGCTTAATTCATAACTTTATGAGCCTCAACTTTTGTTTTTGTGCAAGGTTATGCTGTTTTTAATGGGCTTTATCTGCTTTCTTGCATGTACCCATCAACACAGGCAAGAGGCTGCTGGTGCATTGTGGAATCTATCATTTGATGATAGGAATCGGGAAGCAATTGCAGCAGCTGGTGGCGTTGAGGCACTGGTATGGTGTTTGCCTTTTTGAGCTGTAAATTATGTATTATTTGATATCTAAGACCGTCTTGGGCACTATAATGCACAAACAACACATGCTACACAACACATTGACGAGTTTGCTTTCCTGTGCAATCTGTCTTCTACTTATTGGAAGTTGTTCCACTCTTCATGGCTTTAAGATATATCTTTTAATGATGCCTCTGTCATCCAAATATGACTTATATTTTACTTTTTCCTTGGGAAAAATTTCACTACTTTGGGTAGGTAGCCTCACGTTATAGGCCAGCCTTTAAAGTTTCACTATATTGTAAAGCTTTGTTGTTTATGTAGGTTGCTCTTGCACAATCCTGTTCAAATGCCTCTCCAGGTCTGCAAGAGAGGGCTGCCGGTGCTCTTTGGGGATTGTCAGTTTCAGAAGCTAATTGGTATTTCCACGAGTTACACACACGGACATGCACACACATGTTATGGTGTATGCTTGTATTGAACAAGCTTTTGATGCTGCTAGAAGTATGTCGTATGTTATAGTTTGTGAAATACTATTTATAAGAGGATCCACAAAACCTGTTCCTACCTAAAATGCCACCTACCCTGCTCCAACCCACAGGTTCTCCTCTGCCTATCACATCTATGATTTATATTTGAAC
Organism: Zanthoxylum bungeanum; assembly: GCA_019454045.1. Classification (NCBI taxonomy): domain Eukaryota; kingdom Viridiplantae; phylum Streptophyta; class Magnoliopsida; order Sapindales; family Rutaceae; genus Zanthoxylum; species Zanthoxylum bungeanum. Next base: position 714,638 of record SKCR01032769.1, on the reverse strand, counting down.
CATAAATCTCCATTATACACGAATATTACAGAACTGTTTGTTGATGTCATGAAAACAGATTTGGCACTTATCGCATAAAATAAAATAAATAGGAATATTTGGAAAAGTATTTCAGGTTCATTTGCCTGGTTAATAAAATTTTCACATTGAGGCGTTGGACAATGGGGCCTTACCAGATGGGAATGGTTTTACACAATACCCAACTTTAATAAAGGCAACGTTGCTATCTTCGGTCACTGTACCGTGATATGTAAGTTTATAATAACATCTGAAATTGTAGACTTGTAGTGTGATAGCATCATTCGGATTGACTTACTCTGTGCTTGGAAGATAATGAATGATTTCTGAACTTTGTCAGCTGTAATCAGTATTTTATTCTTCAATTCCCCTCCTCCCAATTATGCATTCTCATTCACTGGTATAATGGTACTGTATTATGCTGAAAGATGATGTATTTTTCTGGTAAAGTGGACATTAGCATTACATTTTATGCTTACAAATCAATGCTTTATATTCTTACTGGTCTTTATCAGCATTGCTATTGGACGTGAAGGAGGTGTTGCACCTTTGATTGTGTTGGCACGCTCTGAGGCTGAAGTAAGTATTTCAGTGTACTTATATTATTGACTAGCAATACAAGCATTTTATATTTGTTAATGATAATTGATATGCATACCTTTTGATCTCATCCGTCATTGCATAATAAGTGAAACTCATTTTGTTACATAATTGTTGTTAGCTGTGCTGTAAATAATCCGCTGTCAAGAGAATCATTTTAGTGTTTGGTAAATTCTGTATTTAAAAGTGTCGTGAGTTTAAAAAATTTGTGTTTGGTAAATCTTACAATTAAACTACCATAAAACTGCAAATGACTTAAATGGTCATAATGTTAAATGAAATTTATTTACCCATATATAAAGTGGTATATATAATAATTAGTAACTAAAAAAATTATATTTGTACTTTATTAATTTTGTTATCTTAAAATAATTGAGGATGGGCCTTGGTGTATCGGTAAGGTTACTTCATGGTGACCTGGAGGTTACAGGTTCGACTTTCGAGTCGCGGAAACAACCTCTTTGTGAAAAAATAAGGGTAAGGTTGCGTATATATTGAATCCTCTCAAGAGCCCACAGTGTGAGAAGCCTCGTGCGCTGGCCATCCATATCTTAAAATAATTGATTAGGAAAAAAAACTATAATTTTCATCAAATAACACCAACTTTATATAATAAACAATAATCATGATATTCTTAATTTTTTATTTTATTTTATTTCCTTATTGAATTAGGATAATTTCGTGTTTATGTAATATATGTGAGGATATATGTGGAATTATATGAAATATAAAACTGGTTCTCAAAAATATATTTGAAAAGCTTTTCCTTTCCTACTTTTAAAAAATCTGCTGTAGAATGGGTGTGATTTTTCCAAAAGTGATTTTAAAAAAGAAAATTACCAAACACCAAAACTAGCTTTTAGCTTCTCAAAATCAATGTTGAACCTCCCCACAAAAATCTCAAATAGGCCCTAATTGGCATCAGTAATAATTGTTATCCAGGCACTACTATCAAACTAACGTGATATATTACTTGGTAGTTGGTACTCTGAAGTTTTGCCCACACCTGTTATTTATTATTTTTTTCTGCATCTATATCACACTGCATAGTCTGACAGTTCTTTCTTGCTTGTTCATGTGATCATAACTTACGTTTTTGGTTATGTATCTAATTTTTCCCTTTGAAACATCAGCAAGTGCCTTTTTAACTTCTGCACAGTTATTCTGTTATCGACATTTTTTTCACCCAAATTCTCAAGTAGAGCTTGATTTGGTGATATATTGTATTGGACGTTTTTATTTTTTCAGGATGTCCATGAAACTGCTGCAGGAGCTCTTTGGAATCTTGCATTTAACCATGGTAATGCTCTCCGTATAGTGGAGGAAGGGGGAGTTCCCGCCCTTGTTCACCTGTGCTGTTCATCAGGTTCAAAGATGGCTCGATTTATGGCTGCATTGGCATTGGCATACATGTTTGACGGCAGGTAATTATGTGCAACTTCAACCTATAAAATACTATGCTATTTTTTGTGCAATAAGTTAAAATTGCTCAAAATTCCTTTACACTTTTTATAAAATTCACTGCACTTGGTATGTTTGCAGTACATAAAAGAAGGGTCCATGGAAAAAAAGGTGGTTTGCTTTGAAAGAGAAACATATATGCTTACAATTTTTTTTGCATGATATCCTACAGAATGGATGAATTCACGTTGATAGGAACTTCAACAGAAAGCACTTCAAAGTGTGTGAGTTTAGATGGGGCTAGAAGGTTGGCTTTGAAGCATATTGAAGCTTTTGTTCTCACATATTCTGATCCACAAGCATTTTCAACTGCTGCTGCATCATCTGCTCCAGCTGCATTGACACAAATAACAGAAAGAGCTCGCATTCAAGAAGCAGGACATTTGAGATGCAGGTTTACATTCTTTCTCTCCCCCTCTCGCATTCTCTAATTCCCTGACCATCTCATGCTGCCAGGGTTGGGCGGGAGGTCAGGCCATACAGTTGTTTAAAGGGTAAAGACAAATAAAAAAGAAGAAAGAATACATTTTTTTGACCTTGTGTTGCTTTATGTCCTCAGTGGAGCTGAAATTGGTAGATTCATCACCATGCTACGGAATCCTTCTTCTGTACTCAAGTCGTGCGCAGCATTTGCTCTTCTCCAGGTAATTATTACATATTCTCTATATCTCTCTATGGGTTCATGTTTTGGGTTATTTATCTTTCTAATCTTCTTTTAAAGTTTGATAGGTATTTTTATACTTACCGAGAATTCATTTATTTAATTTCTCAAATGCAGTTTACGATTCCTGGTGGCCGGCATGCAATGCATCATGCAAGCCTTATGCAGGGTGCTGGAGCAGCACGAGTTCTGCGTGCAGCAGCAGCAGCAGCAACTGCTCCGATAGAAGCCAAAATATTTGCCAGAATTGTACTTCGCAACCTGGAACACCATCACCATGTAGAACCTTCAATATAAAGGGATCAGTTGATAAAGGCTATTTACTTTAGCTATGGAGATTCCTGATTCCTCTTAGCAGTGGTATAATAAACTGTAAGAATATTTTCTGCTCCCTGTAACTACACAGTCGTATATGAACTGAGATCATGTGCCCCAACCGGTACTGCCTCATTGGTTAGGTATTTTAGAAGGCGTTAAACTAGTTTTGTAGTGATCTTTTTATCCTTTCTGTAACAAATCCTTTCGTGTTAAAAGGTATTTCGATTAGGAGATTGACTTGAGAACTGATATCACAATATTTTCTTTGTTATTCTTTTAGGTATATCTTCTATATGATCATAAATGTTACAAGTCGTTTGACTTATATGCACTGGGGTTATTTTAGTTACCTTTATCGTGGAAAATTAATAATAGCTTTTGGAAAATTGCTTTTCTTCTTTATCTTGTTTCCTTTCCTTGTTTGTTCACTGGTAGTGGTAAATAATAATGATTCATTCTGATTATCATAATGAAATTATTGTGAATCGTTACATGTAATAATTATTTTCTAATTAAAAGATTCACAATGGTTCCACTATGGGAAATAATAATGAAATATGAAGCACATTTTTCATTTAATTAATAATGATGGCTATGAATTCATCAAGCTTATACAAGGTTCATATATGAAGTACAAAGAATGAAGTGACATATTAATGATCAGAGCTCTCAAGACCCTGATATTTTCACTTGATGATGACGACGACGACGACGATAATAATGGCTTAATGTTCAAACAGTGTAGTGCTGGTTCATGCAATCAATGTCTAAACCCCTTCGCTTGGCAAATGATTCAACTTTCCCTTTCAGTGCATGAAGCTCCCTCATTCTTGCAATCTCTGCACGCCTTTTAGCTTCTTCAGCCATGAGATTGATGTCCCTAAAAGTGCTTCTGTCACCAAACACTTTGGTATCAGCGGACTGGAGGCCATGTAATGTTCTCTGCTCCGCTGCCCATGCCGCCTCGCGAGCTTCCTTACCGAAGTTCTTTCTGTTGGTGAAACAAAAAATTTGCATTAGAGAACTTATGAAAGAAACAAGTTTTTATAATTCTGAACTTGGGATAATTGCAATTTGAAATGCACTCACTCTTTTGGTCCACGACTAAGCCCCAGGCTCTTCCACTGAGAGCATATCTGACAGCAAATTTGAGATGATCAAGCAGCATGTAACTGACAATATTATACAACCAAATGACACCTGTCCAGCCCCATCCGATTTTCCTGATCACTGCAAATTTCCAGGTTGCAGTGGCAGATATCACAGTTGCATTCTGCAAAAGGTTAAGATTTTGTTATCAAGTTAATATGTTATGAGGAGAATTGCATAACATGTGGAGGGCATATGCTTAGTACCAACTGAGCAATAATGAAGGCAACAACGAGCAGCAGGCCTGGTCTTTCAGTGACTGACCAGCCCCTGGAGCGAGTCACGAATATTAAAGCCTGGCTAATGGTTCTGACCTGAAGATATATAGCAGATGCCATTTTTTCTTTCAGGTCAGTAGAAATTGCATCATCTGACATGTTGAAATGGTGCTGGTTGAAGTCCCTCACCTCGAAATGTTTCTGCGAAAAAGAGAATGTCAATGATGCAAGATACGAAGTGCCAATACATTGTGTACTTGCAGTAAACAATGTAACTTTCTCGATTGTGTTGTTGAACAAAAGAATGGAATTTACTGGAAAGAAGTTGGTTTCATAAGCTGTTCAGAAGAATAAGACTGTCATTAGAGCCATGTAACCACCGAGGACAATTCCCAGTCGTAAATATTTCACTGAGCTTTTCTAACTGTCAGGAAGGGGAGAAGACTTTACCCTGTCTTTGGAGATGGTCATGATAGTACCTGTACGCAGACCATATAAATGACAGACAAAATAGAATTTCATAAAATTTATTATTATGAAATGTAAAGGGCATATTGTCAAGAACTAGAAAAGCTAACCATCATTAAGAATGGCGATGACAAGAACCATGAAAGGAGGAAAATCGAACTTCCAGAAGACTGCCAGCAGCATAAATCGTGCAAAAACCATTGTAAATGAGTTGTGAGTAACATGAAGGATGCACTACTTTTTTCTCTTCTTTCATTTTAAAAATGTAGAGAAATTCAGTTTAAAGGATGCTTATTGGTTTTCGTCCGAGGTCCACAATAGAGAATTTATAGGTTGAGGGCACTAGCGATCCTGCAAAACAAAGGTAGAGTGAGCGGGAGTACTGCCCACCGGTGTGGTGGGTGCCGTAGGCACTCCGACGCTCAAGTCAGTAGTGAAGATGGGCGATAAATAAGGAAGAGTAAGGTCTGAGATTACCTTGACCTCCGTTGACTGCCGTGAGGGCGGTGGGTCGGTGTTTAGAGGGTAAGAGGCTCTGAGAGCTCAAGTTGGAGAGCTCAGACTTGAATGAATCTGTATGTTGAGTTATGTTGTCATTTATAGCTTGAAAGAAGTCACTTTATAGCTGTAACATGAGCTGTACTTGTGATGGTGGGACCTACAACATGCTGACATCTCTGGCGATGGGCCCACAACGTGCTCAAGACTTCATCTTTCGGCGATGGAGAATATTGTGTTAGGAAAAAAAGATATAATAGCCAATGTGATGTTTTCCGGTAGGGACCAGTTCGAAGGTCCAAAAGGCAGCCTGCAAGCTTTAATTGGGCCTTATCTCTCCACAGATTCGAAGCGAAAAGACAGTTTTACCCTTGGGCATAAATTTGGCCCGTACAGTTTGTTTCATACTCTCTAAGTCGAAGAGTCTTTGACTTGGAGAGTACTTTGCCGAGTGAATCGTCTGGGATCTGACTTATAGTATGTTGGCGTCTTCAATGTCGTCTGAACTAGATGAAGGCCAGGTCTCCAACTTGACTCTACAAGAGCCATGGGGAATGTTCCCAGTCGACTGAACCAGATGAATGTCAGAATAATCCCTATATTACGGGTCAAAGGACCAGGAGAATCTTCAATGTCGTCTGGACTAAATGAAGGCCAAGTCTTCAATATTGACTGTACATGAGCCATGAGGAATGTTCTCAGTTGACTGAACCGGATGAAGGTCAGGAAAATCCTCATACTACGGGTCAAAGGACCAGATGAGTCTTCAATGTAGTCTGGACCAGATAAAGGCCAGTTCTTCAACTTGACTCTACATGAGCCATGGGGAATGTTCCCAGTCGACTGAACCAGATGAAGGTCAGGATAATCCTCATACTACGGGTCAAATTACAAGGGGAATCTTCAATTTCGTCCGGACCAGATGAATACCAGGTCTTCAACTTGACTCTACATGAGCCATGAGGAATGTTCCAAGTCGACTGAACCAGATGAAGGTCAGGATACTCCCCATACTACGGATCAAAGGACCAGGAGAGTCTTCAATGTCGTCTAGACCATATGAAGGCCAAGTTTTGAACTTGACTCTACATGAGCCATGGGGAAAGTTCCTAGTCAACTAAACCAGATGAATGTCAAAATAATCCCAGATGAAATTTGGTTGATTAGTCACTTGATTGTATGATTACCGTGTAGTTTTTCATTATTTGGAAGATTGCACGGCTTGTTAAGACATTAGTTATGATTACACTAAGACTAGGCTCTGTAAGAACTATATCAGAAGCACTACGGGCAGCATCAGTGGTGAAAATTCGATTTTAATTCTAGGTTCTGACCCTATGCGGAATTAAGCACAATAATTTAAGATGAGTCTTAAATATTATTTTTATGGATCACTATCAAACACGTAACAACAATAAAACAAAGTAAATTAAAGAGAGCAGAAAACAAAATCAACACAACAATTTTGTTAACGAAGTGAAAAACTCGTGCGAGTAAAAAATCACTCCGGGTATCTAGGCTACCTGCCAAAATCGACTATAATGAGAAAAATTTACAGTGATGATATAAGACATATGACAGCAACTCCGCCGACTCTAATCTCACAACTGTAATAACCCGAAAAACTCCTCGAGCCTGCACCAAACGGCTTTCTTCAGAACCTCTTGATGCATGTTGATTGTTTTTACCCATTGTCTTTTTGTGACAAAAAGGAGGAGGGTTTTTATATTTTATATTAAGGGGGAGTAGGTTTATATTTTTATTTGCTCTTTATATTCTCTTTGCTTTTGACGGATATTTTGTTGTTTGTGGCTGTTTCAGGTGAGCAATCTATTTACGCTGGCATTGTGTCTTCAAGATTATTTGTTGATTAGGTATTAGATCGAGTCTCATTGTAATAAGTCTATATCTTGATGGTTAATAGTTGACAATTTTATTTTTGCATATATTACCATAATATTGGTATTAGGTGATTTTGTCACTGAATGGCAAAGAAGGAGATTGTTGGGTCCAGTCTTGATCGGTAACTTCTGTAACAAAACTAGTTCAATTGAGTTATAACGAGCCTTGAAGATCTCAGAGCAATTAGACAAGTATTTGGAAAATTTTACATGAAGATATCAGAAGCTCGTTGTTAGTGTCGCGTTCGTACTCGCGTTCGAATGAAATTGGATAGAGGCTTCTCATGCGTAGTGCGTTCTTCAGGACGTTCGGAAAAAAATATTCCAGAAAGCTTGCGTTCATTGTATGTTCGTCACACATTCTTCAGGCGTTCTAACGTCCGTGCGCAACTGGGTTATTTTAGACGCATTTTTGAAGCCTATTTACCATAAGGAAAACCATATCTATACCCCACCTATTTAAACAAAGCCTAAGCCACTTTATCTGTTGTTGAAAACACATTATTCAGAGCTACAGCATCTTTTATTTTCAACTTTCTTGTGATTTCTCCTTGAACACTTATTTGATTCTTGTGTCTTCTTTCTTTTGGTGTGATTGTTCTTTGATAAAACATCCACACAAAACACAATCTTAACTCAATACTCCAAGCCTTCAGAGTTTTAAGGAGGAATTTGGTAGTCGGAGTTTCGACGTTACGAATTCGCAGAGTTGATTCACTCAGAAACTTCAGAGGTTCTGAAGAAGGCTGCTTGGTGCAGACTCCGAGAGTTCTTCGAGTTATTACAGTCTAAAGGTATTTGAGTCGGCAAAGTTGTTGCTTAAGGTCCTATACCATTACTGTAAGTTTTCTCTGTTATAGTGGATTTGGATGGTAGTCTATATATCCAGAGTGGTTTTTTTTTCTGTTAAGAGTTTTTCACTTCGTCAACAACATTTATGTGTTGATTGTTTTACTTTATGCTCTTTCATTATTGCTTTTATTCAGTTTGTGGACATTGCTTAGATTTAAGGGTGTTTGGATTTAACTATACAAATTCTATCTCGTACTTGTCTTAGATAGAGTTGGTTTATAATTCCACATATGGTCAGAACATAAAACATACGAATTTTCACATTTGAGTCAATAAGAGAGTAATACTAATTTCTTTTATAACGTTGTTCATTTTCTCATAAATGGCAAGACTTTGTTGGATTAATAATATTGTACTATGAATGACTCAGTATCTCTACTGTATTATGGACTCTATTTAAGTAGAAACCAAGTTGAAATAGAATGTATTTAGAGAAACAAAGGAGAGAGAGATATTCATTTACCCATCATATATATATATATATATATATATATATATATATATATATATATATATATATTATATATATATATATAATTCATATATATAATAAAATAACCGATGAACCGAACGGTTGTGTCTCAGTTTGATTTCTAAGTTGGATATTTAAAAAGCGACAAGAAAATTTCATACCTTTATGGTGTGTTTAGTTAAGGGTAATGAGAATGGAGAAATGAGAATCATTTCCAATAAGGTGTTTACTTCATGAAATAAAATAAAAATAGGAATGAGAATGAGATTGGGGCCCACAAATTTGGGAATGGGGAATGCGAATCTCATTCCCACCACCCCCATGGGAATGTGATTCTCATTCCCATTATTGATAGAAAATTACAATATTATCCCTAAGATAATTAATTAATATTAATTTATAAATAATAAATAAAATGTATTAATAATAATCAATAATTAATAAAAAAATAATATTTACTATTTTAATAAAATAATAATTTAATAAAAGAATATATTAATATTTAATAATTTAATACATTAATAATTAATTAATTAAGTAATAATTAATTAATACTTAAATAATGTATAATAAAAAAAACTATTAATCAATAATTAATAATAAAATAATATTTAATATTTTAATAAAAATAATTTAACATCGAGTAATTTATACAACAAAAATTAATAATAATTAATAAATAATAAATTAATATATAATTATAATTAAGGGTATTTTTGTAACTTTTTAACAATTCATTCCGATTACTGGACAAAGTAAACACATCAATGGTAATACTGCTTCATTCCGATTCCGATTCCTACAGTTAAGTAAACAACTTATTCTGATTCCGATTTACCATTCCCATTCCAGCTCATTCCGATTCCATCTCATTCCGATTCTATCTGATTCCGATTACGAGTACGTAAACGCACCATTACTGTAATGGTTTCGGGTTTAAAGTTGAAGATACTCTTATATTGACGCAAGTTTGAACGCACCCCACGTTAACGACCAAGGGAGGAATTCTTCGAGCAGAGAAGCATCACCCGAGGCCGATTTCAGTGGATCACTATAGAATCTTTCAATTTTAATTTAGTCCGATTTAATTTCAGTTTAGTTCGGTTCAATCGAAAATATGATCGTAAATAAAAAATTATCTTCTAAATGTACATTTTCACTAGTTGGATGATTGGAAATTTTTTTTATTAATTGAAAAAAAATAGACTTAAACTGAATGGATATAACTTCGATTCAGATCGGTCAATATTCAATTTGTTCAATAATTTATGGGTGGTTCAAAAAAGTTTATTTTATATAAAAAAATCATATGGTTCCATTCGGTTTCCAATCGGAAACCCTAATGTCTTGTAAAGTTAATTAGCTTATGATTCTAAAAATTATAGAGTTAATGTTTGTTAGACGTCAGTCTAACACGAAGGTCTGAGATTTGAGTCAGGGCTACCCCAACAAATTAAATTTGTGGATCATTGAAATTAGCTAAGAAACTAAATGTGCTTGAACACTGCTTTGGAATTCTGGTTTCCAATTTAATTAGGGTGAAAGAGAAGAGAGATTAGTAATGATAATCGATAGCTATAATATACTTTTATTAATAAGAAAAAGTGTGAGCCCACAAGTACAAGAATCTCACCAGAGCAATTGGTGTCTGCATGTATCACCAGGGCTCGCATACCCATATTATTATTACAATATAAAATCATATAAAAAAAAAAAGCAAAGTCCCCCAGCTTTATTATTCATCTTGTGATCGTCTCCATCTTAGTTAATGCTGTTCCAAGCAAAGCAAAACCAAGCAATTACCATTAGTTAATTATCACTAGATTTGAGAACAAAAATTATGATAGATAAATTTGTAATGAAATGTTGAAATTCATGGACCTAATATAAGTTTTTGGGTTGAGTTATATGTCATGTATTTTATATGGTATTAGAGTAATTACTAGGCTAATATTATAAACCTGGGGCAATTCACAATTTTTAAGTTAGTATTTGGGTTGAATTTGTCTCATGATAATGTGTTATCACGATTCAAACCCACATTACCTATCCGCATGCATAGACTAGTCAGAGAAAAGACCGGTCTTATACGAGAGGAGGAATGTTAGAAAAAATATTGAATTGAGTTACATTCATCAATTTTAACAGAAGTAAAATAACTCACTTGGCACAGTTGGTGTTCTTAGAAATGGGAATATTCAACTGAACACCACACTTAGTAGGAAGAGAAGAGGCTGCGTCTTCTTTGATATTGGGATAGCGAGCAGCGGCTGCCTTTACACAATCACAAGCTGCACGTCTATCAGCAACAGTTGGTGTAATATCTTTGAGATTCTTCACGCCGTCACAGCACGCAGGGGCAGGATTGCCACCGTTCGTCAAATAAGGAATGCAAGAGGCCAAAGATGAGTCAACTTCCCCACAATTTACGGCCTCTCCGGGCTTCACCATGAATTGAACCATGGCTAGCACAACCAACATTGATACAGCAACACTCTTCATTTCTGCTATAATATGAAATGCTTAAAGTCTTTTGAGTTTTTTTGTAGAAATATTTCTTTGTGCTAAATGGCAAGCTGAAATAGAGTATATATAGCTTACAAGTGATCAATGAAGTTAAAATTTTGTGGGTCATGCATAAATAACAATAGCAGTTACAAAATTTTGGAGGCTTCGTTGCCTTCCAAGATACAATGTCACTTTATATCCCCAAATAGCAAAGGGGTCAGCTTTTTGCATCATATTTTTCTTTTTAGCTGCTTGCTTCAGTTTTTTCTCTTTGGCGATAAGCCCTTATCTGGTTCTGATCATTTCAATGAAGGGGCCATAACTTTTTCTGTTAGCCGTCCAAGTAACCTGTCAATTAAGTTGAACCAAAATAAGATTTACATTTGTCGATGGTAAAATGCAAGAACCAGGGGCAAATTAAATTACCAATCTCCTTTGAAATTATTAATTGAGTTACAAGGATAAATTTTAAACCGAATCACACACTCTGAAGTATGGATTGACTTGAGTTGTCCTGAATTTTTTTTTTTTTATTTTTGGAAACTTCATTTGCATTAAAGGAAGCAAGGGGCGTGGTTTGGTGGTGTATGATTCAAGATCTCACCTTGAGATCCTGGGTTCGAATCCAGGAAATACGTTTCTTGTAAGAGTCTGAGACAGTTGGAATTTTACCTGCTCCGTTTAAACCCAGAAGAAATGATTTGACGGCGGAATTTCCAACCATTCCAAAAAAGAAAGAAAGTAATATTACACTCAAAGGCCACACCTATTACACAAAACACCCCCATTCCACTATATCACACTCATAAATTAAAAGAATATCGCATTCCAATCTAACCAAAAGTCATACAAATCAAAATTCAACCACTCTACAATCTTATGATATACTTAAAATTGAAATTTTATTATATTTATGGCCAAATATTAGGATCCTACTAGATGTTTCTATCAATTGTCCTAGGGTCACTTTGCTATGAACTCTGAAGATTGCATTTAAGTTTACTCTCAGAATTAAATAAATGATTTAGAGGACAAATTAACTAAGAAAAAATCATACATCGGTCTAAAAGTGATATTGATTTAAGAATATAAGCAGAAGACAACTATCAATTTTTAAGTTAGTTTTTAGGTTAAGTTATACCAATAAAATTTAATATGGTATCAAAGCCAATCTCGTATATGAGTAGACTCACATAATCTATCCACTTGACACGTGTCAGGAAAAAGACTCACTTGCACGTGAGGGAGAGTGTTGAAGAAAAATCTTATATTGGCTAAAAAGTGATATTGGTATAAGAATATAAATATAAGATAACTATCAAGTTTTCAGTGGAGTCAAACCCATAAAATTTGACAGGCATATACTAGTTTACTAATCATCCATAGAAATTCAACAATGATAAATAATTAAGTGTACATCCAAAGACATGCCTCGGACATAAAAAATTGAAAAGAAAATAAATAAATAAATAAAAATAAAAATAAAATCATATTTTTATACATATGGTGTGTTATTTTTGATGTACACCTATCATTTAGGATAGAAATTACAGTTCCTTTGCAAATTCTTTAATTGAAAAAAAAAATAACACTATTCATGGCATTGCATGTTTCCTGTTATAGTTTTGTTCCCTTATAAGAGTTGTAAATAAATTCATAAATTCATATATATAATATATAAAACAAGTATCGTTTGCTTCAATTTTTTTTTTTTTTTTTTTTGGCCTCACACCAGCTCTTTCATTTTAGGATGTAATAATTTTAGATAGAACATAATATAGAGAAAAGATTCATGCACTACAAGAATTATGGCTTTTAGCGTCCAAATATTTAGCGTCGAAACATTATTCGACGCTAAAAGTGAGCTTTAGCGTCGAAAATCATTTTCGACGCTATATGTCATATTTTTAGCGACGGAATAAAATTTCGACGCAGAATATTAATGTTTTAGCGTCGAACATATTTTTCGACGCTAAAAACAGAACTTTAGCGTCGAATAGTATTCGACGCTGAATAATTATATTATTGCAATAATTTTTGGCGCCAAATATTACACTTTTAGCGTCGAAAAAAGGAGTCGACGCCACAAATATACTTTTAGCGTCGAACATATATCGTCGCTAAAGGTTTATAAAGTTTCCACCGACAAATCCTTGACTCTTTCGCGTCTAAATTAAATTCGACGCTAAATTTTTTATGTTTAGCGTCGAAAAAACGGTTTCGACGCTAATAACGTACACAATTAGCGTCGAATTTGAATATTCGACGCCACAAATAATACTTTTACGCGACAATATGTTACGCTAAGATTATGAAGCTTCGAAATATATTTAGGTTATGAAGCTACCGACAGATCCTTGATTCTTTCGCGTCTAAATTAAATTCGACGCTAATTTTTGATATTTAGCGTCGAAAAAAGGTTTCGACGCTAAAAACAGAAACAATTAGCGTCGAATTGGTTTAGTCGACGCCAAAAATAATACTATTAGCGTCGAACATATTTTCGACGCTAAAGAGTTATGAAGCTTCCACCGACAGATCCTTGATTCTTTCGCGTCTAAATTATATTCGACGCTAATTTTTGATATTTGGCGTCGAAAAAACGGTTTCGACGCTAAAAACTTCAACAATTAGCGTCGAATTGGTGTATTCGACGCTAAAGATAGGTTAAAATGCAGATGGTCACCAACCCTTCTCCCCCTCTGTTTTTTCTCTCTCTTCTCTTCATTTTCATCCTCTGAAATCTGAGAATTTCTCCTCTACAGCCTCACATCTCTCCTAAAAATTTTCAATAAAATTGTAATCAATTTCCGATAAGGTAATTATTCTTTCATATTTCTTTATTATTTTCAATTTTTATGATTATATATGTTGTTTATATGTTGTTTGTTAGTGATTTATGATTCATATATGTAGAGTAAGTATATTAATTAATAATATAATTTTTTTAAACTATTTAATTTATCAACCAAATATATATATATATATATATATATGCTTAAATTAAGTATTACTGAATTAGTAATGTTGATTACTGTAAAATGATATCTAATAATTATATTATTATATTTAGGTATTCTGCTGAAATGGATAGAAATTGGATGAGCTCTCTGGATAGATTGAGTGTTGAATATCGTAATGGAGTGTCTGAGTTTATGGAAATCGCAAAGCAACACATTGATGCAGAAGGTCGTGTTCGTTGTCCATGTGCAAATTGTTTGAATAGGAAAAGGAAGCGGTTAGATGAAGTTCATAATCATTTATACATGCCAGGAATATCACCAACTTACCGTACGTGGATTTATCACGGTGAGCAGTATCATTCTCAGTCACGGTTTTTTGATGTCGGCGAAGGGAGCAGTAGTTACAATCAACCTGCAAACGATGAGATCGCCGATATTTTGCATGACTTACAAGGTCTACAACTTGGTCATAGTGTTGGTGGCGACATGCCAGTGTTAAGTGGAAATGATCAAAATTTATTTAGTGAACTACTTGATGAGGCAAAAAAAATTCCATTCGAAGGTGCTGGAATGTCGATCTTGAATTTCGTTGTGAAATTATTACACATTAAAGTGATCAACAGAATGATGGACACACGGCCGTATTCGGATAGAGATATCAGATGATGGACACACTCAAGTCGGACAACATAATTCAGCGTTTAATACAGCCATAGGAGCTACAGCTCGATATGAAGCTCCCCAAAACTACGTATCTTGGAGAAAGATACCGTGGGAGACAAAAATGAACCAGCTATTCCCTTCGCTACTTGTAAGTTTTCGATATTGTTTGTTATTTAACATTTTTATTTGATACTTATTTTTACTCGAATTTTCATGTAGGAATGGTTCGACTTCGATCTGACCCAAGTGAATGTCCAACAATATATTGACTACCACATGGGGAAAAGTTATAAAGATTATAGAACAAAAGTCCTGAAACCAATATTCGACGAACATGGACCTTCAAATGCTCCACAACACAAGCATGATTTTATAGAGGAACAAGATTGGACATTCTTATGTGAGCTTTGGTCTAGCAAAAAACACGAGGTAAATTTTGAAATAAACGGAAATTTATAATTGTCTTTGTTTTCGGTACTTACAGTGTTGGTGAATACATGATAAATGTCACGCAAATGCGGAAAATCGAAGTCACTTGCGTTTTAACCACCGTGGGGGTTCGAAGCCATTTATCCAACATCGTGCCGAACATTCTGAGGTAAATATATCATAACGTAAAATTTAACAGTTAATTGTTTTTACTATCTGGAATAATATTGAATTTATTTTATGTTTATAACAGAGCAGCACAGGTGAGGTGCAATCATTTCCAGATTTTTTCCGTGTGACGCATTACAATGACAAGAATAAATGGATAAATGAAGAAGCCGAACGCTGCTATGTAAGTTTCAGTTTTTAAAATAAAATAATTAATATTATATATGTTAATTTTTTTTCTCAAATTCTAATATTAACTTATTTTTTGAAACAGAACGAAATGATGGAACTCCAACATCAAACTCAGGAGACAGGGACCGACCCCATACCAGATGAGCAGCTGTCGCAATTGGTTTTCAAGAATCAGACAGCTTACAACGTTGGTCTTGGCACTCGTAAGAAGCCAACGTCATCTGCACGCAATAGTGGTAATTCGGACAATGTATCTCTTCGAGACGAGTTAGTCACCACCAAAGACGACCTAGCCAGCACCCGAGACGACCTAGCCAGCACCCGAGACGACCTAGCCAGCACCCGAGACGAGCTGCAACAGACTAAGGAGAAGCTACAACAGGTCACGGTGGACCACGAGAAGAAGATGGAACAGTTGGAACAGCAACTGCTGGCTTTCCATCAGATGTTCGAGGCCTCAATGAGTCATGGTGCATCGGGCTCGAGCGTCCCTCCATCACAGTAGCAATTAATTTTATATTTGGTTTTGTATAAACATTTTGAACAAATAAATTTAATATAATATTTCTTTTTTCTAAAACAAATTTCAATATAATATTTCATCATTAATTACATTTTTTTTCAACTAAATTAAATATTTTAGAACAAAAAATAAGTAAATTACTAATTTTTAAAAAAATAAATTTTTTACTTTTAGCGTCGAATATTTCGACGCTAATAGTATACAAAATGGCCGCTGTAAGCGTACATATAGTTCTTTTTTAATATACGTTAGCGTCGACAAGTTTCGACGCTCAAAGTCACTTTTAGCGTCGAAACGTTTCGACGCTGTAATAGAAATGTTAGCTTTTGTTAGGTACAATTTATTAGGGGATCGTGGGCTGAAGCTGACACACAAGTAAAGTGAAATTGAGAATAATTATAAGTTCAGGAGGCTTTACCTACCATATAACAGTACAATAATAATTAGGAAGCTTAGCCTATCATAAATATTAACAATAAAATAAAACAATGAGACTCTGATTTAACGGGGTAAAACCCTCTATGTGAGGGAAACATTCACAAGCAAAAGTAAAATGATTTCACTATAATGGAAATTTTTTTACAACTTCTCTCTAAACACAAGGAGTGAACAATCTCACACTCTCTTAGAATAGGAGAATTACAATTCTCTCACAAACTCTTAAGAAGAAACTATATTTTCTCTCTTAGAATACAAATGATTTGGTTGAGAATGAGATGAAGAAAATAACGAAATGAAGCCTCTATTTATAGGCATGAAATTCACTGTACAAATAGTGAATTCTAATTTTTTATTATTTTCTTTTTAAATATATGGGCCCACCCCACATATTTTATTTATTTATTCTCAAGTCACCTTTCGGTGTTGAACTTTAACAATTCTCCCAATTGAAAACTTGATTGAGAACCAATCAGTTTCTGCACCATCTGTTCTACTTTACCGTCTTCAAGCTGCTTACGTTTCTGCTAAGCCATAAAAGGATCTACACCATACAAACTTGTCTGTATTGATAGGCTTGGTCATTACGTCTGCAGGGTTCTGATTGGTGTGTACCTTTAACAAGTCCACACTGTCTTCTTCCACTACTTCACGAATAAAGTGGTATTGTACCCCTATATGCTTCGTTCTTGAATAAAAGGCTGAATTCTTTGTAATATATAAAGCACTTTGACTGTCGCAAAACAAAGGAATCTTCTCTTGTTTGTGCCCGAGCTCCTCCAATAACCTTTGAAACCAAATAGCTTCCTTGTAAGCTTGTGTAGCTGCCATGTACTCAGCTTCTACTGTAGACAAAACCACAACACTCTGTAACTTGGATACCCAGCTCACTGCTCGTCTTGTAAGTACAAATACATTACCCGTGATGGATTTCTTTTTGTCAAGATCTCATGCAAAATCTGAATCCACGTAGCCTCTGACAACTAATTTTGATCCTTCATAACATAATGCAGTATCTGACGTTCTTCCATGTCGAAACGCCGTAAGATTTTTTTAAAGTAAATTTTCCGAGAAAGCCAAATCTTCATGTTATTTCTATCTCGGTGTATTCGCATCCCTAGAATCTTATTTCTTGGTCCCGGATCTTTCATGTCAAACTCCCTAGTTAACTGTGCCTTTAATTCTTGGACTCGATCTTTGTTAGGGCCTGCTACTAACATGTCATCCACAGACAACAACAAGATAATGAAGTCATTATTTCCAAACCTCTTGTAATATGTACAATGGTCTGAACTGAGTCTGTTGTACCCAAGGCAAATAATGAAGGAATCAAATCTCTTATACCAACATCTCGGCGCCTGTTTGAGACCATATAGAGATTTGTTCAACCTGCAAACCAAGTTCCCATTGCCTATTTCAGCAAAATCTTTCGTTGTAGACATATAAATTTCTTCTTCAAGTTTTTCATGAAAAAATACAGTTTTTACATCCAACTGTTCCAGATGTAGGTCAAATGTAGCACACATAGCCAAGACTACTCTGAGTGTTGTAAGTCGAACCACCAGAGAAAATATCTCATTGAAATCAATCTCTTCTTTCTGAGCATATCCTTTCACCACCAATCGTGCACGATACTGCTCCACTTGATCATTGCTATCTCTCTTGATCTTGTAGACCCATTTATTACCAATGGCGTTTCTTCTATGTGGTAATGATACTAGATCCCATGTATTATTTCTGTGCAAAGCTTCTATTTCTTCTTGCATTGCTATCATCCACAAAGATACATTTACATCTTTTGTAGTTTCATGGAAAATTGATGGCTCTCCATCCTCTGTTAGAAGACAGTATGCAATGTTACTCTCCGTATCATACTCTCTCGAGTTGATTGACGAACTTCATAAGTTTCAAACTCAATTGGTGTCACGACCCATTCCCTAGAGCGGGCCCAACCCTAGAAAGAGGTTCACAGACTTCTTTAGCTCGATCATTCTATATGTCAACCAACCATTTAAATACACACAACTATTACATCATAAATTACAAATCCATGAATTGTACACAGTTTTTATGATTTACAACACAAGTCTTACAAAAAATGCAAATGATGACTCAAATGTCTGGACCAACCCGAAAATACAACTGTGGCAAGTAGATCAAATATGGTACTGCTACTGCTATGCTTGCGGACTACCTGGAATGTTTGGGAAAATGGGAGTGCGCTTAAAAAGCTCAGCAAGTAAAACACTCATATTATCAACATGATCTCACCAACAAAATAGATATATATATATATATATATTTATAATAAAATATATGAAAATAGCATATACTATAATATCATCTCAACAATCATCTCACAATAATACAAACATCCATCAAACATGGTTGCTAATCCGAGTCCAGTATAATAGTGGATTGAAACCAATGGGAGAGTACCTCATCACAACTCCCAAGGTTTCCCACCATATCAAAACTAATGGGAGAGTACCTCATCACAAATCCCAAGGTTTTCCATCATATCATCTCACGTAATGTATCATCATATCTCATCTCATCTCCGACCACTATCATACAAAACCCGACAGCATAACTCAACAACACACATCATCCAATACAATCACATCTCGCATCCAATCCATCAATCTCATCTCAAAAATCATGAATTCATTTTTCTCATGCTTTCAATTAACCAATGTTTATATCTCCATAAAATATATATATATATATAAAATTATGATTTTACCCCTAAACTTTCTAAATTTTCATTTTAGCCCCTAAACTTTTCTAATATGTCGAAATAGTCCTAAAACTCTTAGATATTGCTAGTTAACCCCTGAAATCTAGAATTTATAGAATTACCCTCTAAATCATGCAAATACACAATTAAGTCTAAAACTTTCAAATTTTATCATTTACACCCCCAAAACGGTAATAATCACGTATCGAGCTCCAACGACCTCCAAATCTCACAACGAAGGAGCCGTTGGTCAAGAAACGTCTCAAGGATCACGGCGATGGTGATGGTCAGGGCTGAAACACGGCGGCTATCGACGATTTATTAAACACCGATAACAACTGTATTTTGATCGTTTCTCAACAACCGAAGGTCCGATTTGGGCAAACGAAGTGTCTAACTCGCGTATCTCGATGAGGGTAACATTCTGGTCTAGGAGGTGATGTTCTCGCACGGCGGTACGTGGAGCACGTGGCAACGGCAATAGACGACGAGTGGGGCGCGTGGTCCGGCGGCGTTGGATTCGTCTCATCGAGAGGATTCTCCAGATGTGGTCACTTGCCGGAAACGAAGATCGGACGACGTCAAAATATCATTTTCTCTCTCTGTCCATAGAATTTTCTCTCTCTAGGAAATGTTTTATAAGTTGCTCTCAATTTCTCTCTTTAAAGCTCTCTAAAAATGCTCAAAAGCTCTCTGGAAAATTTAACAAGGCAGTCTAACACTCTCCACACTCATGAAATTTAAAGAAAATAAGTGTGTGATGGATGAGAAGTTTGTAGGGTTAGAGAGACTGTATGTGTGTTTGTATGCTTATGTTAATTATGAGACATGCAAGACGTGATTAGATGATAGAGTTGAATTTTTAAGGCTAAGAGACAAAGATGGCTATATTATTACTTTTATAATTGAAGGAAAAATAATACAAGATGTTACAATTGGTTCTGGTACCTCGTGCTTTGGTGCTGCTTCTGAAGAATCTGAATTTTCCCGTTCTGGATTATTTTCCACCAGTACTGTTGTAGTCTCTGTACTTTCTTTTGAAGTGCTATCATTTCCTTCTTTCTGCAATTGATATTATGCAAATATCACATCTCTGCTGATGATGATCTTATGGGTAGTGGGATCCCACAAGCGATACCCATTTACTCCATCAGCATAACCCAAAAATATATATTTTCTAGATTTTGGATCTAGCTTTATTATTTCTTGAGCGTTGTACATCACGTACACAAGACAACCAAAAATGTGAAGAGATGAGTAATTAGCTGGCTTTCCGCTCCACATCTCCATCGGTGTCTTCAAATCATTGACAGTTGATGGAGATCTATTTACAACATAACATGTTGTATGAACTGCTTCTGCCCAAAAGTATTTTGGTAGACTAGCTGTTCTGAGCATAGCTCTTACTCTTTCTAACATCATTCTATTCATCTTTTCTGCCACCCCATTTTGTTGAGGAGTGTATGGTGTAGTAGTCTGCCTTTTGATGCCTTCTTGCTGACAATATGCATCAAAATCCTTGCTGTAATATTCTCTTCCATTATCTGTCCTTAAACACTTGATTCTTTTTCCAGTTTCTACTTCAATTTTTGCTTTGAAGTTTCTGAAAACTGGCATCACACATAACTTATTTTTTATCAAATACACCTAGGGGTGGCAAAACGAATCAACGAATCGAATTTGTATCGAATCCTAAACGAATTGAATCAAAATATGATGAATTCGTATTCGATTCGTTTATTAAACGAATCCTAATATTAGGATTCGTATTCGATTCGTTTATTAAACGAATCGAATACGAATATTCGTTTATTCGTTTAGTCAATGATATTATTTAATAAAATAATTTACCATACTTGATTTACATTAATTCTTCATAAATATATACATATGAAATATGTAATTAATATATTTACTAAAAATATCACACCAAATATCGAAAATATTACTTTTTCTATGATAATCAGCTATAATTTCTCGAATCTTTATTGAAAATTAACAAGAACTAATAAATAAAAATAATAAAACGAATCCTAAATGAATAAACGAATCAATGAGCTTAAATTCGTATTCGATTCATTTAATAAACGAATCGAATCGAATCGACCCATTTATTAAAACGAATCCATTTTTTCAAACCCGTATTCGTTTTAAAGTGAATCGAATCGAACGAATAAACGAATTCTGACCCAAATTTCCACCCCTAGTACACCCAACATCTTCTAGAAAAGTCATCAATAAATGATACAAAATATTTTGCTGTCACAAAGGATCTCTTTGTAACTAATTGGTATTGTTATTATTATTAATTAAAAATAAATAAAATTGAAGCGCATAATCTAGAAAGCGAAAATATAAATTAATATTAGATTAAAGATCCGTTTATATATTTTTTCAAATTTTTTTTTTCAAGTAAAGCTTTTTCTATTAGAGCTTTTGATAAAAAGTTGTTAGATATTTGATTGTAAGTGATCAATTTTTATTAAAAAATATAAAATTACTTCATGTTTGATTAAAATTGTGTTATGAAAAAAATGAAGTAATATTATTAAATTAAATAAGGGTATTATAGACAATTTAATTCTTTAAAAAAGTTTTTCAATCTCTACTCTCAAAAGTCTAAATTTTGAATTTTTGTTATTAAAGATAAAATGTTTTTTTAATCCTCAAAAACTCTACTTAAAATGCAACCAAACACCACCAAAATTTTTGAAAAGAAATTTTTATTAGATTAAATATGATAGACATAACATTACTTTTAAATAAATAGCGGAAGTCAGGAACTTACCTCCAGTTATAGCAAATCAGATTCTTCAAATGCAAATCTCACAACCCAAGATATTTCCACAGGAAACCAAAAACAAATCTTGTTTGTTAATTGAATCACTATATCTTTCTAGTCTATTCAACACTGTAAATTCTTGTAAATTGATGGAATGCATAAGCTTTGTTGTTAGACTAGAGACCCTTATATTTTTCTGAAAACTGTATCATAGAACTTAGCCTTCTCCCATCAAGAAGACAATATATAAATAAGGGATCATATGAATCATTATCCCTATAATTTTGGTAACCAATAAAGAGAGAAAAATCATGGGAGTTACAATTTACGTGGGATTTGGAGGAAGTTGGTTTTAATTTAAACTTTAAGAGATAAAATTATTATTAACTTCTTTTAATATAAATAAATTATTTATAAAACAAACAATTCAAAAATTAGTGGACCACCATAAGACATATATACAATATATGTCTAATATTTTTGGCATTAAAAACATCTTTTATCTCTATTAGAACTATATCAAACAGACACTAAACCTAAATGGCGTGTATCTAATTATTTGCGTGCCGAGGTGATTATTTTTTGCAATCTTTGAGACTTTGACTATTGCAAATAAGGAGGTTTAAATGAGAAAAACTTATAATATGGGATCAGTCGTATGGACCCATCCAATAATATATATCATGTGTTAATCAATAATTTTCCCACTTCATTGTCATTTGTTAATTTCAAATTTAGTATTAATTGAACATTCGAGATTCAATACTCAGTTGAGTTTGTACTGACCATTGAATCAACTGTCATGAATTATCTAATGTGGGCCTTATATTGGTCTCCCTTATCTCGTGATTATTGATCCAATTAATGTTCAATACAAATTCAGCTCAATACCGGATCCTAATTCAATTGTGGAAGTTTATAGCTAAATTATATGAGAGAAAGAGAGAGCTGATTACCAATCAAATTTCATTAACATTCTCAATACTTTTGGTATTACAATCAATAAATCTTTCATTTCAAACAGCACCACGTAACTAAATATATATGATTGAGGACATTTGCAAAACACAAAGCTCCTTATTAGCATGTAGCTTTTATTATTTCTCACTCCTGCTCGCTTCCTTTTTAGTTAAAGCTGGAAAATTACCAAAGAAACAAAAGTTAATTAGGATTATATAAAAATATATATATATATTGCATGCAAAAAACAAAACTACTAGAATAACTCACTTGGCACAGTTGGTGTTCTTAGAGATGGGAATATTCATTTGAACACCACACTTTGTAGGAAGAGAAGAGGCTGCATCTTCTTTGATGTTCGGATAGCGAGCAGCTGCTGCCTTAACACAGTCGCAAGCTGCACGTCTATCGGCAACGGTTGGTGTAATGTCCTTGAGATTTTTAACCCCATCACAGCATGCAGGTGCGGGACTGCCGCCATTCATCAAATAGGGAATGCAAGAGGCCAAAGCTGAGTCAACTTGGCCACAATTGACAGCCTCTCCTGGCTTCACCATGAATTGAACCATAGCTAGCACTATCAACATTGAGATAAAAACGCACTTCATTTTTGCTAGAATGAAACCCTAGAAGCTGAGGATTTTGATGTAGAGGGCAAGCTTCAACAGGGTAATATATAGCATGCTAATAATTAAAAAGAAATTGAGTTTGTGGGTCAATGCAAAACTGAAGCAGTTACAATATTTTGTCTTCTTCTTTGTCTTGAAATAGATAAGCTTTAGGATTACATTTAATCCTCTCCTGCTTTCTGTTTCTGATCATTTCTCGTCTAAACCAAGAAAGACATTTCTGACGGCATGTCAAAAACAACTTTATTATAATCTCTTCCACATTAATTCCGGAAAAAAAATATTGAATACAGAGTCCTCATATATATAGAGAGTATTGTGTTGAGAGTTGTCTTTAATATTAATATACGTTAGGCTCTAATGTATAGCAATATTGTTGGATTTACGAATTGTCATGTGCGGGCGTGCAAAATGAGCGAGTCTTCAAAATTAAAATTGGCAGTGTCTGATTTATTAAACAAATGATTACTAAAAGTCCGAAAGGGATAAACAATTAGTCTAAAAAATAAATAAAGAATGATTTATTACACTTGAGATTGTAAAATGATGCTTGGAGTATTAGAATTTTAATTACAAAAGGAAAGTTGGAATCACGAAAAGACTAAAATTACTGTAAATAGATAATTAGAATCCTAAGAGATCTAAACTATTGGCTAATACATTAAATTTGAGTTGTGTTCCCTTTTCCAATTACTGATCCCCATAGTTATACTCCCCTATATGCAACTGTTCCCTCTCACTATCTCTCCTGCAAGTAATTGTTCCCTCTTTTTTATTGCCACGTCTCTCCACTTCCTCTAGTTGGAGGAAAATGGCGTATGATGGAGGAAATCTAGCACACGTTTGATTTTTGAAAAAAAACCGACTTTGTGAATATGCTTATCTTTGACTCCTATGGGCTTGGGTTGAATTTTATTATTAATTGGGTTAAGCTTGAATTAGATTTGGGTGTAAACAATGCCCCCATATGTATTTGGTCAAGAGGTGGTCAAGGGGGAATACTCGGTAAGAAGTGGGTATCAAATAGCTTTGAAGTTAAAGAACCCTGATAGGCCAAGCTCATCAGATAGTGAATCCAAGCAGTGGAGCATGTTATGGCAACTAGACATACCTGTCAAGCTCAAAATTTTCTTATGGAGGGCAGTAAATAACTCTCTACCTTCAACAGAGAACCTTTGGAAAAGAAAGGTTTTGCAGGATCCTAGATGCCAAAGATGTGGAAGAGGAATTGAGACAATTTTCCATGCATTATTTGAGTGTAAAATGGCTTACAAAATCTGGAAGCTAGCTTTTCCTACAAATGAGATTAGCAGGAAGGGAACAACAGATAATAGAGACATTCTAGGTGCATTGTTAAAGATGGTGAAGGGTTGTGCGAGAAGAGATATGGAATTGGCAGTAGCCATTTGTTGGACCTTGTGGAATGCTAGAAATAGGTTCATTTTTGAGCATATAGTGGAGAACCCAATCCAGATAATGGCTAAGGCTGAAGCTACTGTTGACGGGTATAAAAGGATAAAAAGTCCTGTTATGGGAGCACATAACACAGTGAATGATGAAAGAAGGTTGAGGGGAGCAGATATGAATGAAGTGGTGCCGATGGGGTATTTTGTGATTAACACGGACGCAGCCATAGATAAAGATCTAAGGACCTAGGACATCACTATCTCCACATTGGTATGATATTGTCCACTTTGGGCTAAGCCCTCATGGATTTGCTCTTGGGTTATACCCAAAAGGCCTCATACCAATGAAGATATATATCCATCCTTATTACCCATGATCTTCCCCATATCAACCAATGTGGGACTTTGGGACTTTGTTTGCACACCCAACAATCCTCCCCTCGAACAAAGGACCACAAAGGACAACTGAGCCTCCCCTCAAAGATCATTCATCCGTCCACTCCATGAAGACCAGAGCACACCGCTGTCTAACCGAGCACTCACGGATCACGATCGGGGCTCACCACCTTTTTCGGTATTCCGAGGATTCATCCACATGGCTAACTCCGGGGCATGGCTCTGATACCACTCTAAGGACCTAGGACATCACTTATCTCCACATTGGTATGATATTGTCCATTGGGCCTAAGCCCTCATGGATTTGCTCTTGGGTTATACCCAAAAGGCCTCATACCAATGAAGATATATATCCATCCTTATATACCCATGATCTTCCCCATATCTAACCAATGTGGGACTTTGGGACTTTGTTTGCACACCCAACAAAAGACAGTATGATAGCAGGGCTTGGGGTTGTTATAAGAAACTATAAATGGGAAGTGATTGCAGCAGCTATAAAAAACACCAGATTTTGTGAGGATGTGGAAGCGGCGGAAGCGGAAGCAATCACTTTTGGATTGGATGTAGCAATGGAAGTCCAGTGTCGACTAGTTTGGATTAAGTCAGATTGTCAGAATGTCGTCAACTGGGTTGCTAACAGGGAGGGCAGCAAGACTGAAGTTTTTTGGATTATTGAAGATATTAAGGAGAGGTTAGCAGGATTAGCAGGATCTAAACTTAGCTATACCCCTAGATCTAGTAATGTTATTGCCCATGCGCTAGCTAAGGAAGCTTTTCTAGCATTTGTACCTGTTATTTGGAAATGAGACTTTCCTTCAAAAATTTCTTGTATTTTTTCTTCAGTTCAGTAATGAAAGTTAATTTCCATTTTCAAAAAAAAAAACATGCATTTATGTTTATTCTCTAAATCCCTTAGTCTTCTATTGCTCATAAGAATGCTAAGTTCATTAGAAAATGCAAGTAGTATATTCACAAAGGTTGTTTATTCAGATCCTAATAAGAACATTGTTCCTGAAAAGAAAATAAATTGGCATAAATAATTATGTGGCCAAATCCTTAATTTTTCTCTTTGTACAAGCGGTGCTTCAATTATTGTCTTTACCGGTTTGGCATGACAACAGCTCTTAACAGTTATATTATCATTTTAAATATATCTGTTAGGCCAGTATGATCATCGGTATGAAGACCGATATGGTCCTCGCCGGTTTCAGTAAGCATGTATAATAAATAGCCTAACCGGTATGGGCACCGGTAAGATGGCCTCCAGTAGGTATGTAATATATAGTATGACCGGTATGATAGACCAGTATGTGTTGTGCCGGTTCCAGTGGCTATGCAAAACAGAGGTGGACTGGTATGGTCTCCGGTGTGTAACCGGTATGAAGTGTGCCGGTTCCAGAGAGCTTATAAAACAGAGCATTAGACCGGTATGGAACCGGTATGCCGGTCTCAGTACAAAATGCAGGATTTGAAGGTTTAAAATATTTTTCACATGATCCTAATGCATCTATATGAATGTGCATGTGTCATATGAGCTTAGGTACTTAGATAAAAAAATTCACATTATATTTAAATCTCTAAGCTAAGACTAAACAAAATTTTCTTTGTTTTGCCGCTAGTCTTCACATTCACGCTCTTCACCACCAATGTGCTTCGACATCTTTTTGTAATGTCTCGCTAATGTGCGTCGAAGACTTCAAGTGTTGACGTCATCAAAATCCATCTTGAGAATATGTCGCTAAGAATCTCCCTCTTTTGATGATGGCAACTTTTACAACTTGTGAAGCTTTGAGAGTACAAATTGTTGATGATTTTGCTCCCCCTCTATATTAGCTCCCCATCAATGTGCGTCTTCAATATAATGCTATAACACATAGACAAACACATTAACACTTTTGCAATCTTTGAGACTTTGACTATTGCAAATAAGGAGGTTTAAATGAGAAAAACTTATAATATGGGATCAGTCGTATGGACCCATCCAATAATATATATCATGTGTTAATCAATAATTTTCCCACTTCATTGTCATTTGTTAATTTCAAATTTAGTATTAATTGAACATTCAGGATTCAATACTCAGCTGAGTTTGTACTGACCATTGAATCAACTGTCATGAATTATCTAATGTAGGCCTTATATTGGTCTCACTTATCTCGTGATTATTGATCCAATGTTCAATACAAATTCAGCTCAATACCGGATCCAAATTCAATTGTGGAAGTTTATAGCTAAATTATATGAGAGAAAGAGAGAGCTGATTACCAATCAAATTTCATTAACATTCTCAATACTTTTGGTATTACAATCAATAAATCTTTCATTTCAAACAGCACCACGTAACTAAATATATATGATTGAGGACATTGAAAACACAAAGCTCCTTATTAGCATGTAGCTTTTATTATTTCTCACTCCTGCTCGCTTCCTTTTTAGTTAACGCTGGAAAATTACCAAAGAAACAAAAGTTAATTAGGATTATATAAAAATATATATATATATTGCATGCAAAAAACAAAACTACTAGAATAACTCACTTGGCACAGTTGGTGTTCTTAGAGATGGGAATATTCATTTGAACACCACACTTTGTAGGAAGAGAAGAGGCTGCATCTTCTTTGATGTTCGGATAGCGAGCAGCTGCTGCCTTAACACAGTCGCAAGCTGCACGTCTATCGGCAACGGTTGGTGTAATGTCCTTGAGATTTTTAACCCCATCACACAGCATGCAGGTGCGGGACTGCCGCCATTCATCAAATAGGGAATGCAAGAGGCCAAAGCTGAGTCAACTTGGCCACAATTGACAGCCTCTCCTGGCTTCACCATGAATTGAACCATAGCTAGCACTATCAACATTGAGATAAAAACGCACTTCATTTTTGCTAGAATGAAACCCTAGAAGCTGAGGATTTTGATGTAGAGGGCAAGCTTCAACAGGGTAATATATAGCATGCTAATAATTAAAAAGAAATTGAGTTTGTGGGTTAAGGCAAAACTGAATCAGTTACAATATTTTGTCTTCTTCTTTGCCTTGAAATAGTAAAGATCAGGATAAGCTTTAGGATTACATTTAATCCTCCTGCTTTCTGTTTCTGATCATTTCTCGTCTAAACCAAGAAAGACATTTCTGATGGCATGTCAAAAACAACTTTATTATAATCTCTTCAACATTGATTCCTGAAAAAAATTGTTGAATACAGAGTCCGCAATATGGAAGGATAGTAGCAATAAAATTAGCAAATTCACATATATAGAGAGTATTGTGTTGAGACTTGTCTTTAACAATAATATACGTTAGGCTCTATTGTAACAAATATTATTGGCTTCACAAATTGTCATGTGCGGGCGTGTCAAATGAGTAAGTCTTCAAAATTAAAATTGACGGTCTCAGATTTCTTAAACAAATGATTGCTAAAAGTCCGAAAGGAATAAACAATTAGACTAAAATTTAGATGCTGAAAAATAAATAAAGAATGATTTACTGCAACTGGAATTGTAAAATGATGCTTGGAGTATTAGAATTTTAATTACAAAGGGAAAATTGGAATTACGAAAAGACTAAAATTATTGTAAATAGAGAATTAGAATCCTAAGAGATCTAAACTATTGGCTAATACATTGAATTTGAGTTGTGGGATTGAATTGTGTTCCCTTTTCCAATTACCGATCCCCATATTTATACTCCTCCATGCAACTGTTCACTCCCACTATCTCTCTTGCAAGTAATTGTTCCCTCTTTTTGATTGTCACGTCTCTCCATTTCCTCTAGTTGGAGAAAAATGGCGCATGATGGAGGAAATCTAGCACACATTTGATTTTTGAAAAAAAAGACTGACTTTGTGAATATGCTTATCTTTGACTCCTTTGGGCTTGGGGTGAATTTTGTTATTAATTGGGTTGAGCTTGAATTAAATTTAGGTGTAAACAATACCCCACTATGTATTTATTCAAGAGGTCATTATTTATTATTCTTTGGCTGCATTTTCAGTGTTCTAAAAATTGATTGAGGCGGCCGTCTAGGCGGTGCCGAGACATTAGACGGTGGTGTTATGTCTTGTCTATACCCTAAACGGTGAAGAAAATTGGTAAAATGACCTTGACGAATTGATGACGATGAAACCGAGAGAGAAGACAAATAAGAGATGAGGAGATTGAAAGAGGGAGACACAGTGGCGACTGCTCATATTGAAGAGGGAATGACTATTATCCTTTTACTCTATCTCCTTTATCTCCTTTTAAGGGTTATGATTTAGCCAAGATAAATCCAATGGTCATTATCTTGACAATACAGAAGTCACTCATCAAATTCATTAATGTGTTGTCATGATAATGGCCATTAGATTTATCTTGATTAAATCTCAATTCTCAAAAGGAGATAAAGGAGATTAGAGTGAAAGGATATTAGCCCAACCCTATTGAAGAAGACAATAAATTAGGGTTTCTCCAACTTGTCATATATTGATGGACCATGCCCAAATTTTTTATCAACCCTTCAATAATATAACAAAATGTTATGTTAGTAAACTCATTTATGAAATTGAAAATAAATAGGCCATGGCCCAAATTTTTTTTTCTAATTTTTTAGGTTACAAGTCTAATTAGTCAAATTGTCAACCATTATTTATAACAAGAATAATTAAAACTTAATTATAATAAGAATAGCAAAAACTTTGATGTTGAACCATTTACTCTTTCAACAACTATTATATAATTATAAAATTGGTTAAAAAATTATAAAATGAAACCGCCTAGCGCCTCATAGCCCGTTCGTCTAGGCATCATCTAGAAGGTCTAGGCGCTAGGCCTTCCCCTACCGTCTGACTAGCACCTAATATTTTTTAGAACATTGACTAATGGTTCCCACCGGGCGTGTCAAAAATACTGTTACACGCAAAAAAAATGTCGTGTGTGGGCGTGTTAGACGAGCGGGTCCTCAAAATTGAAATTGATGGTGACTGACTTATAAAACAAACGATTGTTAAAAGTCTTCTAAAAACCTAAAGGATGAGCTATTAGATTAAAAATAAGATGCTGAAAACTAAATAAATATTGATCTGCTGTAATTAGAATTGTAAAAGAGTGCTTAGAGTACTGGAATTTTTAATTACAAAAGGAAAATTAGAATCACTAAAAGACTAAAATTACTGGAAATAAAGAATTAGAATCCTAAAATATCTAAACTACTGGCTAATACATTAAATTTGAGTTGTTGTTGGATTGAGTTGTGTTCCCTTTTTCAATTACCGATCCCTATATTTTTACTCCTACAAGACTATTCCCTCCCACTATCTCTCTTACAGGTAATTGTTTCCTCCTTACAGTCACGTCTCTCCACTTGCTCTAGTTGGAGGAAAATAATGCATGATGGAGGAAATCTCTAGCACATGATTGATTTTTGAAGAAACCGACTTCGTGGATAATGCTTATCTTTGACTCCCCTAAGTTTAGGATGAATTTTATTATTAATTGGGTTGAACTTGAATTAAATTTTGGTGTCATAACACCCTGTACGTTCTAGCATGATAATCAAGGTCATATGAGTTATGCACGTGACGTTTCACATATATAGTGGGTCTCTGAGTGCAGATCGACCCGTACAAGCCAGCTCATTCATCATGTAGAGATTTAAAATTTTTTATATTTTTGCGTTAGTGTTGGTTCGTATTGGCGTTCGAACGCATATAATATTTGCGTTTGTGGCGTGTTCATCAACACGTTCGAACATAATTATTCCCGTTCGTGTTACGTTTATCAGTCGTTCAAACACGGGCAGACAGAAATGCTCGTGTGCTTGTGGCGTTCGACGGACATTTGAATGCTATTGTGATTTTTAGACAGAAATCTTGAATTTTCAACCCACTATAAATATGTCTCTTTATATTTTTTCTTTATTTTTCTTTCCCATATTTCTCTTTCACGCCTTTTTCTCTCAAAAGTCTTATGCTAGATCTCCAAATCAAGCTTAGATCTTGAAGAATCTCTTGCATTACAAGCTCTATAAAGCTCAGTTAAGTCCCATAAGCTCTAATCCAACTTTTATTTTACATTTGGGTGAAATAAATTTCTTGGCTTATGTTTGTTTTGCATGAATTGAATAATTAGTAAGTTAAAAAGGCTTAGCTATGTGAGTATCATAAAAAAATACATGAAATAAGTTGGAATCCATGGTATGTGTGAAATATTGAAACCCTAAGTTTTGAGGTTTTGAAGTGTGTTGGGATCCATGAATTGGGAAGCCACAATATTGTTTAGAAAAGTTTTACTAACATGAATCAATCACGAAATATGTAAGATCCAAACTATCACGGGTTTGGGACGGTTATAGCCATGAGTTTGGATAGTTTGGTAAAAGTATACACAAAATCTTATGTCATGAGAGTATAGGCATAAATAATAAGCTATAGTTATGTTATCATTGTGTCAAATGATAATTGTGTATTTTGAAGCGTGAGTCCTCTGTTAAAATATGATGTATCTAAAATGCGTCATGTAATACGTCTGACCTGTAAGTTTTCAATTCATGAAACTTTTTGACGAGTTCCATTTAGAAGTACTGGTTAGGATTTTGTTCGGACGATGTTCATCTCATACATATTCCAAAATAGGTAATGGATTATGTATGAGCTTGTATGTATATGTCAGTGTCAACCTGCTTTGTGTGTTCTCTCATGTGATGTTTTGGTTTATGCATATCGGTTCACGTTTTCGGTTTATAATTGAGATTTATGTTTTCATATTGTGAGCTATTGTTAGTGGATGACGAGTGTTTGATGTGTGTTATGTGATGAGTCTGATATTTGTGTGGACGCTCTTGAATTATTTGCCTTTTTGAATAAGTGATTCGCATGTTCGTTTTGAAAAGTTTTGTAAATAAATGAAAAGATTCTTAACTCCGCTTTTGAAAAGAAAAGATTATGCTACAATGTGTTATTTGAGTATTATAGGGCTCTCCCATCTAACTATGACCATTTTTTTACCCATTGTCGACATGGTCATGTTTCAGACAATGTCCGGTTAGTGCGCGCGATCCGAACATTAGACGCATGGTTTTCTTTCATCCAGTGAATTAGTTCATGACGCCTGATATGGTTTTATGAAACATGTTGTTTTCTATTACGAAGATCAGATTTTTGGTACTGTTATATTTTGACTTCATGTTGCTTCCGAATTATGTATTTTTCTAATACTTTCAAATTATGTTTTGATGACACCTTTAGTTTATGATTTTTCTGAAATTTTCTGAGAAAATAAATCGGATAACTTGGTTTATATATTTTGAATGGATGTTACACGATATGTTTTCCACCACGGTGCTTGTATGTTGTTTTTTTTTTATGGATTTTAACCATTCGTGGCGCCTGTTTTGGGGTCTTGACCATCAAAAAATAGATGACCTGTTACCCTCTATCTATATGGTCATGTTCGGACATTACTCGGTTCTTGCGTATAACTCGGGTAACGGACACCTGATTAGTTTTGATGATTCTGGATTTTGAAAGCTTCTGATTTTTAGAAAGATCCATTTTTTAATAAGTTTGGTTTTCAAATAATGATTATTGTGTTTTGATTTCTGATAATTTTTGAAACGACCATATGGAGTTTGTAGTATGATTTCTGATACTATTAATGAACATGTTTGTCTGTAATGAGTTTGCATCTTGCTTTCTGTGTCTGTCAATGAGTGAGATTGGTTTATGGTACGTGCTTACAATTTTCCATTTCTAATTGTGGATAAAGTGGAATGTACAAACATTGTATTGTGATTTTCATCTATGATAATGTTTGTGTTGTCGGTAAAGATTCCATATTGTGTTTCGTTTCTAGTATTGAATGCTATTTGATTGTGTATATATTTCTTACGCTGGTCTGTTCTGGATTGTGTGGATAAGTCTAACCTTATGATATCCGTGTGGATATGTGTGTGTGATCCGTTTGCCTGAAGAATATTAGAGTGTTTGTTAGGAGTAAGATTTGGAAGTATGTGTAAGATATGTTTACGAATATGAATGTGTATATGCTTATATGTGTGTGTATGTAACTAGAAGGTTAAGCGATTTGAAGAAGTTCGAGTATAATGATTCTTATTCACATCAGGTATATTTCTGAGTAGGGGTGAACATCGGTTCCGGTTCTATCCGAAATCAAATCGATTTTTCGGATTTGGAATCGGACCGGTTCCGGTTCCAAAATGGAAGAACCAGATTTAAACGGTTCGATTTCGGTTCTGTCATAAACGCAACCAGACCGAAACCTATTTTGGGAACTGAATTTAGAACCAATGTCGGAACCAAATTAAAATCTAATTTCATAACCTGTTTTAAAACTCAATTTAAACCCAAATTCATAATCCAAAATAAAGCTCAATTTAAACCCAATTTCATAACTCAAATTAAAACCCAATTTAAACCCAGACACTTCTTACAAGAATATTATGTATTTAGTCAAAAATATTATGCAATATGCAATTTTATTTCTGTACGGATAATTACCAAGAATATTATGTAATATTCCATTGTGAGAAATAATTATATTTTCAAAGTTTGACAGTAAAAAATAAATAAGGTAAATCAGAATCAGACTGAAATCGAATTAGAACCGATTAATAGGGTATCATATTTAATAAGGTAGGTTCCAGTTCCACGCGGAACTAAATTGGAACCGGATTGGAACTGATTAATAGGGTATCCTATTTATTTGGGTAGGTTCCTGCAACATCCCAATCCGAGAGATTTTATCGGCAGGGAATAGACCGTACTATCCCCCTAAGCCTCATACCAATCTGACTGATCAATACTCTCATACTCATTCCAAACATAAGTTTATGCAAATAGTTCAATGCTCAACTCAATACTCAAAGGAATACATCTCAGGTTTCTATACAATGAACTTAAATGCACTTTACATTACAAATCTGATGTTTGACACACTCAACGACTGAAACTATGCAATGTATGTCATGCATTATTTCCTTGACAAGGACTATGCTGACTTCTGGACTCAATCTGGTGGATTCAACACCCAAGTGACTGCCAACAGTATCTGTCCGCTCGAGCTTGTCCTCATGGAGATCCTGCAAAACAAAAACACTGGGAGTGGGGGGATTAGGTCGTTTGAACGATCTAGTGAGTGGATAGTTAAAAAAAAAACTGAAATACTTTGTAAAAATCCATGGTTCTAAAACCAAAATCATTTCAAGAAATAGTCTCTTATGCTCTGAAACATTTTATGGGATTTCTCTAAATCGTGAATTCTCTTGAGAACTCCTTTAATAAACAATTCTCTTTGAAGAATCATGTCTCAAAAGTTTGTCTCTGAATCCATAAGATATAAGTCAGGATTTTCTTTTCAAAACCTTTGTGAAAATCATTCATAAAACATATGTAAAAATCATCTGTAAGAATATCATCGGTCATCATGTATAATAATCCTGTGGTCTTGGGGCGTTGTACGTACAGTCCCCCAAGCCACTAAACCAGTAAACAGTGGTGTGCTATCAGTGCCACCAACCTGTCTCTGAAATCCGGGTCTAGAGGCGTTGTACTCACAGTCCCTCTAGCCCAATACCCAGGATCTAGAGGTATTTGTCATCTCTAGTCCTGTATCCCGTGTGCACACGTCTATATCCGGTATCAATACTGATACCAATCAATACCATGTCCGTCAATGCCATATCTGTATCAAGTTACATCTGAGGTGGGTTTTTCCCCATGCCTCCAAAATCATAAAATTATATCTTTGAAATCATTTTCCTCATCAAAGCAATTAATCTGAAACCAAGTTCAAATCATAATTTTTCAACTCACTTGAATTCAACAATTTCACATATAAATTCATCAAATCAAGATTCACAAAATTGTAATATGAAATCATAATTAAAATTTCTGAAATAAATACTCCCAGATAAAAGACAAGTATCCACTCACAGTGCTATGATAAATTAGGGATGGTACACAGCATGGGTGACCTTCGAGTGTTATGGAATTGAGTTACATTCATCAATTTTAACAGAAGTAAAATAACTCACTTGGCACAGTTGGTGTTCTTAGAAATGGGAATATTCAACTGAACACCACACTTAGTAGGAAGAGAAGAGGCTGCGTCTTCTTTGATATTGGGATAGCGAGCAGCGGCTGCCTTTACACAATCACAAGCTGCACGTCTATCAGCAACAGTTGGTGTAATATCTTTGAGATTCTTCACGCCGTCACAGCACGCAGGGGCAGGATTGCCACCGTTCGTCAAATAAGGAATGCAAGAGGCCAAAGATGAGTCAACTTCCCCACAATTTACGGCCTCTCCGGGCTTCACCATGAATTGAACCATGGCTAGCACAACCAACATTGATACAACAACACTCTTCATTTCTGCTATAATATGAAATGCTTAAAGACTTTTGAGTTTTTTTGTAGAAATATTTCTTTGTGCTAAATGGCAAGCTGAAATAGGGTATATATAGCTTACAAGTGATCAATGAAGTTAAAATTTTGTGGGTCATGCATAAATAACAATAGCAGTTACAAAATTTTGGAGGCTTCGTTGCCTTCCAAGATACAATGTCACTTTATATCCCCAAATAGCAAAGGGGTCAGCTTTTTGCATCATATTTTTCTTTTTAGCTGCTTGCTTTAGTTTTTTCTCTTTGGCGATAAGCCCTTATCTGGTTCTGATCATTTCAATGAAGGGGCCATAACTTTTTCTGTTAGCCGTCCAAGTAACCTGTCAATTAAGTTGAACCAAAATAAGATTTACATTTGTCGATGGTAAAATGCAAGAACCAGGGGCAAATTAAATTACCAATCTCCTTTGAAATTATTAATTGAGTTACAAGGATAAATTTTAAACCGAATCACACACTCTGAAGTATGGATTGACTTGAGTTGTCCTGAATTTTTTATTTTTTATTTTTGGAAACTTCATTTGCATTAAAGGAAGCAAGGGGCGTGGTTTGGTGGTGTATGATTCAAGATCTCACCTTGAGATCCTGGGTTCGAATCCAGGAAATACGTTTCTTGTAAGAGTCTGAGACAGTTGGAATTTTACCTGCTCCGTTTAAACCCAGAAGAAATGATTTGACGGCGGAATTTCCAACCATTCCAAAAAAAAAAGAAAGTAATATTACACTCAAAGGCCACACCTATTACACAAACACACCCCCATTCCACTATATCACACTCATAAATTAAAAGAATATCGCATTCCAATCTAACCAAAAGTCATACAAATCAAAATTCAACCACTCTACAATCTTATGATATACTTAAAATTGAAATTTTATTATATTTATGGCCAAATATTAGGATCCTACTAGATGTTTCTATCAATTGTCCTAGGGTCACTTTGCTATGAACTCTGAAGATTGCATTTAAGTTTACTCTCAGAATTAAATAAATGATTTAGAGGACAAATTAACTAAGAAAAAATCATACATCGGTCTAAAAGTGATATTGATTTAAGAATATAAGCAGAAGACAACTATCAATTTTTAAGTTAGTTTTTAGGTTAAGTTATGTTGTGTAGTCCAGCTTGCAGCGCCGAAAGCATGAGCAAAAGTCATGCATGCAGCCAACACCAAAAGTAGAAAGCAACCTTTGCCAACCATGCAAAGTTGGCAAAGCGTGTCCAAGACGTGTGACACTGTTCACGCGTCTTGGGCACTATAAAATGGAGCCTGAAGATCATTTCTAAGCATCCCATAATCCCAAACGTGTGAGAAAAGATAGAGAGTAAAGTGTTTGAGAGTTTTTTGTAAAGCTTGGATTATAAGCTTTGTAATTCTTTTGTGGGTATATATAAAAGAAGAGTTTTCTCTCAAATTATCCTCTATTATTGTGTGTTTATTCACAACAAGTGGTATCAGAGCTACGGTTCCACGGAGGGATCCCGAAATTCATAAACGAAGTTTCGGTTCGGAAAGTCGGTTCCGACAAAAGTTGTCGAAAATCGATTTTGAGCATATCATCGGACTTTTCACGGCGAGACGAGCACGGTGGTATTTTACGGCGATCAAACGGAGGTCCCAGCACGCCTCACGCGCCGCACGCGCCGTCCAGAGAGAAGCCCACGCGCCCGACGCGCAATCCACGCGCTCCACGCGCCAACTTAAGGTTGAAGACGACTGCCACGTCAGCAGTCCAGTCAGCGCCACGTGTCGCCCAGTCAGCGCACAGTCAGCACACAGTCAGCGCCACGTCAGCGAACAGTCAGCAGCCCAGTCAGCCGCCACGTCAGCGCCCAGTCAGCGCCACGTCAGCGCCACGTCAGCGCACAGTCAGCTGCCACGTCAGCGGTGCCTGGTAAATTTCAGATAGGTCCCTGAACTTTCTGAAAATTACAGTTTAGCCCCTATACTTTCAGATATTTACAATTTAGTCCCTGTACTTTTTGTAAATTGCAATTTAGTCCCTGAACTTTTCCGTAATTGCACTTTGGCCCCTGAACTTTCGGAAATTGCACTTTGACCCCTATAATTTCTGGAATTTGCTATTTTGTCCCTGTGTCGGATTTTGACAAACGAAGTGTCATTTCCACCATTTTCGACCATTCCGGACGCAACGGTGAGGTCCGTTATTTGAAATTCTGCTTAGAATTTTTATGATGGAGGGGAGCAACGGAAAAATGGTTTTGTTAACAAGTACCAATTATTTCACATGGAGAGGAAGGATGAAAGACCTTCTGTATGTGAAGGACTATGATGGATCGGTGTTTCTGGAGGAGAAACCAGAAGGAATGACCGATGGAAAGTGGGCTAATCTTCACCAGAAAACATGCAGTACTATTCGTCAGTGGATCGACGACAGTATCGTGAACCATGTCAGTGAAGAGATAAATGCACGTGTCTTATGGAGAAAGCTGGAGGAGCTTTTCCGAGCAAAGACTGGAAACAACAAGCTGTACTACATCAAGAAGATGATGGGTTTGAAATACCAGGAGGGTACAGCTGTGGCGGATCATATCAATGACTTCCTCGGAACCATGAAGGAATTGTCTGGATTGGGCATAGACTTCGGAGATGAGGTAAATGGTTTAATACTCCTTAATACGTTACCAGAATCTTGGGAAACGTTCAGATCTACGGTGATCAATTCAGCCGCAGATGGGAAAGTCACTATGGAGATGGCAAAGACCAGGATCTTCGAGGAAGAAAAGAGGACGAGAATGCAGGAGTCAGCATCAGCCTCAACCTCAGAAGCTCTAGTGACAGAAAAGAACACCAGAAGGGGGAGGAGTAAAAGCCGAGGCCCAGGGAGACCAGACAAGAACCGAGGGAAATCAAGAACGAGGGATATTGAGTGCTATTACTGCAAGAAGAAAGGCCATATGAAGCGGGATTGCTACAAGTTGAAGAACGAGCAGTCCAAGAGAGATGGCGACTCTAATCAAGAAAGAGTTGCTACTACCACCGAGAAAACCTCCAAAGAATTTTGCATAATGTATGAAGAAGCTGTTGTGAATCTTGCCAGCCACGAGACCAGTTGGGTGATAGATAGTGGCGCATCCATACACGCCACATCTCGCAGAGACTTCTTTTCATCTTACACACCAGGGGACTACGGTGCTGTAAGGATGGGGAATGACGGACAGTCCAAAGCCGTCGGTATTGGAGACATCTACCTTGAAACAGAGAACGGGACAAGGTTAGTGTTGAAGGGAGTCAAGCACATCCCAGATATCCGGTTAAACCTGATCTCAACAGGCAAGCTGGATGATGAAGGTTTCTGCAGCACCTTTAGTGACGGATGCTGGAAGCTCACTAAAGGATCGATGGTCGTGGCACGAGGTAAGAAAGACTCAACCCTGTATTTGATGTATGCTAAGCTTTCAAATAGTAGCATAAATACAGTCAACAGTAATGAGGCAGCCGAGTTATGGCATAAAAAGCTCGGTCACATGAGCCAAACAGGGATGGAGATACTACGCAGGCGGAATGTTCTTCCGGAATTGAAGAACTCACACTTACGGAAGTGTGAACACTGCATGGCTGGAATGCAGAACAGAGTATCCTTCCAAAGCTCCCCGCCTCAACGGAAACCGGAGGTACTAGATCTCATACATTCAGATGTATGCGGTCCGATGCAGACACGAACACTTGGTAGGTCACTGTATTTGTGACATTTATTGATGATCATTCAAGGAAGATCTGGGCATACACCTTGAAGAGAAAAGACCAAGTGCTTGGAGTGTTCAAGGAGTTTCATGCTTTGGTGGAGAGAGAAACCGGCAAGAAACTGAAGTGCATCAGAACAGACAATGGTGGAGAATACAGAGGTCCGTTTGATCAGTACTGCAAGACGCAAGGAATCCGACATCAAACGACACCTCCGAAGACACCTCAGCTGAATGGCCTAGCTGAGAGGATGAACAGAACCTTGTGCGAGAGGATCAGAAGCTTGCTGTCACAAGCCAAGCTGCCGAAGACATTTGGGGGGAGGCACTCATCACAGCAGTTCATGTTTTGAACATGTCCCCAGCGGTCGCACTGAAAGGTAATGTTCCTAACCAAGCTTGGACAGGTAAAGAAGTGTCATACGAACACTTGCATGTCTTTGGGTGCAAAGCTTATGTACACATCCCAAAGGACGAGAGATCCAAGCTTGATGCAAAGACGCGACAGTGTGTCTTTATTGGCTATGGTCAGGATGATTTCGGCTACAAACTGTATGATCCAGTTGAGAAGAAGATTGTCAGAAGCCGAGATGTTGTCTTTGTTGAAGACCAGACCATAGAAGATATCAGAAAGGAATGAAGACAATGCCCCAGCAATACAGAAATGTGAATCCAGAACCTCAGACACCGGTGCCAGTTCGAGTTGAAGATGAGGTTCCCAGACATGAGGGTACAGGTGATGAAGCTCTCAGAGATGATGATCATGATCAACCACCAGTACCAGAAGTTCCACCAACAGTTCCACAGAGAAGGTCTGACAGAGAGAGGCGACCTTCAAACAAATACTCTGCATATGAGTATGTGCTGCTTACTGACGGGGGAGAACCCGAGAGCTACCAGGAGGCTGTGGAAACAGAGGACAGAGAAAAGTGGGAGGAAGCCATGCAAGATGAGATGAAATCTTTGCATGACAATCACACTTTTGAGTTGGTGAAATTGCCAAGAGGCAAACGGGCTTTGAAGAACAAATGGGTGTACAGGGTGAAGCAACAAGAGCACACTTCACAACCCCGGTACAAAGCCAGATTAGTCGTCAAGGGATTCAATCAGAGGAAAGGCATTGACTTGATGAAATCTTCTCTCCAGTTGTGAAGATGTCATCCATCAGGGTAGTACTCAGCTTAGCAGCAAGCCTCGACCTGGAAGTTGAGCAGATGGATGTCAAGACCGCATTTCTTCACGGGGATCTGGAAGAAGAAATTTACATGGAGCAACCAGAAGGCTTCAGAGTCAGCGGGAAAGAGGACTTTGTGTGCAGACTCAGGAAAAGCCTCTACGGTTTGAAACAGGCACCGAGACAGTGGTACGTGAAGTTTGAGTCAGTTATGGGGGAGCAGGGATACAAGAAAACTACTTCAGACCATTGTGTATTCGTTCAGAGGTTTTCTGACGATGATTTATCATCTTACTGTTATATGTAGATGATATGTTGATAGTTGGCAGGAATCAATCGAGGATTGATAATTTGAAGCAGCAACTGAGTAAGTCTTTTGAGATGAAAGACTTGGGGCCAGCTAAACAGATTCTTGGCATCAGGATCGGTCGTGATCGGAAAGCCAGGAGGTTATACTTGTCACAAGAGGAGTACATCGAGAAGGTACTTCAGAGATTCCAGATGGACAAGGCTAAAGCGGTTAGCACTCCTCTTGCTACCCACTTTAGATTGAGTTCGAGACAGAGTCCCTCTACTGAGTCAGATAAGGAGGAAATGAAACAGGTTCCATACACCTCAGCAGTGGGAAGTCTTATGTATGCCATGGTGTGCACGAGGCCAGACTTAGCACACGCAGTTGGATTGGTCAGCCGGTTTATGTCAAACCCAGGACGGGAACACTGGAATGCTGTCAAATGGATTATGCGGTATCTTCGAGGCACATCCAAGATGAGGTTATGTTTTGGAAGCAGCGACAAACCAGTGTTGATAGGCTACACCGATTCAGACATGGCAGGAGATGTAGATACCCGAAAGTCTACTTCGGGGTATCTGATTACTCTCTCAGGAGGAGCTGTGGCATGGCAGTCGAGGTTGCAGAGGTGTGTTGCACTTTCTACAACAGAGGCGGAATTCATTGCAGCGACGGAAGCTTGCAAGGAATTGCTGTGGATGAAGACATTCGTCCAGGAATTGAGTTTCAAGCAGGAGAAGTACATTTTGTACTGTGATAGCCAAAGTGCTATCTATCTCGGTAAAAATTCAACCTTTCATTCGAGGTCAAAACATATCGATGTGAGGTATCACTGGATACGGGACGTCCTGAGCTCAAGGCTGATAGAACTCAGGAAAATTCACACCGACGACAACGGTGCCGATATGTTCACCAAGGTTTTACCGAAGGAGAAGCTTGAAATCTGTCGTGCCATAGCCGGGATGACAAAACTCTCCACATAGTCAGAGTGGGGAGATTCAGAGAACTACGATTGGCTTGATCCCAACTCAGGGTACGTAGGCAGTCATACAGATGCAGCCAGGGGAGGATCCTTTTGAGGATCCGGATTTGGATGATTGATGGTCGGCTCAGATTTTGGGGAAATCTTCACCGAGGGGGAGATTTGTTGTGTAGTCCAGCTTGCAGCGCCGAAAGCATGAGCAAAAGTCATGCATGCAGCCAACACCAAAAGTAGAAAGCAACCTTTGCCAACCATGCAAAGTTGGCAAAGCGTGTCCAAGACGTGTGACACTGTTCACGCGTCTTGGGCACTATAAAATGGAGCCTGAAGATCATTTCTAAGCATCCCATAATCCCAAACGTGTGAGAAAAGATAGAGAGTAAAGTGTTTGAGAGTTTTTTGTAAAGCTTGGATTATAAGCTTTGTAATTCTTTTGTGGATATATAAAAGAAGAGTTTTCTCTCAAATTATCCTCTATTATTGTGTGTTTATTCACAACAAGTTATACCAATAAAATTTAATATGGTATTAAAGCCAATCTCGTATATGAGTAGACTCACATAATCTATCCACTTGACACGTGTCAGGAAAAAGACTCACTTGCACGTGAGGGAGAGTGTTGAAGAAAAATCTTATATTGGCTAAAAAGTGATATTGGTATAAGAATATAAATATAAGATAACTATCAAGTTTTCAGTGGAGTCAAACCCATAAAATTTGACAGGCATATACTAGTTTACTAATCATCCATAGAAATTCAACAATGATAAATAATTAAGTGTACATCCAAAGACATGCCTCGGACATAAAAAATTGAAAAGAAAATAAATAAATAAATAAAAATAAAAATAAAATCATATTTTTATACATATGGTGTGTTATTTTTGATGTACACCTATCATTTAGGATAGAAATTACAGTTCCTTTGCAAATTCTTTAATTGAGAAAAAAAAATAACACTATTCATGGCATTGCATGTTTCCTGTTATAGTTTTGTTCCCTTATAAGAGTTGTAAATAAATTCATAAATTCATATATATAATATATAAAACAAGTATCGTTTGCTTCAATATTTTTTTTTTTTTTTTGGCCTCACACCAGCTCTTTCATTTTAGGATGTAATAATTTTAGATAGAACATAATATAGAGAAAAGATTCATGCACTACAAGAATTATGGCTTTTAGCGTCCAAATATTTAGCGTCGAAACATTATTCGACGCTAAAAGTGAGCTTTAGCGACGAAAATCATTTTCGACGCTATATGTCATATTTTTAGCGACGGAATAAAATTTCGAC
The DNA here is from genome assembly GCA_019454045.1 of Zanthoxylum bungeanum. Lineage (NCBI taxonomy): Eukaryota > Viridiplantae > Streptophyta > Magnoliopsida > Sapindales > Rutaceae > Zanthoxylum > Zanthoxylum bungeanum. The sequence goes on along the minus strand of SKCR01032769.1, from coordinate 671,374 downwards.
GCAGAATATTAATGTTTTAGCGTCGAACATATTTTTCGACGCTAAAAACAGAACTTTAGCGTCGAATAATATTCGACGCTGAATAATTATATTATTGCAATAATTTTTGGCGCCAAATATTTCACTTTTAGCGTCGAAAAAAGGAGTCGACGCCACAAATATACTTTTAGCGTCGAACATTATCGTCGCTAAAGGTTTATAAAGTTTCCACCGACAAATCCTTGACTCTTTCGCGTCTAAATTAAATTCGACGCTAAATTTTTTATGTTTAGCGTCGAAAAAACGGTTTCGACGCTAATAACGTACACAATTAGCGTCGAATTTGAATATTCGACGCCACAAATAATACTTTTAGCGTCGAAAATATGTTCGACGCTAAAGAGTTATGAAGCTTCCACCGACAGATCCTTGATTCTTTCGCGTCTAAATTAAATTCGACGCTAATTTTTGATATTTAGCGTCGAAAAAATCGGTTTCGACGCTAAAAACAGAAACAATTAGCGTCGAATTGGTTTAGTCGACGCCAAAAATAATACTATTAGCGTCGAACATATTTTCGACGCTAAAGAGTTATGAAGCTTCCACCGACAGATCCTTGATTCTTTCGCGTCTAAATTATATTCGACGCTAATTTTTGATATTTGGCGTCGAAAAAACGGTTTCGACGCTAAAAACTTCAACAATTAGCGTCGAATTGGTGTATTCGACGCTAAAGATAGGTTAAAATGCAGATGGTCACCAACCCTTCTCCCCCTCTGTTTTTTCTCTCATTCTCTTCATTTTCATCCTCTGAAATCTGAGAATTTCTCCTCTACAGCCTCACATCTCTCCTAAAAATTTTCAATAAAATTGTAATCAATTTCCGATAAGGTAATTATTCTTTCATATTTCTTTATTATTTTCAATTTTTATGATTATATATGTTGTTTATATGTTGTTTGTTAGTGATTTATGATTCATATATGTAGAGTAAGTATATTAATTAATAAAATATAATTTTTTGTAAACTATTTAATTTATCAACCAAATATATATATATATATATGCTTAAATTAAGTATTACTGAATTAGTAATGTTGATTACTGTAAAATGATATCTAATAATTATATTATTATATTTAGGTATTCTGCTGAAATGGATAGAAATTGGATGAGCTCTCTGGATAGATTGAGTGTTGAATATCGTAATGGAGTGTCTGAGTTTATGGAAATCGCAAAGCAACACATTGATGCAGAAGGTCGTGTTCGTTGTCCATGTGCAAATTGTTTGAATAGGAAAAGGAAGCGGTTAGATGAAGTTCATAATCATTTATACATGCCAGGAATATCACCAACTTACCGTACGTGGATTTATCACGGTGAGCAGTATCATTCTCAGTCACGGTTTTTTGATGTCGGCGAAGGGAGCAGTAGTTACAATCAACCTGCAAACGATGAGATCGCCGATATTTTGCATGACTTACAAGGTCTACAACTTGGCCATAGTGTTGGTGGCGACATGCCAGTGTTAAGTGGAAATGATCAAAATTTATTTAGTGAACTACTTGATGAGGCAAAAAAAATTCCATTCGAAGGTGCTGGAATGTCGATCTTGAATTTCGTTGTGAAATTATTACACATTAAAGTGATCAACAGAATGATGGACACACGGCCGTATTCGGATAAGTTTATGCAAATAGTTCAATGCTCAACTCAATACTCAAAGGAATACATCTCAGGTTTCTATACAATGAACTTAAATGCACTTTACATTACAAATCTGATGTTTGACACACTCAACGACTGAAACTATGCAATGTATGTCATGCATTATTTCCTTGACAATGACTATGCTGACTTCTGGACTCAATCTGGTGGATTCAACACCCAAGTGACTGCCAACAGTATCTGTCCGCTCGAGCTTGTCCTCATGGAGATCCTGCAAAACAAAAACACTGGGAGTGGGGGGATTAGGTCGTTTGAACGATCTAGTGAGTGGATAGTTAAAAAAAAAACTGAAATACTTTGTAAAAATCCATGGTTCTAAAACCAAAATCATTTCAAGAAATAGTCTCTTATGCTCTGAAACATTTTATGGGATTTCTCTAAATCGTGAATTCTCTTGAGAACTCCTTTAATAAACAATTCTCTTTGAAGAATCATGTCTCAAAAGTTTGTCTCTGAATCCATAAGATATAAGTCAGGATTTTCTTTTCAAAACCTTTGTGAAAATCATTCATAAAACATATGTAAAAATCATCTGTAAGAATATCATCGGTCATCATGTATAATAATCCTGTGGTCTTGGGGCGTTGTACGTACAGTCCCCCAAGCCACTAAACCAGTAAACAGTGGTGCTATCAGTGCCACCAACCTGTCTCTGAAATCCGGGTCTAGAGGCGTTGTACTCACAGTCCCTCTAGCCCAATACCCAGGATCTAGAGGTATTTGTCATCTCTAGTCCTGTATCCCGTGTGCACACGTCTATATCCGGTATCAATACTGATACCCATCAATACCATGTCCGTCAATACCATATCTGTATCAAGTTACATCTGAGGTGGGTTTTTCCCCCATGCCTCCAAAATCATAAAATTATATCTTTGAAATCATTTTCCTCATCAAAGCAATTAATCTGAAACCAAGTTCAAATCATAATTTTTCAACTCACTTGAATTCAACAATTTCACATATAAATTCATCAAATCAAGATTCACAAAATTGTAATATGAAATCATAATTAAAATTTCTGAAATAAATACTCCCAGATAAAAGACAAGTATCCACTCACAGTGCTATGATAAATTAGGGATGGTACACAGCATGGGTGACCTTCGAGTGTTATGGAGTCGATCTAAAGTCAAAATAATATTAGTTTTCGTTCTTTATAACTCAGAATATTTTCATATCACGTGAAAGAATATATAAAATGCATGGACACTTTTTACAGGCTTAGATTTGGAGTTGTGCTAATCAGGTAGCAGAAACTTATATTTACCAATCGCTAGAAAATTTACTGTTTGATGTCTAATTTTAAAAATTCACTGTAATTAATTGGAGATGAATCTGAAGCTGATATTTTACTAGATTGATCCATAATGTATTTAGTTTATGTAGGTTTTAACGGTTCTCAATTATGATACCATAAACTCAAGTTATAGTCTGAAGTTCAAGGGTTGTGCAACCAGAAAAACTGGGCACATGGGCGGCAGATTGCCCGACTTCAAAAATTCATTCCGGTCTCATCTTAAGTCCCAAAATTCTAAATTTTGGATATGTTACTCCTTTATATGTCTAGTTTATCCAGAAATTTACACTTAATCATTTGGGCATCAAAAACTCCAGATAAAACCGAATTATTATAACCTGTTCAGAATATGACTTCATTAAACTTACTGCCCAACATACCAATTTCATAATTTAATATGAGCTTGTAATTTCATCAAACACTTGGTGTGTCAAGTACAAAAACTTCACCATTTATATAACACAACACAACATCAACCAACCTTATTATCCTCACACAAGCATTTTTTTTAACACTTCAACATTAGAACAAAATAAACAAATTCAACTCTCAATCAATTTCCAACAAAACACATGTTACCATCACCCAAGCACAATCAATTAATCCTAAAATCATAAGATTACAATATTAAACTCCATGGATTCCAATGTAATCCATGTTTATGGTTTTCTTAATGTAGACGCTGATTTTAGCCCGAGGTCTACAATCGAGATTTCGTGAGGATGTGGCACTAGCGATCCTGCAAAACAAAGTTGTAGAGTGAGCGGGAGTACTGCCCACCGGTGTGGTGGGTGCCGGGGGCACTCCGACGCCCAAGTCAGTAAATGAACAAAGGTAATAGTAGATGGAAGGTCAATGTTAGACGCTACATTGAACTCCGTAGAATGCCGTGAGGGCGGTAAGTGGAAGGAGTGGCGAGCTTGAGGATGTCTCAAAGCTGAGTGTAGGAGAGTTATAAGTTGAGTCCCCCTTCCTCTTGGAGCCTTGTTCCTTATATATTCATGCTATAGTAACATGTGCCTTTATTGCTTCTTGATTGCTCATCCGTTGGATCATGGTAACGGTCGACTTCATGATGAGCTATTACTGCATTCTGTGCTGGAATAGATGGGTTATGAATGGCATCTATGTGCCTGGGCGTTACGGGGACTGGCGTAGGGTGGGCCCCAATTATGCTTTGAGCACGTGGTATTGTCTCTGGGCTTGTGATTCTCTGGGCCTTTATACACTTAAACCCTTGGGGCTTCCTAGGTGGAAAACTTGGGTCTGAGTCTTATGTTGGCGAGTCTGTTGTGCGTTCACAATTGGGCCTGAAGCAAAAAGACGAAGTTGCCCCTGGACCAAATTTGGCCCAAACAGTTTGTCCCCTACTCTCTAAGTCAATGAGTCCTTGGCTTAGAGAGTACTTGACACATGAGTCGCCTGGGACGATGTCATATTATGTCGAGCATTGATGCTGCCTACTAATTGAACCAAACGAATGTCAAGTTATCAACTTGAGTCTACAAGAGCCATTGGGGAAGTACCCAGTCGTCCGAGCCAGATGATGGTCGGGATAATGAACTCGACTCTACTAGAGACATTGGGGAAGTACCCAATCGATTGGACCAAGATGAAGGTCAGAATATCAGTCATACGACATGTGCCTTCCACGTCTACCAGTTGACTCGAAGTGAGTCTATGGGGGATGTCCCCAGTCGACTGGACTTGATGAGGCCAGGAAGATAATATTCATACGACATGTGTAATTCATGTCTACAACTTGACTCGGCATGAATCTATGGGGGATGTCCCCAGTCGACTGGACTTGATGAGCCCAGGAAGATATAAGTCATACGACATGTGTAATCTATGTCTACAACTTTGACTCGACATGAGTCCATGGGGGATGTCCCCGGTCGTCTGGACTTGATGAGACTAGAAAGTTATAAGTCATAAGACATGTGTAATCCATGTCTTCAACTTGACTCGACATGAATCTATGGGGGATGTCCCCGGTCGACTGGACTTGATGAGCCCAGGAAGATATAAGTCATACGACATGTGTAATCCATGTCTACAACTTTGACTCGACATGAGTCCATGGGGGATGTCCCCGGTCGACGGGACTTGATGAGGGTTCAGGATAGTCTTTACTCTACTAGACCAGATGAAGGTCTATGAGAATCTTTACTCTATATAGACCTGATAAATGTTCAAGAGTCTTTCTTTCTCATACTACTAGAGCTGAAAAAGGTCCATGAGAGCACGGTGGAATGAACTTGATGAATATCTATGAGGATCTTCATATTACAAGACCTGATGAAGGTCGTAAGTCTACTGTCGAATGGGCATGTCGTGTGGACTTGAAGAATGTCTATCAAGGTTATCACTCTACTACTAGGCCTGACGAATGTACTAGATATTCTCTTCTCTACTGGAAAAATGTTTCTAGACATGATGAAGTTCCATGTGAGTCTTTCCTTCTCATTCTACAAGATCATGTATGTAGTGTGAATGAGACAGAGGTCTATGAGGGTCTTTATTCCTCATTCTACAATGACCATATATGTATTATTAATGAGATATGGGTCAATGAGGGTGTTTATTCCCCATTCTACAAGGACCATATATGTAGTATAAATGAGATATAGGTCAATGAGGGTGTTCAATGAGTGCCAAACTTCTCATGGTATTGTCGACTAGGATCCTTAACAAGTACAACAGTCACATGTGTAGTGTCGAGTGGGATATTTGCCTTATGCCGAGTGTAATGTCGAGTGGGACAATCACCACATGATGAATCTTTATTTGGAGCATCCTTTTTCATTTTTAAAGTGTCGAGAAGCTCAATTAAAAAGCTCATGAATCCCACACCGGCTGTTATAAGGGCCAACAAAAAAAAAAGAAACAAATTGCCCTTCTATTGAGATCCTATCAACCAGAGCAAGCCCATCTCTGTCGAGGCATATGTGGATAGAATTCGTCCCAGAGTAACTACCAACATTCATAAGGTCGAAACCTGCTTGGAACAGAATCCAGCCCATGTCATTCCTTCATCAGCCAAGATACAAAGTTTCAGATCCAACACGAGAGGTTAACTCATGCCTAGGTAGAAACACTGAAGCTGCTGGTCGTTCTGATGGAATTATTGTTGGAGTATCATGTGCTATATGGGCAGCTTCTCAGTCTACCCCTCAGGCTTCTGTCTCCATTCCAGTGAATAGGCGGGGTCGTAAGACTCCAACCACAGCAGAAACACCTCCATAAAACCCTTCCAATCGAGCCAATTTAGCCACAAAATGAATATAATCCTATTAAAAGTCTGAGCCTAACAGTGTCATAAATGTTGGTGGTGTGAAGGGGTATAGCGGGTCTGCTCCATCATAGACTGATGTCTGGAATGGGTATGGTTTCATGGATATGATTTACAAACGAATGGTCGTTGATGGTCGTTTGTTGATGGGAAGTCTAGATTCAAGGGACCAAATTGAATGTAATGGGCATGTGAAACTTAGCCTGCGACTTTCACGCATAGAACCAATTAAGGCATACCAATTGCTTGTTAGAATGTCGCACAAGGTTAACTGTAAACCTGACCGAGCCATCCATGGAGCTTTTGCAACCTCCCCCTCCTATCGATCCAGTGATTTTGAATGCAAAAGTGTAGGGGGTTGTTAGGATGTGTCGTCTCGTGCTGTGAAGCGGATTTGGGCCTGTTGGGCCCGCTGAGACTGGGAGACGTTTATCTTGTGAGCTTGGTTCGTCCATATGTCAGATTACTTCTCAAGGTCAGCAGAGTGTAAGACTTGAGAATAATCATCGTAGACTTGATTCTGGTTCATTGAGTTCTACTCCAAGGATACTTGAGACTATTCTAGCGAAAATTTTCTTGAGGTCCTTAGTTTCTCTACAATTTGGGCTTGATATGTCACTATTAGTAAAGTGTGGGTTGTGAATGACACGGCTCATTTGGAGCGACTAATCATGTATTGTGGATGCTATCATTTTCCATTCTTGGGTCAGGTATTGATCTTGTGAAGGCAGTAGACCCACAGTACATGGCTGCGTGATATGGTGCAAACCTACTATCGTATGCTTGAGTATTTTTTCAGGTTTGTTGTCTCCAATGTCTGCATGCTAGGCTACTCGTTCCGCCTGTAGCTCCTTGGTAATTAGATTGTTCTCTTTCTATATGAAGGGATGCCGCGTGGGTTTCTCAAGGTGAGACATGGGTGATTAGCTCGCTCTTTTCACTGTCGCGTGATATTCATGCATATGGGATGATTTGTCACCAAGCGCGGTGAAAGTTGTATCATATGAGCTCTTAGTGTCTTCATTTTCTTTGGATGAATTCTTGGTGGCTTCAAGCTTGGTGGTAGTCTGCTTCATGTGATGTACCTTGGATTGTCCAACCACAGTGGACATGCTTGCTCGTTGCCAAATAATGCAGAATATGGCTTGTGTCCTTTGTTCTTTAGCCGCAGGATCCACAATCATCTCTAGTGTAACTCTGCTAACATGATCCGGTAGGTAGTTTCGGAAAAAATCCCTATTAATTGGCCTTCGATGGATTGGCGAATCTCTCTCCTTTAGGTATTGGTAAAGTTGAAAAAGAAGACTGATTTGTAGTTTATAACAGCAAGAATAGCCCTAGCCTCAACTGTGTACTGCATATGGTTTGAGAGGAATAGATGGGTGTTCGACAGAAGCTCAGCTAGTCTGGGGAATCGGTAGAATGATGATCCCGGTGACTCGACTGAACGGTGATCTTGGTCAAGATGAAAGGATTTTCCTTCTTAAGTGTCAAAACAAACTCTTGTAAGTTGCAAACCTCAAAGCTAGTTGGCAATTTCCATCCATCAGTCGACAAATTGGATCTGAAAACGATTCATCAGATGACTTTGGGCCATATGTGGCTACGTGCCCATATGACTCGATTTCACTGTCAAAGCAAATGATAGTGTAGCAGGAATGCTCAAGGACCATAGAACTTGCAAATTCAAAATCGAAAAGTAGGCTCAACAGAACAAAGATGTAAAGAATTTCATCCTTCCAACTTTTGTTCTCAGTCATTTGGGGTGAGTGAAGGAAATGATGGTATAGATCGTAATATCTGCTTCCGTCCACTTTGACGACTAGGGGATGAGCCCAAGATGGTGTGAGGGGGAGAGACCATTTTACTGTTTGGAGAAGAAGTCTTGATGCCACTGCTGGGAGTGCAATTGTCCCTTAGGATCTCGGGCATTTCGTCATCTGGAGTAGTTTGGAGAGGCTTCTCAAATTCAGGTTGAGATTTGAGAATATTTGGTTTTCCGTAATTGTGACTAGTGAAGAAACCAGAGGATCCAATAGAAAGTAAAGATCGTGGTGGTTTGCATTTCGATGAAAATGGCAACTGGGCCAATGGCCTGGAAAGCCGTAACGGCGTGATGGGAAGAGCAGATCCTGGATTCTGCTCTTCTTTATTCAATAAATCAGTTTTCTGTAAATTTTTGTCCACCCCACTTTTTCCACACTTCTCTGTTTCTTCTTTTTCTTCTGGTTCGACATCTGTTTCCATTAACGCATACCCATCTTTTCTACCAAATGTGTTCTTTCTACCAAACTGTAGACGCTGATGACACGCGAACCCTCATAGTTGAAAATAGGGTGGTTGGTGATGACACTGCTGAAGGGAAATTAATACGGTTGTGCAGGATTTTGGGGGCTAGTGAACCCAATTTCCTAGATCCACCTCAGAAGGGAGATACATACATGTCGACTGGAGGGATGTATGTTGGCTGGGGTATGCTCATTTCTAGAGGCATGTACGGGCTACGTGGCTGGCCTATCTTCAGCATGCCTATGGTGTTTGGCGAGTGGGCCATTCATTTCTTGTAGTATGCTTGTCGATTCACATGTGCCTGGAATCATGAAGGCTTATTATATCCCCTTACCTGGCCACCTTTTCTTTCTCTCCATGGGCCTCTATGTGACCCGCTGGAAGGGGTTGTTTATTTAAGCTGAATGAGTTAAGTTTTGGCTCGTTTTTGTTTCTCCTGGGCTTTCATTTTATAGCCTCCTTTTTTCCTTAAATTGTCGTTTGGACTTGGACATGTATAATTTTGTCGTTTATGTCCTTATTTTCTTTCATGTGTAGGGTATCAATTGTCTCAAGTCTTATGGGACTCTACAGCCGACCCGACCTGATGAAAGTCGAAGAAAGCCTTCACTCCACCATAGCAAATGAAAGGTATATGGGACCATAGTCGAATGAATCAGACAAAGATCCATTAGGGAATTCACTTGCTCTGTTAGACATGATGATGACCTATGGGAGTCTCCACACTACAAGACCTTTATGAATGTCTGGACCTAATAAAGGTTCATGGGTATGGTCGACCGGACCCAATGAAGGACCAACAGGGTCCCCACCTCTCATACTACAAAGCCTGATAGAGGTCGACCGGACCTGATTAAGGCCTATGAAATTCTTCGTTCTACAAGATATGATGAGGGATTTCCTACGTAGTCTGGAGCTAATGGTAATCCATGAATTTTATATAGAGAATATGTAACAATCATTTCATATCGACTGGAGATGATGACATACCTTTCATGTCTTATAAATGAGACAATAATCTTTCAATGCAGTCTAGAGATTATGGTAGTTCTTTCGTGTCGTATGCTGGAGTTGACCATCCACCCATGTCGTATGAGAAGTAACAATCCCTCCGAACAATATTGGGTAAATGACATTCTTCCAACATCTGTGGAATACGATGATCCTCTGTAGTTCAGAGTTGTTGATAATCATTCATATTGTCTGCGGCGAATATGACAATCTTCATATGTAGTGAGAGGTAGATGACGGTCCCTCTATGTAGTCTGGAAGAGACAATCATTTTCCACATCGTCAGGAAGAGATAACAACCTTCATATGTACTTAAGAATTGAAAAGAATCCATTCACGTCGTTTGGAGAAGATGACAATTCTTCCATGAAGTCTGAAGTTGATGGAAACCACTCCACGGTAAGGGTCGTAGATGGAAATATTTTTTCTTGCTATGAATCGCTAGGGCCCCACGGTGGGCGCCAAATTATAGACGCTGATTTTAGCCCGAGGTCTACAATCGAGATTTCGTGAGGATGTGGCACTAGCGATCCTGCAAAATAAAGTTGTAGAGTGAGCGGGAGTACTGCCCACCGGTGTGGTGGGTGCCGGGGGCACTCCGACGCCCAAGTCAGTAAATGAACAAAGGTAGTAGTAGATGGAAGGTCAAGGTTAGACGCTACCTTGAACTCCGTAGAATGCCGTGAGGGCGGTAATTGGAAGGAGTGGCGAGCTTGAGGATGTCTCAAAGCTGAGTGTAGGAGAGTTAGAAGTTGAGTCCCCCTTCTTCTTGGAGCCTTGTTCCTTATATATTCATGCTATAGTAACATGTGCCTTTATTGCTTCTTGATTGCTCATCCGTTGGATCATGGTAACGGTCGACTTCATGATGAGCTATTACTGCGTTCTGTGCTGGAATAGATGGGTTATGAATGGCGTCTATGTGCCTGGGTGTTACGAGGACTGGCGTAGGGTGGGCCCCAATTATGCTTTGAGCACGTGGTATTGTCTCTGGGCTTGTGATTCTCTGGGCCTTTATACACTTAAACCCTTGGGGCTTCCTAGGTGGAAAACTTGGGTCTGAGTCTTATGTTGGCGAGTCTGTTGTGCGTTCTCAATTGGGCCTGAAGCAAAATGACGAAGTTGCCCCTGGACCAAATTTGGCCCAAACACTTAATTTGGGGATTTTTCAAATTATTAACTTTCAAGCATAATAGTCATGTAAACAACCTCAAGCACATCCAATCAACACTCCACAATCATCAAAACCCATTATATCAAGGATTTGGGTCAAGCTTAAATCACCTTTATTTCATTTATTTCTTCACTAGATAGACTATCTAAGCTTCCTCTTATCATTTCCAAGCTTGCATGTGATGATTGAAGCTTGGATGACATGATTTTGGTTGAAGAAATAAAGAGGATTTCTGAATTTCCTCCTCTCTCTCACGTCCATTCCTCTCAAAAATGTGAAGGGTGGAAGGGTAATGTTCCCTTTATATACTAGGGGTAGATGGTAAAATAAATAAATGGTGAAAATGTTGAAAACTTTAGGATTTTCCCAAATCAGTCCTTAGACAATGTTCGTCCGAATCTGATTTACATTTTCAGTCTATTTTAAATTCGAATTTGAAGAAATGTAAAACTTGAAAGTTGTAGGGCTTGGTCTTAGCTTTCCAACGATATAAAATTCATAAAAATCGAATATCATATGAGAAAGTTACGGTCCGAATACTAAAGATTGTCCGTGTTGAACCTAAAAAAAACTTTCTTAACGGTACTACAAGGAATTTGTCGAATAAGTTTAAAGTAATTTCATGAGCCTAATATCCACTTTCATATGATCAAATGATAAGTAATATTCCATTCCTAACTTAGTATTCATCAGGTTACCGTGGTGTTACATTTTTCTTCCCCCCTTAAATAAGATTCGTTCTCGAATCTCTAATAACAATTGAAATTATGAAATTTTGCCTTGAAACTGTGGATTTTAAATATCTTACCACAAGTCACTGAATTCACCCATTATCCTCTAGGCCATAGAATCCTAACAAACTTTTCACTGTATAATTCAACATATAACACCAATATCAACATTAACATCTTCTCACCGGCATTCCTCAATATTTCAACATTAAAACACAAGAATTTAACCCCCAATTATCTCTCCAGCAACTTATAATATTAAAGCATGTTATTATCTATTCAAATACAATCAATTCATTTCAATACCATTAAATCACAAATCCAATTCCATTGATTCCAAAACATTCCAATATCTAGGATTTCACATAGCCACCTATGTTTTACCATATATACCGTACTACTTGTGATAATCTCCCATAAACTGGTATCAAATCACAGAGCAATATAAACTTAATAGCTCAAATCCTTATCGTTATTAGTTAATTACTTAGCTAGTATACACACGTAGTCCTCCTTTTATCTTATCACCCCTTAATAAAATAACCCTTACCATGTTGGCACATGCTTCATCTTTGGTAGATAATTTTTTTTTTCATTTTCATCCTGTAAAATTATGCTGAGTAGTATATATATTTACTATCATACTTCATTCACCATCAAACATCATTGAACTTCATTTCTAAACCTCTAATTATTTCAACATTCTCTACCTCAACTATCCAAGTAAGCTATCAATTATAATTTAATGCTTCTTAAGACTTTTCAAACAGTGACATCTAAGTCATATCTTCTTTATCCATATTATGCTCAACATCTTGTTGACTACATTAACTGCGATTTCTGAATTATCCATTGTTATGTGAAGGAGAAACATCAAGAATCTTGGTAGGATATATCATATATCCAAGAATAACAACAACTACAATAATTCAGACTTTAATTAAAAACTGGTATATGAAACATTATCGACAAGCAACAAAATATAATAATGAAGGTTACATCAGGGGATATAACAATTTGATTGTAAGGCAATGACATGATCATCTTCATATTGATGATCTTCCCATTGTCTTTGGGCTCTTTGAGACATAGGAATGTCACCGATGATGATTCGGGATTGGAGACTATCAGGAAACTTGATTTTGTTATAACCTTGGATAATACTCATTGATGACTCTTCAATAGTAGTGAAGAGTTGCCAGTCTTTTTCAATAATATTACTCTCTAAGCTTCAGCGAACAGAGTCTGCAGAGAGAGCTCTAAGATCACATGTATGACGGAAGGTAATATCTTCTGGAAAATCCTCGTATCCGTAATAGGCTCTAAATTTTGGTCTCGATGGCCAATTGATAAGTCTCCAATCGGTGAGCTGGTGTGATGGTATAATTTTAATCAGATGGATGGGGTGGAAAACATATGAATAATCATCCGTCCATTCTGGGGTAATGGTTTCGATCCAGACAGTAATACTTATGTGGCGCTTATACCATTGATGCAAAATATTACTAACGAATGGGAAAATTCATAAAGGCTAGCTTCTAAGATACCGAGACTATTAGGATGAATTGGACTTGGCCCAAGAATAAATCCATTCAAGAACCCAAGTTTAAACAAAGTGCCCAAACTCCATTGACAATGATCAAAGAATTTGTGACTGTTTATAAAAACTGAGGAATGATATCTGTGATATCCACAGTGGACAATTGCAAATTTTTTTTTTTGTATTGTATCAAGCCATCTGTTTTTCTATTCTAGATGGTTCAAAGAATATAGCACCACCTCATGAAGTTAGTAGGAACTCGATTTACGATATCCATCGCAATTTCTCCAGGCAACAAAGGAGATGAAGTTGTATATAAACAATTGTAAATATCTCTCCAAAGATCTTGAACATATTTGGAATCTATGACTGCTCGATCTATGATGGGCCATTTGCAAAGTTTATGATATATCACTTTAGCTCTGGTAGTTTTTGAGCAGGGGCTAGGATTAACAGATGAAGATGCCATGGATTTTTTTTTTTAATTCATTCACTAAGAATTCAAGCGTCTCTTTATAGAGAAATGTATCGATATTTTCTTCATAAAAACACTTCCACGCAAAGGGATTAGGGCATGCATAATCTTCTTTTCAGCACCAGAAATCTCTAAAGGAGATGTATTTTTGTGTGATCTGTCATAAGTCTATTTCTAATGGTTGCCCTATGAGGCGAACAACTAAATCCCCTACTGTACATTTGTATTTTTCCAATTATTGACATCTCATAAACTTTAGATGACAGATGATTGTCACTAGCAGCTCACATCAAGACCACTTGTGGTGATTCACTTAACTACTAGTTATAACTGTACATACTGGTTACTTATGAATCTGAGATTCCTTTATTTACTTATCAGATATTGACTCCCACCTTACTACAATTTTGTTTCAAACTATCCAAATTACTTCTTCCAACAATACTCAAAATCCATCTCTACTATAGATCATGTTTTCCTTTATTTAGTATCTCTTTAAGGGTTCATGCATCCCTTAAATTCTAGTACACTCACTTTTGATTTAGTATTACTATATTACTAATTCCTCTATACTGATATCATGGAAATCCTTGTAAGTCGATTACTATATATCTTGAAAATTACCTTCTTCGATTTCCTTACCTCTTTTGAACTTTTATCCACTTTAAGACCATACTTCTCATAATCTATAAGATTATTACTTTAAACTCAACATTTTCTAAATCGAACTCAAACTTTTTTATTCCTTACAGAATATAATCATCTCACAATTCTGATCTAATTCTCTTAGATTTCCCTGTTCAACTATTCAATTGTCTTATGATCCGCCTATCCTGTAAGATACTCTCATTACTTGTGTAATTCCTTGTTAGTATCGAAGTTGGGGTATCTATATACCTTTCATAAGAATCTGGGGATACACGTTGCTATTAATACCCAAGCTTGAATGATAATCTAGTTAATAGACTACACCCTGGCTATAGTAAAGGCTCTAGGAAAAAATATCATTCACTTATTGGGGTCTACATCCACTCCTTCATTTTCTGTATTCCATAACTTTTATCAACTATTCTGAGATCTTCTTTAGCTTTACTATCCTTATGTTGTATCATCTTTCTCATTATCTTATGTTTCCTTCATTATTGTGTCCATATTCTATCTCTTAGCTTCAAACTGTGCTGCTAACTTTAGTGGTAATTCACTCTTAGGGACTACAATGTATATTTCTCTATTGACTTTTCCTGCTATAAATTACAACTATACCATTTAATCTTTTTACTTGTAATAGTACTCTGGTTAACTCTTGATTATCCAAAACCCCATGGATCTATTCTTTCAACTTTACATGAATTCCTACTAGTATTGGTCTAATTTATAATTTTTTTTATTGGTACTACACACTTGTCCATGAAATCTTGTATCAAATTCCCTGATATCTTGTTATTTCCAGAAACTTCTATATATATTTTCCAATTGGTTTATCCTAAGGTATATAATCCTTATGCTTCTTTACAATTATTTCCATTTATATATATATATTCTGGGAAATGCTAGTACAATCATCTTATGTCCCAACAGGTATCGACATCCTTGTCTTGGTTTTGGTATTTTATACCCTGGTAGTGTCTATTGCTCACATAAGATAGGTGTGAAACAAACTTCGTCAAAACGATGCCCTTAACTGGAGTCATCGAGAGGTTTTATATCTAAATTACTTAGATCTAATCTAGATCTGGTTCCTTAACAACGATAACTATGTCATTCATTTTATGTGCTTATTAGTTTGATTAGAATGTTTAAAATCTCAACGTCCTTTTCATATCTGAAGTTCATTAGAACTTCTACTATTAACCTTGATTATTTACTTCTCATTTCTTCTGGATTCCCCACGTTATTCGGGAAATTATCTTATAATTACGTGATGTTGGAAAGCTAGTGGATCAGCTAGAAAGAATTTCCGATAAGAAAATAATTATTAGTAGAAGAGAATAAACCTTACTTAGGCCTACTCAACATTTTACTTTTGTTCGGGCTTGCTATATTTCTCTCACTCCTTTAAGTTCTGACATTTTTCCTTATTATCATGTATCACTACCTCTTACTGTCTCCGGTCGCTTTAAACATAAGTAGATCATCCTTTCACTTATATCATAGATTTCTCTTCCCACTATGTTGAGTGAATAATATCAAAACTTACTATCTGGTCTCATAACTTGCCTATACTTCTGGTAATAGATAAGAATCACTATAGAATAATTCTCAACTTGGATTTAGAGTATGGTTACTTTCATAAGGAAAAATATTTGAATAGCTTGGGAAAGCTTACTAACCTGTTTATGGAATTGAAGACGTACTCGAGGATCGGATACTGGAGAGGTAATGCCTAGTATACTAGTACCCCCGGGCATACTACGTATACAAGACCCCATCACTCTGCCCACTGCAGTCACTGACTCCCTAGACCATGCTCTGATACCATCTATGTAACAATCCCAATCCGGGAGATGTTACCGACATGGAATAGGCCGTACTATCCCCTTAAGCCTCATACCAATCTGACTGATCAATACTCTCATACTCATTCCAAACATAAGTTTATGCAAATGGTTCAATGCTCAACTCAATACTCAAAGTAATACATCTCAGGTTTCTATACAATGAACTTAAATGCACTTTACATTACAAATCTGATGTTTGACACACTCAACGACTGAAACTATGCAATGTATGTCATGCATTATTTCCTTGACAAGGACTATGCTGACTTATGGACTCAATCTGGTGGATCAACACCCAAGTGACTGCCAACAGTATCTGTCCGCTAAAACCAAAATCATTTCAAGAAATAGTCTCTTATGCTCTGAAACATTTTATGGGATTTCTCTAAATCGTGAATTCTCTTGAGAACTCCTTTAATAAACAATTCTCTTTGAAGAATCATGTCTCAAAAGTTTGTCTCTGAATCCATAAGATATAAGTCAGGATTTTCTTTTCAAAACCTTTGTGAAAATCATTCATAAAACATATGTAAAAATCATCTGTAAGAATATCATCGGTCATCATGTATAATAATCCTGTGGTCTTGGGGCGTTGTACGTACAGTCCCCCAAGCCACTAAACCAGTAAACAGTGGTGCTATCAGTGCCACCAACCTGTCTCTGAAATCCGGGTCTAGAGGCGTTGTACTCACAGTCCCTCTAGCCCAATACCCAGGATCTAGAGGTATTTGTCATCTCTAGTCCTGTATCCCGTGTGCACACGTCTATATCCGGTATCAATACTGATACCATCAATACCATGTCCGTCAATGCCATATCTGTATCAAGTTACATCTGAGGTGGGTTTTTCCCCCATGCCTCCAAAATCATAAAATTATATCTTTGAAATCATTTTCCTCATCAAAGCAATTAATCTGAAACCAAGTTCAAATCATAATTTTTCAACTCACTTGAATTCAACAATTTCACATATAAATTCATCAAATCAAGATTCACAAAATTGTAATATGAAATCATAATTAAAATTTCTGAAATAAATACTCCCAGATAAAAGACAAGTATCCACTCACAGTGCTATGATAAATCAGGGATGGTACACAGCATGGGTGACCTTCGAGTGTTCTGGAGTCGATCTAAAGTCAA
This sequence comes from Zanthoxylum bungeanum, assembly GCA_019454045.1. Lineage (NCBI taxonomy): Eukaryota > Viridiplantae > Streptophyta > Magnoliopsida > Sapindales > Rutaceae > Zanthoxylum > Zanthoxylum bungeanum. Next base: position 654,211 of record SKCR01032769.1, on the reverse strand, counting down.
AACAATATTAGTTTTCGTTCTTTATAACTCAGAATATTTTCATATCACATGAAAGAATATATAAAATGCATGGACACTTTTTACAGGCTTAGATTTGGAGTTGTGCTAATTAGGTAGCAGAAACTTATATTTACCAATCGCTAGAAAATTTACTGTTTGATGTCTAATTTTAAAAATTCACTGTAATTAATTGGAGATGAATCTGAAGCTGATATTTTACTAGATTGATCCATAATGTATTTAGTTTATGTAGGTTTTAACGGTTCTCAATTATGATACCATAAACTCAAGTTATAATCTGAAGTTCAAGGGTTGTGCAACCAGAAAAACTGGGCACATGGGCGGCAGATTGCCCGACTTCAAAAATTCATTCCGGTCTCATCTTAAGTCCCAAAATTCTAAATTTTGGATATGTTACTCCTTTATATGTCTAGTTTATTCAGAAATTTACACTTAATCATTTGGGCATCAAAAACTCCAGATAAAACCGAATTATTATAACCTGTTCAGAATATGACTTCATTAAACATACTGCCCAACATACAAATTTCATAATTTAATATGAGCTTGTAATTTCATCAAACACTTGGTGTGTCAAGTACAAAAACTTCACCATTTATATAACACAACACAACATCAACCAACCTTACCATCCTCACACAAGCATTTTTTTTAACACTTCAACATTAGAACAAAATAAACAAATTCAACTCTCAATCAATTTCCAACAAAACACATGTTACCATCACCCAAACACAATCCATTAATCCTAAAATCATCAGATTACAACATTAAACTCCATGGATTCCAATGTAATCCATGTTTATGGTTTTTTAATTTTGGGGTTTTTCAAATTATTAACTTTCAAGCATAATAGTCATTTAAACAACCTCAAGCACATCCAATCAACACTCCACAATCATCAAATCATCAAAACCCATTATATCAAGGATTTGGGTCAAGCTTAACTCACATTTATTTCATTTATTTCTTCACTAGATAGACTATCTAAGCTTCATCTTCTCATTTCCAAGCTTGCATGTGATGATTGAAGCTTAGATGACATGATTTTGGTTGAAGAAATAAAGAGGATTTCTGAATTTCCTCCTCTCTCTCACGTCCATTCCTCTCAAAAATGTGAAGGGTGGAAGGGTAATGTTCCCTTTATATACTAGGGGCAGATGGTAAAATAAATAAATGGTGAAAATGTTGAAAACTTTAGGATTTTCCCAAATCAGTCCTTAGACAATGTTCGTCCGAAACTGATTTACATTTTCAGTCTATTTTAAATTCGAATTTGAAGATATGTAAAACTTGAAAGTTGTAGGGCTTGGTCTTATCTTCCAACGATATAAAATTCATAAAAATCGAATATCATATGAGAAAGTTACGGTCCGAATACTAAAGATTGTCCATGTTGAACCTAAAAATAACTTTCTTAACGGTACTACAAGGAATTTGTCGAATAAGTTTAAAGTAATTTCATGAGCCTAATATCCACTTTCATATGATCAAATGATAAGTACTATTCCTTTCCTAACTTAGTATTCATCAGGTTACCGTGGTGTTACAGTTCCAGTTCCACGCTGAACCAACTTGGAACTGATTAATATGGTACCCTATTTAATTGGGTAGATTTCGGTTCCACTTAATTAAGAACCGATTTTTTCCGGGTAGGTTTCAATTCCACGTGGAATCGGAATCGAAATCAATTTTGCTCACCCATATTTTCGAGTAAGGATATGTGACTTGGATGTCGAACGTTCGGAAGCTATTCCACATAAAGGGGTTTAATCACTAAAAAAAATAGACCTTTAACGTCCAAACCTTTAGCGTGTAATATGTTTTCGACGCTCTTTTAGCATCGAATTTAAATTTCGACAGTAAAAGGTAACCCTTTAGCGTCGGAAAATAGTTTGGAAGCCAAAGGTCAACCATTTAGCGTCGAATTTAAATTTCGATGCTAAAAGATAACCCTTTAGTGTCGAATTTCCATTTCGACGCTAAAGGTTCTACACTTTAGTGTCGAAATTAGATTTAACGCTAAAAGGTTGCACCTTGAGCGTCTAAATAATTGTTTGACGTTAAAGGGTTGACGCTTTAGCATCGAATTATAAATTCAATGTTAAAGGTTCTATTCTTTAGCGTCGAAAAACTGGTTTGATGCTAAATGATCAACTATTTAGCATCGAATTGAAATTTCGACGCTAAAGGTTAAGTTTAAATTTCTCGAATTTCAGCCTTCTAAAATTTGAATTTATCACCTAATAAAATTAGATTAAAATTTTTGACATTTAGCGACGAATTTTCGCCCTAAAAGTCAAAAATTTCGACACTAAGGGATAAATTTAAATTTTTCTAATTCCCGCTTTCTAAAATTTGAATTTATCGCCTAATAGAATTAGATTAACATTTTTACATTTAACGATGCATTTTCGACGCTAAAATTCAAAAAATTTCGACGCTAAAGATCAAAATTTTGGCGGAAATAATTCCCGCTATTTGAAGACATTTAGCGACGAAAATCTATTTCGTTGCTAAAGGTTATTTTTTTCTTATAAATTCATTTGCTCTTCCATTTCTCCTATTCTCACTTTCTTTTTCTCATACTCTTATTTCCTCTCTAAAATTATTTTTTCCTTATGTGTTTTGTTTGATTTGTTTTTTTTTTTATATTAACATTCAATATTTTATTTTTTTATAGGGGGATTTGAAGATGGAGAAATAGTGAAAATGAAGATTGTGAAGAAAATGAAAAACAAATGAAAGTGAAGATGAAGAATCTGAAAGTGAAGATGGAGAAAATATATAGAAAATTAAATTTGATCATTTTGTTTATTATTTTATATTTTTTTATTGTGATAAATTTAGTAATTTTATTTTTATATCAACAAAGATATCATTGTTATATTTTTTATAACAAATTTGTAATAATGTTCTTATGTTTTCTAAAAATTTAATTACTTTTGTAATGAAATTAATTTGTAATGTCAATTTGTAATAATAATTTTCGTATATCATTTATCGTCGAAATATTTGACGCTAAAAGTAATAAAATAATATATATATTTTAATATTATATCACCTTTAGCGTCGAAATATTTGACGCTAAAGGTAATAAATTTCAACGATAAAAGAACAAATAAATAAGTTTTTTTATTAATTATAAAATTATTTGGCATCGAAAATTTTCGTCGCCAAATACGTCATTGGCTATCTCAAACATCGAGATTCTCCTAAACTCAGCTGAGTACACAACACCATGTATGGCATTAATTGTCTTGCTGTTCCTATTGCTAGCGTCAAAATCATCATTGTTTCAGGTCAATTTGTCTTTAACTACGGGAGATTTCCACCCGTATTCTTTTGTCATCCAGACTCTCTCATCTAAGGACTTAAGGAACGCTCTCATGCGAACCTTCCAATGTAAATATTATGTGCCATCAAAAAATGGCAGACGATTTAAAGGTTGACTACGATCCATATCAACAGGGTCAATGATCGAGATTAGTCTTTGATACCAATTGCAAGTTATTGATTATCCTAAGTTCTGATCCTATGCAGAATTAATCACAATTAATCAAGACAAGTACTAATTAATGTGCCTATGGATTCTCAACAAGCAACCAAAATATAAACAAATAAAATAAATTGCGGAAAATTAATCAATCACACAAAATCAACGCAATAATTTTGGTGACGAAGTGGAAAACTCGTGCAAGTAAAAAATCACTTCGGGTATCTCGGCTACCAGCCTAATCCACTATATAGAGAAAAACTTACAGCGATGGTCAAGACTTATGGTGGCGACTCCACCGACTCAAGTACCTCTAGACTGTAATAACTCAATTAACTCTTCATGCCCGTAACCCACGGTTTTCTTTAGAACCTCTGAAGTCTCTGAGCGGATTGTCTCTGTAACTCTAAATACCAGAACTCCGACTACCAAACTTCCTCCTAAAGAACTCTGAAGGATTAGGAATTTTGGGTAAGGTTGTGTTGAATGTTTATCAAAGAGAGATTGACACTAATAACAAATAAGACAAGAAGATGAAGAAGTCTTCAATGGTGGAATCAAAGAAGGTTGAAAACTTTGAAAGATTTGGTCTCAAAAGATTTATGTTTCAACGTTTGGGGATGGTGGCTACATGTTCTATTTATATGTAGGGTGAAGATTTAGGGTTTTTCAATGTGAAAATGCTAAAAAACACGTTTAGATCGCAGTCGCGTTCGAACGATTACTCGAACGCGACACGAACGCGTGCCCATTGGAAATACTCGTTCGAACGCTAATCGAACGCACCCCGAACGCTTGCTCTCTAGAATGTTTCGTTCGAACGCTTCCTCGGACGTATCACGAACCTTTGCTCTCTCGAATATTTCGTTCGAATCCAATGGAGAACGTGTCACTAACGCCACACGTTCGAACGCTGCAACGAACGCAGCACTAACGAAAATGCTCCAGCTTTGCCAAATAATCAGTCCAATTGCTTCAAGTTCTTCAAAACTTATTACAACTCAATTGAACTTATTTTGTCACGTGTAATGCCAAATGAAACTTACATCAACAATCAGAAACAAACGATTATGTTTGGTTTAAAAAAAATAAAAATCCAAAGCCAGCTGTTCTTGATCATCCTGTTACTTGTCTCGATTGATTCATTGGGAATCTTACCTTGTCGTGTCCCAAAAGGGGGTTTGCTGTAGCACGTTGATAATAATTAATTAAACCCCACGAATTAGAAAAGTGATCATATCTTCAACGATAATCTCTTAATAAATTAATTACTATTAATTATATGATTGCATCAATGATTGGTTTTGGGTTATTTCGGAATTTAAATATGTGTATCAAAAATGATAAACTTACTCATATTTTTACTTAATTTTATCTCAACTCTCTCACTGTAGTTACAGTGAATATTGTAGCTCACTGTAGCTACCGTGAAAGAGTTGGAATAAAATTCGGGAAAAATGTGAGTAAGTATATCATTACCCATGTGTATATGAATTCCATCAAAATGTATAACAATGCTTTCTTTTTTTAAAAAAAAAAAAACATCCCTTTCTTATCGATATATATTAACTTATTACAAAAATTTGCCTACTAAATTTTTTAAAATTATTTAGAAAAATTATCAAATTTCCACCCTATGCATCATATACCATCCAAAATCTTGTAAAAATTTATCAATTTCCCACCTTAAAAATGAAAATTAATATATTTTTAAAACTTTAGAAAATGATAATTAAAAAGTGTTGTAATATTTTTATATTATCGTCTAACTTATGATGGAAATGAGATAATTTCTCAATTATTTAATTTTTTTTTAATATACCCAAACCAACCATTCATGGCACATTATTTTTTCTTATTTAAAAAGCTACCAGTCTGAAAATTTCCACAAATTATGTAATTCAAATCTCGGTTCTACTTCTTCTGTACCATTAATTATATTCTGATTTAATTAGGGGTGTGCATTAATCGGTTTTAACCGATTAATCGAACCGTTCCGACCCATTCTTTTATTACGGTTCGGTTAATTCGGTTAAATCGATTATTGCGGTTAAAAAATTTTTTTTACTTTTTCGGTTATTCGATTCGGTTACAGTTATGAGATTCGTATAACCGAACCGACCGATTAACCGAAATTAAACTCTATATATATATATATATTAGCGCGTGCGAATCCTTTAATTTTTTAGAGTTATGATAGTTTACATGTAAACTCTCAATTGGTTGTAGTTATATTGATTTGATAATACTACCCGAAAATAAAATTGATAAAATTCAAATGACAAGCTGCGTTAACAGCTTGGGTTTGACTCTTTTTAATTTCTCTCACGAATTTAAAGGTAAAAATACATAAAATTTCAAATGTGTAGATCGTGGTGGATTCGTGACCCTTAAAATTTCTAACATGGCAGGTTTGGAAGGAAATCTGAGGCCGTGACAATCATCGAGGGTTTAAAAAATATTTCTCTCGCATGTAATTAAATATAGATATATTTAATCAAATGTTAGTTAGAATCGGTATTTTTAGAATCGGATATGTGATCGAATTAGTGATCCAAAAAATTTAATGCGTCAGTGGTTCGACTGGTTGAAACGTTCCGAAAAAATCGGTAGAACTGACATACATCATATATAATTTTACTAATTAAAAATTATAAAAAAATATTAAATTTTAATTTATTGGATTGGTTAATAACCGAATTAACCATAACCGACCGAAATATAATGGTTAATTGGTTAATGGTTATGTGTCATAAATTGGTTAAATCAGTCACACTTTTATTTAACCGAAAAATTTCGATTACGGTTAAAAAATCAAGGATTAACCGACCGAACCGACCGATCCACAGATTTAATTTCACCAATTTGAAGTCTCTGCTCTTACAATATAAACTTGAAGTAATTAAAAAAATTAAGGTAAATGGTCTTCATACCGCTGGAAAAAAACTAACTCCAATCTCCAACAGCTGCTTTACAGCACCACTTACATATTAAAACACACAACTCATACTACAGGAATTTGACTAGTTGGCTTTCAAAGAAATTTTTTTTTTTTTTACTGATTATCCGAGTTCAAATCTTGAAAAGATGGGGATAAAAAAATTAATTTAGACTTTATCCATCTTCCTATCTTTTAAGAGAAAAAAAATCAAAATAAAACATACAACTCACTGATTAATTACTGTCATTAATCACAAATTGATCATCAATAGGAGCTGAGCCAATCTCATTTCTTTTCTTCTTAGGGTTCGGCGAGGACAAAGATTCCGGTGAACGCCGTCTGGGATTAACTTTAACCGGCTCCCTGTGAGCCGAGCCGACCAAGTGAGGAAAGTTTAGCTTGGCTTTAGCTCCCCTCAGCTTAAAAGCGGCTCGATCATAAGCCAACGCAGCATCCTCAGGTTTCTCATAAGTCCCAAGCCAAACCCTAGCGCCATTCTTCTTTGGATCCCTCATCTCAGCCGCGTACTTCCCCCACGGTCTTCTCCTCACTCCCCTATACCCCATGCCTCTCCCCGGAGCGTGTTTCTGACGCGCCAATTCATTTTTACTTTTATTTTTTTCCTCTTCATGATGATCTTCTTCTTCGGGCTCTCGTTTCACGGCCTTAATTAAGTTTGAATCGATGACATTATAATCAAAAGGATTAGACCCAACAAAGCTCGCAGCGTCGGCTAAGTCTTGAACTTGTAAGAGATCACTCCAGAGGCTATTGAAGCTTGAATTAGGGCTACATAGTGGCTCATTTTCAGAAACTATTGTTGGGAAAGTTGCCGGAGCTTCGGATATTTCATCGCTTAGGAGATACTTTTGAATGGACTCTAAAAGGGCATTGTCAGAGTTTTCAAAGGCACGCACTCTGTACATTTTTTTTTGCATAAAGCTAGCTTAAGGTTGTTGGTGTTTGTGAGCAAATGGCATTGGCATATTTATATATATGCTATGTATATGTGAGATAAAAGTGATATTATTTACTTGTTTCTCTGAAATTTCATTCATCTGAAACTGGAAGGGAATCACGTGTTTTTATTATTGATTATTTTAGAAGGGAGAATTTTTTTTTTTTTTTTTTTGCTTTGTTTATGTTATGTTTATATTTAATGTAGTCATTATTGGAATTGATCGAGAATTAATTTGTTGCCCACTTTAGTCCCACTGTAGTTAATTATTTCTATATGTATGATGTGAACTATTCCATTATTGTATTTGTTGCCCACTTTGTTTTAAATTATTAATTAATCATTGCATTACTTATAATTTATATGAACCCACTATTTATCTAGCCCTCTGTTAGGAGGAACGGATATGCCGAGTGCAGCGGAACGCCCGCAAGATCAAATCCTGAACATTTTTTTTCGGCAATATCCTAAAAAGTCTATTAGAATATTTATTTCCATAAACTTAAAATTATTCCAATGCACTAAAAATCATATATCATCATATATTAATTTTTCCATGCATCAATATAATTTCCATAAGCTTAAATAAATATTCTAAACACTTTAACAATTTTATCAACACTTAATAAAATAATCCAAGTTAATTGTCAAATATAAACCAAGCATATAAAATCAATATATCATCCATACATTAATTTTATATACTCTTTAATGCTTAAAAAATCCACACATACATGCTTATAATTATCCAACGATTCCATAAATAATTTTCTCAACTACAACAACAACCCAACAATAAATTTATAAGATAAATTTACCTACAATGGCTTTGAGTCCTTGCCAATTTGAGAAGCTTTGCATCCAAGCTCTTTGAATATTTGAACTTTTTCTATCTCCACCAAATCAAGCTTCTTGAAGAACAAATATTGGTGACCAAAAGGTGGTTTGATCACTCAAGAATGGCAACAAAAATTTCCCTAAAGTTTAACTCTTAAACCCTAGAAAAAACTAACACTTCAAGCACACAAATTAATCCTTAACACTTTAGGATTAATTTCATGTACTTGATAACTTGTTGGGTAATTTTTGGTGAGAATTAGGCTTGAATTTGGAGAGCCAAAAACAAAAACAAATTCATTTCTTTTGCTTCTTCTGGTTTCGGCAGGCAGAGAGTGGAGAGAGAGAGAAAAAATTTTGCTTTTTTTTTTTTTTTTTTTTTTTTTTTTTTTTTGCATTTTGTTTTTATTAATTAAAATAATATAAAACCAAAACCAAACCATTTATTTAAACCATGGTATAAGAGAATCTTTTCCCTACACCACAAATTTCAAAAAATTAACTTAACCAAAGTTAAAAAAATATCTCACCAACCAAGTTAACTAAATTACAATTAAATGATTTTAGTTACTTTAACTAAAAAAATTCAATTGCATTAACTATAGTTACCTTAAATAATTAGGGCATGTCTATGATACCGATGGGTATCAAAGTTGCATGTTCAATGCAACTTTGAGCATTGAACATGCAACTTTGAGCATTAAACATGCAAATTATATCAATAAACATGAAATATTTTAAAACATAAAATCAGTTGCATGTTTATTGGTAGAAGTTGCATGTTCAATGCTCAAAGTTGCATTGAACATGCAACTTTGAACCCAAGGGTATTTGATACCCTTGGGTATCATAACATTACCCTAAATAATTAATACATTTATTTGTATGAACTAAGTAATTAATTTTGTATATTAATTTAACAATTAAATTAATTCACTAATTAATTACTAATTTTATGTAAATCAAATTTACATCTATTATACAATAAACTTATATCAACTCTTGATATAAAATTAATTAATTCAATTAACTTAATTCATCTCATTAATTATCAGATCAAATAATTTAATCCTAAAACCCAAAATACTTTGTCAACATTTGACGAAAGTCGCCCTAGTGCTCAACGAGTAAACTTAATATAGTGGAGCTCTCTAGGCTCACGTTCGGTTGTTACATATATATACATATATATCTCATATACTTGTATACATATTCATGAAGCCCTGCCCACCTACAAATCATGACTAAAAACAACACGACACGCTGAACCATATAAGTTGAGGTGAAAACGTTAATGTATAGTCCTTTCGTCATTACTGTCTCCTACTGAGTAAGGTTATAGTTTTACTGTCAAAACCTTATCTACTCAATATAAAATAAATTTTCATAATTATATTCCATCAATAAATAATATATGCAAAACTCTTTTTCAATATTATTTATAATGTTAAAGAAATAATTTCTTCAACGAACTTTCGGCCGAAAGATTTCCGGAATATACTCTGAAAAATTTCTGGAAACATAATCCAACCATATGGACTGACGAATCCTCGTATTAACTCACCGATCTTCGTGAGCATCGGTCTATACCTAACAGTCATCGAGAGGTCAGACCATAAAAGGTTTCTGACATACATGGTATCAGACATAGATGATCACTCACAAGACACCGTGGTGTCTCAAGTCAAATGACCACAATAACTACTCAACTCGAAAAGATAACTTATTGACAGTTCTATGAAATATCTATTAGTAATCTTCTATGAGTTTGTTCGATATTCATTCCACTAATGAATATTTACATTTCTATACGAACTTCTGCTAAGCTCATAGTCTGTTGAGACAAACCATATGTCCATTACATATATAGACAATGCACTAGTCTTACCAATATAATGACCGACCTATATATGTCAATAGATCTAGACCAGGAATAATTTATATTCGAGAGAATGTGTGATATTTCTCAACATCATTTGCAACTCTTGCAACTATATCACCATATATTGTAACTATCGGGTCTTTACTAATTTTATATAAGGTTCCGAGTGGAAATCGAAATCTCTAACTCTTAGAGTAATCTAACACTTAGATTTACAATATATAAATAAAAGTAAGAAATTACCATACAAATAAATAAATAATCATGATAAAGAAAATATTACATTGCATAAATAATAAATATTCATACAAAAAATGAATGGTGCTCGAACACCATTTCCAACACTTCTATTTGATCTAGTGCCATTCACTATGGTATCTAATACCCATTGACTCCACGTGCTTCTCAAACAACTTGGGAGTGAAGGCTTTAGTCAGTGAGTCCGCTATATTTTATTCAGTTCGTACTTTACAAACTATAATGTCACCTCTAGCCAAAATTTCTCTAATTATGTGATACTTTCGTTTCACATGCTTAGATTTCTGATGAGCGCGAGGTTCCTTGGCTTGAGCTATCGCATCATTATTGTCACAGAATAATGGAATATGATCCACTATAAATGGGAATACTCCAAGCTTCGCAACAAACTTTTTGATCTAGACAGCTTCCTTTGCGGCTTCTGAAACAGCAATGTATTCTACCTCGGTGGTGGAATCAGCAGTCGAACCATGCTTAGTGCTTTTCCAACTAATGGCACCACCGTTGAGAGAAAACACAAACCCAGATGTAGACTTTCTATCATCTGGATCAGTTTGAAAATCTGAATCCGTGTAACCTCTCAATTGTAAGTCATTTTCTCCATAAATGAGAAACTTATCTCTTATACCCTTAAGGTATTTCAGGATATGTTTCACAATCATCCAATGGTCCTGACCCGAATCAGACTGATAACGACTTGTAACACTTACAGCCATGCTGATATCAGATCTAGTACATAACATGACATACATTATGCTACCAACAGCGGAAGTATAAGGTTGGCTAACCATTTTAGCCCTTTCATCATCTATCTTAGGACATATTTTCTTAGACAGATGAATATCATGTTTAAAAGGCACATTGACTATCTTACAGTCAACAAAATTGTACATTTCTAGGATCAAATCAATATACTTGGACTGAGAGAGTCCTATCAACCTCCTCGCTCTATCTCTATAAAGCTTTATACCTAGTATATAAGAGGCCTCTCCCAAATCCTTCATGGATAAATTCTTACTTAGATAGGCTTTGACAGATTGTAACATACCTATATCGTTTCCGATAATAAGTATATCATCAACATAAAGCACTAAGAAGATTACCATGCTCCCACTATCCTTTTTATAGACACAAGATTCCTCTTCATTTTTAATGAAACCAAACGATTTGATCACATCGTCAAAATGAATATTCCAACTACGGGAAGCTTGTTTAAGTCCATAAATAGACCTTTTAAGCTTACATACCAGATTGGGATCTTTGGCGAATGCGAATCCCTCGGGTTGTTCCATATGGATATCTTCCTCAAGATTTCAATTCAGAAAAGCCGTTTTCACATCCATCTGCCAAATTTCATAATCATAATGTGCGACAATAGCTAATAAAATCCTGATTGACTTAAGCATGGCTACAGGAGAAAAGGTTTCCTCATAATCAATACCAGATTTCTGAGTATATCCTTTTGCTACTAGTCGGGCCTTAAAGGTTTCAACCTTTCCATCGGGCCCCCGCTTCCTTTTGTAAAGCCATTTACAACCTATAGAAACAATTCCATCGGGAAGCGAAACCAAGTCCCAGACTTGATTATCATGTATTGAGGCAATCTCGGATTTCATAACTTCCAGCCATTTCTCCACATCGATGTCTAACATCGCCTCTCTGTAGGTTAAATGATCATTTTCTTCGATTAAGAAAACATCGAGGGCATTTTCAGATGTCGTCATGTATCTGAGGGAGTCTCGATATCATTTGTGACCTACGAGGTGGTTGTGTCAAATGTATCTCATCTTCCTGAACTTCTGGTTCTATCGTTGATTCAATGTTACTTTGATTGACTTCATCAAGATCAATCATTCTATGATCTGCACTTTCTAACACAAATTGTGTTTCTAAGAAAGTTGCATTTCGAGCAACAAACACATTTCGGACCTCGGGATCATAGAACCGATATCCCATGAAATTTTTAGGATATCCAATGAATCGATACTTGTACCCTCTAGGTGCAAGTTCATCTCGCTGTGCAACTCTTACATAAACAGGACAACCCCAAATCTTAACATACTTAAGACTTGGTTTTCTTCCAGTCCATAACTCATACGGAGTGGTCGGAACGACTTTCGATGGAATTTTGTTCAGAAGATAAGCTACAGTGTCTAGAGCATGGCCCCACACGTATATAAGTAGATCAGTAAAACTCATCATCGATCGAACCATATCTAATAGAGTCGATTCCTCCTCTCCGAAACACCATTATGTTGAGGAGTGCCTGGAGGAGCATACTGAGCGAGAATCTCATTCTCTTTTAAATAACTCACAAACTCACGTACTCACCGCCCCGATCTGATCGAAGGCATTTCAAGAGTTTTCTGGTTTGTTTCTCTACTTCAAATCAGTATTCTTTAAATTTTTCAAAAGTTTCTGATTTGTGTTTTATAAGAAACACATAACCATATCGTGACAAATCATCGATAAAAGTTACAAAGTATTGAAACCCACCCATGGCAACATGATTTATTGGACCACATACATCGAAATGCACAAGTTCCAATAAATCATTAGCACGGTGTCCAACACCACTAAATGAGGATTTGGTCATTTTACCTTGAATACAATATTCACAAACTGGTAAAGGTTCTATGGTTAGATCCGATATCAAACCATCATTAACTAGTTTGGTTAGGCGTTTTATGCCTATATGACCTAATCTCATATGCCACAGTTCTGTGCTATTTACTTCATCCGATTTTTTCCTTTTAGATTTCTCTATATTAAAGACATCACGATTTTTTGTTAGAATGTAATGACCATCAACCATGGGACATGAAATGAGCAAAACATTCATATTATCATATAAATTCAAAAGACCATCTTTAATATATATATATATATATATATGAAATCCTTCGTTGTCAAGTACAAGAAGTGAGATGATTTGTCGTATCATAGACGACACAAAATAACAGTTATTAAGTTTAATATTACATTCATCAGAGAGTTTCAAAAATAAAATTCCTACTTCTTCTACTTGTAGAGAATCCCCATTCCCTACTCACAGCTGGATCTCTCACGGCTTTAATCTTCTAGTTTCCCTCAGATCCTACAACGAATTGCAAATATGAGAGGGAAAAGCGGTTTCTAACACCCAGGTCCAACTAGAATCAAAAGCAAATGTAATGTCAATAATAGGAAATCAAATACCTGATGGAGCTTTCTTCAAAGAAGCTAAATATTTTGGACAATTGTGTTTCCAGTGTCCAAGTATGTTGCATTGGAAACATTTTCTTTTTGCAACATTCGTCTTCACCTTTGGCTTAGAAACCCCTGCAGAAGCAACCTTATGATCTTTACCTGCAACTTTCTTTTTTCTTTTTCTGTTTCTTTCCAGCTGCCTTTTGAGAAGCCTGAGAAGGTCCAGAAGAAGAAGCACCAGTAACCATGAAAGCAGAACTATTCTTATTCATGTCATCTTGAATTGTCAGCAACATATTGTGCAACTCAGAATAGGTGGAAAGCATCTTATGCATGTTAAAGTTAACAGTAAAGTCCTTGAAAGAATTAAGAAGAGATGCGAGAATCACACTATTCCCGAGGTGGTTATCAATAGGAATATCTATCATTTTCAGCTCTTCGATACAATCTATTAGCTTCAACACATGTGGGATAACAGGTTTTCCCTCCTGGAGGAAAGTATGAAAAAGCTCGACAGCCACCTTATGCATCTCTACCTGTGGTCGATCACTGAATAGTTTCTTCATATGCAACAAGATGGATCCGGAATCAAGCATCGGCATATACTTCCTCTGTAGTTTCGGCACCATAGATCCCAAGATGTATGATCGGACTTTCCGATCATCATCCTTCCATCTTTTGAACGTCTCATGTTCCTCATCTAAAGCATCATCTGAAACCCTTGCGAGCATTGGGCGATCTAGAACATATTCAAGTTGCTCCGCTTGATAGAGAATTCGGAGATTCATGAGCCAAACATTATAATTAACAGCACCCTGGAGCCTATGTGTATCAAGTATGCGCGAAAGTAGGTTCGAAACATACATTCTGTCTACACAAGATAAAATAAAATTAAGCGGAAAATAATATTTAAATATCATGATAAAAAACACTAAATAGAGCATGGAATTACTTTTTCTATAAAGTGCCCTCGCACTGTCTTACATATTCTTTATAATCTATACAAACAAGAATACATAAATTTAACTCTTAAATCTCACAATGAGAAGTAGATCCTTCTTGAAATTTACGAAAGTCTCACGCTTTAGCAATATTGACCATTGTAAATTCGAGAGGTAGACAACTATTGTCAATTGCATCTCATGCAACTCTGACATTCGGTCCTAAATCGAATCTTATCCTCACGCTTTAGCAATATTGGATGATTCAATTTTAGATCAACTTATCTATCGTCAAATGTAGGATACTAATATTATCCTCACGCTTTAGCAATACTGGATAATACTTTCTCTTAAATTTGACTCATCTCATGTTTAACCGGATTTAAACAAAACATTATAACTAATCCATCACGGTTTAGCAATATTGGGAATAATCATAATGGTTTAACTAACATCGTATAGACAAGCCGGACCATGTCATATTTTCATACAAACATATGATATACTTGGAATTGAAATTTTATTATATTTATGGTCAAATCTTAGGGTCCTACTAGATGTTTCTATCAATTGTACTATGGTCACCTTTGTTATGAACTCTGAAGATTGCATTTAAGTTTACTCTAAGAATTAAATAAATGCTTTAGAGGACAAATCAACTAAGAAAAAATCACACATCGGCCGAAAAGTGATGTTGGTTTAAGAATATAAGTAGAAGACAATCATCATTTTTTAAGTTAATTTTTAGGTTAAGTTATACCAATAAAATTTAACATGATATTAAAGTCAATCTCATGTATGAGTAGGTTCACACTATCTATCCACTTGACATGTGTCAGGAAAAAGACTCATTTGCACGTGAGGAAGAGTGTTGAAGAAAACCTCATATTGACTGAAAATTGATATTGGTATAAGAATATAAATATAAGATAACCATCAAGCTTTGAATTGAGTGAGACCCATAAAATTTAACAGGCATATACTAATTTACTAATCATCCATAAAAATTCAACAATGATAAATAATTAAGTGTACATCCAAAGACATGCCTCAGATATAAAAATTTGAAAAGAAAATAAATAAATAAATAAATAAGAATAAAAATAAAATCATATTTTTATACATATGATCATTTAGGATAGAAATTACAGTTCCTTTGCAAATTCTTTAATTGAGAAAAAAATACCACTAATCATGGCATTGCATGTTTCCTGATATAGTTTTGTTCCCTTATAGGAGTTGTAAACAAATTCATAAATTCATATATATAATATATAAAACAAATATCGTTTGCTTTTTTTTTTTTTTTTTTTTTTTTTTTTTTCGGCCTCATCTAGCTGACCAGCTCTTTCATTTTAGGATGCAATAATTTTTCTACGTAATAGAAATGTTAGCTTTTGTTTGGTACAGTTTACCATTTTTTAAAGAAATTGAGTTTGTGGGTCAAGGCAAAACTGAAGCAGTTACAATATTTTGTCTTCTTCTTTGCCTTGAAATAGTAAAGATCAGGATAAGCTTTAGGATTACATTTAATCCTCCTGCTTTCTGTTTCTGATCATTTATCGTCTAAACCAAGAAAGACATTTCTGATGGCATGTCAAAAACAACTTTATTATAATCTCTTCCACATTAATTCCTGAAAAAAATTGTTGAATACAGAGTCCGCAATATGGAAGGATAATAGCAATAAAATTAGCAAATTCACATATATAGAGAGTATTGTGTTGAGATTTGTCTTTAACAATAATATACGTTAACAATATTATTGGCTTCACAAATTGTCATGTGCGGGCGTGTCAAATGAGTAAGTCTTCAAAATTAAAATTGACGGTCTCAGATTTCTTAAACAAATGATTGCTAAAAGTCCGAAAGAAATAAACAATTAGACTAAAGTTTAGATGCTGAAAAATAAATAAAGAATGATTTACTGCAACTGGAATTGTAAAATGATGCTTGGAGTATTAGAATTTTAATTACAAAGGGAAAATTGGAATTACGAAAAGACTAAAATTATTGTAAATAGAGAATTAGAATCCTAAGAGATCTAAACTATTGGCTAATACATTGAATTTGAGTTGTGGGATTGAATTGTGTTCCCTTTTCCAATTACCGATCCCCATATTTATACTCCTCCATGCAACTGTTCCCTCTAATGTGGGCCAAATATTAGCCTCACTTATCTTGTGATTATTGATTCATCGTTCAATACAAATTCAGCTCAGTACCAGATCCTAATTCGATTGTGGAAGTTTATAGCTAAATTATATGAGAGAAAGAGAGAGCTGATTACCAATCAAATTTCATTAACATTCTCAATACTTTTGGTATTACAATCAATAAATCTTTCATTTCAAACGGCACCACGTAACTATATATATATGATTGAGGACATTGCAAAGCACAAAGCTCCTTATTAGCATGTAGCTTTTATTATTTCTCACTCCTGCTCGCTTCCTTTTTAGTTAATGCTGGAAAATTACCAAAGAAACAAAAGTTAATTAGGATTATATAAAAAATATATATATTGCATGCAAAAAACACAACTACTAGAATAACTCACTTTCTCGTCTAAACCAAGAAAGACATTTCTGACGGCATGTCAAAAACAACTTTATTATAATCTCTTCCACATTAATTCCGGAAAAAAATTATTGAATACAGAGTCCTCATATATATAGAGAGTATTGTGTTGAGAGTTGTCTTTAATATTAATATACGTTAGGCTCTAATGTAGCAATATTGTTGGATTTACGAATTGTCATTTGCGGGCGTGCAAAATGAGCGAGTCTTCAAAATTAAAATTGACAATGTCTGATTTATTAAACAAATGATTACTAAAAGTCCGAAAGGGATAGACAATTAGTCTAAAAAATAAATAAAGAATGATTTATTACACTTGAGATTGTAAAATGATGCTTGGAGTATTAGAATTTTAATTACAAAAGGAAAGTTGGAATCACGAAAAGACTAAAATTACTGTAAATAGAGAATTAGAATCCTAAGAGTAAGAGATCTAAACTATTGAATTTAAGTTGTGTTCCCTTTTATGCAATTGTTCCCTCTCACTATCTCTCCTTGCAAGTAATTGTTCCCTCTTTTTTATTGCCACGTCTCTCCACTTCCTCTAGTTGGAGGAAAATGGCGTATGATGGAGGAAATCTAGCACACGTTTGATTTTTGAAAAAAACCGACTTTGTGAATATGCTTATCTTTGACTCCTATGGGCTTGGGCTGAATTTTATTATTAATTGGGTTAAGCTTGAATTAAATTTGGGTGTAAACAATGCCCCCATATGTATTTGGTCAAGAGGTCAATTAACATGCATTTATGTCTATTCTCTAAATCCCTTAGTCTTCTATTGCTCCTAAGAATGCTAAGCTCATTAGAAAATCCAAGCAGTATATTCCCAAAGGTTTTTTTTTCGGATCCCAATAAGAACATTGTTTCTGAAAAGAAAAGAAATTGGCCTAAATAATTATATGGCCAAATCCTTAATTTTTCTCTTTGTACAAGCGGTGCTTCAGTTATTGTCTTTACCGGTTTGGCATGACAACAGCTCTTAACAACTATATTACCGTTTTAAATATATCTGTTAGGCCGGTATGATCACCGATATGGGGACCGATATGGTCCTCGCCGGTTTCGGTAAGCATGTATAACAAATAGCCTAACAGGTATGGGCACCGGTAAGATGGCCTCCAGTAGGTATGTAATCCACAGTATGACCGGTATGGTAGACCAGTATGTGTTGTGCCGGTTCCAGTAAGTATGGAGTTTACCTTTTACTGTTGGATCCACCAATTCATTCATTTTGAGGAGTTGATCATTCTTCTCATTTTGAGCTATTTCCTCATTTCTTTTGAGTCTTTGGGATTGTTTCGTATTTCTCATTAAGATCATCCCCAAAGCTCCACCTACAAAATTATTTAGGTACATTTTGGTACCCAACCTTTCTTGAGTCCATGGGGTTAATTTTGAATCCTTGAGGAATCCATGCATTTCTAATCACATTTTTGTTCATGCACTCAAAAGATTTATGTCCCTTTTTATTGCATGCATAACATGTGATATTTTCATTTTTAACCACATTTGCATGAGATTTAGATGCCTTAACAAAACAGTTCTTCAAATATTTTTGTTTAATGTAAGGCCTATATCCTAATCCTTCCTTATTAAATGCACATTTTTGGGATTTAATTAGCATATCAAAAATTTTCTTCCCCAATGTGAATTTAGCTACTATATCATTCAAATTTATAACTTTTTTTTGTTCAATTCAATATTTTCATTTAGAATAGATTCACAATCACATGTTTTTGAGCTAGATGGCATACTAGATATTCTATTTTCAAGTTATAGCTTTTCACTTCTTAAACATGCAATTTCCATTTCATGTTTTTCATTTTTCTCAATAATTGATGCATGATCATTTAATAATATTGAATGCTCATTTTTAATTATATTATACTTTTTCCTAAGCATTTCATATAAATCATGTAATTCATTAAAAACATTGAGCAAATCATTATATTTGGAAGAATCATGTACCTTTTCAATGGCAACAAAAGCTAGATTGGTCCGTTCTTCAATTTCCTCATCAGATGAGCTTGAGCTAGAATCGCTATCTATCCAAGTGGAAGTAGCTTTCAATGCCTTCTTTTTGAATTTTCCCTTGAATTTTCTTAGCGGGCAATCAGTAGCTATATGATCCGGTTTATCACATTCATAGCAAACCATTTTCTTATGCTTCCGTGGCCATTTTTCTTCTTTCTTCTCATCCATTTTCAATTTTCCCTTGAGCTTTACGGATTTGATGAGCTTCTTGAATTTATTGGTTATTTGTGTTAATTCATCTTCACTATCTTCTTCTTGATCACTTGAACTAACATATTCTATCATTCTTGCTTTCAAGGCTAAATTCTTCCATATTATTTTATCATCTTCCTCCTTTTATCCATTTTTATCTTCATTTCATACTCTAGCAACTTTTCGACCAAATCATCAAATTTCAAAGTGTTCATGTCATTTGATTATTTGATGGAGGAGGTATAGCTTCTTTATTGTTTAGGGAGTGACCTAAAAATCTTCATTACTTGATCACTTCGCCCAACGATTTTCCCTAAAGCACCTAGATGGTTTATGATTACCGTAAACCTCGAAATCATGTGATCAATTTCTTCATTTGTTTCCATTTTGAAGCTATCTAACTCATACATAAATCGGTTGATCTTAGACTCCTTCACTTGGCTTGTGCCCTCATTGACAATCTCTAAAGACTTCCACAAATCGTATGCATTTCCACATTCCGGAAGCTTGTTTATTTGACCCCGATCAATAGCACAAAGGAGTTGGTTGAGTACCTTAGCATTTTGTGAGACTAACATGAAATCCTCATCGTCCCATTCTAAATTTGACTTAGGAATATCAACACCATTACTATCGTTCTTCATTAATATTTTTGCACCTTCTGTGATCACTTTGTAGGATTGCACATCAACGGCTAGAAGGTAGTTCAACATCCTCACCTTCCAATAATTATAATCGATTCCGGTGTTGAAGAGAGGTCTAGTGGTTGAAAATCCCTCGGCAAGATTTGATGAGTTGCTGATGAGTAGAAAATATATCAATATTTATAACCCATTTTACTTAATATTTTGTATGGTTTCTCAAGTTTTATGAACGTTTTGATGTGTTTGTTTATTTTACAGATAAAATAAAATTGGGACTCAATGGAATCAATCAGGATGAAATATGGAACAAATAAGGGCAAAAACTGGACTTGACATTTGGATTTTGGAGGTTGGAAATTTGAAATGGCGTTCTAACGAATTACAATTTCAGAAATTTTAACTTTGCGTAATTTTTATATTTTGGCCATAACTCTTTACGCCGATATCAGATTGAGGTGATTCAAGTTCCAGATGAAAAAAGACTCAAAGATCTACAATTTTGATGTTCATAAGAATTTTGAATTCGGAAGTTTTCAAGACCGAAATTGATGAAAAATCCAAAGTGTGTTATGTGTAATTATTAAAGTCATTATCAAAAATAAAAAAAAAAATGGAAAATGACAATTTACAATTGTCAAACTTCCATCAAACATGCTTGCATGTTTGGTGGAGGATTTTGTGGAGTATTTCGTGGCATGTTTGGTGGCATGTTTGGTGGAGTGTTTTATAGAGGAATTGGTGGAAGCCTTTTCTTTACCTATAAATTGAAGCCATAATTTCATTTTTCATTTCATACTTTCCTTAGCTTTCTTAATAAGGAACTGCGGATTGTATCTTATTTGTATATATAGATAGTAATGTATTTTTATTTTTAGTAGTAATAATAGTTTGTTTGTTTTAACTTTCTTTTATGTTTAGTAATTAATTTCCGTTGGGGGAAAGGTGAAACCTGTAATATAATAAGGTAGATTAATCTCACTTATTTTATAATATGGAAATTGTAATTTAATAATATGGATTAATGTTGATACCGTCTATATAACTGGTTTTATTTATTTGACATAATGTGACACCGCCTATATGATTGGTCTTTAGGTGACAGATGATTACCACCTATATGGCTGGTTTATGGACAAATAATAACACCTCTTTTATGGCTGGTTTGACTTAATTAATCAGATAACACTGACAATTTCTATATTATAATAGAGTGAGATTTCGACAATTGAAATATTAAAGGTGGATCCCCTAACCCCGATATTTTATTTTTAATCTAGAGAAGTGATGAAGCACAATATTCACAAGTTTAATAATTGATTTTATTTATATATGTGTGATGTTTTGGCTTGTTAATTGAATCTTAAGCTTAATGCTTCTTGTTGTCTGATCATCAATAAGATTAATGTGATAAACTTAAAATGAACTTGGCGAATGGATTTTAGGTTTCAGCCTTAGATTCAATAGCTCACGATCTCATCTTAGAGATTTCCTTCCAGGATAGACATATACATGTCGGGTGTGGGTAGTCACAATTAGAACTTGATCTTAATGAATTCGGAGTTTATTGATTAACATAGACATATAGTTAATTGGATTACTTTGGGTGTTTGCATTTGAAAATCGACAGTGGCTTTTGCATATCTTCGCGTTCCAGGTTAACAATTGATTTATTACACATGTATAGGAGAATTAATTCATCATTAGAGTAATATTAGACGGATTCAGAACCCTAGATGTTTTCTTTATTATTAATTTCCTTTGTATTTATTTTATATTTTTATTTATTTAATTAGTAAACCATCTTCAACCAACGAACAAACATTCCCTCTCAACCTTAATTAGATACTTGTAAATAATTAGCAACAATAAGTAATAACAACGTAGAAATTAAGTCCTCATGAGATCGATATTTTTATACTACTTGAGCGATACATGCACTTGCGTTACGTGTGTGATTTCACCGATCAGTTGCTTGTAGAAACCATGATCGATTCTCGGACTGTTAGGTCTTTGTTGAGAATACCTCGCTCTAATACCAATTGAAATTACCTACAAACACTAACAACACACAACTCTATACCCAAGAGGGGGGTGAATTGGGTTATTATCTAATAATGCAGAATTTAAAATCTTTGCCGATTTTATCTAGTTATACCAATTAAGCCTTAAGTTGATTTTCTCTATTTCGATATATAACATATATGCAAGTTTCTACACAATAAACATAAAAATAAATGAAATCTTATAATAAGTAAATAGTTAAGGGTTAGAGAAAATGACACCGTAATTTATAGTGGTTCAACCAACAATGCCTACGTCCACTCCCTCAAGTCGCGCTTGAAGAGTTCCACTATCAACCGAGTTTCCGTGGCTCACCCGCAACCAAGAGTTTTACACACTAGGTTCACTCCAAACCTTTACACTTTGAGTTTTAGATAAAGGCTCACTCAAAAACCTCAAGTATGAGTTTTGTTCGTAGGCTCACTAAACAAACTTTACAATATGAGTTTTAGATAGAGGCTCACTCACAAACCTATCACAAGTGTTTGAATAAAAATATTACGGACACACTTTAAAGATAAAAAAGATTCTAGGTGTGAGTTGCTTACCCAAATGTTCTAAGCTCAATACAAAAGATTAAGAAGATGTAGTGTGTGAGCTTGATGTATGAGAGTGTATGATTATAAAGGTTAAAAAAATCTATATTTTTTCCTTAGTGTAATGTATATAAAAGGTTCTCTCTCCTTGCAAAAATGAATTGGGGCTCTATTTATAATAAAATGTAAAGCAGCCCCCACTTCCCCTGTCTAAGACCGGTATGCTGGTCTCCAGATATCAGTATGCCGGTCTGGCATGGCAACAAATCTTAACGGCTATATTACTGTTTTAAATATATCTGTTAGGCCAGTATAGTCATCGATATGGGGACCGGTATGGTCTTCACCGGTTCCAGTAAGCATGTATAACAAATAGCCTAACCGATATGGGCACCAGTATTCCGGTCTCAGTATAAAATGTAGGATTTGAAGGTTTAAACCACTTTGTAAATGATCCTAATGCATCTATAAGAATGTGCATGTATCCTATTAGCTTATGTACTTAGATAAATAATTCACATTACATTTAAATCTCTAAGCTAAGACTAAATAAGATTTTCTTCGTTTTGTCGCTAATCTTCACATTCTCGCTCTTCACCACCAATGTGCTTCGACATCTTTTTGTAATGTCTTGCTAATGTACGTCGAAGACTTCAAGTGTTGACGTCATCAAATTAAATCCATCTTGAGAATACGTCATAACCTATATATCATGTGTTAATCAATAATTTTCCCACTTCATTGTCATTTGTTAATTTCAAATTTAGTATTAATTGAACATTCGGGATTCAATACTCAGCTGAGTTTATACTGACCATTGAATCAACTGTCATGAATTATCTAATGTGGGCCTTATATTGGTCTCACTTATCTCGTGATTATTGATCCAATGTTCAATACAAATTCAGTTCAATACCAGATCCAAATTCAATTGTGGAAGTTTATAGCTAAATTATATGAGAGAAAGAGAGAGCTGATTACCAATCAAATCTCATTAACATTCTCAATACTTTTGGTATTACAATCAATAAATCTTTCATTTCAAACAGCACCACGTAACTAAATATATATGATTGAGGACATTGGAAAACACAAAGCTCCTTATTAGCATGTAGCTTTTATTATTTCTCACTCCTGCTCGCTTCCTTTTTAGTTAACGCTGGAAAATTACCAAAGAAACAAAAGTTAATTAGGATTATTAAAAAATATATATATTTATTTATGAAAAAACAAAAAACTACTAGAATAACTCACTTGGCACAGTTGGTGTTCTTAGAGATGGGAATATTCATTTGAACACCACACTTTGTAGGAAGAGAAGAGGCTGCATCTTCTTTGATGTTCGGATAGCGAGCAGCTGCTGCCTTAACACAGTCGCAAGCTGCACGTCTATCGGCAACGGTTGGTGTAATGTCCTTGAGATTTTTAACCCCATCACAGCATGCAGGTGCGGGACTGCCGCCATTCATCAAATAGGGAATGCAAGAGGCCAAAGCTGAGTCAACTTGGCCACAATTGACAGCCTCTCCTGGCTTCACCATGAATTGAACCATAGCTAGCACTATCAACATTGAGATAAAAACGCACTTCATTTTTGCTAGAATGAAACCCTAGAAGCTGAGGATTTTGAGCTGTTTGATTGATGTAGAGGGCAAGCTTCAACAGGGTAATATATAGCATGCTAATAATTAAAAAGAAATTGAGTTTGTGGGCAAAATAAAAAATTCGAACTGAAGTTACAATATTTTGTCTTCTTTTGCCTGCCTGAAATAGATAAGCTTTAGGATTACATTTAATCCTCTCCTGCTTCTGTTTCTGATCATTTCTCGTCTAAACCAAGAAAGACATTTCTGATGGCATGTCAAAAACAACTTTATTATAATCTCTTCAAAATTGATTCCTGAAAAAATTGTTGAATACAGAGTCCGCAATATGGAGGATAATAGGATAGCAAAAAAATTAGCAAATTCACATATATAGAGAGTATTGTGTTGAGATTTGTCTTTAACAATATATACGTTATGCTCTATTGTAACAATATTATTGGCTTCACAAATTGTCCTGTGCGGGCGTGTCAAATGAGTAAGTCTTCAAAATTAAAATTGACGGTCTCAGATTTCTTAAACAAATGATTGCTAAAAGTCCGAAAGGGATAAACAACTAAAATTTAGATGCTGAAAAATAAATAAAGAATGATTTACTGCAATTCGAATTGTAAAATGATGCTTGGAGTATTAGAATTTTAATTACAAAGGGAAAATTGGAATTACGAAAAGACTAAAATTATTGTAAATAGAGAATTAGAATCCTAAGAGATCTAAACTATTGGCTAATACATTGAATTTGAGTTGTGGGATTGAATTGTGTTCCCTTTTCCAATTACCGATCCCCATATTTATACTCCTCCATGCAACTGTTCCCTCCCACTATCTCTCCTGCAAGTAATTGTTCCCTCTTTTTGATTGTCACGTCTCTCCACTTCCTCTAGTTGGAGAAAAATGGGGCATGATGGAGGAAATCTAGCACACTTTTGATTTTTGAAAAAAAACTGACTTTGTGAATATGCTTATCTTTGACTCCTATGGGCTTGGGGTGAATTTTGTTATTAATTGGGTTGAGCTTGAATTAAATTTAGGTGTAAACAATACCCCACTATGTATTTATTCAAGAGGTCATTATTTATTATTCTTTGGCTGCATTTTCAGTGTTCTAAAAATTGATTGAGGCGGCCGTCTAGGCGGTGCCGAGACGTTAGACGGTGGTGTTCTGTCTTGTCTACCCTAAACGGTGAAGAAAATTGGTAAAATGACCTTGACGAATTGATGACGATGAAACTGAGAGAGAAGACAAATAAGAGATGAAGAGATTGAAAGAGGGAGACACAGTGGCGACTGCTCATATTGAAGAGGGAATGACTATCATCCTTTTATTCTATCTCCTTTATCTCCTTTTAAGGGTTATGATTTAGCCAAGATAAATCCAATGGTCATTATCTTGACAACACAGAAGCCACTCATCAAATTCATTAATGTGTTGTCATGATAATGGCCATTAGATTTATCTTGGTTAAATCTCAATCCTTAAAATGAGATAAAGGAGATTAGAGTGAAAGGATATTAGCCCAACCCTATTGAAGAAGACAACAAATTAGGGTTTCTCCAACTTGTGATATATTGATGGACCAGGCCCAAATTTTTTTATCAACCCTTCAATAATATAACAAAATGTTATGTTAGTAAACTCATTTATGAAATTGAAAAAAAATAGGCCATGGCCTAAATTTTTTTTTCTAATTTTTTTAGGTTACAAGTCTAATTAGTCAAATTGTCAACCATTATTTATAACAAGAATAATTAAAACTTAATTATAATAAGAATAGCAAAAACTTTGATGTTGAACCATTTACTCTTTCAACAACTATTATATAATTATAAAATTGGTTAAAAAATTATAAAATGAAACCGTCTAGCGCCTCCTAGCCCGTTCGTCTAGGCATCATCTAGAAGGTCTAGGCGCTAGGCGTTCCCCTACCATTTGACTAGCGCCTAATATTTTTAGAACATTGACTAATGGTTCCCACCGGGCGTGTCAAAAATACTGTTGCAAGCAAAAAAAAATGTCGTGTGTGGGTGTGTTAGACGAGCGGGTCCTCAAAATTGAAATTGATGGTGACTGACTTATAAAACAAATGATTGTTAAAAGTCTTCTAAAAACCAAAAGGATGAGCAATTAGATTAAAAATAAGATGCTGAAAACTAAAATAAAAATATGATTCTGCTGTAATTAGAATTGTAAAAGAGTGCTTAGAGTACTGGAATTTTTTATTACAAAAGGAAAATTAGAATCACTAAAAGACTAAAATTACTGGAAATAAAGAATTAGAATCCTAAAATATCTAAACTACTGGCTAATACATTAAATTTGAGTTGTTGTTGGATTGAGTTGTGTGTTCCCTTTTTCAATTACCGATCCCTATATTTTTACTCCTACAAGACTATTCCCTCCCACTATCTCTCTTACAGGTAATTGTCTCCTCCTTACTGTCACGTCTCTCCACTTGCTCTAGTTGGAGGAAAATAATGCATGATGGAGGAAATCTCTAGCACATGATTGATTTTTGAAGAAACCGACTTCATGGATAATGCTTATCTTTGACTCCCCTAAGCTTGGGATGAATTTTATTATTAATTGGGTTGAACTTGAATTAAATTTTGGTGTCGTAACACCCCGTACGTTCTAGCATGATAATAAAGGTCATATGAGTTATGCACGTGACGTTTCACATATATAGTGGGTCTCTGAGTGCAGATCGACCCGTACAAGCCAGCTCATTCATCATGTAGAATTTCTGCTTAGAATTTTTATGATGGAGGGGAGCAACGGAAAAATGATTTTGTTAACCAGTACAAACTATTTCACATGGAGAGGAATGATGAAAGACCTTCTGTATGTGAAGGACTATGATGGATCGGTATTTCTGGAGGAGAAACCAGAAGGAATGACCGATGGAAAGTGGGCTAATCTTCACCAGAAAACATGCAGTACTATTCGTCAGTGGATCGACGACAGTATCGTGAACCATGTCAGTGAAGAAAACAAATGCACGTGTTTTATGGAGAAAGCTGGAGGAGCTTTTTCGAGCAAAGACTGGAAACAACAAGCTGTACTACATCAAGAAGATGATGGGTTTGAAATACCAGGAGGGTACAGCTGTGGCGGACCATATCAACGATTTCCTCGGACCATGAAGGAATTGTCTGGATTGGGCATAGACTTCGGAGATGAGGTAAATGGCTTAATTCTCCTTAATACGTTACCAGAATCTTGGGAAACGTTCAGATCTACGGTGATCAATTCAGCCGCAGATGGGAAAGTCACTATGGAGATGGCAAAGACCAGGATCTTCGAGGAAGAAAAGAGGACGAGAATGCAGGAGTCAGCATCAGCCTCAACCTCAGAAGCTCTAGTGACAGAGAAGAACACCTGAAGGGGGAGGAGTAAAAGCCGAGGCCCAGGGAGATCAGACAAGAACCAAGGGAAATCAAGAACGAGGGATATTGAGTGCTATCACTGTAAGAAGAAAGGCCATATGAAGCGGGATTGCTACAAACTGAAGAACGAGCAGTCCAGGAGAGATGGTGACTCTAATCAAGAAAGAGTTGCTACAACCACCAAGAGAAAACCTCCAAAGACTTCTGCATAATGTATGAAGAAAATGTTGTGAATCTTGCCAGCCACGAGACCAGTTGGGTGATAGATAGTGGCGCATCCATACACGCCACATCTCGCAGAGACTTCTTTTCATCTTACACACCAGGGGACTACGGTGCTGTAAGGATGGGGAATGACGGACAGTCCAAAGCCGTCGGTATTGGAGACATATGCCTTGAAACAGAGAACGGGACAAGGCTAGTGTTGAAGGGAGTCAAGCACATCCCAGATATCCGGTTAAACCTGATCTCAACAGGCAAGCTGGATGATGAAGGTTTCTGTAGCACCTTTAGTGATGGATGCTAGAAGCTCACTAAAGGGTCAATGGTCGTGGCACGAGGTAAGAAAGATTCAACTCTGTATTTGATGCATGCTAAGCTTTCCAATAGTAGCATAATACAGTTAACAGTAATGAGGCAGCCGAGTTATGGCATAAAAAGCTCGGTCACATGAGCCAAACAGGGATGGAGATACTACGCAGGCAGAATGTTCTTTCCGAATTGAAGAACTCACACTTACGGAAGTGTGAACACTGCATGGCTGGAAAGCAGAACAGAGTATCCTTCCAGAGCTCCCCGCCTCAACGGAAACCGGAGGTACTAGATCTCATACATTCAGATGTATGCGGTCCGATGCAGACACGAACACTTGGTGGGTCACTGTATTTTGTGACATTTATTGATGATCATTCAAGGAGGATCTGGGCATACACCTTGAAGAGAAAAGATCAAGTGTTGGAGTGTTCAAGGAGTTTCATGCTTTGGTGGAGAGAGAAACCGGCAAGAAACTGAAGTGCATCAGAACAGACAATGGTGGAGAATACAGAGGTCCGTTTGATCAGTACTGCAAGACGCAAGGAATCAGACATCAAACGACACCTCCGAAGACACCTCAGCTGAATGGCCTAGCTGAGAGGATGAACAGAACCTTGTGCGAGAGGATCAAAAGCTTGCTGTCACAAGCCAAGCTGCCGAAGACATTTTGGGGGGAGGCACTCATCACAGCAGTACATGTTTTGAACATGTCCCCAGCGGTCGCACTGAAAGGTAATGTTCCTAACCAAGCTTGGACAGGTAAAGAAGTGTCTTATGAACACTTGCATGTCTTTGGGTGCAAAGCTTATGTACACATCCCAAAGGACGAGAGATCCAAACTTGATGCAAAGACGCGACATTGTGTCTTTATTGGCTATGGTCAGGATGATTTCGGCTACAAACTGTATGATCCTGTGGAGAAGAAGATTGTCAGAAGCCGAGATGTTGTCTTTGTTGAAGACCAGACCATAGAAGATATCAGAAAGGAATTGAAGACAATGCCCCAGCAATACAGAAATATGAATCCAGAACCTCATACACCGGTGCCAGTACGAGTTGAAGATGAGGTTCCCAGACATGAGGGTACAGGTGATGAAGCTCCCAGAGATGATGATCATGATCAACCACCAGTACCAGAAGTTCCACCAACAGTTCCACAGAGAAGGTCTGACAGAGACAAGCGACCTTCAACCAAATACTCTGCATATGAGTATGTGCTGCTTACTGACGGGGGAGAACCCGAGAGCTATCAGGAGGCTGTGGAAACAGAAGACAGAGAAAAGTGGGAGGAAGCCATGCAAGATGAGATGAAATCTTTGCATGACAATCACACTTTTGAGTTGGTGAAATTGCCAAGAGGCAAGCGGGCTTTGAAGAATAAATGGGTGTACAGGGTGAAGCAACAGGAGCATACTTCACAACCCCGGTACAAAGCCAGACTAGTTGTCAAGGGATTCAATCAGAGGAAAGGCATTGACTTCGATGAAATCTTCTCTCCAGTTGTGAAGATGTCATCCATCAGAGTAGTACTCAGCTTAGCAGCAAGCCTCGACCTGGAAGTTGAGCAGATGGATGTCAAGACCGCATTTCTTCACGGAGATCTGGAAGAAGAAATCTACATGGAGCAACCAGAAGGCTTCAGAGTCAGCGGGAAAGAGGACTATGTGTGCAGACTCAGGAAAAGCCTATACGGTTTGAAACAGGCACCGAGACAGTGGTACGTGAAGTTTGAGTCAGTTATGGGGGAGCAGGGATACAAGAAGACTACTTCAGACCATTGTGTTTTCGTTCAGAAGTTTTCTGACGATGATTTTATCATCTTACTGTTATATGTAGATGATATGTTGATAGTTGGCAGGAATCAATCGAGGATTGATAATTTGAAGCAGCAACTGAGTAAGTCTTTTGAGATGAAAGACTTGGGGCCAGCTAAGCAGATTCTTGGCATCAGGATCGGTCGTGATCGGAAAGCCAGGAGGTTATACTTGTCACAGGAGGAGTACATCGAGAAGGTACTTCAAAGATTCCAGATGGACAAGGCTAAAGCGGTTAGCACTCCTCTTGCTACCCACTTTAGATTGAGTACGAGACAGAGTCCCTCTACTGAGTCAGAGAAGGAGGAAATGAAACAGGTTCCATACACCTCAGCAGTGGGAAGTCTTATTATGCCATGGTGTGCACGAGGCCAGACTTAGCACACGCAGTTGGATTGGTCAGCCGGTTTTATCAAACCCAGGACGGGAACACTGGAATGCGATCAAATGGATCATGCGGTATCTTCGAGGCACATCCAAAATGAGGCTATGTTTTGGAAGCAGCGAACCAGTGTTGATAGGCTACACCGATTCAGATATGGCTGGAGATGTGGATACCCGAAAGTCAACTTCGGGGTATCTGATTACTCTCTCAGGAGGAGCTGTGGCATGGCAGTCAAGGTTGCAGAGGTGTGTTGCACTTTCTACAACAGAGGCAGAATTCATTGCAGTTACAGAAGCTTGCAAGGAATTGTTGTGGATGAAGACATTTGTCCAGGAATTGGGTTTCAAGCAGGAGAAGTACATTTTGTACTGCGATAGTCAGAGTGCTATCTATCTCGGTAAGAATTCGACATTTCATTCGAGGTCAAAACATATCGATGTGAGGTATCATTGGATACGAGACGTCCTGAGCTCAAGGCTGTTAGAACTCAGGAAAATTCACACCGACGACAACGGTGCCGATATGTTCACGAAGGTTTTACCGAAGGAGAAGCTTGAAATCTGTCGTGCCATAGCCGGGATGACAAAACTCTCCACATAGTCAGAGTGGGGAGATTCAGAGAACTACGATTGGCTTGATCCCAACTCAGGGTACGTAGGCAGTCATACAGATGCAGCCAAGGGAGGATCCTTTGGAAGATCCGAATTTGGATGATTGATGGTCGGCTCAGATTTTGGGAAATCTTCACCGAGGGGGAGATTTGTTGATGCCAGCTGCATGCACCATGCAGTAAGCTTCCAAAGCCAGCCGAAAGTTGATGAAGATGGGCGCCGAAAGTTGATGGCACATCATGCCAACTTGCTGCCAACTGCCAAGACGTGTGCTACAGTAGCACACGTCTTTGGCATTATAAAATGAGCCATTGAGTCCATTGATAAGCATCCCTAAATGTGTGAAAGTGTAGTGAGAGTGATTGGTGAGAGTTTTTTGTAAAGCTTGTATTGGAAGCTTTGTAATTCTTTTGTGGGTATATAAAAGAAGAGTTTTCTCTCAAATTATCCTCTATTATTGTGTGTTTAAACACAACAAATACAGAGTCCGCAATATGGAAGGATAATAGCAATAAAATTAGCAAATTCACATATATAGAGAGTATTGTGTTGAGATTTGTCTTTAACAATAATATACGTTAGGCTCTATTGTAACAATATTATTGGCTTCACAAATTGTCATGTGCGGGCGTGTCAATGAGTAAGTCTTCAAAATTAAAATTGACGGTCCCAGATTTCTTAAACAAATGATTGCTAAAAGTCCGAAAGGGATAAACAACTAAAATTTAGATGCTGAAAAATAAATAAAGAATGATTTACTGCAATTCGAATTGTAAAATGATGCTTGGAGTATTAGAATTTTAATTACAAAGGGAAAATTGGAATTACGAAAAGACTAAAATTATTGTAAATAGAGAATTAGAATCCTAAGAGATCTAAACTATTGGCTATTAAATTGAATTTGAGTTGTGTTCCCTTTTCCAATTACCGATCCCCATAGTTATACTCCCCTATGCAACTGTTCCCTCACACTATCTCTCCTGCAAGTAATTGTTCCCTCTTTTTATTGTCACGCACGTCTTTCCACTTCCTCTAGTTGGAGAAAATGGCGCATGATGGAGAAAATCTACCACATGTTTGATTTGAAAAAAAAAAAACGACTTTGTGAACATGCTTATCTTTTACTCATATGGGCTTGGGCTGAATTTTATTGTTAATTGCCCCATATGTATTTGGTCAAGAGGTCAATTAACATGCATTTATGCATATTCTCTAAATCGCTTAGTCTTCTATTGCTCCTAAGAATGCTAAGCTCATTAGAAAATCCAAGCAGTATATTCCCAAAGGTTGTTTTTTCAGATCCTAATAAGAACATTGTTCCTGAAAAGAAAAGAAATTGGCCTAAATAATTATGTGTCCAAATCCTTAATTTTTCTCTTTGTACAAGAGGTGCTTCAGTTATTGTCTTTACTAGTAGTGGCATCTCAATTCTTGCTGCTATCACATTATCTCCACTGGTACCTTCAACTTCCTCCAAAAAATATTCATTGATTGCATTATAAGATGCCATGGCTTATCATGTTTTTCCAATTTTTAGGACATATGATTTCATTAGGAACATGTTTCCTTGTCTTGATGGAACTGATTTAGGAGAACTTCTTGATGTAATAGATAGCAAGTGTCAAAAGTTTAGCTTCCTGATATGCTATGTAACGGGTGCCAAACTTGCAGGATTTCATGAATTGTTTTTGGAAAAGTGTCTATTAACCATGGCATTTGCATAGTATTAGCCATATTATTAGCTTCTGTATGATTTTTGTTTTTTTACACAAATTAACCATAAGTTGGTTTTTTTTCATTTTATTCATAATGAAAGTGGCCCTCGGGAAAAACTTTTACAAAAGACTAAGAAAGAAAGAAGAAGAAATAAGAACATAGCCATATGAATAGCCATAACACACAATAAATAAATAAAATAAGAAATTTAAATACCTAGGATCTCCAAATTCAATGACCTGCTGTAACATCCCCGATACGGGAACATTACCGGCAAGCAACAGATCCTCACTGTCGCCTAAGCCTCTAACACATGTACTAGAACACTTGCTTTCTATCTTAATGCTATGCAATGTTCACTGAATTACACATGCAAACTTGAATACTCAAATAAACTTGAATGCAAGGTTATGAAACAAATACATGCATATATACATGACTAAGAGTAATTACAATGTGTATACAACATCCAACTCATGTCAATGATACAACAAAATGACATCTCAGAAGACTACACTCTATATGAACATAACTATGGAATGATGGACCCGACAACTAGTGACTGTAGTGTAACACTTGTCCTCGAACTAGGTCTCCAAAAATGGCACATGGCTCACCAAAAGAAGAATCCTGCAAAAGAACTGGGAAGTAGAGGGGTGAGTTCAAAGGATCTCAGTGAGCGGAGCTACAAAACAAGAAACTGAATCAGAACATTAAATGAAATCATTTATACTTAAAGCATTTCTAAAAACTTTCCTTGACAACTGGTTCTTTTTCTCTTTAACTGGGAAATCCTTTTTTTTTTGAAATCTTTCTAAGAAAAATATCTCTGGTGCTGTAGAAAAACTTGACGCATTAGGGTGTTACGTATCACCCGCCCCATACGCCTAATTGGAGCCATAAGTGCAAATCCATGACTTTGGGGCGTTACGTATCGCCGTCCCCCAAAGAATACCACTCTTGTCCCTGAAACTGGTGGTATTGGGGCATTACGTATCGCCATCCCCCAAGCCACTGAACTAGAACTGGGGGTGCGGATCTATGCTACCCTCCAAGCTGTGAAACTAGGGTCTATGGGCGTTATGTATCGCCGTCCCCCTAGCCTTGAACTACGTGTGCACACGATCTGTATGTCCGTCAATTCCATAACTAAGAGCTGAGGTGGATTTTCCCCCATGTCTAAAAAAATATGAAAAATATTATTGTTAACCTTTAAAACTTTCAAATCAAATCTCACTTAATACGTAACTGATAATTAAATAAGGCTAACGTCCTAAAACTTTGAAAATAAGTCTGAAATAATAACAAATGTACACAAATCAACTTGAAAGAAAAAAACATCAACTCATATATTTGAAGTCCAGCTAAGTTCCCTTCACATCGCTGGGGGCGAACGCGGCTCCTGATGAGTATCTATATAAAATACACTGGATTAGAATCATGAGTTATAAAATATGGTTCGAAATCACATTAAATTCCTTAACCAAATTGGATTACCCCCTTAGAACATTTCTATTCCTTAAACGAAATGTAAAACAAAAATTCAGACTCTTGGTTAGGCATCGCATCTTCTAAAAATAATTCTGGTTTTCAGTGTCGCGTCGCGATGCCGGTCCCAATCACATCGTGACGCGCCCATGTAATTCACATGCACCTCTCTGCCTTGTTCGCGTCGTGACACACGTAAGCTCGCGTCACGATGCGACCGTATTAGACAGATGCACCTTTCTGCCTCGATTGCATCGCGATGCGAGATTGGCGCATCGTGATGCGATACCGGTTCTAGGGGCAGATTTGCTTCACCCATGATCATCCCCAATTCCCATTTTATTTCAACACCACAACTTCAATACATCAAACACCATCAAATATCACTCCTCAACATTTTATCTTCTTCCAAAATTTATCATTCATTCATCTATTACTTCAATTAAAGAAAACAAGACATGAAACATTCCACATGCATCAATTCTTTCACACAAAATCACCCAAACTACTTCTTCATCAAACCAACAACACACTACAATCATCTACTTATCAAAATTCAAATCATTAAAATTTGGGTCATGTAACCTTACCTTATCCCAACTCCTTTCTTCTTAAACCATGCACCAAGAATTTCCTTTATCTTATTTTAGGGTTTATCTTGAATAGACAACTTGTTTGGCTTTAAGATTTTTGACAGAAAAATTGCAAGCTCTCTCTCTTTCTCCCTCTCAAGCTCACGTCCAAACCAAGGAAAAAAGGAAGCATTTTCTTCTTTTGTTAATCACTTAGTTATTTTTCTAGAGAATTCTAGTTAATTTTGTTGTTGCTGGGCTTGGGCTTCTATCTTTATCTCTTTTTTAATTGTTATTGGGCTTTGAAGAAATCAAAGAAAATTGGACTTGGAATTAAGTAATTGTTCATTATTCCTAAATCGATTCTGGAAATTATTCACTGGCCCAGAAAAGAAAACCCCACGCGTTACTAGTCGAACTAAAATATTTGGGGTCGTTACACCTGCATAATCACTCCATAATTATGCTTTTTTCCTCCAAGTAAATGAGAAAAGCACTTGAAGTTTCTTCACATGTTACCTATATTCTTGTGGCTTTATCTTTACTTTCCTTCTGGAGATTTAATGACATAGTCAGACTTTTCGTGACATGAATAAAGGGAATATGAATTTCTGCCACCATGAAACTTACAAGCTCGTCCTCCGTCACATAATCTGAACTCCTCACTGACTCTTGATCTTCAATAGATTTCCTGTAAAATTTTGATTTTATCTCACAGGTCCTGCATTAATGTCTCATTTTCCTCATTAAAACAGCCTTTTGGCGTAGAAACCTAATTTTCTAGGTACGAGAGTTTTTCATGAAATTTCTTATTTTCCATTCTATGTCATTAGTTGCTTGGTCTGACCATTGGAAGAGCCACATATATTTGTTGTCTCCTCTGAAAATAAATGACACGAGGTGGTTGAGTGTCACACTCATCCCCTTAGGTAGGGTATGAATGACATGGAATCGTGAATCTGACAGAGTTTCCCCTGTAATATGAACTAATTCTTTATGACACCATATTAAAACAAACCTGAACATCATCATAAAATATATAGGATCTCAATTATCCACCTTAAAATAATCATCCTTATAAATATTTATCTCAATGTATCAAAGTTAGGCTTTATGCCCAAATCAAAATAACAATTTCATAAATGGAAAACATAATTAAGTTCCTCGTCTCAAATATATAACAAAACTCTCTACTGTTGGCCCAACCTTTCTCTAAAATGGAAAATCTACTAATCTTCTAAACTTATAACATTAAGAAAGAAGTAAGCTAACGCTTAATGCAATGGATCACAGTTTAGTGTCATGGATAACCAGGTAGCAAGGCAGATCGAATAAGTATTTCATAATACAAATAAATATATAAATCTTTAAATTGGTGTATAAAACATTTCATGGAAATCATAAGTCTATTCTCATAAATCTCATATTTGCAAACAATACGGCAAAATTGGCAATATGAGAATCTCCCACGACAATAACTAGTATTTGGAGCAAAATTGGCAACATGAGACCTTAGCTCACGATAAATAAATCTGACACATAAATGTATATGGAGTGTATCCTAACATAAAAATAATTTTCTAAAACACATGCTCATTTATCTCAAAAGTCGTGCAAGTATTTTCATATACTACAACTCATGATTTTTCAAGCAAAATATAAACTTTATAAAAGTAAACCATTTAATGCATCGGTTTAAAATTCATTTAAGAAAACATATATAACTATATACTTTGACAAACATCAATGTTATAAGTTTATCCACGCATCAATCAGCCGTACTACTAAAAAGAGAAACTACGTAGCATGACCGTCCCCGCCAATGCTATCTCGATCATCCAAAGAGACATAATGATTTATCATAAGGAACATAACTTTAACTAAGAATATATGAAAGAATATGTAAAAAAAAAAATATAACTTATACATTCTCGTAATCCTAATAGGATTTTGACAGGGTTCCATCTATAATATGGACTTCCATTATACCATTTATCCTCATCAAACTTACAAAAATATTCAAATCCCAATATGCACATATCCATATATCAATTCAACATCATTGGCCCAAATCTTGAGTCTACAATAACTTCACATACACATTTTGACTCGATTATATTTTTCGATTAAGTGTGTAATTCACTTCCAACCACATGTTAACCATTTAAATAGCCTAAACAAGTAAATTAATCACACTTTAAGGCTAATTAGTTTCTGAAATACATAACACACAAAAATCAAATATAACGATAAATTACATGAAAATCGAGATTCGAAGGTCCGTTACTACGCGGAAGGGTCGGGACAACATATAGGAAATTATGTGAATCAAGGACCGTATATAAGAAAAGCCTAGAAGTTTAATCTATTACACGTTCCAATATGGCCAATCACTAGGCAACGAGCTAAGAAGATCAAGGAAACAATATAATGTCTAGTCCTGAAGACCTTGGCTGAACCATGCAACACAAACAGAGCATAATCTTTTCAAATGTGCCTATTAGAAGCGGGTCTAAGCTACATTCATATAACCCAGTTATTTGAAGACATTTAATATTTTAATTTATTTGTTATTTGGTTAGTCTAAATTAGGGCTTGGCCGTGAGGTTTATTAGAGTGGTGTGGGGATTTTAAATCATTATTAAATTAGGATTTTTATTTTAGTTTCTTATATGGATTTTGAATCTTTTTTAAATTATGATTTTATTTTAGTTTCCTATTTGTATTAGGGTTCCTAAGACTTACTATATAAGGTAGTCTTATGCATTAATAAAATCAAAATTTTTAGATTACAAAATTATTGTGAGAGAAAAGAGTGTGAATTTCTCTTGTTCATTGAATTGAATATTAGAGTTGGTGTTCAACGCGCTAATTTTTGATGTATTTATTACAAATACGTTGCACTTTTATATTTTATTTTGGATAAAATTTAGTACTTTCATCGATATATTCTTTTATATAATGGTAAAGACGTAAATAGTCCATAGAATGAGTTGTTGTAATATAGTTGCAAAAGCATCGCAACGGACACTGAGAAACATTAAAACATGATTCATTCTTAAAATAGTTCCTGATCAAGGTTTACATACCTGATCAGTTAGTAAACTCGTCAGGCTGGTACATGTCGTATATTGGAATAGTTTCAATGGCTTATCTCAGTTAACCATGAGTATTAGGGAGACTCATATAGATATGTAGATATTTATTGGATAACTGAATGATTCACTTAAAAATTCCTAATATATGGAATTATGGTACACCAACGTTAAAAGGAATATTCTCGAGTCGAATAGCATTTTAGCCCATTTGACTTGAGATACCACTATGGATATGTTGGATATTCTCCACACTTTGATGGCAGTCACGTCAATTATCTTTTAAGATCAAACCTTCGTCTTTTTGGTAGGTGTAGATAGATACTTATGATATCTTATGATGTATCCAAAGAGGATCTGTCAGTCTCATGTATGTGATTTAGGTATCCAATCAGTGATTCTTTGAAATCTTGCCGATGTATAATACAGAAACGAGTTCCGAGTATTTACTTAGAGAATCACAATTATGTCGCGACATACCAGAATTGTTCATAATGAAGATTTGACCTTTTTTATATCTCCGGAACAATTCAGATAGCATATGACAGATGGATTAAATATATGCAATGATCTCGACTTGTATGGTTAAACTCAATTATCTGTGGTCCTCGTAAATTGTGAGTGGGCAAATTAAGGACACGAAAATATTTTATGTGATAAAAAACTTGAACTTAGAGAGTCTCACAATATGAAGTGTATTCGTTGAGCAATTGGATAATTTATTATAGATAATTTAGATTATCCATAACTTACATATGCACATAAAATAATGTGTATTTGTATATGATACATAATTTGATTAGATACACATTCAACGACCTATTAGAATTTTCCACTTGTCTTTGTTATGATTAATTAAATTAATTAAAGGTTAATTGATTATTAATTGTGATAAAGAAAGCATATTCTTGGAATCTTTTTCCATGACCTTATTTCGTCATTTAGTGAATGGAAATTCAAATTCAAATTAATTGTTAATTAAAATTTGCTAGATGAAAGAATATTTTTAGGATATTCTTTATCACTTCGCCAATTGTGATCGGCTAAACCATAAGGTTTTGAAAAGTGGATTCCATTAACTTGGAAATAATATATTAACACTTTTTGATTAGATTAAATTGAGTAATATTCTTGGCCATGTATTTGAACTCGGAAAATGACAAAATTAGCCCTCTAATTTCGGCCAAAGCTTGTTAAAATGGAAAATGTGTTTTCATTTTTTGGTTAACCATTTTCCCACTTGTTGAGAGAAAAAAGAAAAAGTTAGGGTTAATTTCAAAAGAAGAACATCAAGGTGAATGATTTGGAAATAAGAAGCAAGAATCAAAAGCTTAATTTGATTAAAGTATGATTTTATTTCTTGTTTTTGAAAATTGTATTAGATATATATTGCATGTTTTTAAATAATATATTTATTTCCAAATACTTGTTATTGTTGTATTTGATAATAATTTTATTTTTCTTTGATTAACATGTGTGATTTTTATTTATATTAAAGTAATATTATCATTTTTAGAGTGTTGTACCACTCTTATAATGGTTAAAATGGTCAACCCTTTAGCGCCAAATTGAAATTTCGACGCTAAAGGTTAAGTTTAAATTTTTCTAATTCCCGCCTTTTAAAATTTGAATTTATCACCTAATAAAATTAGATTAATTTTTTTTGACATTTGGCAACGAATTTTAGACACTAAAGGATAAATTTAAAATTTTCGAATTCTCGCTTTCTAAAATTTGAATTTATCGCCTGATAAAATTAGATTTAAATTTTTTGACATTTAATGAAATTCAAAAATTTTCAATACTAAATATCAAAATTTTGGCGGAAATAATTCTCGCTATTTGAAGACCTATAGCGACAAAAATCTATTTCGTTGCTAAATGTTATTTTTTTCCTTATAAATTCATTTGCTCTTCCATTTCTCTCATTCTCACTTTCTTTTTCTCATACTCTTATTTCCTTCTTAAAATTCTTTTTTCCTTAAGTGTTTTGTTTGATTTTTTAATTTTATATTAACATTCAATATTTTATTTTTTTGTAAGGGAATTTGAAGATGAAGAAATGGTCAAAATGAATATTGTGAAGAAAATGAAAAACAAATGAAAGTGAAGATGAAGAATATGAAAGTGAAGATTGAGAGAATATATAAAAAATTATATTTTTATCATTTTGTTTATCATTTTATGTTTTTTTGTTGTGATAAATTAAGTAATTTTATTTTTATATCAATAAAGATATCATTGTTATAATTTTTTGTAATAAATTTGTAATAATGTTCTTATATTTTCTAAAAATTTAATTACTTTTGTAATGAAATTAATTTGTAATAATAATTTTCGTATACCATTTAGCGTTGAATATTCGATGTTAAAAGTAATAAAATAATATAGATTTTTTAATATTATATCACATTTAGCGTCGAAATATTTGATACTAAATGTAATAAATTTTGACGCTAAAAGAAAAAATAAATAAGTTTTTTATTAATTACAAAATTATTTGGCATCGAAAATATTTGTCACCAAATACGTGCTTTAGTGTCGAAAATTATAATTTTTCGTCAAAATTTTTTTGATGCAAAATATTATACTTTAGCGTCGAAATTTTTTATTTCGACGCTAATTGTATTTCCCGTCCACGTTTTAGCGTCGAAAATTAGCATTGAAAATTTCGACGCTAATAACCTTTAGTGTCAATATGGTTTCTTTTAGCGCAATATTTTTCGAAGTTAAAGACCTTATTTTTTGTAGTGAATGTTTGATTTGTTTTTTTAAAAAATAAAATTTTCAAAACTTTCTGATTTGATGATATTTCAAATATTTTAAGAGGTTGTAACGTTGTTATAAAAGTTTCAATTTTTTTATCAAAGGAGACTTATGAACTCAGTTTCTGAACCGGAATTATGCATGTAATGTTGAAAGATGTCATGATTAAGGGATAAAGGAATGTGTAAGATTTGAATGTTCTCTAACAAACAATTGTGTGTGTATATATAAACACATGTTTATTGATATTAAAATTGAAATTTGTTTTGGCTTTTCCTGATGTGTGTGATGACTTACTGAGTTTCATAACTCACACCACATCAGTTTGTTAGTTTTACAGGTTGACAACTATATCGGTCAGTCATTCAAGTTTTGGATGTGCAAGCTCGAGGCGAGAGATTACCCAAGTTGCAGTAATCTCTCTATTGTCCTGGGAAGTGTAATTATGTATAGAAGTTTGTAATTCTAGTTTATGTTTTTTGTCATGCATTGCACGTTGTGTGTGTAAACGTGGGCATGAGTCCTTAGCCATTATGATTTGTCATGTTCGGGTTAGCCTAAGGCTCCTTTGTGTGTAAAGTTTGTTCCACATTGTCAAAATTCTAGTATGCATCATGTCCATTCTCTGCTGGTTTGAGGCTCAGAGAGATGAGTTATTCATGTCTTCTGTCGGTAACGTCCTGCTTTTGACAAGATATTACAGGTGCAAAGAAGGATATTTTAGTTTCTTGTATTCAAATGTACTTATATGGTCATATGGTTGTTTAAGTAGAGTCTCTTTATTCTTTTTCGAAGCATCTTTCTCTAAGTTTTAATGTAGTCAAGGCAGGTCCCAAAATGTACATAGACTTTTATACTGTAAATGAAAAAATAAAAATAAATAAATAAATTAGTACAAGACCCAAGGTCTTACATTCGATTCTAGTGCATGTTAGCGAAGAAAACATAGTAAACTAACGAAATTCACTCTTTTATTATTTTTAATAGCCAATACGTTTTTATTTTATTTTATTTTATTATAAAGAAGAAGATAATTTGAATGCCTCTATTATTTTTATAGATACTAGTTTTCTTTTGACGAATCACATCATTGATTGGACCCCCAAATAATAAGAGAACAATGTGAAAGTACCTACAAGCAATAGCGACAAACAATCTCTATACCCAAGAGGGGGGGTGAATTGGGTTATCGCTATAAATGCGGAATTATAAAATCTTTGCCGATTTTAAGCTCTTATTACCAAGTGGGAGTTTTAGGCAATTTTCTCTATTCCAATTAATAGCCTATATGCAAGTTTTCTATTCAATAATATAAATATAAATAAACTTGCAAATAGTAAAAGAGTAGGGAAAGAGAGATACGACACCACGATATATAGTGGTTCGGCAAACCGTGCCTACGTCCACTCCCTCAAGCCTCGCTTGAAGATTTCCACTAGAATAGAGTTTTCCGTGGTTCACTCGTAACCAAGAGTTTTCCGCCAAGGCGCACTCCGAACCTTTTACAAGATTGAGTTTTCTACGTAGGTGCACTCACAACCTTTACAAATTACCCAAACGATGGGATTTCACAAATCACAAGTGTTTTTGATAAAGAAGAATTAAAACATACTTGGGCACTCACAAATAATAAGAAGATTGTGTGAGAGCAAACCCAAGTGATCTAAGCTCACTAAATGATATGGAAGATGTGTGTGTGAGCTTGGATGAGTGTTTATGAATATGAAGGTGTATATCACTCTTTGTTTGCCTTAGAGAATGTATATGAAGGTTTTCTAGATCTCTAATCTAAGGCAAAGGAGTTGGGGTTCTATTTATAACAAAATGCAAAGTTTTCCCCAACTTACAGCGAGACCGGCGAGCACACCGGCGAGGGGACCGGCATACCGGTCTAGGGCTCCAACGGTAACATAACGTTCAAAAAACTAGCCGTTGGACCGGCGAGCAAACCGGCGAGGAGACCGGCGAGGAGCTCCCTGGTTCCAGAGAGCATTATTTGCTCAGCTAAAACCGGCATGGAGACCGGCGAGCAAACCGGCATGGGGACCGGCATGGAGCTCCCTGGTTTCAGTATGTGCATGATCAGTCAAGACTGACGACACTTGGTATTTTGGCCGTAACTTTCTCTAGAAAATTCCAAATCATGATCCGTAAATTTATACATAAACTAGACACATAGATCTAGCTTCTGTAAAAAATTCAGCTCCAAAAACATTAAGATGAATTTTATGGAATTTTTCTAATGTGACGTGTATGCAGAAAACGCACATCTGAACATGTTGTACTAAAAAGGCTCTAGAAAAAGTTCTATGCATCGGAATTATGTTCCGTTTGAACCGTAGCAAACTAGAGACACATATCTATCTAACGGTATATTATTTGAAGTTTAATTCAACCGTCTGATAGTTTTTGGAAGATCATTTACCGATGCACTTGTGCATAGAAATTCATTTTTGTGCAAATAAAGTGCAAATGATTCTTTAAGCATTCTAATCCATTTTAAATGCAAGTGATGCAAAATGTATAATTCCTAAGAGCTTTAGATCACTTGAGTAAACTCACTTACAATAAAATTTAGCTCTTAATCATTATCTTCGATTTGCCGCTAGTCTTCACATTCTCGCTCTTCACTCCTTATGCTTCGACACTTTTTGTATTGCTTCGTGTTTGCACGTCGAAGTCGTCAATTGCGTTGACGTCATCAAAATCCAATTACGCGACCAATTCGCCAACACAATGCTCGTA
Source organism: Zanthoxylum bungeanum (assembly GCA_019454045.1). Lineage (NCBI taxonomy): Eukaryota > Viridiplantae > Streptophyta > Magnoliopsida > Sapindales > Rutaceae > Zanthoxylum > Zanthoxylum bungeanum. The sequence continues at coordinate 610,923 of SKCR01032769.1, read as the reverse complement.
AACTGATTAAACCATATGACCAAATGTTGTGAATAAGATTTATAAGCTAATAATTATTTGAATTCTTTATTCACTCATGCAACTGTGAGAAATTGAATCAAGACCTATTATATGTAATATAAGTGTCTTGATCAAGTGACCTAATACTTGTTGACAAGAAGCACATAGGTTTGATATATATAAAGGATGAACATTTGATATGATATTTAGGAATTTTGTTGATTTATAAAAAAATTTGAGTCAATCAATCTTTATGTTGATTGATAATCAACATCTTTATATTAACTTACTAACTAACAAAGATGAAGAATCTCAAATCTTAAAAGACGATTACAATGGCGAGTATGTATATTTGGGACACTTAGTGGGAAGAGAAGAGGCTGCATCTTCTTTGATATTCGGATAGCGAGCAGAGGCTGCCTTTACACAATCACAAGCTGCACGTCTATCAGCAACAGTTGGTGTAATATCTTTGAGATTCTTCACGCCATCACAGCACGCAGGGGCAGGACTGCCACCGTTCATCAAATAAGGAATGCAAGTGGCGAAAGATGAGTCAACTTCCCCACAATTTACGGCCTTTCCGTGATTCACTATGAATTGAACCATGGCTAGCACTACCAACATTGATACAATAACGCTCTTCATTGCTTTCAAATATTAATATATATATTCAAGACTTAGAGCTAGTTTATATTGTGTTAAGTAATGTCTGTGAGTATATTGAAAATTACAGGCTGAAACAATGTATATATAGCACACTGGTAGTTTAACAGAGTTTATATAGTGAGTCAAGGCATAGCAATAACAGTTGCACAGTTTTGGCTGCTTTTTTTTTTTTTTTTAATCGTTGGAATCCCTACTATTAAATCACTCATTCCGGATTTAAGCGGAACAGGTAAAATCTCCGACTGTCCCTGACTCTTACAAGAAACGCACTCTCTAGATTCGAATCTAAAATCTAAAGGTAAAATCCTGAACCCTATATCATCAAACCAAGTCCGACTTTGGCTGCTTCTTTGCTTTGTAATGTCACTTGGTTACCCAAAATAGTAAACAAGATAACCTTCCTTGAAGTCTGTGTTATCTTTAGACTTTTCGGGCCTATTAAGGAAAACATATTTCCAGCCTTGTCTCAACATACTCAAATACCATAACCTCGTATAAATTTAAGTGTCATACTAATAAATGTTCTAAGGGTACTCATTAAGAATCCATATTTGGAAAGTTTTCAAATCACTTTTTTGGGAAATTTAAAAAATTATCAAAATATTAATTATTTTTTCCTTTTTCCCATAAAACTTTCCAAAAAACACTACTACAATAATAGAAATAGCCAACACTTTAAAAGAAATCGGTTTGCCAATTAACCGATTTGGTAAGTAAAAGATATCGGTTTTATTTTAAACCGTTTTCTTTTGTAATAAAATTTAAATTACTTTTAAATACAATCATTTTTTACAACGGTTTTAGTTTATAAACGATGCATTTATCTAGTAGGAAAGAAATCGCATATCACTACAAGAAATTATATTTTTTTTGGTGAAAATTTAGTGGAGAAATAAACTTTGTCATTAAAATTAACTTTCAGTGACGAAATTGAATTTCGCCACTAAAAAAATCTTTTTTAGTGGCGAAATCAGTGACAAATTATAATTCGTCATTAAAAATAATCATTTTTAGTGGCGAAAAATAATTTCGCCAAAAAAATTAACCTTTAATCACGATAAATAAATTTTAGTGGCGATTTTTCCCCCCAAGAAATTAATAAAAATTTTGGCCAGAGAGCCAATCCCAAAATTGGATCAGTTCAATTCATCAAAATCACTGAAACCCTCACCATCGAAGCCCCTCCTTCGTTGATCAGTTCATCATCGAAACCCTCACCACTCCTATTTTCGGCTTCAACTCATAGACTCCCGGTCAATTTTTTCCCACGGTTGTTGACCGGTGCTTACAAACACGCGTATAACGCAAGCGCACGTATCGTTCAAGTAGTATAAAAAGTATCGATCCCACGCGGACTTAATACCTAATCTATTAATTTTATGAGGTCAAGTGATTACTAGTATCTAACAAGTTGTTTGATTGATTTGAAATGGTGATGATTCTAAATTTAAAAACAAGTAAATAAAATTGCGTGAAAGTAGATTAATGAAAATTCAATTATATAGAACTATGTAGGGTTGTGATTTCTTCCAATATTATTTAAAGATGAAGTGGTTATCTTAAAGTTGGGTAATATATTGATTTATTAACCTGAAACACTAAATTATGTAAAAGCATCTTCCGATGGTCAATTACAAATACCCAGTATAACCTAATTGAATCATATGTCTATGTCAACCAAATTATCTGGATTCATTAAGTTTAAGTTCCAATTATGGCTACCCCTGCCCGACAGGTATATTCCTATCATGTAAGGAAATCTATTAAATGGTTATCTATCCTCAAGGAAGATCGTGGGCTATTGAGTCTAAGGTCTTAAACTTAAAATCTCTATGTCTAGTTCATTTTAAGTTTACCTAGTCAATTTTATTAGTGGCCAGTTAATAAAAAACATTAAGATTAAGACTCAATAAATAAATCTTTATATGACCCAAACTATAATCTAACCCCTTATAAACCGGTGATATTAGATTTCATCACAACCCTAGATAACTAACTTAGTTACAACACATAGCTAGGGCTGGTAAAAACTTAAAAGACATAAAGTAAAATTACTAAAAAGTAAACTCGGAAAAATAAATGCAATAAAATAAAATACTAAGGTAAAAGACATATACTTGTGATAATTTTCCCAACCAGCCATATAGGCGGTAACCTGATTAAGTCAAATGAAGTCCAACCAGCCATTAAGGCAGTAATATTTGTCCATAATCCAGTCATATAGGCGGAACCAAAATAAACCAGGATACGTAACGCCCCCATAAGTCAGGTTTTCAGAGACAAAGATCAATTTTTAGAAACAGTTTTCAGACGCAGATTTTCAAAGTTAGTTTTCCAGAGAGAGATTTTCTAGTAAAACAAGTTTTCAGAAATTGTAAGTTTATAAGAAAATTTTAGAAAAGATAAGTTTTATGAAAAAGATTTCACACAAGGATTTTCAGAAAAGGAGTTCAGAGTTTTCATACAAGAAAATAGTTTTATATAAGATTGTTTTCCTGGGAGAATTCGGGATTTAGAACCAAGTATTTTCAAAATAGCATTTCAATTTTCATTTTAAATCGTCCACTCACTTAGATCGTACAACGGTCTAACCCCCCACTCCCAGTTTCTTGTTTTGCAGGTATTCTCGGAGGATGGGCTCGAGGGGATGAATACTGATGGCAGTCGCTAGTGGGTCTTTGGTCCACCAGGTCGAGTCAAGGCTCATTTCAGACAGTGTCAGAGAATGTTGTGTAACATATAATATGCCTTGCATAATAAATGCATGTAAAGAGTTATAGATGTTTTAATACTAAAGTTATGATGTATAATGAATTTGAGTATTCAGCTAGGAAAATGATAAACATTTATAAGATAGAGTTGGGCATTGGTCTCGTGCATGAGTCCATACATGAGATAAGAATAGCAGATGTCAGAAGTCAAAGGCTTAGGAGAATAGTATGACCTATTCCCTGCCAGTAGCATTTACCGGAATGGGGATGTTACACTATAGTTATGCAAGTAATGTAAGTCATTTAACATTCTTTTAAATTAATAAATGTTTCATTTAGCTTATTAGATTTAATAGGTTTCATTGATGGCTAACAAAACCTTAGTGTGAGCATGAATTTAGTTAGGATACGAACACTTTTATATTTAACTTAATAAAACTTTTAACTATTAAACTTCCACTAATAAACATTAAATAAAACATTAAAAATGAAGAATTTGGAAAGTTGATTATCAATAATAAATCATTTTATTAATCATCAACAATTATTATTTCCCATTTCCATGTATAACAATTTTTTTTTCGAATTAATAAGATATTACAAAGTGCTTTTAAATTCTTAAATGATGTGATTATTTAAATCAGTGTATTGGTGAAATACCCAAATACAATATTATGATTAGTGGTCATTAGATAATAAAAATATAGAAATAATTTAATTTTTATTCATGTATCATCATTATTAATAATAAAAAATTAAGTATTAATAACTAATAAATAGCAACTAATAGAGGTGAAAGAGCTTTTATACTTGGGTGGACATCCTCAAATGCAAATAAGATGATATGAATAACTTAAAATGTGAGAGGATTTTTCAGCTTTTATATATTTATATAGATATAGATGGGGATTAGTGTAAACACTTGAAAAAAAAATTGAAACGGAGAATACATGCTAAGTGCATTGACGGCGAAATCAATAAGAGTTTATAGTGATTTTACATCGAAATTAAAAAAAAAAAAAAATTGCATCCCAGTAAATTACAAGAATATAAACCCATCATCATTATATCAAATGACTCTCCATCAAAACACCATCTTAAATTTATATATATACAGTAAAAGAAAATAAATTATCTCAATATCAATGAATAATAGCTTTACTTCTATTAAATACCTATTTCCCCATTTTTTATAAGAAAACCATGCCTAGTAATATTAAAAGAAAATTAAAATTTTTCAACCTTCTAAATAGAGTAAGCTTACTTTACCCATAAAACTTTGAAATCATTTCCTACGGTTTTATTTTTCACATTTTTTCACTTGATAAAATGAAAAATATATATACAAATTATTCATTCAATGTAGTAAAAATTATTTATTTACAACCTGATAAAAGTAGAACAGTGAACACATTAAAAACTATAGGTGGGAAAATGAACAATTTCAAAATTTTATAAACATAATGAATTTAAAAATAGTGGGAAAATGATAATTTTCCTAATATTAAACCATAATGGTCATACAAACTACGTAAAATTTTAAGGTGAAACACAATTAAGACAATTCTAGTTAGGATTAGAGGAAAAAGAGGTGATTGTTAGTGTAGTATTTCTTACTTGGGCATCATGGATAAGCCGGTAAGGTATTTTCTTCTTTCTTAATAATAAAATATGATTAAAAAGAGAGAGAGATTATATTTTTAAGAGATGAGAGATAGAGACTAAAATAAATTAGATATAAAAACGATTTGTCAGAATATTAAAAACCAAAAGTTGTTTATCATGGGAGTACTAAAAATTAAAAAACATTAGAAGTGATAATAAAGGCAAATTTGGAACTAAATAGGGTATATATGTATGTACACAGATTATTTTTTAAGAAAAAAATTAATACTGTGAATTTCAGAATGGGGTTTGATAAGATAAAAAATGGGGACAAATAGATCATGAAAATTGGGCCAAAATACTTCAAATAAGCTCGATTTTTCTCATTTGCTGGGGGCATATATAGGTTTAGTTAATTCAAGCAAGCCTCTTGGTCTTAGGGATTCGAAGCAAACTACAATAAAATTAAGCTACATGTTTACTAAATTTGGTATGTTTCAAAATAATGCGCAGGATTTTGTTAAATTAACCTTATAGATAATGAGCTACGTTGGTCTCGCATAATCCTTTTTTTTTTTAATTAAAGATTTTAATAGCGTAATGATGGGGATTTACGACGATAATAACCACTGTTAAGACTTTTCTTTAATATTATTGTTGAGCCCTTACTTATTACCGTAAGTTTTTAGGTCAAACAATTTCTCTGGCATAGAATCAAAGCCTAGCTAGGTCTCACGTTCGATTCTCACTACGTAATCAAAGAACAATTGTCTCAAGTCTCGGTCTAAGTTTCATATGAGGGGGTTGTTAGACTTGTTTTTAGTAATAGGGTCGTTAAGATTTTTTTGGGTCAAATAGTTTGTCTAACAATAAGGATTGCAATCCCCAAATGATAATTTAGTTGGTTTATTTATTGTTGAGGGAAGCAAGATGTCACAAATTTGGTCCCCAAGTGACGTTATTTGGTGGTGTATGACTCAAGATCTTACAATGAGGTTCTGGATTCGAATTCAGAAAGTACGTTTCTTGTAAGAACCTGAAACAGTCGGGGATTTTACCTGCTCCGTTTAAGTCCAGAAGAGATAGTTTGACGGTATAATTTCCAACGATTCCAAAAAAAAAAATCATTGATTCAAGTCATAGTAGATGCGTTTGATTTAGAGTTTAGATGGGGTGGGTGTGCAATATATAAGAAAAACACAGACATTCATTTAAAAAATAATAAGGATAGTAGAAAATCTTGAATCTCAATAAAAGGTATGAGATTTGAGATCCCTTACGGTTCATTACAAGATTTTAGATGATTTCTCAACCTAATTAATAATTCTGAATCTTCTTAAATAAAAAATCGGGCAGAAATTTGAAATAATTTTTTTTATCCCGAATCCCGAATTTTTTCATCCAGAATCTACAATCAGGATGAAACCATAATTGACACATCCTAACTCGTCCCGATTGATTGTCATATTTATCTAACAATCATCTTTTGTTTTTCCATTAATAGATAATTATAGGATATGTCCATCTCAGATAAGAGTCTAATTAAACTCTATGAGTTACAATCTCTTGCTATTCCTCAATAGCTCAATGGTAGAGCGATTAGCTATAATCAAAAAGATTTATGCAAATACAAAAGTTGCCAACCAGTTGCACTTTTTTCTTATCATAATTATGATCAAAGGGAAAAGGGTGCACGATCGCCATGTTTTTTTTCTTAAATTCTCAAAACTTCTATCGCTCCATTCCCGTGTGGGCAAAGAACTCTTCGCTGTCTCAACTTTGCTATCGGATGTTTTGATCTAGTCTTTTTTCAAGATGTCCCTAATAACCAACAAATGACAAGTATTTTTCCTTACGGGGATCATATTTTAATAGAACTTGATGACTCAATTCACTTAATTTGATTCGTTCTCAATAGTCATGATGATATTAGTTCTATAAATTGAGGTTTCATTTAAAAATAAAACTCGACTTGATACCATGAAACGCTGTAGTTTTGGAGTAATAAGAAGGAGAATCTCGTGCTCAAATAATTTTACCCATGCCCTCCAGAGTCCCAGCCCATATGCTTATGGACTTGATTTAAATTACGACCCTTGGGCTTTGTTTGTAATTTTTGTCCTTTTTGGAAATCTTTATAAAAAATTTAGAGTTATTTTCACATACCTCCCCTCAGGTATAAGGAAATTACACTTTGAAAGAAAGTATTCTTGTATTCTCAAATGCCTATTCTAGAATACACAAGTTATATATCTTTTTAGTATTGGAGGGCAAAAGAATAAAAGTATAAAGAAAATTATTAAAAATTATCATAATTAATATTAATTTTATGGAGACATGATGTGTAATAGAATAAAATATCTATATATATTATCCACATGATCTCCGTAATTATCCATCGAATCTCCACAATCTTATTCTTTATTCACCATTAACTCTAAATAAAAATCAAGAATTATAAGAGATTGGCCATGGACAATCACTGCGAGGAAGAAACAATACTTTGCGACCATTTTCTATGAATATCGGCTAAAAATGGCGTTGAGGCTAGTAATATATATAGATTATATATATATATATATATATATATATAAGTTGTTTTAAATCAAGCATTTTATATAGGGTAAATTGACAAAAATGACGTGTGATTTGTGAGTGCACTATGTGTATTTCCTCCATATTGGTGTGTGTTCTTGTGAAGGTCAGATGTAATATTTTTTATTTTGAAATCTAATGAAAATTGACAATGTAATGAGTTATATTGATACATACCTCGTGAGTTGTGTAAATGAGAGAATGCTTTAATTTCAATCATAGAGGAACGTTGAGAAATATAATACTAGAAAGTATTTAGTATTTCTTTTATATTATTTGGTGTAATGATATGTTTCTGCTTATTGTTTAGATAATTTTTAGATTTTGTTTATAATTTAACACTAGGGGAGGTTGATGAGAATACATAGATACTTTCTTTTCAAGTGTAATATCCCCATACTTGAGTCTGTGAAAGTAACCCTAAAATCATATTCTTTGAATTGACCACCGACATTTTAAAATTGGTCTTTAAATGAGATCCATATTTTAAATTTATTGATTTATCAGTTTTATTTTGAATTTGGAGTGCAGATACACGTGTTACGACACCGTTACCATCATTTTCTATCATGATAGTGGAAAATTTATTCTTTTATGGTCCCATATATGCAGTTTATAAATTTATATATACATACATACACTTGAGAACGAACCAAATGAAATAAAGCTTTAAATTATAAATTGACAATATTAACATTTCTTAAAAAGTGGGAAATAATATTATGTTTAGTTTCGATTTTACTTCAAAAAAATCTGTGCACAAAGTATTCAAAAAAGGTGTCTTAATAATTGGACGAACATAACTTTGTAAATAATACCCTAATCTTGGGTTAGATTATGAATACCATAATCTAAAATGAAAGTTACGTGTATGTATATAAAATTTAGGTATTTGCTCCTCTCGGGCAGCATTAATTTATTATTTTATTTTGTTTTAATTTAATGTATTATAATGATCGCAAAATTATGATGAACGATGAGACACGTAATTTAGTGTTTTAAAAAATATATATATATATGGAGTTGGACCCCTTTAAATGTCTTATGTGGTGTTTTTATTCAAAAATCTGATGAAAATCTGATGAGTGATGCGAAGCATAATTTAATATTTAAAAACTATCATATAGTCTATGGTTGAGTATGAACAGATATGTTTGGAGAGGGTTAAAGTTTTTTAAAAAAAAAAAGAGTATCATTATTGGGTTAAGTTAAATTATTAAAATTATGGGGGACAAATCATAAAAATTCAATTTGAAAGGATAAATTATAAAGGGTAAATGCTCGTTTAACCCCATTATTTAAGTTAATTATCCAGTTAGTCTCTGTATTTTAAAAAATTACCCAAAAACTCCATGTTATATATTTGTTTTTTGTTAAAATCCACCTTATTATGTTATATTTTTCAATTGTTGTATATCTAATTTGTTAGAATTTCAAGTTATATTAGACAAAAATACCATTTTACCCTTGAAAAACTAAATCAAAACACTATATAAGTTATGATATGGATATTTTGTTTAATTTTTTAAAATACAAGGTCTAAATGGATAGTTAATCCAAACTAAATGAACTAATGGAAAATTTACCCAATTTATTTACTCTAGTTAATTACTTATGAGAGTCACGCTCAAGTATATGGATGTCCAAATTTGAACTAGAATTAGAGTTGTACAGCAATGTAAAATTATTTTACAGTATTCAACAACACTAATTGTTGTTCAAATCTAGATTTTATAAAATTCGGACATCCAGACTTTTAACACCTTTTTACATGTACGTATATATGATTATATATATGTATGTATGTATAGTCGTGTTCTTATACGGACGTCCGTACTTTTTGATCATACGAACAAATACGATGAATGATAAGACACATATAATTTGTATAATCATGATTGAGTACAAGTAGATGTCTTATATAATGTCAATAAATAAAAAAACAAATACGATGAATGATAAGACACAAATAATTTAATATTTAAAAATTATCACATAATATACGATTGAATTGAGTAAATATATCTTATATAATATCATAATGCAAAAAAAAATATATTAAAAATCTGATGAGTATCGAGACACATAATTTAACGTTTAAAATTTGTCATGTTGAATCTCATGTGTAGATGACTTACATGCAATTAATGTTAAGGTTAAAAAAACAAAAAACAAAGGTATAGATTTTTTAAAGTAGAGACTCTTGCTAGAAAAATAACACAGAGATATATAGTATGTGATGAATGATTGAAAATTCTGAAAAATGTGCACAATAAATCAATAGGCTTTGTTGTGTATTTGGTAAGCGAGCTCATACAATTTCAGACTACGTAATTCAATCATTACCCAATATCCTATTTTTAAAGCCATCAAAAGAATTGCCGTAGCTGTAATGTGAAAGTAGAAACTTTATACAAATTTGTATTAGCTATACGCTAGCTAATCAATTATGAATTTGGGTGCCATATAATTGCATGATATTCGTTCATGTAAAGACAATTCTTAATATCGAAGGACCCATTTTTAATTATTATTCAATCATATAATTGCAGCAAGATGAGTTGCATTCCAACACGTTCAAATCCCTCATCGCAAGAGGATGTTTTTGGGCAATCCATAAATGTCCAGATATAATATATAAAAAAATACACTAATTATTGGAAGTGATGTGGAGCCTCGACTTTTATAACCATCACTCGCCGTTTGTGGTAATATCTCAACTGAATTTGAATAATTAATGCCTTTACAGCTTTATCTAAATAGTAATTCCACAATAATTAGGATTTATGTCGGAGCCATATCATTCTATTTTATCTGTATTATTATTATTAGCACAAAGTGCAAAGTCTTAGCATATATTTTAGGTATTCATCTACTTCATATTTTGTCAGTTTTATAGTTTAAATGAGGTAATTGATTTACTTACACGTAATATTTATGTCTCATTCGTTTATCTCTCAGTTCTCAAATAATATTATAATTCACTGTGTAAGAGCTAATAGTCAGAGTCTGTATCCTGAAGCATAGTAAATAATAAAACATTCTATACAAATAATTTTAAATAAAATAACAAATAACAATAAACTCAAAATCCTAAAATTTAGTTAGGTTTTATGGGTGGCTACTATTTAGGTTTCTTATTTTAATACACTACAAGAAATTATAGTTTTAGCGACGAAATTTAACAACAAAATATTCCGTTTTAAAATTTAATGACGGAATAGAGACAACATTGAAACAGATAATAACATTAGGGACGGAATTTAGCGACAAAAAAAATTTAATCTCTAAATTAGTGACGGAAACATAAATCCAGAGCTAATTAGAAGGATTTATGTTTCTGTCGTTAATTTAATTTAGAAATGGATTTTTTCCGTCGCTAATTAGAAATGAAATCTTTATTCCGTCGCTAATTTCAATTTTCTATTTAAATTTAAATTTAAATTTCTAGTTAATTTAAAAAGGATTTTTTTTCCGTCGCTAAATAGAAACGGAATATCATTTTCGTAGCTAATTTTAAATTTTTATTTTTTTTATATTAATTTCTAATTTTTAAAACTATTGTTAATTAGAAACATAATTTTTCCGTCGCTAAATAGAAACATAATTAATATTTCGTCGCTTAATAGAAACATAATCTCAATTCCGTAGCTAATTTTTAATTTTAATTTTAATTTCTAATTTACAAAACTATTGTTAATTAGAAACAGAATTTTTCCGTCGCTAAATAGAAACGAAATTTCAATTTCGTAGCTAATTTTAAATTTTAATTTTAATTTCTAATTTGCAAAACTATTGTTAACTAGAAACGAAATTGTTCTGTCGCTGAATAGAAACATAATTCAATTACGTAGCTAATTTTAATTTTAAATTTCTAATTTTCAAAACTATTGTTAATTAGAAATGGAATTGTTTCGTCGCTAATCCGTCGCTAATTAGAAAAGAAATCTCTATTCCTCGCTAATTTTTAAAATTTTCAATCCCCCCAAGATTTTATTCCTTCGGCGCCACTTTTTTTTTTAAAAATAAAGACGAATTTTACATCACTACATAGAAACATAATCTCTATTCCGTCGTTAATTTTTAAAATTTTCAAACCCTCCAAAATTTTATTCCGTCGGCATCATTTTTTTAAAAAAAATAGAGACGGATTTTTCGTGCTAATCCATCGCTAAATAGAAACAGAATCTCTATTTCATTGCTAAATTTCGTCAAATTTCAAAAATTTCATATCTTACGAAAATTTCAAATGTCTAACAAATTTACAAATGTTCCCGCTTCTCTTATTTTCTTCCTCTATATATACACCTCAATCTTTTTAACTCTGATCAACTCCAACACACCATCAAAAAATTTCTTACTCAATTCCATATACCATCAAATTTTCTCATACCTCAACTCTGTTGGGGTTGGTGCTCAGAGTGCCAATTCCCGGTTGTATTTCTTTTGAATACTTCTGTAAAACATTATTATTATTAATAATATATGCAGTTTCTATAATATAATGTATCTTTTAATATGGTAAAGACGTAATGACCTTAGAATGATTAGTCATGGTACTGTTGCAAAAGCGTCGCAACTGACATTGAGTAGTATCATGACGTTGTCATTCTCAGACAGTTCCTGGTCAAGGTTTACACTACTTGGTCAGTATAGTAAACCCGTTGAGACCGGTACATGTCGTATACTGGAATATATGAATCCAATGGTTTCTCAATGAACCATCAGTCTTGGAGACTAGTATAGACGTGTGAATGTTTATAGCGGATAAAAACTGAACGACTCACCGAAAAATTCTTAATGGATGGTACACCAACGTCAATAAGAATCTTCTCGGGTTGAGTAGCACTTGTGATTCTTAGACTTGAGATGCCATTGTGGGCACATGAGACATCTTCTACACTTAGATGGCAGTCACGTCACCGATCTATTTAGATCAGACCTCCGCCTGTTCGTTGGGTGTAGATAGATCCTCAGGGTGTCCTATGTGTGTCAAGATATGATCTGTCAGTTCTGTGTATCAGAGCATATGTAGTCCACATGATTAGCATTCAGATAAAACCATGGGCCAGTGGTAAAGTTTAGAAGCTAGTTCTAAACATTCTTTTAGAGATTGCTAATAGAATAGTCGACTTGATAATCCCTATAGAGATTTGACGTTTACATCTATATCTCTGGGATTTATCCGGATACCTGTGACGGAGGAATCATACATTTGCCATGACCTCGACCTGTATGGTTCAGCGAGATTATCCGTGATCATCATAATTTACGGGTGGATAAATTATGGACACGAAATTGGATTTCGTGACGGATTTACCTGAATCTAGAGAGTCTCAATAATGAAATATACTCGTAGAGCACTAGAGCAACATTTATAAATAATATTGATTATCTATAAAGTCGTTTAAAGGTTAAACGCAAAATACATGCTAAAGGGACCCGATAGTCATTTGCTTAATTATTGTGTATTTACATTTAATACTTGATTAATTTGAATACACATTAATTAATAGTCAAATTGAGATATTTGACTAATATCCTAAATGAATATATATTTGATATTTAATGTAAATATTATATATATATTTAATATATTTGTATTTAATTAATTAATTAATTATTTAATTGTTAAATGATTAAATTAATTAAAATATAAATATCTTAACATTTGGATATTTGGTTTAAATGATTTAGTTTCATTTGTTGACTTAATTAAAATATCTATAAAGTGTTATTAGATATTTAAATCAAGTTGATCAAATTTATTTGAAATGAAAATGAAATTAATATTCTTGTATTTGTCTTTGACAAATTCGGCCAAGGCATATTGTGTAACAAGTATATATTGTTTTCATTTCATTTCACTTTTCTAACCTAATACACTTTTACAAAAACTCCATTAAAAGAAACAAGAGAAGCTAGAGAAGAAGAAAAGGAAAAACAAGGAAAAAGCTTGGATTTAGTAAGTTTTCTCAACTTACTATTAGAAAGGAAAATGTTCCTTAGGATCTAGGCTACATCTTGTGATGTTCTTAAGTTATTCTTTTCTTTATTCTTTGTGTTTTTGGTGAATGGAAGTTTGGTGAAAGTGTTGAGCATGTATAATGGTGGAAGCTTGTGACTAGTGTAGTTATAAGTATTCTTTTAAGGTTTTGGAAACTTTGTTGCTAATCTAGAGTTGTTGACCCACTCTTAAATGACCTAGATTTGATCTTGAGTTGTTTCATTGTGTTGAGACTTTGGTTGGATGAAAGAAACATGATTGAACTAATTGATTTAACCAATTTGGTCTAATTTGTCCAATTTGAAGAAATTGAAAAATTAGGTTTTAAGACCACTTCCAAATTTGAGGATTTTCATTTATGTTGTGTATAAGGATGTGTATATGATGCATATAAAGTTTCATGTTGATTGGATTTCATTTGGATGTGTCTTGAAGCATGGAAGTGCAAAATGCACACTTTGGCACCCTAATGGTGCTCTCGGCCAAATGATGATTTTTGGGGATTTTAGTTGCTTTTGGTGTTTTGATGTTTTGAACATGCTAAGTTCATCTTAGAAATGATTTAGAGTCATTCAAAATTGATTTGATCAATTTCGGACTAAAATAAACAAATACCAAGTGTAAGGGCAATTCGGTAAATTCACTTAAATATGATTTATTGAATTTTATTTCATAATTTGATTATTGGATAATTAAATAAATATGTTTATTTAATTAATCCGAGAAAAAGTTTTGAAATCGGAAAATTTGATTTTACACCGCTTCCGCTGCGTTGCCGGATTTAGCCCCTAAAAACCCCTACAAACTCTCGTTATCAATCTCTCATTTTTCTTATCTCCACTTTTAAATTTTCCTGAAAAACAAACACTAATATTTTTTCTGTTTAAGGTGGCGTAAATGGATGGTGGTGTTTCGAAATTTACAGTAGATATTACGGTGTCTTGTGGAATTGAAGATGTATATATAACATCTAAAAAATTTCCTCTCTCTACAATTTAAAAAATTATCACATCTATATAATTATAAAATTTCCCGCCTTTTAAAATTTTTTCCTTTCTAAAATTTAAAACTTTCTCTAATTTATAAAATTTAAAAGTTTCACGCATCTTTAAATTTTAAATTTCCCGCCTCTCTAAAATTTTAAAATTTTCATTTTTTAATTTTTTTAAAAATATATAACTACGGAATAGCTACGGAAATTCCGTCTCTATTTAGCTATGAGAATTTTCGTCGCTATTTAGCGACGAAATTATTACATCGCTAAAATGAAATAAAATTTTCCATCGTTATTTAGCGAAGGAATAGAATTTTATCGCTAATTTTTGCGACATATGTAATATTTTCGTCGCTATTTTTTTTACGACCAACAAAATAGAGACATAATTTTTCCGTCGCTAATTAACCATTAGTGACAGAATAGCTACAGATTTTTTCGTCGCTATTTGACTGTTTTCTTGTAGTGATAGGATATTATATTTTATATTGTAATAGATTTCTTATGTTAATAATTTATTATTTTAATGTTATAATTTAACAATTAAAATATTAATTGTAAATATATTGCATGTGGCACGACGAGAAGTTTAAAATATTTAACTTTTATGTATATATATATTTTTATCGGATTATATGTGATATTATTCAAAAATTAATATGATGATATAATATATTTTATTGTTATAATAGGAATCTTATTTAATACATTTATTAACTTAAATTTTATAATTTAATTGAATTTTTTTATTGTAATAGGATTCATTATTATAATACAGTTCTTATAAAATTATAATATATATTTTTATTGTAATAGGTTTTTTATTTAATAAAAAATTAATTATAAAGATATTTTAATTTTATAATTTAATACTAAAAAATTAATTGTAGATGTTAATGGTATAGATTAAGTGTCACATATGTTTTTTATTTTAATGAGAGATTATTATATGTTTTCTTATTATAATAGGCTTCTTTATTTAATTTTATAATTTAATAATAATAAATTAAAATATTAATTAATAGTTTTTTTTTTTACTTTAGTAGTATATTATATTTTTATATCGTAATAGATTTCTTATGTTAATAATTTTTTATTTTAATTTTATAATTTAATAATAAAAAATTAATTATAGTGATTAGGTTAATTGTAATTAATTTAATAGTGTTTTTTAATAGGATATTATAATATGTTTTCATGTTATAATAGAATTCTTATAAAATTATAATATGTATTTTTATTATAATATGATTTCTATTTAATAGATTTATTAATTTAATTTTATAACTTTAATATATCAAGCCACACGCGGTGAGGGGGCTTAAAAATATTTAACTTATATATATATATATATATATATATATATATATATATATATTATACTTTTATTCTTCTTAAAAATTAATTATAGAGATTAGGTTAATTGTAAATAATTTAATAGTGTTTTTTCTATATAATATGATTTCTATTTAATATATTTATTAATTTAATTTTATAACTTTAATATTAAGCTACCACGTGACGCGATGAGAATGCTTAACTTTTATATATATATATATATAAAATTATTATTGCTTTTTCACTTGGATTCCATCATGAGAGGATGACATACCTCACCATGAAGAATAATGCTGCTTATTCAAATTTACTTGACTGCAAACACAAAATGTATATTACAAACTCATAGGTAGAACTCGTCTCTAAAAATCAACTTATAAAGAGAGGAAGTTCATGGGTTTATAAAGCATTAACCAGCTTCATACTTAGTTAATATGAGACAAATGGATCATAATATTCCACCAATCTCTACAGCATCAACTCATGCACTGCACAATTGCATTTGGGAGGTATGGTGTTAGTTTTGATACCACTTGTTTCAAACATGTGGGTAGAATTCATCCCAAAAATCTGCTTGCAAAGAGAGGGATCTCATGGGCTTATAAAACATTAGTCAATCTCATATTTAGCCAATGTATGACAAAAGAACCATAATATTTCACTATGCTCCATAGTCCCACCGCCCACCCATGCTAGTTTTTGCACTAGTCCACCTAGTCCCGGTTGAACATTTCAATATTAGTGTCAATCCATACGTCATACGATTGCAACTAGGAAACGTATGGTTGGCTTTGATACCACTTATTACAAATACATAGGTACATAGAACTCATCCCTAATAATCGATTTGTAAAGAGAGGGAGTCCATGGGCTTATAAATCACTAACCAATCTCATATTTAACCATTGTGTGACAAATAGAGCGTAACAATACATTTATGGTCAGTCGAGCTACATCAATTATGGAGCATGTTTATTTTATTTTCATTTTTTTGGAAACGTTGAAAACCTCATATCCAAACTATCCGACCCGACTTAAGCGGAGCAGGTAAAATCTCCGATTGTCCTACACCACCGTGGTGCTTAAATGGAGCATGTTTATGCGATCTAGTGCTGAGAAAAATGCAATATATGATGTTTCGTTATTGAATAAGAATGTAAAAGTAATTAAAATTTAACTATACACACTATTAAAAAATATACACGTTACTCAAAATCAAGCTTAAAATAGATAGCTCATATCAACATGAATTCAATTTGTTTTCCCCGTTGGTGGAGCTTAATCCTAATCTCTCAAAACCTCAATATATAATAAAGAAGTCGTTAAAGCACAAAACCATGGCCCTCTTTGTTTTAGAAATGAAACCCCTCTTTTGGTTTTATAATTTTTTTGAAAAACGGAACTGTAATATCCAGCTGCCACCATCACCATATTACAAGCTCCCAATGGAACTTTAGGTGGAGTTTGCAAATGGTGTTACAACTTTTGAAAATGGTGAAAACCTCCAAATGAACTTTAGATGCATTTGGATTTTTTTGTTGAATTTTGAGCCTTATATTTGGCTATAAATTGAGAGCTCAACTCATCCCAAAAATAATAGGCTTCAAGTGAAGAAAGATTAGAGAGTGTAGAGAGAAGTAAGGTTTTTTTGTAAAGTGTTTAAACACTTTGTAATTTTATTATTGTAATAATAGATTCGGTTTTTCCTCAAAACACTCTTCAGTGATCAGAGAATCACAACAAGTGGTATCAGAGCTTTGGTTATACATTGGAGTCGTAAAATTGAAGAAGGGAACTCGGTTCGGAAAATTCAGGTTTCGGGAAAATTTTCAAAAATCAAATTTGATCATACCATCAGCTAGTTCACATCGAGACGAGCACGGTGGTATTTTTCGATGATCGAAATGAGGCCCAGGGACGCCGTACGCGCCGGAGAGTGAGCTGCCACGTGCCACACGCACCTGCTGGAGGTTGAAGACGACCACGTCAATATTGAGTCAGCAGCCACATCGGCCCACGTCAGCGTCCATTTAGCGCACAGTCAGCAGCCACATCATCGGCCACGTCAACAAGCCGATCCCATTGTTGCCATGTCAGCAGCCACGTGTCAGACACGTTAGCAACCTCATAAATTTCACTGAGCTCCCTGAAGTATCTGAAATTTACATTTTAGCTCCAGAAATTTTCATTCTAAAATGGAAATTGAAGATTCCTTTTCTGGTGCAATGATTAAGCTGACGACAACCAATTACTCCATTTAGAGACCTCAGATGATAGATTATTTACACTGTAAAGATTTATTTGATATTATTGATGTGAAGTGAGTGAGATCAGAATCTTTAAAGAGTATGACTTTAATGAACTCAATAATAGAACTCTGGGTCAGATTAGGTTCTAGTGCAATGATTAAGCTGACGACAACCAATTACTCCATTTAGAGACCTCAGATGATAGATTATTTACACTGTAAAGATTTATTTGATATTATTGATGTGAAGTGAGTGAGATCAGAATCTGTTAAAGAGTATGACTTTAATGAACTCAATAATAGAACTCTGGGTCAGATTAGGAAGTGGATCATCCATAGTGTCTTCCACCACATAGCACATGATACAAATGCTTACGAAATATGGATAAAGCTGGAAGACATATTTCAGGCCAAGACAACTCGGAATAAAGCCTTAATAATGAGGCGTTTGGTGAACTTGAAGCTACGGAGTGGAACTTCCATTGCAGAACACACCAATGAGTTCCAAAGCTTGGTGAACCAGTTGTCTGCAGTAGACATACAACTGGAAGATGAAGTTCAAGCCCTCTTACTACTCAATTCTCTTCTTGATAGCTGAGAAACATTGGTGGTTACTCTCAGCAATTCGACTCCAGGACGCAAACTTACCATGTCTATGGTAAAAGATGCCTTGTCAAATGAGGAGGCCAGAAGAAAAGACGTGAGCACAGATCAGACATAAGCCCTTGTCACGGAGAATCGAGGAAGACAATGAGATAAAAATCGAGGTAGAGATAGAAGCAAAAGTAGAGGCAGGTCCTTAGAATGAAGGAAGCGTACCTATAAGTGCTACTATTGTGGCATAGAAGGCCACTTAAAGAAGAATTACCAGAAACTGCAACGAGAGTAGGTCCAAGGCAATCACCGGCCGAAGAATAACGTATGAGAGACACTAGTTGTTGTCCAATCAAATGTAGTTATATGCCCCATGCATGAAGAAACATGCCTTCACAATGAAACCCAAGATATTGAGTGGGTGGTAGATACTGCAGCATCCTACCACGTCACTCCTCATAGAGATTTCTTCACAACCTACAAAGCATGAGACTTTGGTTCAGTGAAGATGAGAAATATCAGTTCCTCTAGGATAGTAGGAATGGGTGATATTCAGTTGCGGATAAATGTCAGGTGTACATTAACCTTGAAGGATATCCTGCATATTCCAGAACTTCAACTGAATGTACTCTCAGGAATTGCCCTTGAAAAATAGGGCTATGACAGTTACTTCCGAAATGGTACATGGAGAATGACAAAATGTGCCATGGTTGTCTCCTGAGGATATACTTGCGGTACACTATACAAGACTCATGTGAAGATTTATGGAGACAGCCTCAATGTAGCTGAAAAAAAAAAGCTTCTCGAAATCTGTGAAATCAGATACTCGGTCACATGAGTAAAAGAGGGTGGTCTACCCTGACCAAGAAGGAGTTTACCAAGGATGGTGCACTAGGTCCTTGCAACCACTACTTATTTGGTAAGCAACACAGAGTCTCATTTAAATTCTCTTCTACGAGAAGATCAGAGTTACTCAATCTGGTGCACTCTGATGTTTATGGTCTATTGGAGGTTGATTTACTGGGCGGTAATAAGTATTTTCTGACTTTCATTGATGATGCTTCTCGAAAAATCCGGGTGTATTTCCTGAAGACAAAGGATCAGGTCCTAGATCAATTAAAACTGTCCACGTCCTGGTAGAACGTAAAACATGGAAGAAACTGAAATGCCTCCGCACAGACAATAGAGGCGAGTACAGTTTCAGGGAGTTCGATGCCTACTACAGGAGACACGACATTCGACATGAGAGAACTATTCCACGCACCCCACAACATAATGATGTAGTTGAAAAAATGAACCGCACCATTATGGAGAAAGTTAGAAGCATGATCAGTATGGCTAAGCTGCCAAAGCCTTTTGGGGAGAAGTTGTTCGTACTGCATACTACCTGATCAACAAATTTTGGGGAGAAGTTGTTCGTACTGCATACTACTTGATCAACAAATCACCATCTATACCGTTGAATTTTGAAATTTCGAAGAAAACATGGTCTGGTAAGAATCTCTCATACTCTCACCTTAGAGCATTCGGTTGTTTAGCCGTTGCACATGTATCCAAGAAGCTCAAACAGAAGCTCATTGCAAGGACAACTCCATGTATATTCCTAGGTTATGAAGAGGAAGAATTTGGATACATACTGTAAGATCCGAAGGAAAAGATGGTCATCAGAAGCCATGATGTAGAGTTTCTTGAAGACCAGACAATTAAACACATTGAAAGGCCCAAGATATCTTCCAATTCCAGTGCCGACAGAAATCCAGACCCAGCACCAGCACAATTGGCCACATATAGGTGCATGATATTTCAGAAGCAGAACTAGAGGAGGAAGATGAGGATGTCGAGCAGAGGGAGACATAGCCTGCTCTATCAGAAGCTACAGAAGAAAGTGCTGAGCAGAGGGAGCCACAACCCGCTCCACTAGATACTACAGAATCATCCACATAGATAGATGATGACATACCTCCTGAAACCAATGGACCTCAGACAAGAAGATCTGAGCTAGGCATGATTCCATCAACCAAATATCTGGGATCCGGATATATTTTGCTTACTGACGAGGGGGAGCTAGAGAGTTTCTCATAAGACAAGAAGACACTGAGGAACAAATGGGTAAAGAAACATGGAAGCGGAACTGTTCTGTGCAGAGACACAGCAGAAGAATACTCTGCAGAGACACAATGACGTGTGTTGTGCAAAGACACAGCCGATATATCAACAAAGGTGGTCAATCGAGATAAGCTAGAATTGTGCAGAGACATAGCCAAGATAGCTGTCAGATGAAGATCGTTTCGGATGCAGCTGGAGGTAGGGATGGCAACGGGCCGGGCTCGGGGCAGGCTCAAAAAGAATTTAGGCCCGGGTTGTCACCGGGCCGGCTCAGTTATAAAAAATAATATATATAAAAAATTTATTATATAAATATATATTTTATAAATAAAAATATTTAATTATTTATTTTAAGCCCGGGCCGGGCCCGGCCTGATCTTTTTTCACCCCGGGCCGGGTCGGACCCGGGCTTTTTTGCCATGTATAGCTGGAGGGGGAGAATCGTAATATCCAGCTGCCACCATCACCATAATTACAAGCTTCCAATGCAACTTTAGGTGGAGTTTGAAAATAGTATTACAACTTTTGAAAATGGTGAAAACCTCCGAATGAACTTTAGGTGCATTTGAATTTTTTTTTGACTTTTGAGCCTTGTGTTTGACTATAAATTGAGAGCTCATTGAGAGCTTAACTCATCCCAAAACAATAGGCTTCAAGTGAAGAAAGCTTAGAGAGTGTAGAGAGAAGTAATATTTTTTGTAAAGAGTTTAAACACTTTGTAATTCTATTTTTGTAATAATAGATTTAGTTTTTCCTCAAAACACTCTTCAGTGATCAGAGAATCACAACAAGAAGTTTGGTTTCCATGTACAATTAGATATTAATTGAAAGAAGAGAATATATATGTGTGTGATAATCTTTAGGTCCAAACCCATATTTTGTATAATAAAATAACATTATTTTATGAGTCAAGTAGTAAAATAACGTCGCTTTATTGAATAAAACATGTGTCCGGACATCCGGACCTGAAGATCACTATATATATATATATATTTAATTTGGGGCTTGATCAAAATTTGGGATCCTTAAGCATTTAGTTCGTGATTCGGGATTTGGAACGATTTTTTAGTCCAAAATCACAATCGGGATGGGATGGAACAGAACTGGTTAGGGACATATGTTTCAAATATCATTTCTGTCGGGGCAAATACTGCGGGAGTGTGTCGACGGGTGAAATTAACTTTAAATTTTTTTTAATCCGGTTAAATTAATTAGTATCAAATACCTCTAATTTATCCATATTTTACCCATATCACTCATTAATATCACAATTAAAGAGTGATTACGCAAAAAAAAGTTAAGGCAAAAGTGGTTATACGTTAACAGCTTATCGGTTTACCGAACCGACCAACTAGGATAATCCGATAGCCGGATCATTTATGAAACCCGACCAGCTCACTATTATAATGACACATGTGCTGTAGATGTGGCTGAATTATGGTAATTTCTACAAATTATCATTTTGTCCCTGATGTCGAAAATTCTCAAAATATATCTGGAACAATTTCAAAAATTCTGAGAATTTTCTAACACACTATATACACTGCTACAGTTTTTAGAGACTGTAGCAATGACAAAAAAAAAAAAATCATAATTTCACTAAATTATGATTCTGTGCATAATGCGATTTTTTTAGGAAAATTCCCAAAGCACTTCCAGAATAATTTCAAAAAATACAGGAATTTTTTCTACGCATTATCACACATCCAATTTCATCCACAAACTTCAATTTCACCAAATCAACACTTTTGAATTAATTACACAGTTAATCACATTAGTACCTAACTAATACAAAAAATAATGCAAATCCAAATCTTTCACTACCACCAATTGAGAGTCAACCACCATAAATTAAATCAATAACAATTATAGGTCACCGAGTAGTGGCTCAAGCAACTCTACAATGATAATTTGATATCCTACACCTTAATTAGGCCTAATTACACTAATTAGCCTAATTAGATTTACACATGCAAATCTCGGCTTCCTAGTTGTAACTCTTCAAGCCATGAGAAAATTTTAAAGCCAACAGAAAAACTCAAATAGTCGGAAATTACATTTTTAAAGGGGATTGTATTTTGGTCATTTGATACTTTAATAAAGCTTGGCCAAAAATTAATCCAAGTATCACTCTAATATTTGGCCATAATTTTTCCAATAATAAAAGCCAAGCTTGGAATATTTCAAGAATATTCCATATTAATTAGTTAATAAATAACTATTAAATTAATCAAATAATTTTTTATTTGACAAGTGTCAAAATACAATTGGACCTAATGCAATCTAATCAAATTATTTATCAAATATAAATACAAATTAAATATAAAAATACCAATGCATGTGTAACTTTACGAATAATCCATATTATTCGTAATTAATTACCCTATTGCTCTAATATACTTTATGAGTGAGACTCTCTAGGTTCAGGTATATCTGTCATGGAACATAATGTGTCTATAATTTACCCACTCGTAAATTATGATGACCATAAATAACCACGCTGAACCATACAAGTCGAGTTATGAGCATAACATATAGTCTATTCGTCTTAGGTTATCTGAATTGTATCAGAGACATAAATGAGAACGTCAAATCTCTGATATGTATAATTCATATATATGTGTCGCGACATATTCATGATCTCTCAATCAACATTCTGAACTCGTTTACAGAATGTACCGCTACCACAGATTTTAAAGATCATGGAGTAGATGCCTAAATCCGGCACACTGGACTGACATATCCTATTCGAATACATCACATAATATCATGAGTGACAAGCTCAAAAAAATGATTCTTTACTCCTAAGTATAAGAGTGTCAAAGTAATAAAATAACCCGATAAGTCCGGGGTTGATCCACTGGGAATAGATTTAGTAAAATAAAATAACAATTCGAGTAAAAATAAAAAAAAGGCTTGATTTGTTTGAAGTGATTGGAAATTTTAAATTAGATTGCAAAAATAAAATAAAATACTGGGGCTAAGGGATCCACTTTTAATATTTCAAATTTAGAAATCTTACTTTTTATAATATATAAATTGTCAATATTACCTAGTTAATTTATTTCAGGAATTAATTATGCCAAAATAAATAAAACCAACCATAAATACGGTGATATCATTTGTCTATAACAAGTCCAGTCAGGTACTCAATTATGCCAAATAAATAAAAACAGCCATATATGCGGTAGCAAAATTTATCAATAATTAATCCAGATTTAAATTAAATATTAATCATTAGATTACAATTTATATATTATAATATAAATAAGATTAATCTATATTTTTATATTAAAAGCTTCACCATTTACCTAGCAAAATGAAATTAACTACTCATTATTTGAATAAAAGAACACTCATAATTTTATTACTGAAAGAAAAGAAATTACAAGAAAGCTTACAAAGATAAAACACACAAGAGCTAGAACTCGACAAATTTTCAGAGAAAACTATGGAATCCGGGCTTCCAAAATAAGGTGTTGAGCACCTCTATATATAAAGGTGCTCAACACCTCTTTACATTTGCAATTGCTAAGCATTTGCATGTGAGGGAGGGTTCCGTCCACCGAAAGATGGATGATGACCCTCCACCAATTTGTTTTTTTTTTGTTTTTATTTGTTTTTTGATAATAATAATTACATATGGCATACTTTGAAATTTTCATCAATTTCAGCCTTCAAAACGTTAGAACTAGAAAATCTTATAAAAATTAAAGTTGTAGATATTTGAGTATTCTTTCATTTGAAACTAGAATCGCTTCAATCCGATATCAGAGTAAAAAGTTATGGCCAAAATAATAAAATTATGCAAGGTTTGATTTTTCGAAATTGTACATTATTATAATGTCCTTTTAAGTTTCTGGCTTCCAAATGTCATGTCCATTTTTCTAGTTATGCATCCAAAGTATTATTTTACCTAAATAAGAAATAAATATCACAATAAAATATATATAACATAAATTTAATTATTATCTTACAAATATGCTAAATTAAGAGGATTAATGAAATTATAAGTGTAAAATGATTAGTTTTTCTTCTATTAAATGTACATTTTTTTAATGTTTATCAATGAGCATCGGTCCATACCCAACGGACATAAGGAGGTCTGAGACTCTATATTGACTTGTGACATGATTGTTGTCAAAATATGAAGGATCACTCATACATCTACAGGGGTATCTCAAGTCAAAGGACTAGATATGTAACTCGACTCGGGAAGATTCCTATTGACATTGGTGTGTCATCTATTAGGAATTTTTCCGATGAGTTGTTCAATACTTATCAAATAAACACCTACATATTTATATGAGTCTCTCAAGACTCATGATTCATTGGGATAAACCATTGGATCAAGTATTGATATATGACATGTATTGGTCTTAACAGATTTTACTAACAGACTCGTGTCAATAAATTTTGACTAGAAATTTTTATTTGAAAATATACTACTTCTAGTAGTGACACCTCTCAATATCAATTACAAGCCTCGTTGTAACTGAATACTACTTTATGTATTCTCGGGTCTTTGTTTAATATATATATGACTAAACTTCATTTAATTTCAATCTAATCTAAATTAGATCGAATATGTATAAAAAATACATGAGGTGATACCATAAAATAGATAATATTATGGAAAAAATGATTGTTTGTATTCATGAATCAGTTATAGATACGATACAGATTGACGCACAGAGCACAAACCCCAACAATATCTACCTCATGTTTTACAATAAGAATCAAAATATTTATATAAAAAATCTATGTAGAGGGGTTTTGTAACATCCCGGGTTATTTTAGCTTGTTTACGTAAATTCTATTTTTCGTGTGTGAAACCGCGTCCAAACGCGAGGTTTATTTTTTCAGTAAAATGGGAACTTTTCACGAAATTAATTATAAGTTTATATTGAATTAAACTTGAGGGGTTAAATTGTAAATTACTAAACTAGTAAACATGAATCTAGATATTTCTATAATATTCACATATGTTCTAGATACACGCACACACCTATTTAAGGAGAGATTCTTTGGTACAACAGTGGTATGGATGACGTGGTACCACTAGTCAATTAAAAAATGACATATAGAGTTTCTTCACCTATTTTTAGTTGTTTTTTAATTTTTAGCACGTGTGGCAGTTGATGATTGGTTTATTGCATGGGTGACGTGGTACCACCGTTGCATAGAAGAATTTCTCCTATTTAAGACACACACACGTGTATCTTACACACACACACATAACACACACACATACGAAAACAGAAAGAGAAAAAGAGAGATAAGAGGGATCGAGAGAAATGAAGAAACCGAGAGAGAAATGGAGAGAGAGGAGCAGCTCCGGTCAGTTTTCCAGTCGCCGATGAGCCTTCAGCCCGGTGACGGTGAGTAGAGACCGTGAGAGGGAGAGAGAGAGCAATGGCAGTTCAAGAGAGAGAGAGTATAAGAGAGGAATAATTCGAAATTGGAGCCCCAAATTTAAAATTTCAGTGATTTCTTCATGTTCATATGTGCATATGAAGCTGGTAAGTACACTATGTCTATGATTTCCTTGAGTTAAGTTGATTGTATCAATTGGGTCTTGATTGAATTTTCGAATTTGGGCAAATTAATGAGTTAGAATATGTTGAAAGTACTCTAGAATTGATTTTTAGTATGAAATTGGAAGAAATTCTAAGATTAAAGAAATGCAATTGATTAAAGAAAAGAAGAAGAATCGGCAGTGACAACTCTAGAAATTGGGGAAATTTTGAATGAAGAATAAAGTTGCGATTGGATATGTTGATTATGCTGTTGGTAATTTGGAGTATGAAATTTTGAAAATAAACACAAGAATATATGTATATGACAACAACTGTAGCAATGGTAGTAGTATAAGACGTGGTAACAGAGACTGGGGTGGAGGAGGCAGTTGTAAAAGCAAGAACATGAGCAGTAGCAGAAAGGATTAGTAGAAGCAATGACAGTAGCTTTAGTTGTGATTTGGGAATTTATAGAAATAGGGTATAAGATTGCTAGATGAGTAAATTGGTACTTTAACGAGTAAGACAGAAAAATTAAATATTGTTTGTGATAATGAAATATGAGAATCAGAATAATAATGTATATTATGGAAATTAACTAAATATACTCGAATACGTATACGAGCTTATATAAAACATGTTATGATGAATAATGTGTTAGTTTCATTTTTATTGGCAATGTCCGTAACAAAACAAGTTCAATTGAGTTGTGATGAGTCTTGAAGATCTCGGAGCAATTGGACAAAATCTGATGGAGTTATCCGAGCGATGTTTACTCTTTTGAATATTCCAGAATATTTAGAGATCAAATTAACATGAGGTCAGTTTCATTGGAAAGTAGACTCGAAGATGATCGCGTACATATAAAGAACTCATGATTTGGCCAAGAGACGAGAAAGTTACAAGCGTTTTAAGTTGCACCTGAAAACCAGTCCGCGATTGCGTTCGTGTTGCGTTTGTACTTGCGTGCGAACGTTTTCGAGGCAGAAACTTTGCGTTTGAGTTGCGTTTGAAGTGCGTTCGAACGTCCCTGCGTAAGTAGGTTTTCTTAGACACGTTTTTAAGCCAAAATAACATTTGGAAACCCTTTTCATTTGCCCTACCTATATAAACAAACATTGAGCCACCTTCCCCAATAGTTGAAGCATATTTCTCTTGAGCCAAATACTCTCAAAGCTTTCAACTCTCTTTGATTTTACCATTGAAGACTTCTTATCTCCTTGTCTTCTTCATTAATTGTGTGAATGTTTCTTAGTTAAACCTTCAACACAAATGAACCCAAATTCCCTAATCCTTTAGAGTTCTTTAGGAGGAAGTTTGGTAGTCGGAGTTCCGGCGTCATTGGTGATATAATCTACTCAGAGACTTCAGAGGTTATGAAGAAAATCGTGGGTCGCGGGCTTGGGGAGTTGCCTTGAGTTCTTGCAGTATTGAGGTACTTGAGTCGGTGGAGTTGCCACCATAGGTCTTGACCATCGCTGTAAGTTTTTCTCTATATAGTGGATTCGGGTGGTAGCCTATTCCCGGAGTGGTTTTTTTTACTCGGAAGAGTTTTCCACTTCGTCACCAAAATCATTGTGTTGAATTTTGTATGGTTTGATTTATTTTGCTGCTTTAATTCCTGCTATTGTTTTAATATTTTGCAGCATAATTTTATTTGATTGTTATTGTGGTTGCCTGTTAATTTATCCATAGTAGCAGCAAGTCCTGCTTATTGTTTATAATTCCGCATAGGGTCAGAACCTTTGTATAAAATCGAATTTTCATAATGGAATGCATGCTTGGTGATGTTTAGTTTATAAATGTGAAGCATGATATGTAAGTTATGTTTGTTGAGATAATATTAAATTCATGCAAGCATGTGCTAGCAAATTCATATAGAGCCATAATATAAACATATTAGGAAACGTATAAGTATTAATGTTTATAGCTATTCGAGATGATAAAGTATGAGAATTTATATAAGTATGTACGTGTTTTCCAAAAAAAAAAATGATAATATAACTATCCATGACTAACAAAATTAAGTTATTAAAATGTAGAACAAGTTATTTGTATATATGAGTAATGATGTGTTTTATATGCTAACTGGAATTTAGTTTTTATAAGTAAGGTTATGTTTTAAAGTTCAATTTGGTATTAGCATTGAATATTTACATTGAACTTCTGTAGTGATGGAAAAGTAGGAACGGAAATTAGACTTTGCGAATTTGTGAAATAAGAATGTTTAGTATAAATTGATAATTTTGGGAAATGGTTAAGTAAGCCTATTGTTGAAGTAGGTGTTATTGTATGACTATAAGAGATTACTGAGTAATGTAAATGAATGAATAAGTTGAATATGTATATTAAGTCATGCATTTGTTTATGTTGGTTGAGTAGGAATATATGAGTATAGACTATTTGTTGGATTGCTTGCGGGCCGTTGATATTATCAGTCATGAATGATGTGATCCAAAATGAGTTCTGTTTATTGGGCCAAGTCAACTTGAAGTTGTGGCTGATTGCATGGCTTGGTCAGATTGGTATATTTGGGTCATTTTGGTGGATTTGGAAGATTCATTGGGTTCTGGAATTTGGTCCATGCATGAGACTTTATATGAAAGCTTTATTATGTCTAAATCAAGAATGAAATGGGATTTGGACGTGCATGGGCTGCCTTGATTGATTTCGGGCTTAATTTCCGAATGGTGCATTAGCAGTGATGAGATTTGCGCAGTCTTCGTATTCTGGACGTAACTTTCTCGTCCGATGTCCGATTTTGGTGATTCAAGTTTCATTGGAAAGAGAACTCGTAGCTCTACAACTTTGTAGCTTACATCAAAGTCCAGTTCAGACTTCTTCTTGGTCAAAATAAGGACGCAAGATATCCCTACAATTTTTATATTTTTTTTAAGGTTATGTATTGTTTAAGTGCTGGGCTGAACTTTAATTATATTAAAAAGCCCATGCACGAAATTTTCAAGTATTTTATATGTTATTGGGTTTATTTTATTAGGGTTTTATTATATTTTGATAGAATTAAGGTTAGCCACCTATTTAAAGGGGCATTATTCATTGTAATTGAGAATTAACTAAGAATATATCTTTTTACAAAACAAAGTGACTGGTGTCATCTTGAGGGATTGGATTCTTCCTTGGCTTTACGGAAAAAAAACTTATCAACGTGTGGCAAGCGTTGTGGTGCTGTATCGCTGTTCAAGATTCTCCAAAGAAATAAAGAAAGGTTCTTAAGGGCAAGGTTCTTTAAGGGTTGAACTTGATCTTGAAAGGATTTTATTCTTACAAAATCAAGATTCGCGGTTCTTGGGGCTTAGAACACGTGGAGGGGTTTGCTTGGCTTTGTTCCAGGCATGTTTCTATCAATAAAAGTAAGCTAAGCTGTGATGATGTAAACGTGAATGAAGCATATATGGTATCATTGAGTTGATAAGACTAATTTGCAGATGTATGTATTTATAGCGTTAAAGCTTAATAAGTTTGAATATGAATATATAATATTATGGACGTAAAAGGTACATTAGATTGCATATGTTTATAATATTGTGACAATTTATTATGTAAGTGACCTTGTTTATCTACATGTGAAGTATATTAATGATAGAGTTAGTATATAGAATATAAGACAGTTAAAGATGAAAGTATGAAAAGAATAGGATTCGCATGTCATTAATTTAAAGGTATGCATGGACATGTACACGTACATATATGATAATATATATATAGGCACATAAGAAAGCATGGCTAGGGTAAGTGAAAGCATAAGAAATGAAAGTGCATATATATATGTGTTATGATTTTCAGAAATTGAGTTGAAGTTAAGAAAGATTCTGAAATTCAAAGTATTTTAAAAGAAAAGTTTCAAATATTTTCTTTTGAAAGAAAAGTATTTCAAAAAATATTTCTTACAATTTTGAGATACAAAATATGGTTTTATGTTTTTCGGGGCATGAGGGAAAAATTCACCCCAGTATGCAACTTGATACAGTTTGGAATTGATGGACAGAGACATGTGCACATGTAGAGGAATGAGGGGATGGCGATACGTAACGCCCTCAGATCCTAGAGCAGGGCTAGGGGGACGGCGATACGTAATGCCCATAGACCCTAGTTTCAAAGCTTGGGTGGTAGCATAGATCCACACCCCCAGTTCTAATTTGTGGCTTGGGGGAAAGCGATACGTAACGCCCCAAGACCACCAGTTTCAGGGCAAGTATGGCATGTTTTGGGGGACGTCGATACGTAACGCCCCAATGTCATAGGTTTGCATATCCGGCTCTATGGCGTATGGGGGGACGACGATACGTAACACCCTTATGCGTCAGTTTTTCAGCAGACACTCAGATATCAGATTTTCAGAAAAAAGAGTTATGAGATATCAGACTTTCAGAAAACAGTTTTCAGAAGTCAGATTTTAGAAACAGTTTTCAGAAAATGAATTTCAGAAAGACAAGTTTATAAAAGGAAACTCGGTCAAGGTTTTTTTTTAAGAAAAGTGTTTTTAGAAAAAAGTTTTCAAAAAGCATTTTCTAAAAGCATAGGATGTTAAAGTAGAGCTTAGTTTACAAATTATGCATATAAATCATTTGAGTTGCATATGGCCGACATTAATGCATGATAGCATGATTACATCCATGTGTAGATATGATTAATGTTTGTATGGATTGTGTGTTTACATAGAGGGAATATTTTGTAAAACACTAGTGCATGTTAACACGATTACATATACATGTATACATGGTCGATGATAGTGTGTTGGATGTCGATAGAAATAATATTTTATAATACTGATTTGATGATATTTCAAGAAAGTTAAAGAAAGAAAGTTATTATAATTACCTAATCCAGACTAGCTTTGAGTGTACACGAAAGTAAAGAGAAATTAGAATAGCGCAGCGGAAACATGATGGGTCTGATATGTTGGTTAATGATATAGAAGCTTGATGTATATAATATAAATGTTTGATAATGTGAACATCAAACATAATTTAATGTATGTGTGTGATCAGATGAAAATGATTAGTAATAAGTAATATGTTTGTAAATGAATAAGTACTAAATAAGTTGGCTCAGACTCCGTGAATATTGCATGGCCATATAGACAACCAGGTTAATACAGAAATAAAATTTAGATTTTGTGTATTTGACGCTCAAGGTATGAGCATAGTTACTTACCGAGTCTTATGTCTCACTATCCAACAATGTTTGAGTTTTGCAGGTTGGTGACTTGATCGGTCGACCACAGACATCAGAGCTTGAGGATTCGGATAACAGTGTTGCAGTCAGTCAGTCACCAGGTCTTGGGGGTTTAAGTTTAGTTGTAAAGAGTTTAAGTCTGTATAAGTTATATTGTAAAAGTTTTTGTTAGTTCCATTTTTATTGGCAATGTCCGTAACAAAACAAGTTGAATTGAGTTGTAATGAGTCTTGAAGATCTCGGAGCAATTGGACAAGTATTTGGCAACATGAGATAGAGATTTCAGAGTGACGTTTACTCTTTTGCATATTTCAGAAGATTTAGAGATCTGGTTGATATTAGGTCAGTTGCATTGGAAAGTAAACTCGAAGATGATCGCGTACATATAAAGAACTCATGATTTGGCCAAGAGACGAGAAAGTTACAAGCGTTTTAAGTTGCCCCTGAAAACCAGTCCGCGTTCCGCGTTCGTGTTGCTTTCGTAAATTCGTTCGAACTTTTTCGAGGCAGAAACTTTGCGTTTGAGTTGCGTTCGAACGTACCTGCGTAAGTAGGTTTTCTTAGACACGTTTTTAAGCCAAAATAACACTTGGAAATCCTTTTCCTTTGCCCTACCTATATAAACAAACATTAAGCCTTCTTCCCCAATAGTTGAAACATATTTCCCTTGAGCCAAATACTCTCAAAGCTTTCAACTCTCTTTGGTTCCACCATTGAAGACTTCTTATCTCATTGTCTTCTTCATTGATGGTGTGAATGATTCTTTGATAAACCTTCAACACAACTTAACCCAAATTCCCTAAGCCTTTAGAGTTCTTTAGGAGGAAGTTTGGTAGTCGGAGTTCCGGCGTCATTGGTGATATAATCTACTCAGAGACTTCAGAGGTTCTGAAGAAAATCGTGGGTCGCGGGCTTGAGGAGTTGCCTTGAGTTCTTGCAGTATTGAGGTACTTGAGTCGGTGGAGTTGCCACCATAGGTCTTGACCATCGCTGTAAGTTATTCTCTATATAGTGGATTCGGGTGGTAGCCTATACTCGGAGTGGTTTTTTTACTCGCAAGCGTTTTCCACTTCGTCACCAAAATTATTGTGTTGAATTTTGTGTGATTGATTTACTTTTCCGTAATTTCTATTATTGATTAATATTATGGATTTTATTGTTGTTGGTTGATTTGGTAATTGCCTGTCTCAATTCCATAGTAGCAGTAATTAGGACTTGTCCTGTTTATTGCTTGTAATTCCGCATAGGGTCAGAACCTAGGATAACCCTGAATTTTCAATTGGTATTAGAGCCTGAACTCGATCCTTGACCCTTTAGTTATGGAGCGTAGTCAACCCTTAAATTGTGATACCCTCACGAATCGTGATTTGGCCTTGTTTACAAAGAAGTTTAAGAAATTTCTTAAACTTAAGAAGAGTGGCCATAGCAGTGATAGGGATATGGAGAATAAGCCTAGAGAGAGTAGGCATAGCAGGAGAGAGTCTAGAGAGGATATGGATAATAGATCCCGAGGTGTCCAGTGCCATGAATGTGAAAGATATGGGCACGTTAGATCTGAGTGTCCCACATACCTTAGGGCTAAATGCAAGAAAGCCATGGCAGCCGCCCTTAGTGATTCTGATGGTGATGAGTCTCTTAAGAATAAAGGCAATTATATTGCTTTTACTGCTAGTGTTTCTGATGAGAGAGAAAATGTTGTTAATGATGTAGATTCTGATGTCTCTCTCAATGAGTCAGTTGATGAGGAAAGTCTTCAGGTAGCTTATATTGAACTGTTTAATGAGAGTTTAGCTATTAAGAAGACTAATATTGAGGTCAATAAGAGGCTTAAACTAGTTGAGCTAGAAAAGAATGAAGCTCAAGCCAAATTTGAGCAAAGCCTCTTAATGGTAGATGACCTGGAGGAGAGGAATAGAGGCCTAATTAATAGGGTCCAAATATTAGAAACTGAACTTGAAGATACTATAACCCAGTTGTCTATATTTTCTTGTGAGAATAAAAAGGTGGACTGTATGTTAGGTATGAGTTTAGAGCCTACCTGTGATAAGGGGTCAACATCTAGAGTCGTACCTAAACCTCCTAAACGTGACTCGGGTAAAAAACCTATTTAGTGTAGTCATATGATTCCTCCGTCTGTTCATCGTCCTGTGACCCAACCTTGATCTAGAGGTGTTGTGGGTAAACCTCGCTCTCATCCGAGGTTTGTGCCTGTTTGCCATCACTGTGGCAAGGCAGGACACATTAGGCCTAAATGCTTCATGTTGCACAAACATAAGAGAATGCCTAATAGTGTGTCTCCTAGATTTGATTCTTCAAATCTAGTGTCTCAAGTTTCTGCGCTAACTAAACAAGCTAAATTCCTTAGTGAGAAACTTGTTTTGTTGACTGGGAATTCTTGTGAGAAAGAGATTCCTAGAAAAATATGGGTGAGGAAGCAAAATGTCTTCCCATATACTTCCGAATGCCTTGATCCTGACAGGCATGATGAGAGTGCACTTCAGTGTAACTCTTCCTAGAAGTTGCATTTTCTTTCCCATTGCATGTGGTGTGCGTATGTTTTTCTATTTCTGCACGTTTATTTTTTTCGCTGCATATGGGTGTGTGGGTTTTTATTTTGTTATATATTCATTGGTATATAGG
The DNA here is from genome assembly GCA_019454045.1 of Zanthoxylum bungeanum. Taxonomy (NCBI): domain Eukaryota; kingdom Viridiplantae; phylum Streptophyta; class Magnoliopsida; order Sapindales; family Rutaceae; genus Zanthoxylum; species Zanthoxylum bungeanum. The sequence continues at coordinate 576,701 of SKCR01032769.1, read as the reverse complement.
ATGAAAACCCAGACATAAATTTCATAGCCGATTATGAATGGACGGTAGTATGATCTGCACTCGGGATACAACTCCACGTACCATTGGATGTTTTACAAGTCTGTTTGTGTTTTTATTTTTATTTGTTAAAATCTGAAAAATACAAAAAAATGAAATGAAAAGACAAAAATTATTTTATTTTACTTGTTATTTTTGAGCATGAGAAAGCTTATGCATGTGATCCTGGTATGTAGGATATATGATTATGCATGTATGATATGCTTTTATTTTTTCTTGATGCTCTATATACATGAGTGTGTGTGATAAAAACCTTTGGTATATCCTGTGCTTGCACCTCACATACACGTTTTTATTTTATCAAGGCTTGGTCGCATGTATGAGTTTTTGGACTAGCAATCTAATTTCTATCATATCTTGTTTGCTCAATAGTGTGACCTTTGACTAGATGACCTTGCTATCCCCTTTTGCAAAAGTAAAAAGAAATATATTTTTTTTAAAAAAAAAATGAGACTCAAGTGAAAAAAAGCCAATGTAGCCAAATTCAAAAGATAAGGGCAAAAACCCTTCACTCGAAAGAGTTGTTAAATATGAGCTCATGATATTTATGGGGTAAACAATATAGCATGCAACCAATGTTGCTTATTTTCAGGTCCTAGTGGTGCTGGGTTTGAACACCTATTTTGTGGGCTTGGTTTGTTTAGAGATGGATTTCTTTGGCTGTGTCCAGCTTATAAAATAAGGTCTTAAGCCTTGATTCGTTATGCACTTTATTTTTCCACACAAGTGCTTTATATGTTTTGGTGTTTATGTCATATGCATAAGTGTTGTATTTAGCCACTTTTAAAATGATGCATATTGTTTCATATCATAAACAGCTGAATATTGACTGGGTATCATTGTATCAGCTTGAAATGTTGTTTCAGTCAGTTTTTGACATGAATTTTTTGTTTATCTCAGTATGTGTCTGTGTGTGCTTCATATTATTGCATACCAATTTTTTTCTTCTTTCTTGTGCACTTTTCTGAGTTTTGGTTTACTTCTCGTGTGTTATTTTAGTAACTGTATATGCCTGTTAGTGAGGGGGAGTAATCCTGTCTGTTTATTCTCTTGCATGTGTTGTCTCTTGTTCTCCTGTTATTTTTCCTGTTTCTTTTACCCTTTGTCATTTCGTGCCAAAAAGGGGGAGAGTAATATATTAACGGGGAGAGCCTTAATATATAGGAGGGAGCCGTAGAATATCCTTTAGATATCTCCGTTTTAAGGGGAGTTAAGATTAAGGGGAGATGTATTTCTACTTGTATATGCATGAGATTTTTACTTGCTTTATGTTTTACTTGATTATCCCAATGCTTTTCACGGTATGTTGTTGTTTGTGAATGTTTCAGGTAGCAGGTATGTTGATGCGGTGGCATTATTTTCAAGACTACTTTGTTATGTGTTAGATCAAATTCATTTGTTATAAGTCACTGTTTTGATGGTTGACAGTTGACTATTTGCTTTTTGGGTCTATTACCGTAGACTTTGTAATAGGTAGTGTTTTGTCACGGAATGCCAAAGGGGGAGATTGTTAGTTCCATTTTTATTGGCAATGCCCGTAACAAAATAAGTTCAATTGAGTTGTAATGAGTCTTGAAGATCTCGGAGCAATTGGACAAGTATTTGGCAACATGAGATAGAGATTTCAGAGTGACGTTTACTCTTTTGCATATTTCAGAAGATTTAGAGATCTGGTTGACATTAGGTCAGTTGCATTGGAAAGTAAACTCGAAGATGATCGCGTACATATAAAGAACTCATGATTTGGCCAAGAGACGAGAAAATTACAAGCGTTTTAAGTTGCCCCTGAAAACCAGTCCGCGTTCCGCATTCGTGTTGCGTTCGTAAATTCGTTCGAACGTTTTCGAGGCAGAAACTTTGCGTTTGAGTTGCGTTTGAAGTGCGTTCGAACGTACCTGCGTAAGTAGGTTTTCTTAGACACGTTTTTAAGCCAAAATAACACTTGGAAACCCTTTTCCTTTGCCCTACCTATATAAACAAACATTAAGCCTCCTTCCCCAATAGTTGAAACATATTTCCCTTGAGCCAAATACTCTCAAAGCTTTCAACTCTCTTTGGTTCCACCATTGAAGACTTCTTATCTCATTGTCTTCTTCATTGATGGGTGAATGATTCTTTGATAAACCTTCAACACAACTTAACCCAAATTCCCTAAGCCTTTAGAGTTCTTTAGGAGGAAGTTTGGTAGTCGGAGTTCCGGCGTCATTGGTGATATAATCTACTCAGAGACTTCAGAGGTTCTGAAGAAAACCGTGGGTCGCGGGCTTGAGGAGTTGCCTTGAGTTCTTGCAGTATTGAGGTACTTGAGTCGGTGGAGTTGCCACCATAGGTCTTGACCATCGCTGTAATTTATTCTATATATAGTGGATTCGGGTGGTAGCCTATACCCGGAGTGATTTTTTTACTCGCAAGAGTTTTCCACTTCGTCACCAAAATTATTGTGTTGAATTTTGTGTGATTGATTTACTTTTCCGCAATTTCTATTATTGATTAATATTGTGGATTTTATTGTGGTTGGTTGATTTGGTAATTGCATGTCTGAATTCCATAGTAGCAGTAATTAGGACTTGTCCTATTTATTGCTTGTAATTCCGCATAGGGTCAGAACCTAGGATAACCCTGAATTTTCAGTTTTTGTACATATGCATTTTCGGGCATAGAGCCCAGTCATATATAAGTTTTGAGTTCATCATTTCAGCATCATTTATCGTATTTGGGCCCTATAGATTGCATTTCATTGCATAACTACTAGTCTTGCATGAGAGTTAGCTAGAGGCTTATGGTGATAGGATAGCCTATCGCCTGTCGGTTGCATCTCCGGTAGCGGGATGTTACAGGTTTTCACTTAGTTTTTAAAAAATTAGGGGAATTTCGCTTAATTTCACCAAATATCATGGAGGTTTTTTATTTTTTCAGAGCTGGATATATAAATTTAAATAATATGTCTACTTTTTTTCATAACTAAATGGAATATTTCAAATATATTATTTTTACTTATTTATGCTTAAAAATAATATTGGAAAGGAAATCTAAGACTTTAATAAGATAACTTATTATGATTTATCATAGAAATAAATATAAATATAGTGTTATTTACATTTTATTATTAAACTTAGTTAAAATAATTACTGGATATTTTATATTTTACTATTAAACATATGGTAAAATAACATTTTAATATTAAAGTTATATAAAATCTAACATTTTACTATTTTTCGTTAGTTGACCACTAGTTGGTCATTAGTTCACTTAAAGTTAAAATATAACGGTCTACTAATGGTTAACTAAGATTTTGATGGAATGTAATAAAATATTATTTTATCATAAATTTAATAGTAAAATATAATAGTTCAAAATTCGTTAAGCCCAATTATTATTTTGCCATAAATTTAAGATAACTTATTTGATTTATCATAGAAATAAATATTAAATATATTCAATTTAAGACTTAATTTTATTCAAAATTTTTAATAATTCTTCAGAGTTAAGTTGAAAAACAATCATAATTAGATTATCCCTAAATGATAATATAATTGTTGATGGTGGTTTTTTGGCCCCCAAGAATTCAGAATCTCAAGGAATGGTAAAGTGAGTTTTACACTTGACAAGGTAAAAGCCCAAGGTCATTGTGAGGATCAGAAGTTGGACAGAGGGGCCTGAATCCGAGGTGATGCCTAGAAGAGATCATGACCTGAACTCGAGGCATAGAGAAGCAACCCGAGGCAGAACTTGGGGATAGATTGGAAGATTGACCCGAGGTGGTCAGGTCCAAGGTGGTTAGATCCGACGTGGTCAGATCCGAGATGGTCAAGTCCGATCGTCCCGACGTCATACTCTTAGAGCAGCTCGACATTTAGAGCCTCGTGTCAGAATGAGGATCAACACGGCTCAGCAGATCATACCCGACCTGATGAGAAGATATCATAAAGGGGCATTTAGAGCCTCATGTCAGATCACCTCGGCACACCAGCCTATAGATCGGGGAATGACTTGCAGTATCTCGAGCTCTCGTATGAGAAAAAAATGGTTCTCGTCGAAAGTAGCTTCTGCCAGTCGCCATAGGCTGGTGCAGTGACAGATAAGTGGTAGAGCAGAGCCGCCATAGGTCGGTGCAAAGACAGAAACTGAGGTGTTTTGATTGGCCAAATTGTGGGAAGCTAAGGAGAGTTGCTACTGCAATGATGACATATGACATGAGCTGATGTCATAGGAGGTGGAACAGTAGAATCTGCTAGGGGTGGGCGCGGTTCGATTTTTGCTAAAAACCGAACCAAACCATATTTTACGGTCCGATTTTTTTACCTCTCAAACCAAACCATTAAATAACGGTTTGGTTCGGATTGAAAATTTTTTAAACCAGCGGTTTACAGATTGGTTCGGTTCGGTTTACGAATTATTCTACTTAAAAAAATTCATCCACTTAAGTAAAGATAAAAAAAAAAATTAGTCTAGCAAACAAATAGTATGAGGTGCTACGGTGTAAGCTGTGACTCCATAGAACACATGCACTCAATAGATGATTGAAAAATAAGGCACAATTAATTCTGTAAAATGTGAAGCCCTTGTCATCCGTTGGATGAGGGACACATGGCACAATCCTTGCCGTTGTCCCAATTACCTTTATTTGCTCATCCTATATAAAGAGCACTTAGGTTGAGTTTTGGGAGAGAGTTTTCATTATTTGTATTCCCTTAATAATTGGCTAAGTGTTAAACCTATTCCCTAAGTCCAAGTTAGTGTAATCTTCAATTAGGAATTTGAGAGATTGTCACTTTTAGAGATTAGGGTTCTTTGTGAGATTTGGGGAATTACAATTTGTAAATGGATTCAAGATTCCGTGTGTAATCTTGAAATTGATTAGTGCAGCGAGCTCTCTATTCCGGAGTTCAACGTGGATGTAGTCGGGAATTTTTCCGGTGAACCACGGTAAAAATCGTGCATTCTTGATTGATTGATTTGACGATTTTGCGACAAAAACTTAACAATTGGTATCAGAGCATTTTGGAGAAGATCTAGGGGCCGAAAGAATTCAATTGCCGTGAGCTAGCCCAAAAATCAGGGCCTGTGTTTGAAGATCTGAAGTAGCCGAACAAGACTAAAGGCTGTGACTGGTGATCAAGATCAAAGCCCAAAACCGAGTGCTAAATTCAGAAGAAGAAAAAAAAAATCCCTAATCTCTTTTGTCACTTTGAAGACGACGGCCAACAAAACGCAGGAGAGGAAGGCAAGAGGAAAAGCTTGTGATCAAGAACAAGGTCAGAGCAGCTTGTGACCAAGATCAAGATTAGAAAACAGAGACTGCCAATCAAGACTCTAAGAACAGAGCCATCGACAAAATCGCAACAAGAATTCGTCAAATTAGAGAACACAGCAAAAGGACCAAGATCAAAGAAATCCAAGGGACCAGCCGATCAAACACAAAACCTAAAATCACCGATCAAGGGGAAAAACTCAGAGACGGTGGGGGCAACAAAATCGAAGCTGCCAAAAGCACAAACAAGACTGCCAAAAACATAACAAAAACAAGAAAGCTTGAACAGAGCCCACACTGCCGATTGAAATCCCCTGGGTGCTGCCGATTGAAGCGCCGAGTTGCAATCCTTGACCTTTGCTTCTGATTAAGGCTCAGTTGTTTGGTTGATTAAGGCACCGTGTTGCCGATTATTGTGTGGGTGTTGCCACATTGAACGATTGTTGGGTTGCCTAATTGTGGTGTTCGGTGATTAGGTTTCGGTTTAAGGGTTGTGTTGCAGTTTGGGTGATTCGGATTCTGTGTGTTGGGTGAAGAGGCAGTGAATTGCCGTGTGTTCTGGGCGAAATTGGAGCGGTGAAATTGCCGACTGTGATTAGGCAATTTGGCTGTGTATTGCCGAATTAAGATTAGGCAGGTTGGTGGTGTATCTTGCTGACTGTGTTAGGGCAAATTGGGTGTGATTTGCCTAAGGGTGTTTGGGGAGTAATTGCCGAGAGTGATTGCGGAATTTTCATCGGGTGATTACTGTAAAAGTAAATAGAAATGTCGACTATAAGACTCGACATCGGCATCTTTGACGGGAAAGGGGATTTCACTACTTGGAAGAAGAAAATGAAAGTCCTGCTTTCTCACCACAAGGTGGCTTTGGCACTGGAACCAGATCCAGAAAAGTGGCCAAAGATGGAAAAGGAAACGAAGGAGGAAATCCTGGAAGAGGCTTACAACCTGATTTTCCTTCACCTTGGAGATTCGGTCATCAGAAAGGTTGACGGAATGGACACTGCCATTCAACTATGGGGTAAACTCGAATCTCTTTATTCTGTTATTTCTGCACCAAATTTAGTGTTCTTAAAAGGAAATTTGTTTAATTACAAGATGGATACTAGTAAATCGATTGATGATAATTTGGATGAATTCACGAAAATGACTCAAATCCTTAAAGGAACTGACCAAGCCCTAGGAGATTCTAGCGAAGCTATGATACTTTTAAATGCATTACCTGAAGAATATAGTGTCGTTAAGAATTCTCTACAGTACACAGGGGTTGTACCTAGACTAGACTTGGTGATATCTGGTATAAGGGCTAGAGAGCTAGAACTTAGAACCAGTAGGAGAGGTGGAGCGAACTTATTCGTGAAAGGAAAAAATGAAAGGAATATAATGGTCCTAATAATCATCAGACTAGTAACCAAGAACCTAAAGGCAAGAAAAAGAACAAACATGATAAGAATAAAGATAGTGACAAGAAGTGCTATCATTGTGGAAAGATGGGACACCTTAAAAGGAATTGTTATAAGTTCCTGAGGGAACAGGAAAATGAAGGCAGTGCCACTGTGGCTGCCGAAAAGGAGTCGATGTGCCTATCTGAGGCATTGACTGTGTGTAGGGATCACATAAGCAGAGAATGGATTCTGGACTCCGGGTGTTCTTTTCACATGAGTCTGTATAGAGACTGGTTTGTCAACTTTAGAAATTCTGACCAAGGCACTGTGTATATGGGTAATGACAATACATGTAGGATACAGGGGGTTGGGGACATAACTCTTAAACTTCATGATGGTAAAGTTAGGATTCTTACTGACGTTAGATATGTACCTGACTTGAAACGGAACCTGATATCACTAGGAACACTAGATGAATTAGGTTTCACATATAAAGCACATAAAGGACACATGCACATATCTAAGGGTAATAAACTGATCCTAACTGGTATAAAGAGAAATGAATTGTATGTTCTAAATGGCCAACATGTATTCTCGGATAAACCCATTTCTGCTTTAACTTCTAATGTTGATATGACTAATATATGGCACTTGAGACTTGGCCATATATGCCAGAAAGGAATGCAGGTACTCAGCAAGCAGGGACAATTTGGAAAGGACCAGTTGAAGCCACTTGAGTTTTGTGAGATCTGTGTGTTGGGCAAACAGCACAGACAGAGCTTCCCAACTGGAATTCACTTGTCAAAGGCGAGTCTGGAGTATCTTCATTGTGATTTGTGGGGACCAGCAAAGGTCCAGACACATGGGGGTAAGAAATATTTCCTCTCTATTGTTGATGACTACAGTAGGAAGGTATGTACATTCTTACTAAAATCAAAGGATGAAACTTTGACTAAATTTAAAGAATGGAAAGTATTGGTAGAAAATCAAACTAGTAACAAAGTAAAAGTCTTGAGAACTGATAATGGCTTAGAATTTTGTAATACTGAGTTTGACCAATACTGTACTAGAGAGGGTATCCTGAGACATAGGACTGTTAGAAACACCCCTCAACAGAATGGAGTTGCGGAAAGAATGAATAGAACCTTATTAGAAAAGATCAGATGTCTTTTATTTTCTTCCGAACTTCCGAGGGCCTTTTGGGGTGAAGCCCTCAATACTGCTACTCATTTGATTAACCTTAGCCCTAATAGTTCAGTTCAGTTTAAGACACCAGAGGAAATCTGGTCTGGTAGGGCTCATAAGCTTGCACACCTTAGAGTATTTGGCTGTGAAGCCTATGCTCACCAGTCCGTAGGTAAACTTGAACCGAGGTCAATCAAGTGTGTTTTCCTAGGATACCAAGAAGGGACAAAAGGGTATAGGTTATGGGAAAGGGAATCACCTGGAGTCAAAGTCATAGTTAGTCGAGATGTTATATTCAATGAAATTTGTTTTCCTTGTAAATCTACTAACAACAATGCAGGTGCCTTAGAAAAGGATCTAGCAGATTTTGATCTTGCAGGTGGAGCTCAGATGCAGGTGGAGCCAGGGACATCAAGGACCACTGGTCAAGTTGGTGACATGTCAGGCTCGGAGACATTTGAGGATTCCCAGCCCATAAGGAATATCCAGGAGGAAAACAGAAATGAAGTAGCAGAGATACAAGAACAAATTGAAGAGGACACAGTAGATCAAGTGGATCATACTGAGCAGCATGATGAAACACCTCAAGATACATTGGCCAACTACCAGCTAGCGAGAGACAGAAGTAGGAGGCAGGTAAGGCCTCCTACCAGGTATGATTACTCAACTAATGATTTGTATTTCTGTGCATTAATAGCAAGTCATGAAATTAATGGGATTGAGTCTGCTAGCTTAGGAGAGACATTAAAGTCTACCCATAAACTTGAATGGGAAGCGGCTATAGAAGAGAAGATGTCTTCTCTTAGTACTAGACCTGAGGTGATTAAAATGGAAAATGTGCCTTATGCAAATGTTATAGGTTCTGTGATGTATACCATGATTAGTACTAGACCTGACTTGTCATATGCTGTATCTTTGTTGAGTAGGTTTATGTCTAATCCAGGTGGAGCACACTGGAGTGCTTTACAATGGTTGTTAAAATACTTGAATAATACTGTTGATTATGGCTTATGTTTTAACAAATCTAACGCTTTAGACTTGGTAGGGTATGTTGATTCTGATTTTACAGGTGACAGGGAATCAAGAAAGTCAACTACCGAAACAGAGTATATAGACATAACTGATGTGTTCAAGGAAGCAATTTGGCTTCAGGGTATCTTGACCGAAATACAACAGCTGCAGGGTAAGACAGTTGTGTATTCTGACAGTCAGACTGCAATACATCTGAGCAAGAATCCAGTACATCATGAGAGAACCAAGCATGTGGATGTGAAGTATCATTTTGTGCGGGAAATTATCTCAAGCGGTAAGATTGAGATTGAGAAGGTTCCAACTGAAGATAACCCATCGGACATGGGGACAAAGATTGTGACTGCAACCAAACTCTTCCACTGCATGAAGCTGTTGCAGGTGGGGGTTGGCTGACTTTGCAGCCGACATGAGCGATGATGTGAGTATGTGAGTTTGCTGTGCTGTCTTGGCCTTAGTGTGTTGTTGTGTATGATTGTGAGTGATAGATGTTTTTGGCTTCAAGGTGGAGATTGTAAAATGTGAAGCCCTTGTCATCCGTTGGATGAGGGACACATGGCACAATCCTTGCTGTTGTCCCAATTACCTTTATTTGCTCATCCTATATAAAGAGCACTTAGGTTGAGTTTTGGGAGAGAGTTTTCATTATTTGTATTCCCTTAATAATTGGCTAAGTGTTAAGCCTATTCCCTAAGTCCAAGTTAGTGTAATCTTCAATTAGGAATTTGAGAGATTGTCACTTTTAGAGATTAGGGTTCTTTGTGAGATTTGGGGAATTACAATTTGTAAACGGATTCAAGATTCCGTGTGTAATCTTGAAATTGATTAGTGCAGCGAGCTCCCTATTCCGGAGTTCAACGTGAATGTAGTCGGGAATTTTTCCGGTGAACCACGGTAAAAATCGTGCATTCTTGATTGATTGATTTGACGATTTTGCGACAAAAACTTAACAAATTCTTATATTTTTTAAAAATTACCTCAAATAATGATGCTACCATCATTCTAATTAAGAGATAAATCCAACAACTTACTTTCAAGAATAAACCATAAAACAAAAAATTTAAGAATAAAATTATTAACAAATAAATTTAAGAACAAAAGTATTAACAAAAAAAATATATTAACAAAAAAATTAAGAACAAAAGTATTAACATACTAATAAAAAGAAAACATAAAGAAAAATTAAAAGAAAAATGCAAATATAATTTTTTAATTATAACGGTTCGGTTCGGTTTAACAGGTGCGGTTCGGTTTAGCATCTGAACCGAACCGTAAATCATTTGGGGTGGGCCAATCCGAACCGCAAACCGAACCATTAGAAAAAAAACCGTAAATTCGGTTCGGTTTGGTTCAGTTTGCGGTTTTGTTCGGTTCGATCGGTTTTTTTGCCCACCCCTAGAATCTGCCCTAATATATAAAGGGGTCGAGAATTCATTGTAAACGGTTAGTTAAAAATCTATTTCACACACAACTTGTAAAATAGAGAGCAAAAAGCTTAAGTGTAAGAGGTCGGTCAGACGAGCTTGAGAGATAGGCAGGTCGGTCATACCCGATCATGTTATAAAACTTCATTTTCCTTTATGCCCGTGGACGTAGGTTGGATCCATTCCGCCGAATCATGTTGAACTCTCTGTCTATTATGTGTGATTTCTCATCTTTTTGCTAAGTTTGTATTTGGTCCCCAAACCAAATAAATTTACAATTGAGTGAGGATTGTTCGAGGAATGAGTTTACAGATTTGCCCCTGAAATTAAAATCAGCCGTCAACAATAATTATCCTAACTCTTGTAATAAAATCAAGATATTATGATTAAAGTCTAAGGAGATATATTTACTTTTGAGTATGGGACGGGGGTGGATTGCCATGAAAAAGAAGAAGAAGAAGAATTATGTTTAAACCAACTTAATAACTGAATCATATTCAGTGTGCGGTTCAAAAAAATAAATGTACCCTTTATTTAATTAAAAAAATAACTAATGTAAATTTTATAAGACATATATTATGTTATAAGAATAGTTAATGTGGAATGTGATCTAACCATACAAAAAAATGAAATTAAAATATATTATTTTAAATGGTACTTACCATTTCTTAACTTCTCATATGAACAATTATACGAAATAATATTTTAATATTACAATTATAACTTACCATTTCTTAACTTCTCATATGAACAAGCATGGCTTTCTTATGAAATATACAATCATATCTTTACACTTTTTATTTTCATCGATAAAATTTTCTTGTATTTTGCAAAAAATACTTGGATTTGAATCTTGTAACGGATAACGGCTCTAAATTGAGCTTAGCCCATCCGAAAATAGAGTATTGGGTAGGTATTTACGCCCACCCTAGCTAACTCTCTATATCCTACAAACCTAGAGTATAGAACCCTAATTACATTATTTTTTGGCACTTTACTTAAGGGTTTAGACATTTGGTGTATTTTCATGTATTGACAATTATACGGGTAAAATATCTCCTAACGGAGTAATTCTTTAATACAATAAAGGTATAAATAAAGTGATACTATCAATTAATAAATATTTATTGAAATGTAATTATAGAAATGGAGAACAATAATCAAACTCCAAACTTCAGATCATTCAAAAGTTGATTTTAACATAAGGTCAAGTTCGGTCGACTGAAGTCCAAACTTCAATCGACAGAAGTAACTAAATTAATCACTTTGGTTAACCCCAGTTTTTCCAGAAAAGAAACTCAAAATCCTCTAAAATTGAGTTCGGTCAACTGAACTTTATATATTTTTGGCATCTCATGCCATTTGCAATTCAAAGTTCAAACCAAAACATAATGCAATTAGGAGTAATACCCACGCATATCAACACCCCAATAGATCCCATAACAACATATATTCAATCCCAGATGTGAGTAATTCATAAATATTTTTAGGTCACTTAAAGATTTTAAAATATAGAAGCATTCAAAGGTTAACACTTAATCCAGATTTATGAAATCCTAATCACATGACAAGCATCCAATAATGTAATCATTACATGTATTCTCTCAAAGCACATATCAATAACACTTAATTCAAGTCCAGCAACTAGAAACATATAGCCAAGATTATTAGATCATATGTATATATGTCAATATTGACACAAATTTAAACATATAACTAAAGGAATCTTGTAATCTTATAACTTAAGCTTGAACCAAGGTGAGAAACACCTTCTTTCTTCCTTTCTTGCATGGCCAAAAATCACCCTTCAATGGAGGGCTTATACTTTGTTTTTGAGAGGAAAGAAGATATGTAAATAATTGCATGGATTTGGTTAGATTTTTATTTATATATTCAACATTTTACATTACAAAAATCAATTACCAAAACCAATGATTCTGTCATGTTTCATTTATGGTTGTTTTGGAAACAAACATTGCCACAAAATCTCACACGTGTGAACAATTCACATATGTGAATGGTAGGCCCAAACGCATAGATACATATTTTCTCTTATGTGACTTATATGTTTAACACTTAAATAAATCGGATTAAACAATTGAATTCAGGACGGTTTCATGAATAATTAATATTAACATATAATAATTAATTATTCTATTCAATAATCAAAATATTGATTATATCGCCTATCAAATTGTTTAAATAGTACACTTCATATTTGAGACTCTATAAGTCTGTGTATGTTTGTCACTTAAAATAGTTTCACATGTTTGCGATTTGTCCACCTATAAATCGCAATGATCACAAACAACCTCTCGAACCATACAAGTCAATGTCCTCATATATCATATAATCTATCTATCATAGGTCATCTGAGGTGTACGAGAAGACATAGATAAATGTCAAATATCCCATATGCGGAACTCAGTTTATCTATAGATTTATGTTTTCGATAATAACTAGAAAATCATTTTCTAATATTATCATAACCAACATAAACTATTTTCTGAGGTTAAGTCTAGTCAAATATTTAAGAAAATCGAATATCAGAATGTCTAAACCCGAAGACATGGGCTAACAAATCATATCTTAATATACACTTGTTCTTGTGGACATCAGTCCACACCTAACAAATATTTATAAGCTATACCATAAAAGTTTTTTGACATTTATGATTTCAAAGTGTAGATGATCACCGACAGAAACTACAACAGTGTCTCAAGTTAAGAGACCTCATATACTACTGGACTTGAAAAGATCTCTATTGGTGGTGGTGTTTATTTTCTATTAAGAGTCTTCTATTGAGTCATTACGTGTCTATACGAGCATTCAAAGCTCATGGTTTATTGGGATAAATCATCGGGACTGTATTATAATATATGACATGTACTAGTCTCAAGGGTTTATAAAGCAACTTGTGTAAATAAACCATTGATTAGAAATATGATTAAGAAAATATATCCAGAGAGAAAATACCTCGTTCGACGTTGTCCGATCATCGTTTCCAATGCGTGGCGACATCTGGAGAATCCTCTCGACGAGATGAATCCAACGACACTAGTCCGTTGTCGAGACTCAGTCGGACGCGCTCTCACGCTCCTCTACGCGTCACTGCACCTCCACCACCACGCGCCCACGTCCCGCCACGCGTGTACCTCACCTTTCGGACCAAAATTTTCCCCTCATTGAGATAATTAGTGTGTATATTTTGTTTGCTCAAATCTGACATTCGATTGTTGAGAAACGAGCCAAAATAATTATTATCGTCGTTTGACCGTTCATCGATAACTACCGTGTATTAGCTGTCACTACCACCATCACTGTGAATCTTGTGACGTATACTAATCATTGGTTCATTCGTTGTGAAATTTGGAGGTCATTGGAGCTGGGTACATGATTGTTACAGTTTGATGGTGTAAACGTTAAGATTTTAAAAAATTTAGGCTAAATTGCATATTGGCATGATTAGGAGTGTAAATCTGTAAATTATAAATTTTATAGGTTAATTAAAAATATTTGAGAGTTTTAGGACTATATGGACATAGTAGAAAAGTTTTGGGGTTAAATTAGAAAATTAGAAAGTTTGGGATAAAATCATAGTTTTAACAAAATTGAGGGACCTGATTATAATTTTACACTTTTCAGATCTTAGCGATGATATAGACATATAGAGGACTCTTGTGTGGATTGAGGTAAGTACAACTCATGATGATTTCCTTAATATGATAGTTTGTTCATTGATGTTTGTCATGAAAGTATATATATATGTTGAGATATTTATTGTGTTATTGAAGGCATGAGAAATATAAATTAGTGAATTGTTGAGATGAGATTGATGGATTGAATGTGAAATTTGATTGTATTGGATGATGTTTATTGTTATGTTATGCTGTCAAATTTTGTATAATAGTGGTCGGAAATGAGATGAGATGAGATGAGAGGAGAGGAGATGAGATATGATGTGATGAGTGGTTATGCGATGTTATACAAAAATAGTGGTGGAGCGTGTTTCAATTCCCACTTACGCATTTATACAAGATGATATGGTGAGAAACAGTAGGAGTTGTGATAAGGTGCTCTGGTTTCAATCCACTATCATGTTGAGAGTATGAGTGTTTTACTTACTGAGCTCTTTAAGTTCACCCATCCTTTTCCCAAACATCCCAGATAATTTGCCAACATAACCATAACAGTACCAGGATTTGATCCAAGTACCACAGTCACTCTTCGACTTAGTCCAGACATGTAAGATATTATTTTCATATTTTCAAGACTTGTGCTGTAAACTTTAATATTTGAGACTTTATTCGAATATTTAATAAATTGTAATCTAAGAAGTATTATTTTCTTTGCATGTATGTTTGAATTTTATGACATGTAAAATGCTCGAACTAAAGAGGTTTGTGAACTTCTTTATAGGGTTGGGCCCGCTCTAGGGAGGGGGTCGTGACAATAGTCTTTTTATAAATAAAAATAGTTTACATGTTTGACAATATATTATTGGATTATTGTATGAGTGATATGGTACCACCATTGTATTATAAAATTTTTCTTAATATATAATGATTGTGCCTAATTAGCTATTATGTTAGAGCAGCCATATTATTGAAAGGATGTTGATGTTATTACAAATAAATGATTCTTAATTACTTAACTATTCAAAGGTCTTCATCATCTATAAGCATATATTTAACAAATTAAATGCAAATAAATAATAAGCGGATAATATCATAATTAAATCATTGAATGAAAATATAGTCTTTGTATTAATAAAAATGGTTTACATACTTGATAAGATAATATTGGATTGTTGCATAAGTGACGAGATACCACCATTGTATTGTAAAATTTTTGTTGATAATGATGGTGCCTAATTAGCTATTATGTTAGAGCAGCCATATTATTGAAAAGATGTTGGGTGTTATTACAAATAATTTAAGAAAGGAATTGTTCAAATTAATTTTGGTTTTATTATTCCTGTTCTTTTTCAAGTGCATTTGGCATGTTTATTTTTCACTTGACAACATAAGCAATAGGTGTACATATATATATTGGTGTACAAAAACAATAACATTACATCATCAAACTATTCTTCTTAGATAATGACAAAATGAATGATTAAACTATAATATTAATTTCACTCCTCTCGAATTATAACACTCTAATTCAAGAGTTAATTAAATGGGTTAAATTATAAATAAAACAAATAAGAAACAATACAAAAATGAAGCAATAAATAAACTGCCAACCATACAATACACGAGTATGTGGACCACATTGAAATATCATATACAAGTGAAGAAAATAATTATGTCATGAAGGTAAATTCTTTTACCAATAGGATCTATAAAGATGACAAAAATCTATCTCAATCAATTGATACTTTCAAAAAATTAAAATCCATTTTATTTTTTTTAATATGCATATATCAAGGTCTCCTTCAATGGACCACAAAAGGGTACCACATGAAAAATAATAAAATTAACGACACTACTATTATTTTAACGTAACCCCTCACCAAAGTCCTAACGTGTAAATAAATTGTGTCAATGATCGACTCTTTATTTGACTCCATAGACGCTCTGTTTCAAAACTACAATCGATTTCTCTCAAGACACTTTCAAAATTTAATCAAAACCCCTTAACCCCCCACTTCAAAAATGTTTTCAGAAAGTATTTCGGAAACGGATATGGATCTTTTGGAGTCAATCAGGCATCATCTTCTTGATGATGACTTTGAAGATATTAATTCAATGATGAAGCCACTAGATGAAATTTCAATTTCAATGATGCAGATGCAGCAGCAGCCGCAGCCGCAGCCGCATGTAGAAAATTTTTCAGAATCAGATTTTGATCTTCTTCAAAATATTCTCGAAGATGGTTTTGAAATTAAGCCTAACTCATCTTTAGAATCAAATTACTTCAACAATGCACCTGTCTATTCACCAACCTCGAGCTTGATCAGCAGTGTATTTGATTTGCCATTACAAGTAAGTAATAATATTATTAACAACCAAATCTCCTCCTCCTATGATCAGAAACCTCTAAACGACGCCGTTAATAGCGTGGGATGGATTTCGTTTGATCAAGCTGAGGAAAAAGCAATAAGCGAAACCACAACACTTGAAATGAGTTACCAGCAGACCGCAGCACGTGAAGCGGTGAAGGTGGTGCATTACAGGGGAGTGAGGACGAGACCGTGGGGGAAGTATGCGGCGGAGATTAGAGACCCGAAGAGGAATGGAGCAAGAGTTTGGCTGGGGACTTATGATACGCCTGAGGGTGCAGCGTTGGCTTATGATAAAGCCGCTTTCGAGATGCGTGGCTCTAAAGCTAAGCTTAATTTTCCTCACTTGCTTGGAAGAGTTAATTTTAAGCCTGTTCGTGTTACTACTACAACTGCTAAGCGTGGGTCACCACCGGAGTCGGAGGCTGAGCCGTCTCCTACTTCTTCCTCGTCGTCAACATCATCGTCATCGTCATCAATGTTACCGGAAGATTCGATGAAGCCTAAGCGGAGAAATACTACAAATGGGATAAACTCGATGGCTTGAGCCAGATGGGTTGTTTGCAAAAAATGGATCCGATCCTATAGAGAAGTGTAGTACTTACTAGGCGCAAACACATATCTTGTCAGCAGATTATTAGTTACTATAATTACTTATTTTCTTGTGCTGCTATGTCCTGTTTTTACTGGAATAACGGACGGTTCTAGTTAGAAGATCCAGAATTTTCGTTATGTGTAACCTCATATATGTAACTTTTTATAATTCTAATAACGTTTTATGTTACAAATGTGATTTTTTTATGTCAACGAATATATATATATATATATATATATATATATATATTAATTCTTCTCTCACGTGAATGTTCGCAAGAAACTAAGTAAGTAAACATTCTCTTGTGTTCTAATGAAAATCCGCACCTGTCTGTCCATATGAAATTATGTCCCCATGAGAAAATTACTATATAGTTATTTGTGTGTGTATATATGGCTAATATGATACAAACGCTGATACAAACCTTCCTGATATTAATACTAAAAGACAAAATACACTAAGGTAAGAGATAGAAGACAGTAATTCAATAATTTGCATTTTTTAGAATTTATTCATCACCCATATTGCAGGATCGGAATATCAGCATTCTGACATCTGACAAATTAAATTGTATATGCTGCATGCATCAGCATACATAGTTTTCTGAGGAAAAAATATATGATCACATGTCTGGTTAGCATGGAAATGGGAAAAAAATATAAAAAAATAATAATTTTTATCTTATTAATCAATTAATGTCATTATTCTAGTGGGTACATATTAGTTTAACTTTGTAATATTTTTTTTTTTTTGAGAGTGGTGCAAGAGATTTGCTGATCGAGTCTTGTTAACAATACAATTGATGGCAGTCTGACAGGGTAAAAGTCAGAACTTACAGGTTATCGCGTTCTAGAGGTGTAACAATATGATATTCGTGTCCTGTCAATATGAGTGATGATATGGATATAATACGGATTTTTTTGTAATCAGGTCGATATAAATTGACACGATTAATAATTGTATCATATCGTATCGATCAATTTATTAATTGTGTCGTATTCATATTACACCAACTAACACATATTTAATATTCACATAATTGTGTCAACATAATATGAATATTTGTTTACGACCAGTTTATCAATCGTTTAATCATATAACCTGGATAGTCATGTTACTAAGGGTGCATTGTACTGGACTGAACTGTATTGGACTGTATTAGATTGAATTGTATTGGACTGTACTAAATTTTATACAATATCATGTTTGAGATTGTATAGACTGTATTATATATGTCAAACCAACCAAACAAATATGCACAATTAATACTTCATAAGTTACAAATATATGAATTATACACATTTTTTATGGTTTACAACACAAGTCTTAAAAATATACAAATGACGACTCAAATATTTGGACCAACCCGAAAACAACTGTGGCACGTGGATCCAAATCCGGTACTGCTTCTGCTGTACTCGCGAACTACCTGGAATGTTTGGGGAAAAGGGGAGTGAGCTTAAAGAGCTCAGCAAGTAAAGCACTCATACTCTCAACATGACCTCACCAATAAAATAGGAATATATATATATATATATATAATATAATATATGAAAATAAAATATATTATAATAACAATTAAAACATACATCCCACAACAATACAATCATCCATCAAACATGGTTGCTAATCCGGGTCCAGTATAATAGTGGATTGAAACCAATGGGAGAGTACCTCATCACAACTCCCAAGGTTTCCCACCATATCAAAACCAATGAGAGAGTACCTCATCACAACTCCCAATGTTTTCCATCATATCATCTCACGTAATGTATCATCATATCTCATTTCATCTCCGACCACTATCATACAAAACCCGGCAGCATAACTCAACAACACACATCATCCAATACAATCACATCTCGCATCCAATCCATCAATCTCATCTCAATAATCATGAATTTATTTTTCTCATGCTTTCAATTAACCAATGTTTATATCTCCACAAAATATATATAAATATATATATAATTATAATTATATCAACATATATATATAGACTTTCATGACAACCATCAATCAACAAACAATTATGTTAAGGGAATCAACGTGCATTGTATTTACCTCTATCCACGTAAAAGTCCTTAATATGTCTATATCCTCGCTAAGAATCTGAAAAATATAAAATTACCATTTTTCCCCTAAACTTCTAAATTTCCATTTTAGCCCCTAAACTTTTCTAATATGTCCAAATAGTCCTAAAATACTTAAATATTACTATTTAACCCATAAAAACCAGAATTTATAGTTTTACCCTCTTAATTATGTAAATATACAATTAAGTCCAGAACTTTTAAATTCTATCATTTACACCCTCAAAACGGTAATAATTACGTACCGAGCTCCAACAACCTCCAAATCTCTCAACGAAGGAGCCGCTGGTCAGGAAACGTCTCAAGGATCACGGAGATGGTGGAGGTAGGGCTGAAGCACGGCAGTTACCGACGATCGGTTAAACACTGATAACAACCGTATTTTACTCGTTTCTCAACAATCGAAGGTCCGATTTGGGCAAACGAAGTGTCCAACTTGCGTATCTCGATGAGGAGAAATTCCGGTCCGGGAGGTGTCATACACGCGCTGCGGCGCGTGGAACACGTGGGCAGCAGATCGCCGGAGCGTGGCTGGCGCGTCCGGCGGAGGATCGGCGGCGGTCCGGCGGCAATGGATTCGTCTCGTCTCGGGGATGCTCCAGATGTGGTCACTTGCTGGAAACGGAGATCAGACAACGTCAAAAAATCCATTTCTCTTTCTGTTCATGCACTTCCTCTCTCTTCTGGATAATCCTCTCTCATACTCTCGGTTTCTCTCTCTAAAATTCCAAGAAATTGCTCTCAAATTCCTCTGGATTTGTCTCAAATCACCCTATTCACTCATCATCACCCCTAAAAGTATTTGGAAACATGATACAAATTGTATATTCTCAGAGAATCATGTATTGAGCAAAAATATGAAGGTAATAATCATCCAACCCTTCATTCAAACAAAACAACTTCTCACCAATAAAAATAAATCTCAATCTCTACCACTGAACCAGCAACATCAAAAGCCACACAACACCAATATACAAATTCATCCATTAAACCAACTAATGAGCAATCACAAAACAAATCACCATTACTATTGATCCACCACCTTTAATGATGTTCTTAAGTATTCCAGCACCACTTCCTTACATTTCTCTTGTTAATTCACTCATTTTGTGGATGTATGAATGACTCTGGCACTTGATAGAAAACGTTGGGTGATGATGGAGTAGTGCTTAGGGGTGGTTAGATATACTTTTGTTTGATTAGGAGACAATAGAACATGATTTGGTGGAGATAATAAAGTAGGGTTAATGGTGGGTGGATATCTATTAGGTTTCAATAATTTTGTAGAAAAAGAAACATATTTTAGGTAATGATTTATAATTGTGGGGTTATGAATATAATGGAGATTAAAATAAAATAAAATAAAATAAAAATGAGGTATTTCAATCTACCCACCTTACAAAAATTTCGTCCTCGAAATTTCTTAATCCTCAAACAGCTCTGGGTATTTCTCCCTCATAACCTGTTCCACTCCCAAGTCGCATCCTGAATGTGATGATTAAACCACATGACCTTCGCAAGAAGAATACGTCTAGATCTCAGCTCTTGAACCTTACGATCTACGATCTTCACAGGCTTTTCTTCATAAGGGAGGTTCTCGCTTAACTCCACTGGTTGACTTTCCAAAATGTGAGAAGGGTCTGATACATACTTATTCAGCACAATTATATAAAACACTTAATGAATCCTTTCCAAATCCGGTGACAATGTCAAGTGATATGCCACTATGCCCACTCTTTCCAAAATCTCAAACTGACCAATACAGCGTGGCGAAAATTATGGGACCCACCTAACTAGCCAAGTGTGGGACCCACACTTGAGCCTTAATAACATCCAAAGGCGGGCTCAGACCGATTGAATGTATAGAATAATTATCACTAGGGTATGACACGTTTCTTGTTTCTTGTTTTTTGTGTGTTTGAGGAGTAGTAGTAGTAATAATGATGATGATGATGATGATGATGATAATAATATATAAGGTAAAATAATAATAATATTAAATATTTTATATATATTATTTTTTTAATTTTTAAATTTTAAATTTTTACCGACCGACAGATAATTCGGTCTGGACAATGTATAATTTATCGACTGAAACTTAATTTGAATGGTAAACTATTTATTTTTTATAATTAATATTATTTTAGCAACCGAATTATATTCGATCGCTATTTATTAGCAATTACCAATCGAATAATTGATCGGTAGTTATTGGCTTCATAAAATGGCGACAAATTAATATTTAGCGCCGTATTTACCAACCGAATATCGATTGAAATTAGATCGGTAATATTTCAATCAGTAAACGATCGGTAATTGATCATAAATTATTATTTTTTAATATTTTTTGATCGGTATTCGGTCGGTAAATATAAAAAATTACCGACCGAAAATATTCGGTCGATAATTTCATATTTTCTTGTATTGATACTTAATTTGTAATTAGGGGTGTTCACGGGTCGGGTCGGGTTTTTTAAAATTTTATGAGACCCGATCGGGTCGGGTCGCGGGTCGGGTCACACCAAGATGAAACCCGATCGGGTGCAGGTCGGGTCGGGTCGCACCAAATTATTTTTGATGAATTAATTATTTTGAAATATAAATATTACTTGTTTTATGTCCCGAAAATTATCATATATATAAAGTTTTAATACAATAAAAGTAATAAACAAATGAAATAATAGTAAAAACTTTAAAAAATAATAATAAAAATATTATAGGGTCGGGTCGGGTTACGTTGGGTCGGGTTGACTCTACCCTATGAACACCCCTATTTGTAATTATAGAATTATTGTAAGACTTGGGGCTATGGAACCACTAAGAGAAAAGTAGCTTTATTTAACTTATCACCGGGGTTCAAATCTCGGAGAAAATAAGAGGATAAAAAATTAAATTTGAATTTTACCCACCTACGTTTTAAAAAAAAAAAAGTCAATGGATTTTCAAAGTTTCCCCTCTCTTAATCTTCGCTCTAGTCTCGCAATTTCATAGATTTCAGATTTCTTAGCTGACACTCTTTCCTTAATCGGATTTTTCTTCTGTATTTATTTTATTAGCCAAAATTTTAACGAGACTAATACCTTCTAATTCTAATTATAAGTTTCTTGCTTTTTCCTATTTGCTTATCTTTGTAATTTATTATGACTCCTTTATTTTAATAATAGGCTCTCTCTTGATGATTTGCTGCTGGCCAAAGTTTTGGGTGCCAATTTATTGGGATGCAAGATATTTTATCTTAGACTCTTTTCAACGTTGAGGTATTTGAGGGGAAAAAAAAAGGGACTTATGTGCTTATATCACTTGGAAAAAAAAGGGATTAAAGAAAGGATTGGTATTAACTATGCAATACTTTGCTTGACCTGTTTGAAATTTACCATGCAATATTTTGCCCTAGCTTGGTCTTGGAGTTTTCAATAGTCCTTTAATTAATTAATTCATAAAAATCTTCCGAACAACTCAACAGGGTTTCGATCTGATCTCGGATACCTACCAAGCACAAATGCCAAAAATTTTAGAAAAAAAGATACTCATTCGAAGAGTGTCTAAACCATTTCATCATAACAATGACACTAAAAATAATAAATAATATTCATTGTTTGTAGGATCATTTCTCTTGTACATTTCGAATATTTGTACCATTCAAAGAAAACTCCAAAAATGAAGCAAAAAAAACAAAAACAAACAAAATTAAGAAACAACGAGTTTCTCGTGCTGCTACCAACGGGAAATAGAAGGCGTTGCTTGCTTGCTCATGATGTAAGATAATAATAATAATAATGATAAAATGATAGCAATTTGTTTTCTGGAATCTTGGAACATGGCAACATCTAGGTGATGTACATAACAAAAAACATGCAATACGTTTATCAATTGATTCGATTCTCATTAGAAAACATAAAGAGAGGGAGATATTAATAATACAAGTTGTCCGTGATTCAATCCCTTATTAGTAATGTAGGTGACACTTGAATTATGCAGATGTCAACTTTTAAAAAAATAGTCTCTAGGGGGCGTGGCTTGGTGGTGTATAGTTCAGGATTTGACCTCCAGGTCTTGAGTTCGAATCCAGGTAGTGCGTTTCTTATAAGAATCTGGGACAGTCGGAATTTTATTTGCTCCGCTTACGTTCAGAATGGGTGGTTTGGCTACGGAGTTTCCAACTATTCAAAAAAAAAAAAAACTTTTAAAAAAAAAAAAAAAAATAAATTACTTTTATGATGAGCAAAGTATCAAAGCAGACACTTATATTTCAATTAGATTGACACCTAAGAGTTTATTAAAATCATGTGTTTAACAGCCCTCATCGAGAGTATCATATTAAAAATAAAAGATATTACTCTCGTTAAAATCTTCTTTAATTACCTAATAAACAAATTAAAATAAGAAAAAGGTACTGGCGGCCAATCAATACAAAAAATAAACAAGTGTAACAACAAACTGAACAAAAATGAAGCTGAACAGAAGCTTCAGACCTTATCCGAATAATGCAAATGTCAATTTATTTTGCCAAGTTTGAGCAAGTTTCAATAAACAATATAGATATGACAAACGGAACATAAAGATTTTTTATATTGACAACTTGTTGACATGTATTAAATAAGGAGACTTAAATTGAGCGATTAATTTATAATGAATTGTGATTGATAATTTTTAAATAATTAAATTCTAATATTCATTATTATTAAAAACCGAATACAAACTCAGTATTAAATTTTAATTTTAATTAACGACCCCAAATGGGTCGGCCCACAAAGATAATGATTGTTTAATTAATTAATAAATTAGTAGCCCTAAACTCAAGTATAAATTAATGCTGCTACTAATCCCTCAATCGCCTGGGCCATATATTATTTTGTTCTTTATCTGTACATCATTATTACTTTATTAGCCTCCACTCTCCAACAAGCACTCTAATTCCATTCATTGATGATCGAACACTTCGATTAATGAAGATATATCTAATCGAGTTGCATTTGAAGTAAATCATAATTTAATAAAGGCCCACACCATTTTATCACTACCCTGTTTTTGTTTTAATTGAGGATAAAATTGTAATAATAATAAATTTGCAAAATGAAGAGGGTATATGCATGCACAATCACCACTCCAAATAATATAATTCCATTTTTTTTAAATGAAGGTAAATGGTCTTTTATTCAGTTAATCTATGTATTTTTTGAAAAAAAAAATATTTAAAATTTTATTTTAAAAATTACCTAAAATACCCTTTTCATACATCTATTTTCGATAAAAAAAAAAATCTATTTAATTATCATCTATTTTACTTGTATATCAAATTTGTTGAAATTTTACGGTATATCGAACAAAGATATTATTTTCTCTTTAATAATTTAGATATATATAATGAGCCCCAATGTGTGTGATTTGGTGATAAATGACTTAAAATTTAGTTGTTAGATATTGAGTTCGAGTGCATAGGATAAATTAGACGCATTGCACGCAGTTGCTAGTATTTCTTGTAAAAACCTGGGGCAGCCGATGTTTTACTTGATTCCCTTAAGTTCGGATCAGGTGGTTTGATGACAGGATTTTCAATATATCCAAAAAAAAAAAAAAGTTAGATACAACGGCTACGAATGTAATAATATGGATGTTCTGAATAATTTTTAAAAATATAAAAACTAATTAAATAATTAACCCAAATTATAAACACTAAATGAGTATTTTTCCCGAAAATGGTGAGTACTCACACTTTGTTCTGATAGATTCTTGCTATGTTTATATCTCATCAATCAATGATGAAAAAGCAATTGCACGCTTCAGAATAAAATAACGAAAGAAGACGCACTCCAGAATTTCTTAACATATTTTTAACAAAATAAGTTGCATTTATCTAATGAAAAGGTATACGAAGACAATAGTGAAGACATTTTTATAAATTTGGATCCAGTACTGTCGTATTAGGTTGTAATGAAATTTTTATAATATTTTTATCGCCTGTGAATTATAGCAGTATCCGGTGATTATCAAACATATTTTGTAAAAATAATAATACAAAACTCAGCTTAACACCGTATTTTAATCTCATTTTTAGAGTCGAGAGAAAGAAAATTGCGATTAGTTGCGGCTTTTGTGAACCACGACGTCTGTTGATGTGGATAAATTATATCACTACCAAAACATTCATTGCAAGGAAAATGGAAGATGCATTCACACAGACACGAACAAGGGGGAAAAAAATTAAAAATTCTTACAAGACAATTAATAAGACAAATGGCGACTCATTGAAATATTATTGAAATAGATTGATGTGGATTGAATGCAACACTTATCTAAAAACTAAAAGTAACAGAATGTCTGTTTCCTTCAAAAGAAAATAACAATGATAAAGTAACTTATTTTTTTTCCCACTAACGCAAATTATAGAGGTAAAAATTTTCAGAAAATTGAATTTTTTTTCTTAAAGAGTGGCCATTACAATAATATAGAGCAATAATTAGTCATCTTGTCCCCTCAATATTTCGATTTTTATAACAAGAAACATTTGGACAAAAGAGTTTCGGCACGACAATATTGTGAATCTGTGATGCATTATATGTCTTTGAGACAGGAACACAATTATGCTTTAACGATTCACCTAAAGTGTCCTGCTATTTCACGTGAGAGCTAAATAATTGTAAGCCTGAAAAGGACTGATGGGACTTAAGTAAATAGTTCATATTTTATTAACATTGTTGGCAGGATTTAATTTAGAATACTAGTGTATTACAATTTAGCCAGTTATTTTTATTCATTTACGAATTCTTATTTTAGTTTAGATTTGTTTTAATTAGTTTTCTTGTTTTAGTCGTTATTGTTATATTGTTATTTTAAATTTTTTAATCTAATTAGGGTTAGTTAATATTTACTTTATTCGATTAAAATTATAATTGAAATCCCCTACAAGCACATAACAAACAACACTATATATCCAGGGGGATGAATTGGGTAATATGCGGAATTAAAATTCTTGCCGATTTTATGCCACTAAGCTTGTAACGTTACCAATTAAGCTTATTAATCAATTTCTCAATCACAAGCTATGCTAAATAATATGGAAAGATTATATTAAACTTGCAATAAAATAAAGAGATAGAGTTAGAGAAATTAACACCGGTGATTTATAGTGGTTCGATCAACAATGCCTACGTCCACTCCCCCAAACCGCGCTTGAAGATTTTCACTAAGTTAAATCCACAACTTACACCAAGTTTTTCGTGGCTCACCCGCAACTAAGAGTTTTGTCCCCTAAGTTCACTCCAATTCTTTACACAAGAATTTTATCTCTAAGTTCACTCTTAAAACATTTACAATGAGTTTTCTCAATAGGCGCACTCACAAACCTTTATAATCCACCCTTTTGAGTATATCTACTTATAAAGGAATTTCACAACCTCGTGTGTTTGAATATGAAGATTTTCATGAACAACTTGGGCACTCACAAAGATAATGAAGATTTTAGTTTCAGTTGCTAACCCAAAAAATCTAAGCTCACTACTAATGATATGAATGTGTAGTGTGTGAGCTTGAGTATGAAAGTGTATGATAATGAAGGTTTTTTAAACTCTCTGTTTTTGCCTTAGAAAAAATTATATGAAGGTGTAAGAGCTGCTAAAAACGAATTTGTGGCTCGATATATAGTGAAAGTGTAAACTGCCCCAATAGCTCTGTCTGAGACCGGTATACCGGTCTGCAGAGACCGGTATACCAGTCTGTCAAAGCATAACGGCTATATTACCGTTGAAGATTCAAGTGCTATACCGGATTACTGACCGATATAGAGGTCAGTATATCGGTATGCTTACCAGTATGTGGACTGGTATGTTACGTGCCGGTTTCCGAGAGCATGTAAGATATGAAGGTTGACCGGTATGAAGATCGGTATGCTCTATGCCGGTTCCAGTAGCTGTGCAAAATCCAGAGTGACCGGTATGAAATAGTCCGGTTCCAGAGGCGATGCAAAGCTGCTTAAAATAGAATAGGGGCATCGGTATACCGGTGTGGGGATCGATATGTCGGTCTCATAGCCAAAATGTCAGGATTTGAAGGTTAAAAATATTTTACACATGACCCTAATGCATCTATATGAATTTGCATATGTCCTATGAGCTTAGAGACTTAATTTAACAACTCACTTACAAAAAGAGCTCTAAACTAAGACTATACAAGATATTATTCGTTTATCATTCGAGTCTTCACATCCATTGCTATTCACCACCAATGTGCTTCGATATCTTTTTGTAATGTCCACTAATACACGTCGAAGATTCATCTTAAGAATATGTCGCTAACAATCTCTCAAATTTATTGACGATTTTACTCCCCCTCAATATTAGCTCCTTCTCAATGTGTGATTGTCTTCAATATAGCTCTATAAAACTTAGACAAACACATTAGTATAAATTTTCTCTCCCTTAATAGAATGTTGAGGATATACAAGTTTTAATCTCATTATTATGATTTCTCCCCCTTTGACATTATAAAAAATGATAGAGAATTAAAAGTTTAGTTCTTTGAGATACCAAGCAATATATGTGCATAAAACATATTAAAAATATTATAAGCATACACATTTATCATTTTCATACATTTCTCTCCTATTGCCATATAATGTAAAATTCATGCAAGGATCATCAAAATCACTCAAACTAAGCTAATATCCAAGCATTTCATTTTCAACTATTAATACTCAATGGCAAGACATATTCAATGCTAAACATTCAAAAGGATCACATATATAATATAAACTAATAAGTCTTATATGATACCAATTGATATTAAAAGAGATTAATACTTGTGATTAAGCATAAGATGATACCAAATGAAAAACCAATTGAAATATAATTTTCCTAATAACTGGTATGCTTCCAAATCAAATCCAATTCATATCAATAAGCATACATATATAAGTTGGAGGAAACGATACCAATGTTTTCGTGAGCACGAATTTTATCTATTATCGTTGTCGCTTAGTGACAAATCCACCAATTATCAAAATTCATTCATTTTTTAGGTAGAGTTTTGATATCTTTCTTGTTGAGCTCTTTCTTCATCTTTGTTGAGTCTTTGGGATCATTTCACATTTCTCATTAAGAACCATTCCCAAAACTCCCCCTACAAAATCATTTAAGTGCATTTTGGTACCCAACTTTCTTGGGTCCATGGGGATTAATTTTGATTCATTGGGGAATCCATGCATTTACATTCACATTCTTATTAATGCACTCAAATATTTTGTGTCATTTCTTATTGCATGCATGACATGTGATATTTTCATTAAAAGTAACATGTGCATGAGAATTGGATGTCTTTACAAAATAATTCTTCAAAAATTTTCTTTTGATGTAAGACCTATATCCTAATCCTTCTCTTTTGAAAGCACATCTTTGAGATCCAATTATAATATTAAAATTTTCCTCTCCCAAAGTAAATTTTGTTATAATGTTATGTAAATCTACAATATTTTTATTCAATGCAACATTTTCATTCATAATAGATTCACAATCACATGTATTTGAGCTAGATGACATGCTAGATATGTTCTTTTCAAGTTTTAGATTTTCATCTTTTAAGCATGCGATTTATTTTTCATACGTTTTATTTTTCTCAACAATTGATGCATGATTATTTAATAGTGATGAATGCTCATTTTTAATCAATTTATGCTTCTTTCTAATCAAATCATATAACTCATGTAATTCATTAAATATGTCAAGCAAATCATCATATTCAAGGGAATCATGTACCTTTTCTTCATCACTTTCATCTATATCATCAATAGCCATAAAATCGAGATTTGTTCTCTCTTCAATTTCTTCCTCGGATGAGCTAGTGTCACTATCGCTCCAAGTTGTCTTCATTGTTTTTTTCTTGAATTTTCCTTTGAATCTCCTCATTGGACAATCGTCAACTACATGACCCGACTTTTCACACTCACAGTAAATTTTTTTTTCTTTACTTGTGCTTCCGTGGCCAAGACTCTTATTTCTTCTCATCCATCCGTGATTTCCCTTTAGACTTTTCGGATTTAAGAAATTTCTTGAATTTCTTGGTCAACTGTGCCAACTCATCATCACCATATTCTTTTTCGACACTTGAGATGACATCATCCCATTTTCTCACAAATGACTTAAGGGTGAATTTCTTCTTCTTCTTTTCTTCTTCTTCCCTTAGGTCAATCTTGAGCTCTATCTCATATTACAATAATTTTCCTACTAAATCATCTAATTTCAAATTATTGATATTATTTGATTCCTTGATGGAGGAAGTGCATATCCTATATTATTTAGGGAGTGACCTAATAATTTTTTTCACTTGATCACTAGATTTAATACTTTTCCCTAAAGCACTAAGTTGATTCACAATCATTGTGAACCTAGAAATCATATGCTCAATTTCTTCACCGGTTTCCATTTTGAAGCTATCTAACTTATATAAGAACCGGTTGATCTTTGACTCCTTCACTTGACTTGTGCCTTCATTGACCATTTCTAAAGACTTCCACAATTCATATGCATTTCCAAACTCCGGAAGCAGGTTAATTTGAATCCGATCAATTGCACAAAGAAGATGGTTGAATGTCTTAACATTTAAGGAGGCTTGCATATATTCCTCATTAGTCCATTCAAAATGTGATTTTGGAAACTCCACACCATTGATATCATTCTTCATTGGCATTCTTATACCTTGTGTGATCACTTTGAATGATTGCACATCAACGGTAAGAAGGTAGTTTAACATCCTCATCTTTCAATAGCTATAGTCGGTTCCGGTGTAGAAAGGAGGTCTAGTGGTAGAAAATTCATCGACAAGATTTGATGAGTTGCTTGTAGATGCCATGATCGATTCTCGGACGATTAAGTCTTTGTTGAGAATACATCTTTCTGATACCAATTGAAATTCTCTACAAGCACACAACAAAAAACACTATATACCCGAGAGGTGGGTGAATTGGGAAATGACCTAAATATGCAGAATTAATTTTTTTTTACCGATTTTATGCTACTAAGCTTATAGCTTTACCAATTAAGCTTATTAATCAAGTTCTGAATCATAAGCTATGCTAAATAATATGGAAAGATAGTATTAAGCTTGCAATAAAATAAAGAGATAGAGTTAGAGAAATTGATGAAAGTACCTACAAGCACTAGCGACAAACAAACTATATACCCAAGAAGGGGGTGAATTGGGTTATCGCTATAAATGCGGAAATATAAAATCTTTGCCGATTTTAGCTCTTATTACCAAGTGGAAGTTTTAGGCCAATTTTCTCTATTCTAATAAATAGCCTATATGCAAGTTTCTAATCAATAAGTGTAAATACAAATTAACTTGCAAATAGTAAAAGAGTAGGGAAAGAGAAATACGACACTGCGATATATAGTGGTTCGGCAAATCGTGCCTACGTCCACTCCTCAAGCCTCGCTTGAAGATTTCTACTAGAATCGAGTTTTTCGTGGTTCACTCGTAACCAAGAGTTTTCCGCCAAGGCGCACTCCGAACCTTTTACAAGTTTGAGTTTTCTATGTAGGCTCACTCACAAACCTTTACAACTTACCCAAACAATGGGATTCACAAATCACAAGTGTTTTGATATGAAAGAATTAAATCACACTTGGGCACTCACAAATAATAAGAAGATTGTGTGAGAGCAAACCCAAGTGTTTCTAAGCTCACTAAATGTATGGAAGGTGTGTGTGTGAGCTTGGATGAGTGTTTATGAATATGAAGGTTTTGAACACTCTTTGCTTGCCTTAGAGAATGTATGAAGATTATGTATTGAGTCTCTTACCTAAGGCAAAGGAGTTAGGGTTCTATTTATAACAAAATGCAAAGCTTTCCCTAACTTACAGCGAGACCGGCGAGAATACCGGCATGCCGG
Organism: Zanthoxylum bungeanum; assembly: GCA_019454045.1. Classification (NCBI taxonomy): domain Eukaryota; kingdom Viridiplantae; phylum Streptophyta; class Magnoliopsida; order Sapindales; family Rutaceae; genus Zanthoxylum; species Zanthoxylum bungeanum. The sequence goes on along the minus strand of SKCR01032769.1, from coordinate 545,794 downwards.
TTTAGGGCTCCAACGGTAACATAACGTTCGAAAAACTAGCCGTTGGACCGGCGAGCAAACCGGCGAGGAGACCGGTAAGTAGTGTGCCGGTTCCAGAGAGCATGATTTCTTTACCAATACCGGCATGGAGACCGGCACGGTATGGCCCGGTTCAAGTAGGCATGCAAAACAAGGGAGGGCCGGTTTAATGACCGGTAAGGGACCGGTATGGTCCATGCCGGTTCCAGAAGGCTTCCCTAAATACTAAAATGCAGATTTGAAGGTTTTAATGCATTTTGTACATGCCCCTAATGCATCTAAGTGAATGTGCATGATCCCTATGAGCTTAGGTACTTGAATATTACATCTCACATTACAAATTAAATCCTAAGTTAAGACTTCGCAATATATTCTTCAATTTGCCGCAAGTCTTCACATTCTCGCTCTTCACCTCATAAGCTTCGACACTTTTTGTATTACTTTGTGTTTGCACGTCGAAGTCTTCTTTCTCATGTTGACGTCATCAAAACCAATTACAATGATTATGCGACCAAGTCGCCAACAATCTCCCCCTTTTTTATGATGGCAACCCCTTAAAACTTGTTGCAACTTGTGAGCTTCTTGGAGTCCAAATTTGACAATTTTGCTCCCCCTCAACATAAGCTCCCCCTCAATGTGTGATCGTCTTTAAATAAGCTCTATCAAAACTTGACAAACACATTAGTACAATTACTCCCCCTTTAACCAAGGGTGAGGGTAAGCTCCCCCTCAATGTGTGATCGTCTTTAAATAAGCTCTATCAAAACTTGACAAACACATTAGTACAATTACTCCCCCTTTAACCAAGGGTGAGGGTTAAACAAGTTTTAATCTCATTTCTAATGATTTCTCCCCCTTTGACATTATCAAAAAGTGGAGAAGTAAAAAAAATAAAATGAGATACCAATTACATATGCACTATAAAGATATCAATATTTAAAAATATGCACATTTTGGCATTTCAGAGGAAACGGTACCAATGTTTCCGTGAATACCGATTTTACCTTTACCGTTGCGATTCCTCATCTTTTTGAGCATTTGGGATCAATTTTGCAATTCTCTTTAAAGATACATTCCCAAAGCTCCCCCTACAAATTTATCAATGGCACTTTGGTACCCAAACTTTCTTGGGTCCATTGGGGTTAATTTTGATTCCTTGAGGAATCCATGCATTCTTAATCACATTATTGTTCATGCATTCAAAAAATTTATGTCCATTTTTATTACATGCATGACATGTGACATTTTCATTGATGGCATTTTTAGCATGGGAGTCGGATGCCTTAACAAAATAATTTTTCAAAAATTTTCTCTTAATGTAAGGCCTATATCCTAATCCTTCTCTTTTAAATGCACATTTTTGGGATCCAATTAGCATATTAAAATTTTTATGTCCCAATGTGAATTTACTAAGTATGGTTTGCAAATCTATCACCTTAGTGTTTAATAACACATTTTCATTCAAAATCGATTCGCAATCACATGTCTTAGAGCTAGATGGCATATTTGAAATGGCATTTTCAAGTTCTAGCTTTTTAATCTTTAAACATGCATTTTCATCATTTAAGCATGCAATTTTTTCATGTTTAGCCTTTAAGCATATCATATCATTATCTAAAACATGAATTTTATCCATACTAGTTGCATGTTCAATTTTAAGTGTAGCATGCTCATTTTTGACCAATTTTAATTTCTTTTTAAGCATATCACATAATTCTTTTAAACTATTAAAAGCATCAAGTAATTCAGAATTGTGTACCTCTTCTTCTTCGCTTTCTTCTTCAATTTCAAATCGGATGTCTTCATCCGTGATAGCCATAAATGCTATTGATTTATCTTTGACTTCAACTTCTTCCTCCTCAGATGAGCTTGAATCGCTATCGCTCCAAGTTGAAGTTGCTTTCATTGCCTTTTTCTTTGATTTTCCTTTCATTTTCCTCAATGGGCAATCGGTAGCTATGTGACCCGGTTTGCTGCATTCATAACACATAATTTTCTTGTTCTTCCGCGGCCACTTCTCTTCATTCTTTTCATCCGTCTTTGATTTTCCCTTTTTATTTACGGACTTAAGAAGCTTCTTCAAGTTCTTGTTTATTTGAGCCAACTCATCATCACTATCTTCTTCTTCACTTGAGCTTGACTCATCTTTTCTTCTTGCTTTTAAGGCCAATGATTTCCTTGTCCTTTTCTCATCTTCCTCCTTTTTGTCCATTTTGATTTCCATTTCGTACTCAAGCAATTTGCCGACCAAATCATCCATCTTCAATGTGTTGATGTCGTTTGCTTCTTTAATGGAGGAGGTATAGCTTCTAAACTCTTTCGGGAGAGATCTCAAAATTTTCTTCACTTGATCCGATGTCCCGATGACTTTTCCCAATGCTCCCAAATGATTGATGATGACCGTAAACCTAGAAATCATGTGATCAATTTCTTCCCCGGATTCCATCTTGAAATTGTCCAATTCGCACATGAACCGGTTGATCTTCGATTCCTTTACTTGGCTTGTGCCCTCATTGACCATTTCCAAAGACTTCCATAAATCATAAGCATTTCCACACTCCGGAAGCTTGCTTTTGATCCCGATCAATGGCACATAGAAGTTGGTTGAGTGCCTTAGCATTTTGTGAGGCTATTTTTACATCCTCACTATCCCATTCCAAACTCGGCTTCGGAATCTCAACCTCATTGCTATCCCTTTTTGTTGGTCCTTTTGCACCTCGAGTGATGACCAAATAAGATTGTGGATCAACGGCTAGGAGATAATTCAAAATTCTCATCTTCCAATAGTTGTAGTCCGTTCCGGTGTAAAACGGAGGTCTAGTTGTTGAATATCCTTCGGCAAGATTTGACGAGTTGCTTGTAGATGCCATGATCTATTCTCGGATGGTTAAGTCTTGTAGAGAATACCTCGCTCTGATACCAACTGAAAGTACCTACAAGCACTAGCGACAAACAAACTATATACCCAAGAGGGGGGTGAATTGGGTTATCGCTATAAATGCGGAAATATAAAATCTTTGCCGATTTTAGCTCTTATTACCAAGTGGAAGTTTTAGGCCAATTTTCTCTATTCTAATAAATAGCCTATATGCAAGTTTCTAATCAATAAGTGTAAATACAAATTAACTTGCAAATAGTAAAAGAGTAGGGAAAGAGAAATACGACACTGCGATATATAGTGGTTCGGCAAATCGTGCCTACGTCCACTCTCTCAAGCCTCGCTTGAAGATTTCTACTAGAATCGAGTTTTTCGTGGTTCACTCGTAACCAAGAGTTTTCCGCCAAGGCGCACTCCGAACCTTTTACAAGTTTGAGTTTTCTATGTAGGCTCACTCACAAACCTTTACAACTTACCCAAACAATGGGATTTCACAAATCACAAGTGTTTTGATATGAAAGAATTAAATCACACTTGGGCACTCACAAATAATAAGAAGATTGTGTGAGAGCAAACCCAAGTGTTTCTAAGCTCACTAAATGTATGGAAGGTGTGTGTGTGAGCTTGGATGAGTGTTTATGAATATGAAGGTTTTGAACACTCTTTGCTTGCCTTAGAGAATGTATGAAGATTATGTATTGAGTCTCTTACCTAAGGCAAAGGAGTTAGGGTTCTATTTATAACAAAATGCAAAGCTTTCCCTAACTTACAGCGAGACCGGCGAGAATACCGGCGAGGATACCGGCATGCCGGTTTAGGGCTCCAACGGTAACATAACATTCGAAAAACTAGCCGTTGGACCGGCGAGCAAACCGGCGAGGAGACCGGTAAGTAGTGTGCCGGTTCCAGAGAGCATGATTTCTTTACCAATACCGGCATGGAGACCGGCACGGTATGGCCCGGTTCAAGTAGGCATGCAAAACAGGGGAGGGCCGGTTTAATGACCGGTAAGGGACCGGTATGGTCCATGCCGGTTCCAGAAGGCTTCCCTAAATACTAAAATGCAGATTTGAAGGTTTTAATGCATTTTGTACATGCCCCTAATGCATCTAAGTGAATGTGCATGATCCCTATGAGCTTAGGTACTTGAATATTACATCTCACATTACAAATTAAATCCTAAGTTAAGACTTCGCAATATATTCTTCAATTTGCCGCAAGTCTTCACATTCTCGCTCTTCACCTCATAAGCTTCGACACTTTTTGTATTACTTTGTGTTGCACGTCGAAGTCTTCTTTCTCATGTTGACATCATCAAAACCAATTACAATGATTATGCGACCAAGTCGCCAACAATTGATACCGGTGATTTATAGTGGTTCAGCCAACAATGCCTACATCCACTTTCCCAAGCTGCACTTGAAGATTTCCACTAAGTTTAATCCATAACTTACACTGAGTTTTCCGTAGCTCACCCGTAACTGATGAACATTAAAAAGTGTACACTTAATAAAATAGAAACTTATTATTTTACATTTATAATTTTATTAATCCCATTAATTTAGCACATTTCCAAAACCCATAAACTCAAAAGAGCGTGACAACTATTCAAATCGGACTTGAAAACATTCACTGTGTTTAGATTGGCGAAAAATGAGCTTATGATGCATTTACTCACACATGTATTTTATTATTATTATTATTATTATTATTATTATTATTATTATTATTATTATTATTATTATTATTATTATTATAATATATATATATTTATATAATATATTTTGGAGGACCCACCAAGATTTTATATATAAAATATTTTTAATATATTATATTAGAGGTCACACCAAGATTATATATATATATAATATATATATATATATATATTATAATAATATATTAATATAACAATAATATATAATAAATAAATAATTATGCATTCAATGACAACCCACGTGGGTTGTCATTGACAAATTGCAAGCACAACTTGCAATTTGAGTGTGCTTGCAATGTGAAAAGAGGTGTCGAGCATCTCTATAAATAGAGGTGTTCATTGCCTCTTTTCTTCAGCTTCATTCATGTGAGTTCAATTTTTATTGGCATGTGTCCGTGACAAAACAAGTTCAATTGAGTTGTAATCTTTTATGAAGATCTTTGTGCAATTGGACTGGTTTCTGGCTGCTGTGCATCAGACATGCGTTCGTTGCAGTGTTCGAACGTGTGGCATTAGTGGCACGTTCTTTATTAGGTTCGAACGGGAGCATTCCAGAGAGCAAAAGTTCGAGTCACGTTCTTGGTGGGTTCGAACGAGATCATTCCAGAGAGTATCTGTTCGTTGTGTGTTCGAGTGGCGTTCGAACGAGTCTTTCCAGTGGGCACGCGTTCGTAGAGCGTTCTAGTAAGCGTTCGAACGCGACTGCGATCTGAACGCGTTTTTGGCCTGCAAAACCCTAGTTTTTCACCCTACCTATAAATATAACCTTTAGCCGCCATTCTCACTAGTTGAAGCATATTTCTCTTGAGCCAAATACTCTCAAAGCTTTCAACTCTCTTTGATTCCACCATTGAGGACTTCTTATCTCATTGTCTTCTTCATTAATGGTGTGAATGTTTCTTTGTTAAACCTTCAACACAAATTAACCCAAATTCCCTAATCCTTTAGAGTTTTTTAGGAGGAAGTTTGGTAGTCAGAGTTCCGGCGTCAATTGGTGATATAATCTACTCAGAGACTTCAGAGGTTCTGAAGAAAACCGTGGGTCGCGGGCTTGAGGAGTTCCTTGAGTTCTTGCAGTATTGAGGTACTTGAGTCGGTGGAGTTGCCACCATAGGTCTTGACCATCGCTGTAAGTTTTTCTCTATATAGTGGATTCGGGTGGTAGCCTATACCCGGAGTGGTTTTTTACTCGGAAGAGTTTTCCACTTCGTCACCAAAATTATTGTGTTGAATTTTGTGTGATTGATTTACTTTTCCGCAATTTCTATTATTGATTAATATTGTGGTTTGATTATATTTGCTGCTTTAATTATTGTTATTGTTTTTACATTTGCAGCATATTATTTTTGTTGGTTGATTTGGTAATTGCCTGTCTCAATTCCATAGTAGCAGTAATTAGGACTTGTCCTGTTTATTGCTTGTAATTTCGCATAGGGTCAGAACTTTGTGTAAAATCGAATTTTCAATTCACACGTTTCTCTCTGAAATTTTGTGAAGGGATCCAGTTCTTGTGTGTTTTATTTTTTTAAGCTTTCTTGTAATTTATTTTTCTTTCAGTAATAAAATTATGTGTGTTTTTATTCAAATCATGAGTAGCTAATTTCATCATACTGGGGGTTAATGGTGAAGCTTTTAAATGAGAATATAAATTAATCTTACTTATATTATAATATATGAATTGTAATCTAAAAACTAATATTTAATCTAAATTTTGATTAATTATTGACAAACTTTGTTACCGTCTATATGACTGGTTTTATTTATTTGGCATAATTGAGTATCTAACTGGAATTGTTATAGACAAATATTATCACTGCCTTTGTGGTTTGTTTTATATGTTTTGACATAATTAATTCCTGAAATAAATTAACTGGGTAATAATGACAATTTATATATTATAAAATGTAAGATTTCTAAATTTGAAATATTAAAAATGGACCCCTAACCCCATCATTTTATTTTATTGTTGTAGTCTAATTTAAAATTGTTAATCACTTCAAACAATTCAATCTTTTTATTTTCACTCGAATTATTATTTTATTTTACTAAATCTATTCCATGTGGATCGACCCCTGACTTACTGGGTTATTTTATTACTTCGACACTCTTATACTTGTGAGTAAATAACCACTTTGTGAGTGTGTCAAGTTTTTAGTGCCGTTGCCGGGGAGTGTAATTTAATAGATAGAATAATAATTTAACATCTTTGAATTTTTTTCTTCTTCTTTTCTTTTCTTTATTTTTTTGTTGCATCTCACTTTTTTTTTCATTTTTCCTTGCATTTTTGTAGATCCAAGATGTCCTGATTGATCCTAAATGAATCATAAACCCAGACATCTCACATATAGACAGACCCTGTACTTAATTCTTCAAGGTTACTGGAGGCTGAAAACTCAATTAAAATGGAGCTTGTATTTTGCCAAATAATTTCTTGAATCATCCTCATTTAGAGATTCTTCCATAATTTTTTGTGAGAACCTAATTCGAGAAATTGAGACAGCTGAACGAGAAATTCAATTGAGGTCTGAATTGACAAGAATCAGATGACGTTTTAAGGATCTAATCATTACATTTTTTTTCTTTTATCATTTATTTTAATTTTTTTTCTTTCACTTGTTTATTATTATTTTTTCTATTTGTAAGTATTTCACTTGCATATTTAAATTTTATCATATAGTCTGCATTGAGGTTACATGAGACATTAGTCTCGATCATCTAGCGGTATATTAAATAGAGAGTCTCCACCACCTTCATCGTCAGTCAAAATGGCCAACAACCGAAATGAAAACCCACCTGACCGAGTTGGAAATCCAGTTGATTAGGTAGAACATGAGTCTCGACATGACGATTTTAATCATCCTAGGACACTCAGAGAATTCATGAATCCCACTAGGATAAGATCGCCATCTTGCATTGCTTTCCCCCAGATGCATCACGTTTCAATTTTAAACTAGATGTCATCCAACTTTTACCCATATTCCATGATCTAGAATCAGAAAATCCTTATAAGCAGTTAAGAGAATTCGAAGAGGTATGTAATACTTGCACAAACCAAAATTACAGTGTGAATATAATTCGACTCAAGTTTTTTTCCCTTTTTTTTTAAAGGATAAAGCTAAAATTTGGTTACATAACCTTAGGTCATGATCCATAAGAACATGAGATGATTTGTAAGAGCAATTTCTAAAAAAATTCTTTTCCTCTCACAAGTTAAACTCATTCAAGAGGAGAATCACAACTTTCACACAAGAGTCTGGGAAACACTTTGCCAATATTGGGGGAGATTTAAAGAAATGTTAAATATTTATCCATATCACGGGTTTGAAACAAGTAGGATAGTTTCATACTTCTACGAGGGTTTAACATCCCAAAGTAGACAAGTAGTGAAAATGATGATTAATGATGAATTTAAGGATAAAATTCTTGAAGATGCACTAGATTACCTAGAACACATAGCAGGAAATGCACAACAATGGGACAAAGTTGGCACTTATGAGTCGTCTGTAAAATCACAGTCATTTGGTAGAGGCATGTTTAACCTTAGGGAAGACCATGATATTTCTGCTAAAGATGCATATCTAGCTAAAAAATTTGAGGCGTTAGAAATGAGGAAGAGTGATCATGTTAAGTCAATTAAGAAGTTACATGTCATATCTGTAATTCAAATGAACATGTCACACAAGTTTGCCCAACATTGCCAGCCCTGCAAGAATGTCTCCATGACCAAGTCAGTTCCATAAACACCTTCAAGAGACCAAATCCAAACCCATACTCCCAAACCTATAATTCTGGTTGGAGAAACCATCCAAACTTCAATTGGAGGAATGATAACCAAACACAACCATCGTAACAACCTCCCTAGGTACACCAGAATTTCCAAAATTCTTAGAATAATGCACCATATGTCCCACGACCTAGGAAAACCCTTGAGGATACCTTGCATGCATTCGTTGAGAAACATAAAGCCATAAATAACCAAAATGTGGAAACATTGATTGATCTGAAAGATACTTTTTCCAAAATCACATTTACATTGACCATTAATGAGAAATAAAAGTTTCCTACTCAACCACGCCAAACCCCAAGAGTCATCAAAACTCTCATGAGGATAGTTCTGATAGTCAACACTTAGACCAAGTCAAATATGTTATTACACTTCACAATGTTAAGGTAATCCAAAGACCCATTCTTGAACCTCGTGAAGATTTAGCTTCTGAGGGTAATGAAGGGGTCGATGAACTATTACTTACGTTGATGATAACGATTTTTCTCATGCATCTCCATTTCCTCAAGCATTGAAAAATAAATTGAACCATTTCCCATAAATATATGAAATATTCAAAAAGGTGAAAGTCAATATTCATTTATTAGATGCCATCAAACATATACCATCTTATGTCAAATTTCAGAAAGACTTGTGCACCGTTAAAAGAATATATAAGGTAAGGAAGAAAGCTTTTCTAGCCGAACAGATAAGTTTCTCCCAACCAATAATGCATTAAAATGTAAAGATCATGGTTGTCCAACTATTTCATGTATTATTGGAAATCATAAAATTGAACATGCATTACTTGATCTTGGAGCTAGTGTCAATTTGCTTCCTTCTTCGGTTTACTAACAACTTAATATTGGCGAGTTAAAACCAACTTCAGCTACTATTTTTCTTGTCGATAGATCAATCAAGGTACCGAAAGGAATTGTGAACGACATATTATTACAAGTTGTTGTGATATTTTTATATCGTACCACAAGTGTACGGTGTCAAGTTTTAGTATAAATCAGTGAAAGAGTGTCGAACCCACAGGGATTGCGTTAACTCGTACTAAGTACTATAATTGATAATCCTAACTTTATTTAGACGACAAATAATAAAGATTAAATAAAATAAATAAATATATAATAATTTGATAGGAGGAACTAATACGATAGAGATTCTGGATCCTGATTTCACCTAGCTGTCACCTATGTATTTGTCATGCCAATTAATCTTTGTTCAGTTATATTATTTATAAGTTAAGACTCCTAAAATATTCACCCCATCTCTCGAGCATCAGTGAAAATATCATCAACTACAGACTTCGATATCTCTATAAAAATCCAATAGTTAACAACTCATTACGATTTGTGATTCTATATTAACGACTTCAAAGGACTACAGATTCTCTTAAACTCTATAAAATCCTAGGTCATATTCTCTAGATCTATTCAAAATCCCCTCTTTCGAGTGATAGATTCTAAACATTCATCATCTTTAATTGTGGCCAACAATCAAGAAGCATTAAACTCAAAAGAATATAAATAAATTAATAAAACTTCATAACAAAATTGATAAACACAATACACGGTTCAAGCATAGATTACATCATTCTCCAGAATTAAGGAGTTAATTCATGACAAAAGATAAAAACAATAATAAACAGGCATGAATCTAATGGAAATCATTAGAGTTCTAAGAAAGAAATAAGATGATAAAACCCGAATTGAATCTCTTCCTCCTCGGATGTCACACAACCTTATCTCCTCTTGCCGCTCTTCAATCCTCTCCTTGGATCTCTAGAAATATTTATTTCTGTGTTTTGTGCTCTGTATTAGCCTCCTCTTGAGTGTTGGATGAACTTTTATATTTATAGTGGAGTCTGGGAGTCTTTGGGTATCATTAGGATTATTGAAAAGCCTAAAATCCATGTTCATGTACGCGCTTGGCTTCCCCCGCAGCGCCGCGGCACTACTGATTGGCGCCACGGCGCCAATTTCTCTGGAAATTATATGAGGAATTTGAGGCGCCGCGGCGCCTGGATTTTGCCTTGAAGATGGCGCCGCGACGCCTGTGTTGGCTTGAGGCGCCGCAGCGCCTTAGTCTCTGTATATTGTATGCATCTTGTGGCGCCGCGGCGCTAGTAGAAAATGGTGAAAAGGCACCGCAACGCCAGGTCTTGGGTTTCCACTGCGTTCACTCCCGTACGTGTCCAATGCATCTGTATAGTCCCAACACGTGTAATTGTCCCCGGATCCATGTATTAATGCTCCTACAAATAAAACATAAAATAAACGATAAATGATATTTAATATCTCGAATATAACAACAATAAGCTAAAAATATCGTAATAAGTGGGTATAAACCACACTTATCAAATACCCCCAAACTTAAGGTTTTGCCAGTCCAGAGCAAAAGATAAAAATAAAAACTAAATTCAAATAAAAAATTAAAAATAACTAAATTAACTAGGCCATTTTCGTAGGGATCACGATTGCATTTAGCATATGCAACAAGCCTTTAAACCCCTAGGCGGCCCTAGTGGACGAGTTATAGTCTCGTGAGGGCTTACAACGATGACACCCACAAACGTCATTCACACACAATCATGCAAAAAATATAAAAATAACAAAACATAGTCCCCGACAGTTTCGCATAAAATTTTCCTCAAAGAAAGCTTATAAATGAAATTAGAGAACCTTCAAAGTACGCAATTGCAACTCAAATCCAAATTCTTGAATAAATTATCTAAGCTAGACTCACGGTGTGTGTGTGTAAAGGTTCATTCACAGCTCGACTCATAAGTAAGCCAACTTAATGATTTCGTTTAGAAATTAGAATCGATGGGTCAAACCAACCTAGATATCTCAATTATGTTCTGTAATTGCTTAATTTTGTGCTCAGTATGGTATGATTTTTCTTTTCTTTTCTTGTCTCTTTTTTGCTTTTTTCATTTTGCACTCATTTTTTTTTCAACTCACCTACCCTTTAAGGTAGCATTTCTCCTCATGGTGGTCCTAATACTCGCCCATGGGTAGCTTCACGCTTATCGGTTATAGGTGGGTTATTTTCTTTCTTTAGAGATATTTTTCTTTTTAGCTATACCATACTTTATAACACTAGCAAATCAAGATAGACATCTAAGCAAACGATCATTCATCGATATGTAATTTCTTCAACTAGTCACTTGTCAACTACTTAAGTTTTACTGCTAAAAACCTGTTTTTAAGTGCTTACGAGTCTAACATAAATCAGTTATTCAATGCATTAGATAAAAGTAAATCGGGCACTTATCGTTTCTAAAATTTCACTCATAAACAAACAATATCATCACCGGTTTTATGTTTTACTATCAAAGACTAAAATAAATTTTTTTTTCAATAAATAAGTAAATAAATAACAAGTAAGCAAGTAAATAAATAACAAGTAAGCAACATGCACACACCCCCAAACTTAAAACTTGCATTGTCCTCAATGTAAGATAAGAAAAATTAATGAACAAGAGTGAGGAACAACACTACCGTGCATGGAGTTGATCAGGCTCTTGCTGGTTAGAATTTGGTTGCGCGGGCGTTGTGTGTCTCGTGCTACCTGTATAAATAACATGCAATTTAATAAATAGCACACAATAAAATAAAAATTAGAAATAAAGAAAATAATATCAACAAATGCAGGGTTGCCTCCCCGCTAGCGCTAAGTTTAACGTCTTCAGCCAGACGCAACCACCCAAATGGTCATGGTGGCTTAAACGTAATAAATCGGGTAATCTCATCTGCTTTCTTCTTTGGTGTCCACCGGTTCTTATGACATGAAAAAGACAGCTTGGCAGGCTGTGGTAATTTATCCATAGATGGTCCCTAGGATATGTAGATTTCCTCTCAATTGGGAATTCTGGACTGCACATTCGGAAAAATTGGCTCGGATTTCTTTTTAATCTTTCAGGAATTATCTCTAAGTGAGAATTGGCCTTTCTTTTCCTCTTTTTACGGCCCTTTGGGAGTGGTTTCGAGTTTAGCTGCAGAGAATCTTCCTTTATGCATGGCTGCATTATGCTCATAAGCTGTTGAAATACTGATTCACCATGTCTGGTTTCAACTCCCTTTTCTATTGTATCTACCCTGTGACAATCTGCATCACCTTGAGAACTCAGCGTGGCCCTGAAAACACTGAAGGTGACTTCTTCATCTTGACCTCTCATTATCAATTCACCTTTGTTTTCCTCTTTTACTGTTTCCCCTCTCTGGGGTTGACTTCAGTATCACTCGGGAACACCCATGTCTGTTGATTGGCCATGGAAGAAACAAGCAACCCAATTTACGCTTCTATATTGCCCATTCGTGTTTCGATGTTATCCATCCTTGACTCATTCTTCTCAAACCTCTCTGAAGCTGTAGCTACAAACGTGCTCATGAGGTCTTCTAAGGAAGGTTTCTGCTCAGCTCTTGGATAATTGAAGCCGTGAGGAGGTTGCAAAATATTTTCCAAATCAGCATATGAAAAATTCGGATGATAATAATTAGGCATATGACTGCCTCTACAGTTGTTGAGGTTCCGATTATTCACATATTGTACTTGTTCAAATCCTGCTCCTCTGTTAGGTAAAACCATTCCATTAGTAGAAGTTGCTTCAATAGACGATTGACCCATTTGATTTGTCAATACTGCTAGATGAGTCGTGAGGGACGATACTTGAGCTATTAGTGCACCAATAGGATCTGCCATTGCTTCTTTTCAATTCACCTCGTACGAAAAAAATATAAAACAAAAAATAAAATAAAATAAAATAAAATAAAATAAAAAAATAAGAAATAAAAACAAAATAAAACTTAAGACAAAAATAAAGGAAATAAGAAATAAAAATAAAATAAAATAAAATAAAATTCTAAATTAAAGCTAAGATTTTTAAAGCTAACAATCCCCGGCAACGACGCCAAAAACTTGTTGTGATATTTTTATATCGTACCGCAAGTGTACGGTGTCAAGTTTTAGTATAAATTAGTGAAAGAGTGTCGAACCCACAGGGATTGCGTTAACTCGCACTAAGTACTACAATTGATAATCCTAACTTTATTTAGACGACAATAATAAAGATTAAAGTAAATAAATAAATATATAATAATTTGATAGGAGGAACTAATACGATAGAGATTCTGAATCATGATTTCACCTAACTGTCACCTATGTATTTGTCATGACAATTAATCTTTGTTCAGTTATATTATTTATAAGTCAAGACTCCTAAAATATTCACTCCCTCTCTCGAGCATCAGTGAAAATATCATCAACTACAGACTTCGATATCTCTATAAAAATCCAATAGTTAACAACTCATTACGATTTATGATTCTATATTAACGACTTTAAAGGATTACAGATTCTCTCGAACTCTATAAAATCCTAGGTCATATTCTCTAGATCTATTCAAAATCCCCTCTCTCGAGTGATAGATTCTAAACATTCATCATCTTCAATTGTGGCCAACAATCAAGAAGCATTAAACTCAAAAGAATATAAATAAATTAATAAAACTTCATAACAAAATTGATAAACACAATACACGGTTCAAGCATAGATTACATCATTCTCCAGAATTAAGGAGTTAATTCATGACAAAAGATAAAAACAATAATAAACAGGCCATGAATCTAATGGAAATCATTAGAGTTCTAAGAAAGAAATAAGATGATAAAACCCGAATTGAATCTCTTCCTCCTCGGATGTCACAACCTTTATCTCCTCTTGTCGCTCTTCAATCCTCTCCTTGGATCTCTAGAAATATTTATTTTTGTGTTTTGTGCTCTGTATTAGCCTCATCTTGAGTGTTGGATGAACTGTTATATTTATAGTGGAGTCTGAGAGTCTTTGGGTATCATTAGGATTATTGAAAACCCTAAAATCCATATTCCTGTACGCGCTTGGCTTCCCCCGCAGTGCCGCGGCGCCAATTTCTCTGGAAATTATATGAGGAATTTGAGGCGCCGCGGCGCCTGGATTTTGACTTGAAGATGGCGCCGCGGCGCCTGTTTTGGCTTGAGGCGCCGTAGCGCCTTAGTCTCTGTATTTTGTATGCATCTTGTGGCGCCGCGGCGCTAGTAGAAAATGATGAAAAGGCACCGCTGCGCCTAGGCCTTAGGTTTCCACTGCGTTCTCTCCTGTACGTGTCCAATGCATCCGTATAGTCCCAAAACACGTGTAATTATCCGGGATCCATGTATTAATGCTCCTACAAATAAAACATAAAATAAACGATAAATGATATTTAATATCTCGAAATGTAACAAAATAATAAGCTAAAAATGTCGTAATAAGTGGGTATAAACCACACTTATTACAAGTCGATAAATTCATATATCCCGTGGATTTTATTCTCTTGGAAACACAACCTGTATCAGACAGTTACAAGCCAGTTACTATAATACTTGGTCGTCCATTTTTAGCAACAGATAATGCTTTAATTAATTACAGAAATGGAATCATGAATTTGTCATTGGGCAATATGATGTTGGAGCCTAATATTTTTAACATGTGTAAACAACCATACGATGATGACTGTGAAAATGAGAACATGGAACTAATTGAACCAATTTTGGAAGAACATATTCAGGGGAGTGAATTTGACCCTATGGAATTCTGTATAAATTTTCTTAAATCAAGTACGCAATTAGATTCAGATATTTCTAATGATGTTTCTTTACTTGATTCTACACAGGTATTGGAAGACGATGGAGATAAACAAAAATTTGAGGAATTAGGAGCACTTGAAGAAGAAAAATATGAGGAAGCGTCCAAATTGGAATTAAAAACTTTGTCTGAAAGATTGAAATATACATTTCTTGGAGATAAACAAACTTACCCTGCGGTAATTTCTTTCACTCTTACAAGCGATCAAGAAGATATGTTATTTGTTTTGAGAGAACATAATCGAGGAATTGGATGAATTTTAAAAGATATAAAAGATAATAAACTTTTAAAATGCACACGCAGAATACATTCAAAAGATAATGTCAAGACACATTGTCCAACCCAAAAAAGATTAAACCCTTACATGAAAAATATTGTTAGAAAATGAGTCCTTAAATTTCTTGATTCATTCATCTCTTACATACCTGGTCTGGAGAAAAGCACATATGTTAAGAAACGAAGAGCTAAACAATTATGTGTTTTTTATAAATACGCACGTTGGACGTGCAACACTTGTTGACGTTCTTTAGGAATGATGTCTAATAACCGCAAAGAAAAAAATCAATCCATTAGAGATGACTTAAGTAAGGAGTCATTAGATAATATATCATTGACTTTTTGAGACGCATCCTAATGGATTTGATAGACTGTTTCGTAATTTACATACATAATTTCAAAAAGAAAGATAACAATACAATCTCGAGAATCTGACTTTAAAAGACCTTATTTACCAATTTATAAGAAAATTGAATTAGAATATATGTCCAGGCAGATGCTACAGTGTCGGTTGGGACATAGTGTTCTATGCGGTGATTGGGACTTTATGGATGGTGATAAATAAGAGTGCTTTAATAGCTTAATGGAAGATATGGTGAAGTTAATAGTTCAATGGTGGTTCTGTTTTGTTGGAAACCAAAGGCAGCTTAGTAGGTTCCATTCTCTTAATAACATTAATGAGGCCTGTTGTGTAAGGTTGAAGGAGGAAAAGAAGAATGATCAAGATTATTCTTCGCTGCCAATAAGGTTTCTAAAGTTTAATGTGGATGGATCTTCTAGAGTAAAGTCGAGACCGTCAGGAATATGGGGTGTTTTGCGAGATTATGAAGGAAAAATAAGTGTATTTTTTTTATGTAATGGACTCTAATGGTGCTGAACTAAAGGCTATTCTGAAGGCGATAAAGCTAGTTAAATTGAAAGAATTAAGTATTGAAGGATGAATCATTTAGAGTGATTCTCATGTGGTGGTCTCATGTGTAATAGAAATGGATAGGGGATTATGGAGATATAATTTTTTGTTGAATGAAATTACGAATGAATGGCCTATGAACTTCTTTTGTTCTGTAATCTTTAAGGGGCGAGTATCAAATACGTTGGCTGACTTTTTAGCAAAAAATATGTTGATCGAGCTATTGATTTTGTAGCCTGGGTTTAAAAATGAAGGTTGTTGTGGAGCTGGTTATGGAGGTTATGTGAATAGAGGATGAGAGTTGGTTTCGTAGTGGGAAGGCTGTTGCCCTTCCAGAATTACCTTGATGATATTATTTACAAACTGTGCTGCTGGTGGTTTCTTCTAAAAAACATCAATATCAATTGGTATATATGGGGAAGTTTTGGGATATTGGATAACATTGATGACAATTGGCTAATGCAAACTTAGTGGTTGAAGATGATGAGGTTGCTGTCAAATTTGGTTCCGTTGGAGATCTGGCAATTATCAGATATAGTGATGTTGAAACTCTCCTAAAAGTTATCAAATGGAAACTAACCTTATGGTTTCCTTATCCTGATGCATAATACATTCAGACACATGGGAGTTTTTTTAGTTTTTCATCCACCATTATTTAATTAAAACTAAAGGTATTGATGCATGAAGAAATTTCTTAGGGGAGTATGCTGCGACTGATGGGTTCCTGTTTTGTACCTGGAAAGATTCAATGAGTTATTTTTTCTTGTTATTAACAGTTTCTGATTGCTTGATGCTTTTAGCTTTTGTGGCTGTAAAATGTGAAGCCTTATCATCTGTTGGATAAGGGACACGTGGAGCAATCCTTGCCGTTGTCCCAATTACTTCAATTTGCCAATCATATATAAAGGGTGCTTAGGTTGAGAATTAGTTAAGGTTTTTCATTAATATTTTTCTCATATTTTTTGGCTAAGTGTTAAGCCTTGTTCATAGTCCAAGTTAGTGTAATCTTCAATTGGTAATTTGAGAGATTGACACTTTTAGAGATTAGGGTTTATTGAGTGATTTGGGGATTTAATATTGTAAACGGATTCAAGATTCTTGTGTAATCTTGAAAGTGATTAGTGCAGCGAGCTCCTTGTTCCGGAGTTCAACGTGGATGTAGTCAGGAATTTTTCCGGCGAACCACGGTAAAATCTTGCGTTCTTGATTGTCGATTAATTTGGGTGACAAACGAATTTGCGATCAAATTCAACAATTGGTATCATAGCTTATTAAAGGATCCAGTGGGCTGAATTGAAAAACTTATCTGTGACTGCAGAGAACAAAGCCCAAAAATGCAGCCTCTCATTCTAAAAAGAAAAAACACAGATCGACGAAATCAAGATTCCAAAAAAAAAAAAGACGATAGCTGCCGATTCAAGATCAAAGAAATCCCAGGGACAAGCCGATCAAAACCTAAAATGCAGACTCCAAGAACAAGCCAAAAAGACAGAAAAC
This sequence comes from Zanthoxylum bungeanum, assembly GCA_019454045.1. Lineage (NCBI taxonomy): Eukaryota > Viridiplantae > Streptophyta > Magnoliopsida > Sapindales > Rutaceae > Zanthoxylum > Zanthoxylum bungeanum. The sequence continues at coordinate 528,066 of SKCR01032769.1, read as the reverse complement.
CTCAAGAGCAGTGGTGCCGATTGAAGAACAAGAATATCACTTTGCCAGAAGATCCTTTCGTGACCAAGTGCAGAGAACAAAGCCTGTAATTTCCCACAAATTCGACGACCAAGAACTGACCTATTGCCGATCTTGAAACTGACTTCATTCTTCTGGGCTTGCCGAGTGTGTGCGTTGAGCGTGGATTGCCAACAAGATCCTCAGTTTTGTGGGTTGCCAAAGAACCCCAGGGCTCCGACAAGCAAGACCTGAGTTTTCCTTTTGAACCAAGCCTCTGAAGAACAGAATGTCGCCGATTGCACCCAAGGCCTGAAAATTCAGAATTTCCGAATAAGAGACGTGAGTTGCAATTTGGGAAGTTAATTTACTGTGTTGCGGTTTCTTGGGAATTAAGTTCTGTTGGAGTTGTGGATTTGGGTGAGAAATCTCTTTAAGACTCTGTACAGTCGAGTGTTGTTTGATTGACCAAAAAGGTGTGTTGCCAAACTGAAAGTCCCAGTGATAAGGATTGTGTAGTTGGGTGTGCAATTGCCGAGAGAACACCAATTTTTGTTCGGGTGAGTAATCTGCCAAATTGAGTTTGGGCTAGATTGGGGGAGTATTTGCCGAGAGTGTTTGCGGAAGTGTCGTTGGGTGATTACTTTAAAAGAAAATAGAAATATCGACTATGAGACTCGACATTGGGATATTTGACGGAAAATGGGGTTTCACCATTTGGAAAAAGAAAATGAGGGTTTTGCTTTCTCACCATAAGGTGGTTTTGGCGCTGAAACCGGATCCAGAAAAGTTGCCAAAGATGGAAAAGGAAGCGAAGGACGAAATCCTGGAAGAGGCGTACAACTTGATCTTCCTCCACTTGGGAGACTCGGTCATCAGAAAAGTTGATGGAATGGACACGACCATTCAACTTTGGGGTAAACTCGAATCTCTTTATTCTGTTATTTTTGCACCAAATTTAGTGTTCTTAAAATGAAATTTTTTTAATTACAAGATGGACACTAATAAGTCAATAGATGATAATTTGGATGAATTCACGAAAATGACTCAAATCCTTAAAGGAACTGACCAAGCCCTAGGAGACTCTAGCGAAGCTATGATTCTATTAAATGCACTGCCTGAAGAATATAGTGTCGTTAAGAACTCTCTACAGTACATATGAGTTGTACCTAGGCTAGACTTGGTGATATCTGGTATAAGGGCTAGAGAGATAGAACTTAGAACCAGTAGGAGAGGTGGAGCGAACTTATTCGTGAAAGGAAAAATGAAAGGAAATATAATGGTCCGAATAATCATCAGACTAATAACCAAGAACCTAAAGGGAAGAAAAAGAATAAACATGATAAGAATAAAGACAGTGGGAAGAAGTGCTATCATTGTGGGAAGATGAGACACCTTAAAACGAAACTGTTATAAGTTCATTAGGGAACAGAAAAATGAAGGCAGCGCCACTGTGGCTGCTGAAAATGGGTCGATGTGCCTATCTGAGGCATTGACTGTGTCTAGTGATCACATTAGTAGAGAATGGATTCTGGACTCCGGTGTTCTTTTCACATGAGTCCATATAGGGACTGGTTTGTCAACTTTAGAAATTCTGACCAAGGCACAGTGTATATTGGTAATGACAATACTTGTAGGATACAAGGAGTGGGGGACATAACACTTAAACTCCATGATGGTAAAGTTAGGATACTTACTGACGTTAGATGTAGTACCTGACCTGAAATAAACCTGATATCATTAGGAACACTAGATGAATTAGGTTTTACATATAAAGCCCACAATGGGAACATGGACATATCTAAGGGTAAGAAACTGATCCTAACTGGTATAAAGAGAAATGGATTGTATGTTCTAAATGGCCAACATGTATTCTCGGATAAACCCATTTCTGCTTTAACTTCTAATGTTGATATGACTAATATGTGGCACTTGAGACTTGGCCATATAGGCCAGAAAGGAATGCAGGTACTCAGTAAGCAGAGACAATTTGGAAAGGACCAGTTGAAGCCACTTGAGTTTTGTGAGATCTGTGTGTTGGGCAAACAGACAGACAGAGCTTCCCAACTGGAATTCATTTGTCAAAGGCGAGTCTGGAGTATCTACATTGTGATCTGTAGGGACCAGCAAAGGTCCAGATTCATGGGGGTAAGAAATATTTCCTCTCTATTGTTGATGACTACAGTAGGAAGGTATTGACATTCTTACTAAAATCAAAGGATGAAACTTTGACTAAATTTAAAGAATGGAAAGTATTGGTAGAAAATCAAACTAGTAACAAAGTAAAAGTCTTGAGAACTGATAATGGCTTAGAATTTTGTAATACTGAGTTTGATCAATATTGTACTAGTGAGGGTATCCTAAGACATAAGACTGTTAGAAACACCCCTCAACAGAATGGAGTTGCGGAAAGAATGAATAGAACCCTATTAGAAAAGATCAGATGCCTTTTATTCTCTTCCGAACTTCAGAGGGCCTTTTGGGGTGAAGCCCTCAATACTGCTACTCATTTGATTAACCTTAGCCCTAATAGTTCCGTTCAGTTTAAGAGCCCAGAAGAAATCTGGTCTGGTAGGGCTCATAAGCTTGCCCACCTTAGAGTGTTTGGCTGTGGAGCTTATGCTCACCAGTCCGTAGGTAAACTTGAACCTAGGTCAATCAAGTGTGTTTTCTTAGGATATCAAGAAGGGACAAATGGGTATAGGTTATGGGAAAGAGAGTCACCTGGAGTCAAAATCATAGTTAGTCGGGATGTTATATTCAATGAACTTTTTTTTCCATGTAAATCTATTAACAAGAATACAGGTGCCTTAGAAAAGGATCTAGCAGATTTTGATCTTGTAGGTGGAGCTCAGATGCAGGTGGAGCCAGTGACATCAAGGACCACTGATCAAGTTGGTGACATGTCAGGCACGGAGACATCTGAGGACACCCAGCCCAAAAGGAATAACTTGGAGGAAAACAGAAATGAAGTAGCAGAGATACAAGAACAAATTGAAGAAGACACAGTAGATCAACTGGATCAAACTGAGCAGCATGATGAAACACCACAAGACACATTGGCCAACTACCAGCTAGCAAGAGACATAAGTAGGAGGCATGTAAGGCTTCCTACCAGGTATGATTACTCAACTAATGATTTGTATTTCTGTGCATTAATATCAAGTCATGAAATTAATGGGGTTGAGCCTGCTAGCTTAGGAGAGGCATTAAAGTCTACCCATAAACTTAAATGGGAAGCGGCTATGGAAGATGAGATGTCTTCTCTTAGGAAAAACCAAACTTGTACTTTAGTTCCTAAACCTAAAAACCAGAAGTTGGTTGAGTGTAAGTGGTTGTTTAAGGTCAAAGAAGGACTACTGCCTAGTGACCCTGTTAGGTTTAAGGCCAGACTTGTAGCAAAAGGATTTACTCAACGGGAAGGGGTAGACTATAATGAAATTTTCTCACCTGTAGTTAAATTTAAAACTATTATAATGATGTTAGCTCTAGTAGTGCAGTATAATCTTGAATTAGAACAATTAGATGTGAAAACTGCTTTTCTACATGGGGAATTAGAAGAGAAAATTTACATGTCTCAGCCTGCGAGTTTCATTGATAAAAACCATCCTGAGTATGTTTGTCTGCTTAATAAGTCCTTATATAGTCTTAAACAATCACCTAGGCAATGGTATAAAAGATTTGATACATTTGTGCTTAGTATTGGATTCATAAGGAGTAAATATGATAGTTGCTTCTATTTCATGCTTGATGAAAAATGTCTTGTGTATATGTTATTGTATGTTGATGGCATGCTTCTAATCTCTGAATCAATGAATGCTATTAACAATCTTAAGAAGCAGTTGAACAGTGAGTTTGACATGAAAGACCTAGGTAGTGCAAAGCGAATCCTAGGTATGACCATTGATAGAGATAGAAGTAAGAATTGTCTTAAAATACATCAGTCCACTTATTTGCAAAATGTAGCATCTAGATTTGGGGTAAGTGGCTGTAAACCTGTTAGTCAGCCGCTTGCGAGTCATTTTATTTTGTCTAAGTCACAAAGTCCTGCAAATAGGTCTGAGGTGATTAAAATGGAAAATTTACCTTATGCAAATGCTATAGGTTCTGTGATGTATGCCATGATTAGTACTAGACCTGACTTGTCATATGCTGTATCTTTATTGAGTAGGTTTATGTCTAATCCAGGTGGAGCACACTGGAGTGCTTTGCAATGGTTGTTAAGATACTTAAATACTACTGTTGATTATGGCTTATGTTTTAACAAATCTAACGCTTTAGATTTGGTAGGGTATGTTGATTCTGATTTTGCAGGTGACAGAGACTCGAGAAAGTCAACCACAGCTTACTACTTCACACTTGGTGGAAATTGCATCAGCTGGAAGTCTAGCTTGCAACCGTTGGTCACACTCTCAACTACCGAAGCGGACTATATAGCCATAACTGATGTGTTCAAGGAAGCAATTTGGCTTCAGGGTATCTTAACCGAAATACAACAGCTGTAGGGTAAGACAGTTGTGTATTCTGACAGTCAGAGTGCAATACATCTGAGCAAGAATCCAGTACATCATGAGAGAACCAAGCATGTGGATGTGAAGTATCATTTTGTGCGGGAAATCATCTCAAGTGGTAAGATTGAGATTAAGAAGGTTCCAACTGAAGATAACCCATCTGACATGGGGACAAAAATAGTGACTGCTGCCAAACTCTCCCACTGCATGAAGCTGTTGCACGTGGGGGTTGGCTGACCTTGCAGCCGACATTAGCAATGATGGAAGTATGTGAGTTTGCTGTGCTATCTTGACCTTAATGTGTCCTTGTGTATGATTGAGAGTGATGGATGTTTTTGGGCTTCAAGGTGGAGATTGTAAAATGTGAAGCCTTATCATCCGTTGGATAAGGGACACGTGGCGCAATCCCGTTGTCCCAATTACTTCAATTTTCCAATCATATATAATGGGTGTTTAGGTTGAGAATTAGTTAAGGTTTTTCATTAATATTTTTCTCCTATTTTTTGGCTAAGTGTTAAGCCTTGTTCTTAGTCCAAGTTAGTGTAATCTTCAATTGGTAATTTGAGAGATTGACACTTTTAGAGATTATGGTTTATTGAGTGATTTGGGGAGATTAATATTTGTAAACGGATTCAAGATTCTTGTGTAATCTTGAAAGTGATTAGTGCAGCGAGCTCCTTGTTCCGGAGTTCAACGTGGATGTAGTCGAGAATTTTTCCGGCGAACCACGGTAAAATCTTGCGTTCTTGATTGTCGATTAATTTGGGTAACGAACGAATTTGCGATCAAATTCAACAGTGGCTAATTATGATTTATGAGGCTGCTGAGATGCTGAACTGATTTTTGGTGATTGCTGGGCATATTTATGGCTTATATGCATGTCTTTGGGGTTACGAATGTGATTTCTGATTTCTTAAAAGTCTTGGGATAATGGGTTTGTGGTTGGTTAATTGAAGTTTGTGGTTTTGTTGACGATGTAGAGTGGTATGAAGTTCATTCATTTTGCGAGAACTTGTGTAACCTGTAATGTTTGCTGTAAAATATGAATATCTTTTGCTTGCTGTAAAATATGAATATCTTTTGCTTGCTGAGTCATGAAAGGGTAAGCCATTTTTTCAGGAACAATTATGTAAAGGCAGAGTGTAAGGGAGTACCAGGCTTTTAACTCTAAGTGGAGATATTTTCAGCTACATAACTCGTCCAACTTCACCCAATTTTCAACATTTCAAGAAGAGAATCAAAGCCTCCTTTAGCAACAGTTAAGGATCTGGAGCGCTTTTTGGTTTATTAGGGTGCTAATGATTTTGGTGGTTATGCATTTCAAAAAAAAAATAAAAATAAAGCAATATGATAATCACAACAAAGATGGTTTAAACATGTGCTCTAAGTGTTTCCATGAGGAAAAAAATTATTGACATGTGTCAAACGAGGTTAGAGAAGATTTAAGTTGATATGGACGGAAACGATAAATAAAGACTTAGATTTTACCGTTATTAATGAGATAATAGTTTCAGATTGAGCAAAACAACGTAAAAGTTTTATGTAGCTGACCTCATCTAATAAGAAAATATATTTTTTTTATTTTTTTCCAAAAATTATGCTTACAATTTGTATTATTTTCCCCCTTAAGTTAGAATTATAGTATTTATGTACAATGAACTTATCACTAATTCCTTTACTAAATCAAATCAAATAATTATGAAATTAGATAGGCTAAAGATGCGATGGATGACACTGTTTGAGGTTGTTAAATGGTTGGTGGTGTTTTGGAGGTATTACGAAATAATTTAATTACAATAAAATATAAGTTTTGATTTGTTTTATTTGTTTGTTCTTTTCCCCCCCTTTAATATTTTCTAGATAATAAATGATAAGCAAAGTTTGATGATAATAAGCTTTTCTGGAATATTAGACGTTTAGTTTACTTAAAACATGTGTGAGCAAACGCCGTAGACATATAATTAACCTAGAGTGAAAAGGATGGACGACTTTAAAATATTCTCAATTGATAAGAATGTCTAATTCAAAAAAAAAATATTAAAAGAATCATTTAACAATCCAATTATAACTCAACATCAGATTAAAATATCATTGGTAAGAAACAAACGATAATTAATCAATTAATTAACCCTAGCCATGCAGAACACGTGATTGAGGTACCATCCCCATGCAGATGCAACAGCGAAAATACCACAAAAAAAAAAAATATATATATATTGAGAAAAAGTAGAAATGGAACTAAATGGCGGCTAAGCGTGAGGCTCACGTGAGGTTTCAAAATAATGCAGACTGCAGCGTCGGCTTATCACTGCTTTGAAATCACAAAACCGAATATGAGATCCCAAATCTTGTTTGAATTTTAAGGTTAATTCTAAGTCCCATCGACTCTTAAGGAACCAAAAAAAAAAAAAAAAACTTTGTAAGTTGCAACGAACAATGATTAACCATCTTCGGTGTTGATGTCCAATCACCGTCTCTGATGAAGAAACGATAGCGGCTGGGAAAAGGGTAATGGATCCGACAGAGATTTGAAACACAGGCGAAACTGACACACTGACAGCTGCCTGTGTTTTTTTTTTTTAATGAAATGTACGTGTAATGTTGTTATCCAGTTAGGACAAATAATTAATTATATAATAAAAATAACACTTTTAACTCTCATCTTTGGACTCTTCTCCTTCAATTAAATTTCTTTGATTTTGATAAGATTCTGTATGGGCAACGCAAATTATAATATCATAGCCCATCATTATTATGACACATTCGTTAGTTATGCTTCCCCTTATTTACCTTGAGCAATAAATTGATTCAAGACCTTAATTTGGGTATTTTTTTTTTCAAAATTTTTTAACTTTTGGTTAACAATTTATAATATCAATGATCAAAGAGAAATAAACCTAATTTAATGGTTGTAAGTGGATTATATGTATATCTTTCTCGATTCAGTAGATCTATGTAATAATATACATGATGATCAACTTAATTAATTTTTGCGCATGTATAATTTTATAGAAATAATTTCGCATGTGAGAGCATATCATATGAAGAAATATAATTTTGAGAACTTGGCACATGGCGACGTCTGAAAGCTGTAAATAATACAAGAACGTAACGCTCATCGATGGATTCCAATCTTAGAAAATTGAAAAACAAAACGAGAGTGAATGTGGAAGCAAATGCTACATCTTGCCCAATTATTCAACCAAATTAGAAATTAACTAATATAAAACCCGCACTTTGTACGGATTCAATACACATATTTTTTTTTGCCTATACACGTATATATTATTTGACGGATTATCTGTGATATTATTTAAAAATTAATCGGATTGTACAATATATTTTTTTAATATAATAAAGTTCTTATTTAATAGATTTATTAATTTAATTTTATAATTTAATTATAATTTTTAATTGTAATATGATAGTATAATATATTTTCTTATTATAATACAATTATTATATATAATATGTATTTTTATTGTAACAAGTTTATTATTTAATACAAAATTAATTTTGAAAATATTTTAATTTTATAATTTAATAATAAAAAATTAATTGTAGAGGTTAATTGTAGAGATTAAGTGCCTCATATGCTTTTTTATTTTATTGAGAGATTATAATATATTTTTTCTTATTATAATAGGTTTATTTTTTTTTTATTTTTTTAATATAATAATAATAATAAAATATTAAAATATTAATTAATTAATTAAATTAATAGGTTTCTTATTTTAATAGCAGATTATTATTTTTATATTGTAATAGATTTCTTATGTTAATAATTTATTATTTTAATTTTATAATTTAATAATAAAAAATTAATTGGAGAGATATTTTAATTTTATAATTAATAATAAAAAATTATTTGTAGAGATTAGATTAATTATAGATAATTTAATAGCGTTTTTATTTTAATTTTAATAGGATAGTCTAATATGTTTTCTTGTTATAAAGAATTCTTATAAAACTATAATATGTATTTTTATTGTAATATGTATTTTTATTGTATAAATATATTAATTTAATTTTATAATATTAATATGAAATCGTCACATGACGTGATGAAGATGTTTACAAATATTTTATAATATTAATATTATATATATGTGTGTGTGGGGGGGGGGGGGGATTTCCTTGTCATAAAACTAAATATAATTATAATAAGATGGGTATCAGTTTGTTCAAGTTTAAAGCATATAAATACATACCTATCAATGAATTATGAGATCAACTGTCCAAAAATTAAGAAGCATATTACTACCTAACAAATCAAATTGAGACAATGACTTCTCATGTACATTGATATAACTTTACCTAAAATTCGGTACCAATAACAATAATAATACGGGTAGAAAATTTTCTAGAAGGACGATGTTAAAATTTTTATAGCATATACATACTTAACAAAAATATTAATAATGAAAAAAAAAGAGAAGATTCGAGAGATCGAGAAATGAGAAGTAAGTGTGAATTACATGCACAATATTTTCAAAACTTCGGAAACGTTCATATCATTAGAAAATTGTAATAATATTAGTTAATTATCTGATTGCGATTTTCACACGTTATAAAAGTGCATGTATCGCTCAAGTAATATAAAAAATATCGATCTCATAAAGACTTATTATTAAACTTATTAATACTAAAACTAACCGTACTTTGTTAAAACTAAACAATTGAAGAAAGATATATTGATCGAAACTAATTTGACCAATAAGTTAAGTAAGCAGCAAATGTATGAATTTGGAGAAACTTACGCGAGAAAAAACATATAGGGTTGTAACTTCACCCAAACACGCAAACAGTTGGTTATTGTACTTTTGATTCAATTGAGTTATTGTTATGGATTATTAACCTAGTACGCTAATTTATTTACAAGTCTCTTCCGATGGTAAGGTAGAAACACTTAACTTGATTCAATTACCTATATTTTTATTATAATTAAATTATGTCAAACTCATTAAGTTCAAGTCATAATATTAGCTACGCATGCCCTGTATATTCCTATCCTGCACAGAAATATATTCATTAAGAATTACGATCACTTGTTATTATTCCCAAGACTAAACCCAAATTCACCTTTTCAAATTCCTAGGAGTTTACCACACTTATTCTATTGTTGGCAAGGTAATAAAACGCATTCAATACAAAAAATAATAAATAATCTAATAACAAACCCAAAAGAATAAAAAGATACAAATTAAATTAAGAGATGTGCTTAACAATCATTACAACCATTTATTAATGATTTAATTACACGTGATTGTCGTTGAACGCAAACTAATCAGTAATACAAAGCAAGTATTAGTTCCATTTTTATTGGCATGTGTCCGTGACAAAACAAGTTCAATTGAGTTGTAATCTATCGTGAAGATCTTTATGTAATTGGACTGGTTTTTGGCTGCTGTGCATCAGGCATGCGTTCATGGTGCGTTCGAACGTGTGACGTTAGTGGCACGTTCTGTTTTGGGTTCAAACGAGATCATTCCAGAGAGCAAACGTTTGAGGCACGTTCTTATTGGGTTCGAACGTGATCATTCCAGAGAGCATCCGTTCATTGTGCGTTCGAGTGGCGTTTGAACGAGTCTTTCCAGTAGGCACGCGTTCGTGGTGCGTTCGAGTAAACGTTCGAACGCCAGTCGTATTTTTCAGCCTTTTGCCTTTGAAAAACCCTAGCTTTTCACCCTACTTATAAATAGAACTTGTAGCCATAGTTGAAGCACTGTTCATTTGAGCCAAAATCTCTCAAAGCTTTCAACCTTTATTGAATCCACCTTGAAGACTCTTTTCATCTTCTTGTATTCTTTGTTAAATGTGTGATTCAATCTTTGATAAACCTTCAACACAACTTAATCCAAAATTTCTAACCCTTTAGAGTTCTTTAGGAGGAAGTTTGGTAGTCGGAGTTCCGGCATCAGAGGTGATATAATCTACTCAGAGACTTCAGAGGTTCTGAAGAAAACCGTGGGTCGCGGGCTTAAGGAGTTGCCTTGAGTTCTTGCAGTATTGAGGTACTTGAGTCGGTGGAGTTGCCACCATAAGTCTTGACCATCGCTGTAAGTTTTTCTCTATATGGTGGATTGAGCTGGAAGCTGATATACCCGAAGTGATTTTTTACTCGCACAAGTTTTCCACTTCGTCACTAAAATTATTGTGTTAATTTTGTGTGGTTGATTTATTTTTCCGCAATTTATATTTTTCTTTGAATTAATATTGTGGATTTTATTGCTATTGGTTGACATTGAAATTACCTGTTGAAATTCCATAATAGCAGTAATTAGGACTTGTCTTGTTTATTATTTGTAATTCCGCATAGGGTCAGAACCTAGGCTAATCGCGAATTTTCATCAAGATTTCATGAAAATAAACTGAAAGAAAAAGGGTAGAAAGAACTCGTATTGAGATCTCCTGCTTCGATCTTCAGTACTAGTTGAGAGTCTGGTTCTTGCCTTACTCTGGGGGGTTTTCTCTGCTTTGTGGTGTCCAAAAGTTTGATATTTTATGGTTTGGACGGACTTATTATTTTATATGGGCTAATGAGAGTTTTCCTTATTAAGAAATAAGAGTTCTTCACGTACCAAGAATCGCGGTTGCGTCTTGACGTGCATGGTCATGCGTCGAGACGCTAGCTGCTTTACTTGGACATCATAACGCGCATATACATGCTTCGCGACGCGCGTAAAAATTTATTTTATGTCTCAAAATTACACTGGGCCGCGTTGAGACGCCGATGTACGTGTCGCGACACGCAGCTTGAGGTCTGGAATATGGCCTGATTTGGCTCTGATTTTGCCGATTTGTCACTCAATAAGTCAGCTTTAGTCGTAATTTCATATTAACGTATAAAACATACCCAAAACACATCAAAACGTTCATAAAGCTCGAGATAACCCACAAAATACGAAATAGATGGACAATAAATATAAATATATTGACCGCTCATCATTATCAATGAGACTAAGTTTTATATTCATTATGATATAAAATAATTTGAAGGGCTAATTTTGAATCAAATCTAAACCCACTTTGTCCTATACCCAAAGTCGGCCTTGGGCATATGCCTAATAGCAATACTATGACCCCCAATTAATTAGCTTAAGACCCTAATTTTAAGGGCCCCATTTTATGTAATTTTAATTTAATATTTTTAATTTAAGAAGTAGTGAAAATATTCAGGGAAATGAGCATAACGTGAATAATAGAGAGAGAATGGGAAAGCTTGTGTTTAGAGAGGGAAACTCTAAGATTCTAATTTCCAAACGGAAATAAAATAAAAAAGAAAACGTCTCAAAATTTTACTTTGTCTTGAACCCTTAGAGCCGGCCTTGGCTATATCTAGTATCTACTAGTTTTGAAGGAGTTTGTCCATGAGGGCTGGGGGCTAAAAGGACCTTTATAATTTTTAAAAAATAGATCGAAACTTTTCCATAGAGTTTCTAATTTTTATCAGTTATCATATATATATATATATATCAAATTTTGTACCAAACGCTACAATAATCGACCATTTTCTTTTGCGACAGGGATAAGTTTTTAATGTTTGGACAATACAGGGAAATAGAGTACATTATGAAAACTACATGAGGAGGTAATGGTCAAAAGTTGAAAATTGTTAGGGGGGAAATGTCATTTTCCATTTAAAAAATGAATAATTCCGTATACTGATATAAATTGATTCTTTAAATATTGTTCCCATGCTTCAGTTCAAATTGTACCTTGGCTCAATAATTTTATACACAAGGGTGAATTTCGTAAGAAATGAATGCTGAAATGGACCACCACGAATCACATTTAAAAACATAAACATTAGACAACAAATTGACAGGCGGTTTATATCGTTACTGAATCAAGGAATGGATGTTTGACAGTGAAAAGAAAATAAATAAATAAATAAATAAATAAATAAATCATCAAACACGTGAATAGCCACGTAGAGAATTGTTATAACTTTAAGAATAAGTATAATTATGAATATTTAATGCCCCTTTTAACCCTCCCATCAAAATTTTCGGGCTACTTGGGGAAAAAAAGGTAACAATGACATAATGATTTTAGCCTGGAGATAATTTTGTTGAGCGTTTTGTTGCCATTGAGGTGAAAACAGCACCTTTTCCAAAAACGCCAGCAATAATTTTCCTGAGAAAGAGCATCATTTTCGATAATGGACACATACTCACCGTTAAACATTCATTAAAGGCTAAATGGAATCAAAAGTGTCACAACTAGCTAGCACGTTTATTAAGTGATAAAATTGTTTCGTTTTCCTAGGGTTTTGTGAAAACGTTACTGATGGAAACCCATCAAGCATGAACAAAGGCTCACGTGGCTTGAGTATAGAACACAGAAGATGACTTTACATTAAAGCTTTGCATGGAGCGGCCAGGAATTTTGAGGTATTTAAGCGAGTTTTTAAATATGTGTTTTTTTTTTTTTTTAATCGATAAATGACTTGTAAAAATAATATATAAAAATAATATTATATGTTTAAATATTATTTTACAAAAAAAAAAAAGATCATAATTTTATTTTAAATTTTTAAATTTTAACCAACCACCTATGTGCCGTCTATGTGGATCATCCTAGACCCTCCTTTTTGAGATTTGAATGCTGGACATATCATATATCGTCATTTTCAGAAATTAGAATATTGTCCTTGTTTGATGACTTTGGGTGTGATGGTAAGAATTTCTTGTCTTAATTGGGATATTGACTGTTCACAGTTTCTATTGATAGGAGACCAGAAACAGGTCTCAATAATTCTGGCAAATCTATAATGAGTAAATCGACTGATGATAAAGACAAGTCCAAATTCCCATTTTTCAAAATTAAATTCAGCTTGTAGCATGTGCAAGTCATTTCAGTAGCATCTGATCTAATAGGTATGCATTTATTTATTTATTTTAGAGAAAATTCGGTCGAGTTAGCACATTATGTAGTGATTGAAGCCCAAGTATTTGCAATTTTAAAAAGATGAAGAATTACTTTTCATAGACCCAAATCTTTTTTTAACATGGTATAGGAAGTTCTATATTCATGATCATTTATGATATGCAACTAATACACATGGGCTTGATTGAGTGGTTTTTATTAAAGATAATAAAAAGTTTGGGCTTTGCCAATAATCGGACCCGAGCATATTTGGGTCTGGTCTGGCTCGGGTTTTTTGGAGAAATATTTTTTATTTTTAAAAAAAATTCTAATATTTAAAAAGGGGAAAATGTTAGAGTGTACAAAACCTTACAAAAAAGAATTTAAACGATTTTATTATTATTATTTTTTAAATATGTTTGCACAATTTTATGTTAATACGCGTGTAAGGTTCAAACCTCCTGAGACACAGTCTCAGAAAGGGGTGATTGATTCCAAGAAAATGCCTCCAAAGGGCACAAACACACAAATTACAGCCCTAAAAGTTACAAAGCTAAGAAATTAAACTACTTGCTCATTTCGAGACTTTTCATTTTTTGTCCCTTTTCTTTCTTTCTACACCTGAGCCTTTTATAGTGCATGGTCTCGCTGATCGCCCAAAACGGTTTCGCCATCTTCAGCTTATTAACCCCCACGTTTCCTACTCGTGTGTAACTGCTGGATTATGCGTGTAATCGCTGGATCGTGCGTGCAACCGCTTGGTAACTTGCTAGATCGTGGGGGTTACCGCCAGTTTGTGCAAATTACAATAACCGTCAAATGACTCCTCATAACTGACCAATCGCATGGTACCCTCGCATATTTATTCTCTTTACTTGTTGGCAGTTTTTCTTTCGTTCTTCATGATTCTTTACCCATTCCTCGCATCGTCCTGAGTTGAGCCTTTCTGGGTCGAATCATTCTTCCTTCTTCATCCCGAACAATGCCATGCCTTTTCGTCATTTGAGTCTTTTTCTTCATATTTATTCTCTTTAAATGTTTGCCAATTTATAAGAAAATTGGATGAGAAGCTTATCTCTGACGCATAGATGTCAATCAAGCCGTTACATTTTGTAAATATTATTATCTATTTGTATTTATCTAATAATTGTGATTTATTTTGTTATTTTCTCCGACAGGATCCAGACTTTTTGACTTTCACGATATATTTACTGTTTAGCTAATAATTGTCATTTGACAGGTACTAGTGCTATTATTACTAACCCTTTTTCAGGTTCTATAAATTCAGCTCGTTATTGCACTCTTGAAGACATCCAAATTTGAGAAAGAAATACATAAAAAAAATGGAAGCAACTTCAAGAAGATGAGTTGTTAACATCTGTGTGTTTTGCGGTACTAGTGTTGGTTCTAAACCAGAGTTCGTTGAAGCAGCACATGAATTGGGTAGTCATAGCTGATAGAAATATGCACTTAATATATGGCGGTGGCAATCTTGGACTAATGGGGTACGTTTCAAGGGCTGTACATGAAGGAGGTAGTCAAGTTCTGGGAATCATCCCAAAACATTTGGCAGAGGCGAATCTTATAGGACCATTAAACAGAGAGGAACTTATCGTGCCAGGTATGTCTGAACGACTGGTTGAAATGATTAACTGTGTTGATGCTTTATTGTTTTGCCAGGTGTCTTGTGTACGATGAAGGATATTTTTACAGTACTATCTTGGGCGAACTTGAACATACATTAGAAGCCGATTGAACTATTTAATGCTGATGGATTTTTTGACTTTCTTTGTGTGTTTCTTGATAATGCCCGGAGAAATGGGTTCGTGTCAAAACCTGTAAAAGATATCATCTTCACTGCCAGAAGTGCCCATTAATTAATTGACCAACTTTTAGCCTTTGAACCATAAATTGACCATATCCTTTCCAAGATTAATTGGTCTGATAATGATCGTGGTAAAAAGCGCCGGATAAATCTAGATTTTAATATTTAATTTTATTTTTAAGATGTAGAATTTCAACTAATCAGGTACTGTTTTCTAAACTCTTCTTCTATTTTTTAGACATATGGGGACAATGTCTCAATTAAGTTTGGGGGAGGGGAATAGTTGACTAGTATTTTATTTTTATTATGGGGTTTATTGATTTTTAGTCAAAAATTTTCCAAAAAAACAATTCAAAAAAATTATTAAAAAAATAAAAAAAAATTGTTTTTGTTTTTAACTTGACTAATCAGATGAAATTGGTGTGAGATAGCTGAATAAAGAATTTCAACTACTGAGACGTATCTCAACTTATTTCGTAACAAGTTAATTTTTGTTTATTCCTTTTGAATTATTTAATTTGTAAATTCTCCATAATACTGATTAAATTGGATATTCATATGTTCAGTTGACAGGTATTGTCAACATGCATGGTAACATACAGCCATGAGTTGTAATTGAAAAGTTTGTAATATTCAGTGCTATAGTTTAATTGGAGGAAACATCTAAAAAAAAACGATGGAATAAAAAAATTACATCTGAAATCCGAGTAATTAAGTCATTAAGGGTGTCTTAACACCTAGTGCCCTGAAGCCAACTAGCTTGAGAGTCACTGGCCTAAAACTCGCTACATGGATTGAAGATGTTAAAAAAAAAAGATATCTGAAACCCGAATAATTAAGTCTGTAAGGGTGTCTTAACATCTAGTGCCCTAAAGCCAACTGGCTTGGGAGTCACTGTCCCAAAGCTCGCTACATGGATTAAAGATATTGTAAAAAAAATAAATAAATAAAATCAAAGAAAATTCATTGCTAAAAAAATGTGAATTCTGATATAACTTTAGGACAAAAATATTACTCTCTTTTCAACTACACTTATGAATATTGTGGGCACAATGATTTGATTAATGCATTGTTTGTTGTGTATATGGAGAATGATAAAAATAATCGGAGAATTTACTTATTTGGTTGTTTAGAAAGAAAGAAAACAACTATTAACTTGGATAAGAGTTTCACTTGTTTAGTCACTAACTTATTTATCTTTTTTCTTTTGTGTGCATTTGACGTTTGTGGGTATCGTCGATGTAAGCCCTCACGAGACTACAACTCGTCCACTAGGGACACCTAGGGGTTTAAAGGCTTGTTGCATATGCTAAATGCAACCGTGATCCCTACAAAAGTGACTTAGTTTAATTTTATTTTAAAGTTGTTTATTGTATTTTATTTTGTTATTTTGCTCGAGGACTAGCAAGATGTTATGTTTGTGGGTGTGATAAGCTGTATATATATATATATCAGTATTTATTGTCCATTTGACTTAATATTTTGTTTAGTTTCTCGACTATTGTGAATTTTTTTATGTGTTTTGTGTTATTTTACAGATAAATAAAGTTTCGAAACTCACTGAAATTAATCGGGGCTAAAACGGTAAAATTCGGATAAAAAATGGCAAATTGGGAAAAATTTTATTCACGCGTCGCGACACGTAACATCATTTGCGTCGCGACGCGCCATAATTATGCATCCTGCCGACATGTGTCATCGATGACATCATCACTGAAGCCCGCATCGCGACACAGAACCCTCAACGCGTCGCGACGCTAAGCCAATAATTTTGCCGACAGCCACGTGTCATCATCGCGTCGAATCACCGGCGCGTCACGACGTGCAAGTGTTTTGCGTCATGACTCTCGGGGTAAAATTTTACCTATAAATTGAAGCTGAAATCAGAAGGAAAATTCATACCTTCTTCTGGGGATTTCCTTAAGAATACTAAGAAGATTGTATCTTGTTTGTTTATTTACAGCTTTTTATATTTAATTTTTATTTAACGTAATAGTTCTTTCTTCATTTTACTTTTCAGTATGAAGAGGTAACTCCCTTCTGCTGGGGTGAAGGGTAAAGCTTTTATTACTAATATTTAGATTAATCTCTCTTAATTATAATACATAAACTATTTTAAAACCTGACTAAATTGGATATCGCCTTATGGTCGGTTGGAATTAATCAGAAATCTGACTTAATCAGGATATCGCCTATATGGTCGGTTGGTAATATCATGCAAAATTTATATATTATAATAATGGAGATATCTAAATTAGAAGTAATAAAAGTGGATCTTATAACCCTAGTATTTTCTTTATTGTTTATTTTATCTTTTTAATTTCTAAGCTTTACTTTATGTAATTTACTTTATTTAAGTTTTTACTAGTCCTAGATATGTGTTATAAGTAAATACCATATATTGGGTTGTGATGAATTCCAATATCACCGGTTTATAATGAGTTATTTTATGACTTGGGTAATATAAATGTTTATTTATTGAGTCTTAAGCTTAATACTTCTTGTTAATTGGCCATTAATAAGACTGATTTGGTAAACTTAAAATAAACTTGACGAAAGAATTTTAGGTTTCAACCTTAGACTCAATAGCTCACGATCTCACATCGGGCCATGGTGACCTTTAGGTAGATTTTCTTTTAAGATAGACATATACCTGTCGGGCGGGGGTAGCCACAATTTGAACTTAAACTTAATGAATTCAGGTAACTTAGTTAACATAGACATATGATTAATTGGGTTATTTGAGTGTTTGCATTTGACCATCGATAGAGGCTTTTGCATAATTTCGTGTTCCAGGTTAATAAACTGATATATTGCACAAACATGAGATAACCACTTCATATTTAAAAGATATTGGAAGGATTCACAACCCTAGATAGTTTAATAATATTTAATTTTTCTTTCATCTACATTCGCATCGTTTTATTTACTTGTTTTAGTTTAAAATCATCATCCAATCAACAAACCAATATATTAGGTACTCGCAAATATTTAACTTCATAAATTGATAGCTAAGGTATTAAGTCCTCGTGAGATCGATACATTATATACTATTTGGGCGATACGTGCGCTTGCGTTACGTGAATGATTTCACCGATCAAAAGTCAGAAAAATTAAGAAGCTTTATTCATTTCCCTGCAACAATCTTCCTAGTCATTTATCTCGGTCAAATTGTTTCAACAAATTGAAAGCCAATGCAAAGAAAAAATAGAGGCCCATTGTTCAATCTTCCTCTCATTCTTTGCCTGGAAACTCCTCAAATCCTTTTGAAGTTTTTGAAGTCCAAGACAGTGATATAATCAGATGCAACCTTAATTTTGCACCTGATCCAGAAGTTTCACCGTGAGATCTTCCTCTGCCCGGACTTGATCCTATTACTGAAATTGACAAAACCATTAACGTGGGGATTACTTTGGGGCTCAAGCATGAGAAGTGTAATGTGGAGCTTAGAAAAAAATTGGTTGAAATTATCATCCGAGATTATTCTCCTCTAATAATAGATAGAGAGGACTCTCCATTAGTATAAAGCAATCCGTATTGAAAAAGAAAATAAGGAAGAATGAAGTTTATTCAGCTCTAATTCAAGAGACTAAGTTATCCGGTCATGTTGACAGTCGGTTTGGGGAAATAATTATGGGAACCTCAGATGTTGGATTCATTGGTTCAGTGGCTGTAAATGGGTCTGGTGGCATGATTATTCTCTGGGACAAAAGTTTATTTTCAGTATCTTCTTCCCTTGCTATATTTGTAACATCTATGCTTCGTGCAGTGCTAGTGATCAATTAATTATGTAGGATTCTTTGGTTTCAATGATTCAATCTCTTAATTATCCCAAACATAGAAGTCTCTCAGCATGTTCTATTAGATTTTCAAAAATGATTGAGGATATTGGTCTAGTTGATATTCCTCTAATTGGTAGAAATTTTACATGGTAGAACTCATTCTTAGCTAACAGAATTGATAGATTTTTATTAGATCCAAGATGAATTAGTAATTTCTCGCATTCAATGCAATTGGGCTTTCCCAAAAGTGTTTCTGATCATAACCTTATTCTTCTTGATTCTACCTTGACCAATTAGGGGCCTCGTCTCTTCCGCTTTATCAATTATTGGTTGGATGACCCAAACTTTCTTCACCAAATTAGCCTGTGGTGGCAGAGATTTACATTATTTCCTTCAATACTAATAGAATGGTAAAACGATTGAGGCTTCTCCGGAAAAAGCTGATTATTTGGAACCACGTGGTCTTCGGTAATATGGATAATTCTATTAATAAGCTAGAACAGAGTATTGATGATCTAGAAGTAGAGACTAATTTTTCCTCCCATTCAATCGATCATATTACATGATTGGAATCTCTAAAACTCTAACTTTGGTCTAAATAAAATCTCGAGAGTCATTTTGGCAACAGAAGAGTAGAGCTTGTTGGTTAAAGTTGGGAGTCAATAACACTAAATTTTTTCACAATGTTGCTAATGACATATCCAAACGTAATTTTCTTGGTTCTCTAGCTAGTAAAGAATGGTACTCGGATTTCAGATCCCCAGGACATTAAAAGTGAAGTTGTCTCTTTTTTCTCTTCATTATTTTCTACCAGACCCACCATTCATTCCCTTATCCATAATCTGAACTATAAGAGGTTGAACGAGATTTCTTCTTCTTCTTTAGAAAGCCAATTCTCTCGTGATGAAATTAAATATGTTTTTTGGGATATGGAGGAGTCCAAGGCTCCAAGACCAGATGGATTCAACTTTAATTTTTTTAGGAAAGCTTGGGATATTATAAGCGACGATGTCTTTTCCATGGTTCATGGGTTTTTTACTTATAGGAAACTACCATTAGGTATTAATAATTCGTTAATCACCTTATCCCAAAAATTGATAACCCGAATTCGATGAAATAATTTAGACCCGTCTCTTTCCATAACAGTTTATATAAAATCATTGCCAAGCTCTAGCCAACCAAATTCGGCTTGTCTTAGAGGAAATAATTGGTTCAACTCAGTCTGCTTTTCTTAAAGGTAGACAGATTCTAGATGGTATCCTTATTGCCAATTAGGTAGTGAATTGGGTTAAGATACATAACGACAACTGTATACTTGTAAAATTAGACTTCGAGAAGGCCTTTGACTCTGTTTCTTGGAATTTTATTGATTTTTCATTACAAAGTATGGGCGTCGGAAAACGTTGGAGAGGATGGTTTTCGGAATTTGTTTCAACATCTAGCACAACGGTATTAGTTAATGACTCTCCTACTCGCCAATTCCCCATAAGTAGATGCCTTCGGCAAAATGATCCTATTTCCCTTTTTCTTTTCATTATAGCATCGAAGGGTCTCAATGTTCTTATTAATAAGGCAAAGAAGTTTAATTTGATTATGGATATTGAGGTGGGCTAGTTGAATTTTGTTATCACTCGTCTCCAGTTCGCGGATGACACTCTTGTCTTTTATAGTAAAGAAATTGATTCCTTACTCAATCTGAAAATGATTCTTCAATTTTTGAGCTTATTTCGGGTCTCAAAGTCAATTTTCACAAAAGCTCAATTATTTGTATTGATGGCGACCTCTAATGGGCAAATAATACGACGACACTTTTGAATTGTAAATACTCTTCTACACCTTTCAAATACTTGGGACTGCCTATCGGTGGTAATCCTAAGAAAAGTGATATTTGAGATCCGATTATTAAAAAATAAAGAGGCGTCTATGCGACTGGAAAAATAAATTCTCGTCATTCAGGGGCAGGTTAGCTCTTTTAAAATCTACTCTCTCATCCATTCCTTTGGTTTTCCTCTCTGTCTTCAAAATGCCAAATTCTGTTTCCAGCAAAATTGAAAGCTTTCTTAGAATATTCTTTTGGTCTGGGTCATATGATAGTAAAGTTCTATGCAAAGTAAAATGGGATGTGATTAAGAAGCCTCTTAAATACGGAGGATTGAGGGCTATGGATTTAAAACCTATGAATCTGACACTTTTATTTAAATGAATTTGGAAGTTCGCTGATGATAATAACTCTCTCTAAAAGCATTTGATTTACCACAAGTATGGAGGTAATTTGTTGGACTGGTTTCCAATATCTTCTCATTGTCAGTCCCCTATCGGGGCATAAATCACTAAGCTTCAGAATCTGACTTCGAACTCTGGTTTCACTGTCTTTCTCTCAATATTGGCAATGGTCTTAGAACTCAATTTTGGCTTCATAAATGGTGTAGTCCTCAACATCTCTATCAACTTTTCCCTATTTTGTTTAGGATTGCAATTAATAAAAAATTTCAGTTGCAGACTTCATTACTTCCAGCTCATCCACTTCACCTTGAAGACGTCAGCTAATGGCATCTGAAAATGAGGATCTGGTATCACTTTTCCAGATTATCAATAGTTGCACACTCAAGCCTGATATTGCGGATTCAGTAATCTGGTTAAGCAGCCCCGATGGTTTTTTGTCTGTTGCTGTTACGAAACCCTTGTGAATCCCAACTCTCTTCAAATCTGGAAGTTCCCATTTATTTGGAAGAGTGCTGCCTCTAAAAAGGCACAAATATTTTGTTGGCTTTTCATTCAAGGAAAAATTCAAACAAAAGACTTCCTCTTCCGAAGAGGTATCATTAATGCCAATTCTCTCTCTTGTATTCTCTGCAATGATGACATTGAATCCACTAATCATCTTTTGTTCTCATGCACGTTTGCTTGGATGATTTGGTCGTGGTTTTTTAATTGGTGGGGCTTTATCTGGGTTTGTTCTAGTAATCCATCTGACTTCATTCACTCTCTTGAGTTCATATACTTGAATATAAGTTGTTTGATTTTTTTGAATTTTTTTTTATGGCGGTTTATTAGTCCATTTGGATTGAAAGAAATCATCGGATCTTTAAAAAGGTATCAAGCGAAACTCTTTCTATTCGCTTTAAAATTCAGAAGCTCATATGTAGATGGTTATCCTCTAAGCATTAAGACTTCAATCTCTCTGTTGCAAATTTAATTCATTTCCCTTCATCTGTTAAATCTTGAACATATCTTTAACTTTTCCTTGGTTCTTATCTAGAAATGTTTCCCATATAATTTTTTTTTTTATTATTATGTATTGTCGTTTGGCTGAACTTTTTTGGGCTCATATTTTATGAGTCATTGAATCATATGATTAATATAAACCTCCCCTCTTTTATCAAAAAAAAAAAAAAAAAGTAGCTATTTGGCTGGCCGCCTTCCTACTTTTAATTTTTGTTTTCAGTTAAATAAAAATGATATGCAGCCAGTGGCTTGAAACTGGTGATAATTAAACTGAAAAAAAAAATCAGTTAAAGATATAAATGATTATAATTAATGGGTCCATCAATTATCATTAGTTCATTGAAATGATGATAATTTACAATGTAGCTGGCCTAGAGGCCTCGTCAAATGCAAGACTCTGCAGTGTTTTATTAATTTGTAACATCCAACAAATAATGAGCCAATAACTTGCTTAATTAATTTGGGCAAAGTGTTATCTCAATCAAATGCCACCAACTTTCACGTTTGGTTAATTTTGCATCAACAATATGAATCGATTGATTCACTTGAATTTTTATTTTTTTGCTATTATTAATCTTTATTTTTTTTCACGACTTGAATTAGATTTTTAAAGCGTATATGCAATAAAGTTACTAATCATTGAGATGTTATAACCCTAATATAAACACACTATTATGAAATTACCTACCAGCACACTCAAACAACATCCGGTGATGATTTGGGTATTGGCCAAAAATTATGGAAATAAATTTTTTTTACGATTTTAAGCTACTTAGATGGTATATTTTACTGATTAAGTTTAAAGTTCAATTTCTACAATTAATACATTCAACAATTAATTTTATCAATGACAAACAATGATAAATAATATGAAAATTTAATATAATGCTGGTAATAAATTAAAGAGATAGTGTTAGAGAAATTGACACCGAATTTATAGTGGTTCAGCCAACAATGCCTACGTCCACTCCTCCAAGCCGCGCTTGAAGCTTTCCACTATCCAAAAGTGATTCCCCACTTTACACCGTGATTTTTTCGTGACTCACTCACAACCAAGAGTTTTGTCCCTTAGGTTCACTCTAAATCCTTACACAAGAGTTTTATCTACTAGGTTCACTCTTAAATCTTTTACAACCAAATCATCATTTTGAGTATAGAAACTCAACAAGGGATCTCCATAACCTCAAGTATTTGAATATAAAGATTTACAATTCAACTTAGATACTCACAAAGAATAAAGAAGATTAAGAGTGTGAGTTGCTAACCCAAGTAATTCCAAGCTCACTAATGATATGAAGATGTATGTGGTGAGCTTTAATGATTAGGAGAGTGTATGATAAAAAGTATTGTTAAAATTCTCAAGTGAGAAATCGAGGTTCTGACTATCATTTTTACTAGGATGACATGTAAAAGAAAAATGATAGAATTGTATGCAAAATGTCAAAATAATTTAAGAGAATTATTTTTTAAACTTAAAGGTCGTGTTTCAATTTGTAGTGACATATGGGGTGACCATTGGTAGTCACATTCATATATGGGTGTGTGACATGTCATTGGATTGATGATTCATGGTTTATTCAAAAACGAATTATTGCATTTCGGCTTTTTGATGATGCACACACCGCACATAATATTTATATAATGATTAGTAGTATTTTACAACAATATGAATTAGTGAAAAAAATTTAACTATTGGATTTGATAATGCATCGGCTAATACTGCATCAATCAATGAACTTAAAGCTATTTGCCAACCAAATTTAGGAGGTAATTTTTCCGTGTTCGGTGTGCATGTCATATTTTGAATTTATGTGTACAAGATGGTTTGAAATCTTTAAACTCTCATATTGTACATATTAAAAAAGTAATTAATTTAATTTGGTCGTATTCTAAAATTAGAAGAGAATGATGTACTTTTTGTAAGTAAAATATTGTGATGTTCCAACTCGTTGGAATTCTACTTTTTTTTACTAAATGAAAGTTTTGAATATAAAGATTTATTATGTTTATTTGTTGCTCACTATCAATATGGTGTAGTTTTATATCCCAGTCATTGGGAAGTTCGTTCAAAAATTTTAGAGATTTTAAAAGTTTTAAATGATGCTACGAATATTTTAAGTGATGTTTATTATCTAACTTCAAATAATTTTCTCCTTACAAGTCTTGACATTTTGGTGGTAATAGCCGAACCTAATAATAATAGCAACGAATTTGATGATGTTCTTGATGATCCTAACAATGTTTTTTATGATCCTAACAATGAATTTGATAATCCTAACAATTTCATACTGGTAGAAGTTGGTTAATGCAGCGAAGCAAAAAAATCAAAGTCCACTAATACCACCACCACTTATTCAGAAATTAATGCATATCTAATGATAATTTTCGAGTTTCCCCAAAGTAATTTTGTAGGTGAGAAATTTATTATCCTTGATTGGTGGCAAAAACATCAATGATTGTTTCATGTCCGGCCGTGATTGCAAGGGAGGTATTACCGACACCGGTCTCAACTGTATCTGTAGAGCAAGCATTTAGTATAGGCGGCAATATTCTTGATGACAGAAGATCAAGGTTGAAACCGGAGACGTTAGAATCTCAAACGTGTCTTGATGATTGGTGTAGAGCGGAACGTCATGAACAAGAAAATCAACCAGAAATTTTTGAAGATTTGTGTGATATCACGGACACAACTGGAACCGAAAACTCAAGAACTAGACCGCCTTCCCCAGATGACGATGAATAAAATATTAATGGGGTAAATTATTAAAAATAAAATGTGACAAAACTACGTGAGCTTTGATTCATCTACTCCCCAAGAGGATACGTAGCAGCTTATGTAAGTGCAAGCTTTTTTTTTCAAAACAATAAATAAATTATCAATGTCTTTAGTAAATCTTTAATATTTTATTATTTTTATAATAATTTAACTTATTTTTTTTTAAAATCGATTTCAAATCTTAAACCGAAGGTTCGGTTACAGTTCGATTTTAGCCGAATCGTAACCGATCAAACCTTAAACTGAATCGAATAGTGCAGTTTGGCGCGGTTAAGATTCGGTTGCGACTCGGCTTTGTCCAAAATCGTAATGAACCGTAGACCGAACCATTGGTTTATCGTTCGGTTGCGGTTTGGCTTTGGCCAAAACTGCAATCGAACCGTAGGCTGAATCGTTAGTCTACGGTTCGGCCAAAGCCAAACTGCCAACCACACGATTCATTTACTATTTTAAATCGTAATCGAATCGTGTGCATGTCTATATATGAATGTGTGTGAGTCCTATAAGTTTAGAATACTTAAATTATCAACTCACTTATATTGAGAGCCATAAACTATAAGACAACACTAGATATCTTCATTTGGAGCTTGAGTATTCATATCCAAAATGCTTCGACATCTTTTTGTAATGCTCGTGAATGCTCGTCGAAGCTGCTAGGGTTGCATCATCAAAATCATTCATCAAGTACAATGGCGCTTACAGTCTTTTTTTTTATGACGACAACCTTTAAAACTTGTGAGTTTTAAGAGTTCCAAATTTATTGACGATTATAGTTCCCCATTAATATATGATTGTCTTTCAATATAGCTTTATAAGATTTAGACAAATACATTAGTACAAATATACTCCCTCTCAATATGAGGATGAGGTCATCACAAATTTTCTCTCATTTTTATGATTTATCCCCCTTTTCCATTAGAAAAAAGTATGGGGAAGCAAAAATTAGGCCAACGAGATATAAACCAACATGTGCTCAAAACATAATAATAAAGTTCATAAGCTTGCACAACTAGCACTTTCTCCCCTTTTTTTCATACAATTTAATATTCATGTATAGATCATCAAAATCATTCAAGCTATACCAATATCAATGCATTTCATTTTTAACCAACAATGACCAATTGCAAGATATATCAAAAGAGTATTCAAAATGATCATATATGTCCATATACTCAATGTGATACCAATATTGATTAAAAAATATGATCAATTCATATAATTTAGGCGAATATTATAATGTTGCCTCAATTTCAATTTTTGAGCATTTCTAATGATTCAAACAAGTTATCAATTAGCTTGAAGAGTTTCATCAATACTTAAATCAAACATTTTAGTTCAAAATGTCTAATCAATAGCATGCTTTACAATCAAGTTCAATTCATGTAAAAAATTTAAGCATACTCAAGTAGAGTGGAGGAAAAAGTACCAATGTTTCCGTAATCCCAGATTTTACCTTTTACCGTTGTCTTCAAGTGAAAAATCCACCATTCATAAAACTTAGTCGTTTTTGAGGTTGCATTTGATATACTTCTTGTTGAGCTTTTTCCTCATTTTGTGTTGAGTCTTTGGGATCATTTGCATATCTCATTGATTACTTTTCCCAAAGCTTCACCTACACAATCTTTCAAGCATATTTTAGTACCTAATTTTTCTTGGGTCCATGAGGGTTAATTTTGGTTCCTTTGGGAACCCATTCATTCAATTTATTCTTGTACATGCAATCATAAATCTTATGTCATTTCCTATTGCATGCATGACATGTGACATTTGCATCACTATTAACATATCTATAAGAGGTTGATGTCTTTACAAAATAATTTTACAAAAAAGTTTGTTTGTTGTAAGGTTTATATCTCAAACCCTCTTTATTGAATACGCATATTTGGGAATCAAGTAGCATTCTAAAAATTTTCTCTCCCAAAGTGAGTTTTATTACTATTGAGTGCAAATCAACAACTTTTTTATTTAATGCACCATTTTCATCTTTCAAGGTGTTGCACTCACATGTACTAGAACTAGATGAGCTAGATGATATACTAGACATGTTCTTTTCAAGTTTTAAAATCTCATCTTTTAAGCATACAATTTCTTTTGCATGCATTACATTCCTCTCAACAATTGATGTATGATAATATAATAATGAATAATGCTCATTTTTAAGTAATTTATGCTTTTTTCTTAGTGAATTATACAATTCATTAAATGTTTCAAATAATTCATCATATTCGGAGGAATCATGTATATTTTCTTCATTCCTCTCAATGAAGAAATCGTCATCTTCAGTTGCCATAAAGGCAAGATCTCTAATCATCTCTTCATTTTCTTCATCGGATGAGCTTGAGTCGTTATCGCTCTAATTTGCTTTCATTGTCTTCTTTTGAATGTTCCATTGAATCTTCTCAATGGGTAATCGGAAACTATGTGACATGGTTTTTCACACTCATAGCATGTGGTTTTATCATTCTTCTACTTCCTTGGCCGATTTTTCTCTTTCTTCTCATCCATCCGATATTTTCTTTAGGCTTTTTAGATTTGAGGAATTTCTTGAAGTTCTTTGTCAATTTTTCCATGTCATCATCATTATCATATTCCTCATCACTTGAGATTGTACTATCCGTGTAGGACACAGGACCTGAGCGACGCCGTTCCTAGGCTCGCGGCCTAGTTGGGAAGGATTAAATAACATGGAGTCGCCACCCGGTGTGAACCGGGACAAAGATTTAAGGCCGCACTCACCCCTCGCAAGGGAAGACCTCAAACCGTTGGGTTCGGAATGGTCCCTTACTTATGTCACTTGTAATGAAAGGATTTATGTGATAATTTAATCAAGCTTAAGTAACACTTATTTCCAAGAGTATCATGCTTCTAAATTCTCATATGCAAAATAAAACTTATGTGCACATTTTCACATATATCTCACATTTAAAATTGCATGCTTAACATATATCAAGATAGCAACGAACATACAACTTTATTTACATATCGCATTCAGGAAAAACACAAGCACACATGTTAACCATACAAGCACACATATTAACCATACAAGCACACATGTGGGCACTTTTCCAAGCGGTACGTGGAATTGTAGCCCAAGTACAGACCGCACTACCGTCCATTCGGAATCGGCTACGGAATTTACGTCTGGGTTTCCATCCGATATACCACAAGGAATAATACTCAAATGTTATCATGATATAAGCATATGAATTGTAATATATTAACATATTTGCACAAGAAAGATCAACCAAGAGGAAATTATGCATGAATATAATAAGACAGACTCAGTTCAGTGTGTACACGTTCATGTAGCGTTCGTAAACGCGTTCGAACGGAAATGAAACAGAATGCTCACGTTCGAGTAGCGTTCGTAAACGCGTTCGAACGGAAATGAAACAGAATGCTCACGTTCGTATGGCGTTTGTTAACGCGTTCGAACGAAAATGAAACAGAATGCTCGCGTTCGTATGGCGTTTGTTAACGCGTTCGAACGGAAACGAAACAGAATGCTCGCGTTCGTATGGCGTTTGTTAACGCGTTCGAACGGAAATGAGACCTGATGCATGATAAGGCAAAATGTATGCGCGTTCGAGTTGCGTTCGTAAACGCGTTCGAACGTAAACGGACCTGATGCATGAAATGGGATGCAATACATAAACACAAAATAAAGGGGCGCGGTGAAGTACTGCCGTAAAGGTGGCCTTTTGGGGCTCTTGATCTCTCAAAGAGAGGACCTTTAGACCAACGTACTAAACCCATGCGCGTCACATCACACATACAAAAATAGAACCAATCATATCAACCAAGTATGCCCGATTGAACACATCTTACGTCCAATCTGAACACACATCAACCGGCGCGGCAAAGCATCGTGGTAACGGGTTTTAACCCCTCCCATAAGGGATCTTTCATTCCACTTACTAAGCCCATGCGCTTGATTGAACCATGCATAAAAGATAAACTCAATAATATCAAACTAAGTATGCCCGATTGAACGTATCTCGCATCCAACCGAACACACATCAACCGGCGCGGCGAAGTAGTGTCACAAAGGTGGCCTTTTCGGCTCTTTGTCTCCCAAATGGAGGACCTTTGGACTAACTCACTAAGCCCATGCGCTTGATTGAATCATGCACAACATATTGAATTCAAGTAAAGAAAACTAAATAAACAAAAGCAACACAACGAAAGAGAGATGGTGCCGTTTACTCAAGCGGTACGTGGAATTGTGGCCCGAGTACAGATCATATTACCGTCCATTCGGAATCGGCTATGAAATTTATGTCCGGGTTTCCATCCGATATACCGTGAGAGTTGACACATCTCACATTCATCCAATACCCACAACATATTACATCTCATAATTAATTCATGCATATTTATCTACTCAAAGACCACAACACGCATTTCAACATTACAATCATACAAGTAATACTTAATAAATAATGCGGAAAAGGAAAACAAGTGTGAAAGATACCCTCAGGTCTAACCTTTTAAGCTGTCTCTCGGACTCGCGTTCCACGAATATCGAAAAGGGGGGTAAAGCTCCGCAACTTTTCTGGTTCACTGGTTCAGCGTCCTAGCTCACTGCCTTGCTGTTTTGCTTGCGGTTCGAACTCCGTTCTGCTCCTATTTGGCCTCGGTCTTGCTGCTCACTGCACGGGCCGCTTGTTTTAACATTTTCAATGAACTATTCCAAGTTTGTGTGGGTTCTTAGTGCAATTAAATGTGATTATTTTTAGGATTATCTATGCAGTTTTTTTATGTTACTGTTTTTTAAGGATTTGGGCTGCTGTTTGGGCGATTTAAGAGGTTGTTTGGGTGTGTAATACATTGTGGTTTTTGTGGTAATTTTCGATGGTGGAGGGCTGCTGTGTGGGTGGCTGTTTCGGTGATGTGTGGGGGTTTACGGAGGTGGTTTTGGCTATGGAGGAGATAGTTGGGGCTCTTTTGTTCTCTTTCTGTGTATATGTCAAGTGTTTTCTTTTCTCTTGTGATTTTGTGTGAGTTGTGTGTGTTTTGTGTGTATGAGCTAGCTATGGACTAGGGTTGAGAAGGTTGGTGAAGGGTTCTTTTTATAGGCAAAGGGTTGGGCTTGACAAGGAAAGGGATTTGATTTGGTTTGGTTAAGGGAAGTCAAAGATTGAGGGGGGACAAATCTTGGCCAGATAGGGAAGGTTGAATATTTAATTTGTGTTGGTTTAGGAATACAAATATTTTATATTGGTAAGTATCTTATTAGATTGGGAATATAATTGGTTGATTGATTTTAATTAGGCATGATTATATTTTGATTTAGTATGTGATTTGTTTAATTTAGGCATGATTTTAGTTTAAGTTGGTAATTGTTTATTTTATGTTTGGTATATGTTTTATTTAATTATTTAATTGGTTTAAATATTTTATTTAATGTTTAATATTTAAGTTAATATTTATTTATTTAATTTGGGATGTGTTTTATGGGCTTTGGGGAGCTAAATGGGCTGAGTGTGAGGCTAGTAGCAAAACCAGAATTACCGACACCGTTCGAACGCGTCCTCGAACGCGACACGAACGCCCGCAATCTGTTTCCCGTTCGAACGAAGTAACGAACGCAGCACTAACGAAGACAGTGAGCTTGTTTATTCTGAATTTCCCCTTCCGATATCCGTTTCCCGCGGCTTCCGTGACTCAAAAGGTAGTTGTCTCCAAATAAGACTCCTCATCGGGTTAATATGCAAAAATGCAGTGCCTACAATCCGCTTTTCTCAAAAATGACTTAAGCGCTATTCTTTTTTTCCCTTTAAATCCTTCTCTATCTCCATCTCAAATTCTATCATTTTTCCCACCAAATCATCCAACTTCAAAGTGTTCATATTATTAGAATCTTTGATGGATGATCTTCTTTACTTGATCACTTGTACTAATACTTTTTCCTAAAGCACTTAGTTGATTTATAATCATGGTGAATCCTGAAATCATCTTCTCAATATTTTCATCAGCTTCCATATTGAAGCTATCCAATTCGCACATGAATCGGTTGATCTTTGACTCTTTAACTTGACTAGTGCCTTCATCGACCATTTCCAATGACTTCCATAATTCATATGTATTTTCAAATTCCGGAAGTTTGTTGATTTGGCTCCGATCAATAGCACAAAGTAAATGATTGAGAGCCTTTGCATTCTTGGAAATTTCCATGTAATCCTCATATGTCCATTGGAATTGCACTTTTGGAAATTTCACATTGTTGTTATCTTTCCTCATTGGCATGTTAGTACCTTTTGTAATCACTTTGAAAGATTCCACATAAACGACAATGAGGTAGTCAACATCTTCATATTCATATAGTTGTAATTGGTTCCGATGTAGAATGAAAGTCTATTTGTCGAAAATCCCTCGCAAGGTTGTTGTGTAACCTGTAAAGGTTATGATATATTCTAGAACGATTAAGTCTTTGTTGAGAATACATGGCTCTGATAAAAATTGAAATTACCTACAAGCACACTCAAACAATAATCTCTATATACCCAAGAGGGGGTGAATTTGGTGTTGGCCAAATACTATGGAAGTAGAAATTCTTTACGATTTTAAGTTATTTAGATGGTATATTTTATCGTTTAAGTAGAGATTTCAATTTCTACAATTAATACACCCAAAAATTAATTTTATCAATGATAAACTATGCTAAATATTATGAAAATCTAATAAAATGCTTGTAATAAATTAAAGAGATAGGATTAGAGAAATTGACATCGGATTTATAGTGGTTCGGCCAACAATGCCTACGTCAACTCCTTCAAGCCGTGCTTGAAGCTTTCCACTATCCAAAAGGGATTCCACACTTTACACTATGAGTTTTTCGTGGCTCACTCACAACCAAGAGTTTTGTCCTTTGGATTCACTCCAAACCTTTAAACAAGATTTTTATCTTCTAAGTTCTCTCTCAAATCTTTTACAACCAAATCACATTTTTAACTATACTCACTCAACAAGGTATTTCCACAACCATAAGTGTTTGAAAATGAAATATTTACAATTCAACTTGGGTACTCACAAAAAATAAAGAAGATTAAGAGTGTGAGTTATTAACCCAAGTAATTACAAGATCACTAAATGATATGAAAATATATGTGGTGAGCTTTAATGATTAGAAGAGTGTATGATAAAGAAGATTGTTAAAACTCACTGTTTTTCTTTCAAAGAAATGTTAAAAGGTGTAAAAAACTTAGCAAAAATGAAATTATGGCTCAATATATATTGAATGTGAAAACTGCCCCCAACTATCTGTCCTAAGACAAGTATGTCGGTCCTGTAATTTAAACGGCTATATGAATATGACCGTTTAGGATTAAAGCGCTAACCAACCAGATTACTGATGAATGTGGTGGCTAGTATGCCGATAGCTAACTGGTATGTGGACCAGTTTGATCCGTCCCGGTTCTAGTAACTATGCAAACTCCAGACTGACCGATATAGTATACCCGTATGAAGTAGCCCGATATCTGAGAGCATGCAAAATTATCCAATGTAGATCAGAGACACTGGTGTGAGACCAAGTCTCTCTTATGTTTTTATTTGAAAAATGAATTGTTGATTTACTTTATCTCTCACACTCCCTCATCCTCACTTCTCTCTATTTCCCCTCAAAACCAGCAACCACACACACACTCTCCTTATAAAACTCAACCACCGTTCCTATTTAAAAATAAACTAACCATAAGTTTTTCCTTTAGTGTGTGCTTGGTGTGAATCAAATAGAAAGTGAGCAGTGTGTTGGATTTATTTCCAGAGACTAGTGAGCAATTAGAGAGAGAAACAGACCCGTAGAGAGAGAAAATACAGATATAGTAGAGAGAGAAAGTGTGGGCAGTAGATAGAAAGAGGCTCGTTCATCATCTTTCGGCCATATTTTCTAGTGAGTGACAACTTGAGGAGAATCCTTTCGACAAGATGAACCCAGTGCCGCTGGTCCGACAGCAAAACACCTTCGTACGCAACCTCATGCGCCACCCACGTGCCGCCGCTTTGCTGCTCCACACGCCGTCGTACGTGTAAAAAACCTCCAAGACCAGAATCTTTCCCTGAGATACGCAGGTTGGATACTTCGTTTGCCCAAATCGGACCTTCAGTTATCGTGAAATGAGCTAAAAATGAGAGTTAACGTCGTTCAATCGTTCGTTGGTAATCACCGAGCATCCGTCATTACCACCACCATCGTTGAAATCCTGGTGACGTGTACTGTCTGTTGACCATCTCGTTGTGGAATTTTGAAGTCGTTGGAGCTCGGTATGTTATATTTTACAGTTTTAGGGGTGTAAATATAATATTTTGAGAGTTTTAGACTTATTCGTAAATTGGCATGTTTAAGGGCACAAATCTGTAAATTCTGACTTTTAGGGAGTAATAGGTGATAACTAAGAGTTATAGGACTAAATTGATAATGTTGGAGAGTATTGGGGTTAAATTATAAATTTGGAAAGTTTAGGGGTAAAATCATAATTTTAGTAAAATATAGGGACCCAATCGTAATTTTATAATTTTTCCAGATTTTAGCGAGGACATATAGATATAGAGAGTTTGTGTGGATTGAGATAAGTACAAAGCACGATGATTTCCTTAATATAAATATTTATTGATTGATGTTTGATATATGAGTTTACGTAATATAGTATAAATATATTTATACACATATGTTTGGAAATTATATTGAGTAATTGATAGCATGAGAACATAAATTGTGAATACAAATTTTGAGTATAATTGTATGTTTGTATTATGACCTGAAGTTTTTGACTACTCTGTGACTTTGAGATGAGATGGATGGATGGAATGTGATGAGGTGTGTTGTATTGGATGTTGTGTATTATTATTGTTATGTGTCGGATTTCGTATAATAGTGGTTGAAGATGCGAGATTATACGAGGTTAGCATAAACGTCTGGTTCAGTCCCCCTCTTGCACATTTATGCGGGATTATATGGTGGGACACCTTAGGAGGTGAGATGTTGATATCCTCCCAACGGTTTCAATCCATTATTATACTGGATCCGGCTAGTAAATCTTTTTTGATTGAGAGGTTTTGTTGTGAGTATATTTTTCTAAGATAGTCTTTATATAACAATTGTTTTTTCAAATATTATTATTATATATATATTTTGGTGACGTCATGTTGAGAGTATGGGTTTTTTTACTTACTAAGCTCTTTAAGCTCACCCCCCCCCCCCATTTCCCAAACATCTCAGGTAGTTTGCCAACGCAATAGTAGCAGTATCAGTACCAGGATTTGACTCGTTTACCACAGCCGCCAGTCGGGTTGGCCCAGACATTTTTTTGGCTTTTGAAATAGGAGATTTAGGACAAATTTCATGTTTTCACATACCTTTGATGTAAACATTTATTTGAAGTTTATCGAATTACATTTTGTGGAATATTATTTTGAAAATTCGAGGTTATCCTAAGGTTCTGACCTTATGCGGAATTATAAACAATAAGCAGGACAAGTCTTGTTACTGCTACAATAGATAAATTAACAGACAACCACACTAATAATTAAATAAAATTATGCTGCAAAATATTGAACTAATAGCAGGAATTAAAGCAGCAAAATAAATCAAACCACACAAAATTCAACACAATGATTTTGGTGACGAAGTGGAAAACTCTTGCGAGTAAAAAACCACTCCGGGTATAGGCTACCACCTGAATCCACTATATAGAGAAAAACATACAGCGATGGTCAAGACCTATGGTGGCAACTCCACCGACTCAAGTACCTCAATACTGCAAGAACTCAAGGCAACTCCTCAACCCCGCGACCCACGGTTTTCTTCAGAACCTCTGAAGTCTCTGAGTAGATTGTATCACCTCTGACGCCGGAACTCCGACTACCAAACTTCCTCCTAAAGATCTCTAAAGGATTAGGGAATTTGGGTTAAGTTGTGTTGAAGGTTTAACAAAGAATCATTCACACCATCAATGAAGAAGACAATGAGATAAGAAGTATTCAATGGTGGAATCAAATAAGGTTGAAAGCTTTGAAGGATTTTGGCTCAAAGGATTTGTGTTTCAACTATTGGGGAAGGTGGCTCAATGTTTGTTTATATAGGTAGGGCAAATGAAAAAGGTTTCCTAGTGTTATTTTGGCTTTAAAACGTGTCTAAGAGAACCTACTTACGCAGCTACGTTTGAACGCACTTCAAACGCAACTTAAACGCAAAGTTTCTGCCTCGAAACGTTCGAACTAATGTACGAACGCAACACGAACGCGGAACGCGGACTGGTTTTCAGGGGCAACTTAAAACGCTTGTAACTTTCTCGTCTCTTAGCCAAATCATGAGTTATTTATATGCACGCGATCGTCTTCGAGTCTACTTTCCAATGCAACTAACCTCATGTCAATTTGATTTCTAAATATTCTGGAATATTCAAAAGAGTAAACATCACTTGGACAACTCCATCAGATTTTGTCCAAATACTTGTCCAATTGCTCCGAGATCTTCAAGACTCATTACAACTCAATTGAACTTATTTTGTTACGGACATTGCCAATAAAAATGGAACTAATAATTTTCTTTGCAATTCCGGTTCAGTTGCATGACATGTAAGTGCTCGAGTTGAAGTGGTTCGGGAACCCCTTTCTAGGGTTGAGTCCACTCTAGGGAGGGGGTCGTGACAACTGGTATGTCGGTATCAGAGACCAGTATGCCCATCACAGTGCAGAAACTCAGGATTTGAAGATTTAAAAATATTTTGCATATGACCATAATGCATCTCTATGAATGTGTATGAGTGTTATGAGCTTAAAATACTTAAATTATCAACTCAATTACATTGAGAGCTCTAAGCTATAAGACTACACTAGATATCTTCATTTGATGTTTGAGTATCCACATCTAATATTCTTCGACATCTTTTTTTAATACTCTCGAATACACGTCAAAACCGCTAACGTTGCATCATCAAAATCTTTCATTAAGTATAATATGGCTTACACATTCATCATCGACATTGACTTCTTCATCTTTCTCCTTCCTCGACAAAATAATAAAAATAACAATTTCCACTAATGAGAAGTTTTACATTAAGCAAATCTAAAATAATTGTAAGTAGATTATGGTTAGGCATATATCATAAACAAATAAATATAATCAAGAATCAAGATCCGTGAGTCTCTCATTATTTGTTGATAAATAATTAAGTGTGGTAGATTGAGTATTAATTACCTTCTAAACAAAGAAAAGAAATGAGTATTAATTTTGATTAAATACAATCAAAATGTAGGTTTTTTTTAAAAAAAATCTCGAGAGATCAACATGTTCAAACATTTCTTTTTTCTTGAAAGACCTTTAGTGAACAATTTTTGAATCACCCATTATGTTTATTTTGTATATCTGTCAGCTCATATTTAATTTGTATCTCAATTCTTAACCTTATCATTTCTCAAAACTTGAATTAGACCTTTTATTTTCAAGAGATTAAAGCAACTAAGCTATCCTTATCAAGATAACATTATCATGCATTTTAATAGGAGAAAGTTTTACACGGTCCCCATAAAATTGTTCAATCAAATCACACATGTTTTATAACTATTTGCTGACTTAATAATTGATCTATTTCGAAAGGTATATATGAATTTCAAATTTTTATGAGAAAGACACATGAACAATGTGGTGCATAATATAATTTTAAAACTTGTAATTCTTAATAAGGTGGCATTAATTAATCAATTTGTTTTGTTTTTTAACCATGGCGGCGTAACCGAGGGAAGCTATATTAAAAGAAAATTGGTTGATTAATTAATCAATTTAAGAAAATTCATCATCCACAAAAAGTTACGACACCTCATTCATCAATATATCCCATTTATAATTGCATTGGAAATTATGAAATTCATCATTCACTTGATGACTATAACATCCAACACCTCATTTTGGTTGATATTGAGTTAGAATGAGCAAAATCTTATTCACAAATTTTGTTAAGTTTATTCAAAATTCTTAGCCACTAACCAAAATTCTTAATTATCTATTATTATTCAAACTCATATGACGGTGGGCAGAAAGTACATTCACAAAGCAACGAACAAATATGATATTGGTTTATATGATAGTTAAAGTTATAAAAATTGAATGTAAATAAAATATATGGGTAATTATTCTTAGAATTTCGAGCATCATATTGCAAAAGTATATGTAGCCTAACACCAAATTAAAGGTCTTTCAGTAGATTCAATTTGGGACAGGGGCTTACTTAATACAAATGAACAGATCGTGTTCTTATTTTATATTTTGTAAAACCTGAAGGACCTTTTGTTATTATCTCTAACCATTATATTCTTGACATAATTGGATTAACTTTCATCCTATCCATGTGATTCTAAAATAAAAACAAATAACAAGATGAATGAGAGGTAAAATATGTATAAGCTCATTGTCACATTCTATTTGGTCCAAAAATTATATACTTCTGGTCAATTTCTTCTAGGGCATTGATAGAGTATCAATTTCTCGTTCTGTCACTTTCGTATGGTCTCTGTGCATGAAACTTGAATTATTTGCGTGAAAATTGATAATGCCATCAACACGATGTATTCATGGGGCTTTTATTAAAAAATCTAATTAGGAAATAAGTTTTCCTATTTAATTCAAGGAAAATTTAAAAATTTACATTTATTTATACTAGCACAAGGTCCGCATTTTGTGCGGGTTAAACATATCTTTAACTATAATTTCATATCATAAAAGAAACATAATGCTATTTTATGTATTGATCTTATAAATATTTCAGATCGCATCGATTTTATAATTTAAATGAGACAATTTGATAAATTTTTATTTAATATATATATCATGTTCGTTTGTCTCGCAATTATCAAATAATATTTATTATTCACATTAGAGTTTCTCTATCCTCTATATCTCTCATTTGAAATCATATCCCTAGTTATAAATAACTTTTAAAATGCTTAATTTTTGTGTATGAATTATAATGAAATTAAATGTAATTTATTCAATTTAAGCTTTTTTTTTTATATATATATATATATAATTTCAAATCTTTATCAATCCAGATTCACTTTCCAATGACTAATAGTCAGAGTCTGCATGCTGGAGCATAACAAATAATAAAAAGTTTAAAATAATTATAGTAATAATTTAAAGTATTGATTAACTATGCAAGAACTAATGGTTAGAGTCTGCATCATTAAGCATAACAAATAATAAAAAGATCATGAAAAAACTTATAGAGATAATTTAAAGTAAAATAACAAACAACAATCAAAAATAGACCGAAAATCAAAAAATGGTAAGGTTTTATGAACGACTGCTATTTAGTTTTCTTATTTTAATAAGAAATTATGTTTTATATTGTAATAGGTCTCTTATTTTAATAATTTATTATTTTAATTTTATAATTTAATAAAAAAATTATTTATAGATTTATTTTAATTTTATAATTTAATAATAAATATGCGATTTTGTTTTAATATTGTTATAGATTTCTTATTTTAATAATTTAATAATAGAAAATTAATTATAGATTAGGTGCCACATACTTTTTTTAAAATTTCAATGGGAGATTATAATATGTTTTCTCATTATAATAGGTTTCTTATTTTAATAGTTTATCATTTTAATTTTATAATTTAAAAATACTAAATTATAATATTAATTAATTAAATTAATAGGTTTCTTATTTTAAGAGGAGACTATGTTTTTATATTGTAATAGGTTTCTTATATTAATTTTATAATTTAATAATTAAAAATTATTTTATATTATTTTTATATAATTTAATAATAAATATGAGATTTTATTTTATATTATAATAGGTTTCTTATTCTAATAATTTATTATTTTAATTTTATAATTTAATAAAAAAATTATTTATAGATTTATTTTAATTTTATAATTTAATAATAAATATGCGATTTTGTTTTAATATTGTTATAGATTTCTTATTTTAATAATTTAATAATAGAAAATTAATTATAGATTAGGTGCCACATACTTTTTTTAAAATTTCAATGGGAGATTATAATATGTTTTCTCATTATAATAGGTTTCTTATTTTAATAGTTTATCATTTTAATTTTATAATTTAAAAATACTAAATTATAATATTAATTAATTAAATTAATAGGTTTCTTATTTTAAGAGGAGATTATGTTTTATATTGTAATAGGTTTCTTATATTAATTTTATAATTTAATAATTAAAAATTATTTTATATTATTTTTATATAATTTAATAATAAATATGAGATTTTATTTTATATTATAATAGGTTTCTTATTCTAATAATTTATTATTTTAATTTTATAATTTAATAAAAAAAATTAATTATAGCAATTATGTGCTACGTATATTTTTATTTTAATGAGAGATTATAATATGTTTTCTTATAATAAGTTTCTTATTTTAATAGATTAACATTTTAATTTTTAAAAGTAATAAATTACAATATTAATTTATTAAAGTAATAGGTTTCTTATTTTATTAGGAGATTATATTTTTATATCATAATAGGTTTCTTATTTTAATAATTTATTATTTTTATTTTATAGTAATAATAATTTTATGGATATTTTAATTTTATAATTTAATTAAAAATAATAATTGCATAGATTAGATACCACATGACGCAATGAGAAAGTTTTAAAATATTTAACTTATATACACACACGGATATATTTATATTTATATATATGGATTATCTGTGATATTATTCAAAAAGTTATTGGATAGTCTAATATGTTTTCTTGTTATAATAAGGTTTTTACTATAGATTTATTAATTTAATTTTATAATTTAATAGTATTTCTTATTTTAATAGAATAATATAATATGTTTTCTTATTATAATATAGTTTTTATAAAATTATAATGTATATTTTTATTGTAATAGGTTTTTTTATTTAATAGATTTATTTATTTAATTTTATAATTTAATAGTATTTCTTATTTTAATAAGGTGGTATATTATATTTTTTTATTATAATAAGGTTTTTATTTTTAGATTATTAATTTAATTTTATAATGTAATAGTATTTCTTATTTTAATAGGATAATATAATATGTTTTCTTATTATAATAGAGATCTTATAAAATTATAATATGTATTTTTATTATAATAATTTTTTATTTAATTGATTTATTAATTTAATTTTATAATTTAATAGTGAGTCGTCACGTGGCGCGATGAGGATACTTAAAAATATTTAACTTATATATATATTATAATAAAATTACTAAAAGATACAATAAATTAAAAAACACATACACCCCAAGCGCTTGTAATGGGGCGTGTTTATTTTTTAAAAACTTTTTTTATTTAAAATATAAATATCTCTCAAATTATAAAGTGATCTATGAAAAAATTACATATTATCGATATACAAATCATAAGCTTTAAAATAAGATCAGTTGTCGATATGTTTTGAAAAAAATAGTAAAAAATGACCACATTTATAAGACAATGATGATTTCAAATTAGCCATTTTTATATACTCATACCTCCTTCACCCCGACCCCAAATCATAATCTGTAAAAATATATATATATTTGACATACATACCTACAGTTTTCATAAAAAAACAAATCTCTTTCAAAATCAAACTTACATAAGGTTGAAATTATCCCCAAAGTGATTGTGCCGCACATACTTTATATTGATCTCAGTCATAGTCATATTTTTACCTCAATCTCATTGGTGAAAGAAAGTTGTGTTATATGTCTCTCAATTACATTACTTACCTCTAGTCACATTAATTACCATAGTCACATTACCGACCCAGTGAGCACAGCCATAATTATGACATCAATCATATTACCGACCTTCATCACATTAGTTATCTCAGTCACATTGTCAATCATCAGTTATGGTTGTAAATGAACCGAATCATTCATGAACAGTTCGAGTTCGACTCGCATTTGTCTTGGTTAGAGATCAATTTGTTTAATAAATGAGCTACTTGAATTTGAAAATAATAGCTTGATTATTAAACAAGTCCACTCGCAAAAGTTCAACCCAACTTATTTTTTACTCGTCATTAATTATATTTGAAATAGATTAGAATTGGATTGTAAAGACACAACTCGACTCTCTCTCTATATATAGAGATATGAGGGAGGGAGAGGTCAAAAACATTTAAATTTTATAAAGAAATTATTTAAAATTTAATGAAGTAAATAAAAAATAAAAATGAATTTTTTTTTTAAATTAATTGAGCTCGAGTCGAGCCGAATCGTTTAGTAATTGAATTCAAGTCGAGCTCGATCCCAATATTTTTTTAATGAGTCAAGTTTGGAAAACATCATATAAAGCTCGATTTGAGCTCGAGCTCGAGCTCATATAAATGCTTATTGAACTAAGTCGAGCTAGGTACTACTTAGCTTGTCTCGGTTCTATTATACCCTACCATCAGTCATATTGAGTACAATCGTAATTATGACCTCAGTCAAACTACCAACTCTTAGTCACAATTATGATCTCAGTCAAATTGCCGACTCTCTATCACATTTGTGACCTCAGTTACCTCAATCACATTGTCGACTTTCAGTTACATTAAGCACAATCACAATTAAGACTTTATTCACATTGTCGACCCTCAGTCACATCGAGCACAGTCACAATTGTGACATTAGTCAAATTGCATACCCTCAATCACATTAGTTACCTCAGTCACAGTGTCAACCCTCAGTAACATTGAGCATATTAGCAAGTATGACCTTAATCACATTGGCGACTCTCAATCACACTTATGACCTCAGTCACATTAGTTATCCAAGTCACATTGCCAATCCTCAATCACATTGAATACAATCACATTTATAACCTCAGTTAAATTGTAACTGTATTTTTTTACCTACAGTCACAAAATATCAATTAGGTATGTGACTGTGTGTGAATTTTTTTAGTCACAGTTATAATGTGACTATAAGTGGTTTCATCCGCATACTGATAAACTAAAGAGAAATTATTATTTAATATGTATTAAAATAAAAATAAGTGCTTTCAAAACGCAGTGTCCAAAGAGAAACTAAGGGATTAAAAAATATATTTAGATTTGCCAACCCATTATTTTTCTTAAAAAAAATTATTGTCCACATGTTTTTTTGGCTTTATAAGGGTGAAATGGAGGAAAAAAATAGGTTAAATATCTTATTAATATAAATATGATTAAAAAAAAATTAAAGAGGAGTAAAACTTATAATTTTAGGATTAAAGAGGAAACATGTCAAGAAGTAATATTTTCCTATAATGAGAAATAGGATTTCTTAATAAATTTATATTTATTCATTGTAAGATAAAAAATTCAACATATATACATACACACCCATATAACCACACAACTTGCTATTACATGCAATCATTTATGTGAAAATTATAAAGTGAAGATGTTTTGACGATTTAAAACACGAATTTGAGACTATACATCACTCTTCAGTTCTAATTTAACATTCTAAATAAACAATATATAAAGCTCAGGTAGCTTCATATTAATATTTTAGAATGTGCGGATATACTTTTCATATATAAAATATAAAATAATAAAATTCGTGATGGTAACATTTTAAAATAAAATTTAAAAAATTAAAAAAAAAAACATGTTTATTTTTCGTTCTACATCACATCTGATTAAAAATTTCATTGAGCCACATTTTTCCAAAAAAGTGGACAATTGACCGTAGACCAAACATGAAATTATCAGCAATCATATGCTTCATAATTATGTTGACTGAAAAGAAGAGCTTTCTATAACTTGACTAACTGCAACACATTTTAGTTCATTCTCAGTATTCGTCTTTATTTGACTCAAATACGTGGCAGGTCGATTCGCCTAATAAAGTTAAGATTACTTATATACTGTAGCAAAATATTCTCCATCGATAGTGATAATAATTCATTTTTTAAGATAAATATTTATTGACGAATTTATAGTTTTTCTATTACGCAGTCTGCATTTTCCTTGAGGAAAAAAAAAAAAGAACCCTCAAGTTTGTTTGTTTTTTTTGGCTCTTTAAATAAGCTTTCTTGCTGTCTTTCAACAATGTGCATGGAGTTACTGGTCAGAATCAGAATGTTTCTTAATTCTTTGAAGACTAATTAATTAGAATTTACATAATTAATGCCACTCCTAATCGATTATATAACAGATTTCAGGGTAAAGTTTACTGGCTTTCAGGGTTTGATTCACGGTATCAAACAATGATATATATATTTACCCACACTCGGCCCTACGTATGGTTCATAATTTTTTAATAGCCTGGTTCTTTTTTCTTTTTTTTTTTTAATTATAATATTCTACTAAAAATAATCTTTTTAAGTTCCGAGAATATCAAGCTGAAGCTTTTACCCACCCCTATCATATTATATACAACACTTGCTTGAAAATGAAATACTAGGTCCGCGCCCACATGCAACAAAGCCGTTTCTGAAAATGCATGTAAAATTGTGGAAAGCGACGTAAGAGAAACAATAAAATAATAAAACCCTAAACAGAGGGGGTATATATATTAGGCCAATCGACTCTCGAGTCTCCACGACAATTCTGAAATATTCACTTCTAGCTATCAAACTCAAAACATGAACACAGAAAATATGTCAGAGTCAGATTTGGCGGTCTTGGATTCAATTCGCCAACAACTTCTCGATGATGACTTTGAAATTTTCTCGACGTTTCCTTCAGAAACAACAACCATCAACAACGAAACTTTATATTCCCCAACTTCAAGCTTCAATAGTTTCTCCTTTACAGAAAATTTCAACGAGCCTATATCTCAAGAGGGTATCTCTAACTCTCAGTACTCCTTAAACGACGCCGTTAACAGAGGATGGATTTCCTTTGATCATTGTAACGATCATGCAAGTGCAATGACAAATAATAATGTTGAAATTATTACAAATCCTCAGGTGGAGGCGGCACGTGAGAGTCACGTGAAGATGCAGTATAGGGGTGTGAGGAAGAGGCCGTGGGGGAAGTTTGCGGCGGAGATAAGGGATCCTAAGAAAAATGGGGCAAGAATTTGGCTTGGGACATATGATACGCCAGAGGGTGCTGCATTTGCTTATGATAGAGCCGCTTTCAAGATGCGAGGCTCAAAAGCTAAGCTTAATTTTCCTCACCTCATTGGCTCTAATGTTGAGCCTATTAGGGTTACCAAGAAGCGCGGCTCCCCGGAGCCTTCTTCTTCTTCGTCTAAAGCCGGGTGAATTGATTGTTAATCGAATTTACATAACTTAATGTTATTTTCTTATTAATAATTTGCTATCAGATCTATATTTCCACTCTTCGGACTTGTTGAATACACTTCTTTATTTCTTTTACATAATATATATATATATATATATATATATATTGTTGTTAATATGATCTGGATAATATATCTCACCAAGTGTTAGCTCATATATAATAGGTCTTGAGTTCGATTTCTCGTAGGGGCATGGGAGAATAAGAAATTCATATAATTATTAGTTTAGTGTCTCATTTTATCAGCCTTCAAACATTATTTTCATAACCTTCGCGTATGATCCTATCACTCTACGAGCACTATTCTCATCCCTTTTTGGGGTTTGGTCAATGACAATCCACAAAACGAAAGCTAGTACTATATAAACGATATGTGCGTTCCGATTTTCCTATTCTTTGTAATAAAATAAAATAATATAATATATAAGAGAAATTTATGGTAACA
This sequence comes from Zanthoxylum bungeanum, assembly GCA_019454045.1. NCBI lineage: Eukaryota > Viridiplantae > Streptophyta > Magnoliopsida > Sapindales > Rutaceae > Zanthoxylum > Zanthoxylum bungeanum. The sequence goes on along the minus strand of SKCR01032769.1, from coordinate 483,406 downwards.
GTCATTTTGAGTGCAACCTACAAGAAGTTTGAGATGTAATGTTCTAAAAAAATATTAGGTGCTAGGCGTAGGTGGGGAAACGCCTAGCTACGCTTAGTGCCTAGGCATTCTAGGAGGTGCCTAGATAAACAGTCCAGGCGATTTTATTTTTTATTTAAAAAATATAAATATCTAATTAGATAACTATTCAGTTGATTGTATTTTACATCTTGATTGGTTTTTTACACATTTAATGTGTTATTGGGAAACTATAGAAGGGTGTAGCTGATTATTTTAAAAATTTTTGAAAGAAAACTGTATACCTATTAATATTTAAGCTCAAATAACACACATATATTAAAAAAAATACCACTAATAATAAAATTATTTTTATCAAATCATGTGTCCTAATTGTCACGACCCCCTTCATAGAGCATGCTAAATCCTAGAAAGTGGTTCATATACCTCTTTAATTCGAGCATTCTACATATCATACAATTCAAATATATATTTAAAGAAAATAATACTTCTTAAATTACAATTTAGTAAATCTCTGAATAAAGTCTCAAATATTAAAGTTTACAACACAAATCTTAAAAACATGAAAATAATGTCCTAATATCTTGACCAACCCGAAAATCGATTGTGGCACGTGGATCAAATTCTGATACTGCTACTATTGTGCTGGCGAACTACCTGGGATTTTTGGAAAAAAATGTGAGCTTAAAGAGCCCAATAAGTAAAACACTTATACTCTCAACATGACCTCACTAAAAAAATATGGATATGTATGAATATATATATATATGTAATAATATTTGAAAATAACATATGCTATAATAAGTATCATCTCAACCAACCATTCTCACAACAATACAACATCCATCAAACATGGTTGCTACTACGAGTCCGGTATAATAGTGGATTGAAACCAATAGAAAAATACCCCATCACAACTCCCAAGGTTTCTCACCATATAATCTCGCATAAATGTGTAAATGGGAACTGAAACACGCTTCACCACTAATTTTGCATAACATCGCATAACCTCTCATCACATCTCATCTCGTCTCGTCTCATCTCTGACCGCTATTATACAAAACCCGACAACATAACATAACAACACACATCAATCAATACAATCAAATCCAATATTTGATCCATCAATCTCATCTTAACAATTACGAATTTATATTTCTCATGTCTTCAATAACTCAATTATGTTAAGGGAATCATCGTGCGTTGTACTTACCTCAATCCACGCAAAAGTCATCTATATATTTATATCCTCGCTAAGATCTGAAAAGTATAAAATTACGATCGGGTCCCTCAATTTTTCAAAAATTATAATTTTACCTCCAAACTTTCTAAATTTTCAATTTAACCCCAAAAATTTTCTACTATGTCCATATAATCCTAAAACTTTCAAATATTACTTATTAACCTATAAAAGTCAGAATTACAGATTTACACTCCTAATCATGCCAATATGCAATTAAGTCCAAAACTTTTACAATCTTATGTTTACACCCCTAAAATTGTAACAATCGCATACCAAGCTCCAACGACCTCCAAATTTCACAACGAAAGAGCCAATGGTTAGTATACATCATAAGGATCACATTGATGGTGGTGGTGATGGCTGATGCACGGTGGTTACCTACGAACGGTCAAACGACAATAACTACTATTTTTGGCTCGTTTCTCAACAACCGAATGTCAGATTTAGGCAAACGAAGTGTCTACACTGCGTATCTCGATGAAGGGAAGATTCTGGTCCGTGAGATGAGGAACACACGCGTGGGCGCGTTTGCAGGCGCGTCCGACGGAGTAACGGCGGTGAAACAGTGCCGTTGGATTCATCTCGTTGAGAGGATTCTTCATATGTGGTCACTCAACAGTGATCGGACGATGTTGAATGAGACACTTTCTCTCTCTGGACATACTTTCTCTCTCTAGTTATTTCTCTCTCTACTGGTTTCATTTTTCTCTCAAAATACTCCCTCGAAATGCTCTCAATTCTCTTTTTACTCACAACGAAAATACTCTTCTCACTCTCTCATTGGATTCAACTTCAAATTAATACATAAAATATAATTATTGTTTAATAATGGAAATGGTTGTTGTTTTGTTTGATTTAGGGGACATATAAACACATTAGGTGTGATAATAAGGTGGTGGGGAGATTGGTTAGGTTTAAAGAGAAAAAATTATAATGGATATTACACTAATAGCAGATAAAAATTTGATCAACTTATACAACATAATTTAAGTTGGCAGAATGTAATTTACATCTGATTCTACTTGCCAAAGAAACTGAAAGACTATTATTTGAAAGAAACCCAATGTAACAAACAATCATCCCAAAACTCAATGATGGAAATAAGCCCATGTCTTATGCTTTTTAATTGGCATGTGCCCAGTTCGTTGTCTTCTTCTTCTCTTTCATTTCATACTGCCGCGACGCGACAAACCCTAAACCGACTAACAGAGTAACAGAACTCCAATCATGTCCTCACCTTTAATATATGCTCGTCTGATCATCTTAATCTCATGCCTCTTCTTTCAACCACCACCTGCTTTTGTTCCGACCATGGAACACCTCACACAACCTTTTTTGGCAATTGATGACGGTAGCCTGATTTCTAGTCAAGTACCATCGTTTTTTGATTGATTTGGGCTTAAACGGAATGGCCAACCGCCGTTAGTTCTCCATTGTTTTTCATCAGCGCAGGAATCATTTCCTTTATTTCGCTCCAAAAGTTTCATAAGGCGCCATTATTTTCACCAAAATCCTTTAAATTTTCACCAACGAAATATTATTTGACTGCAATTAAAAAATTGAATTCTAGAAGTGATTTTCTGAGTAAGTGTTTTGTTTAGAAAAAGATCATATTTGGGTTTGCAGATTCACCAATAATAATAATAATAATAATAATAAAAAGGGGAATTTTATTAATAATAATATAGGCTCACTATTAGTGCAATTATGGAAAATACAACACTATAACAATGTATAAAGTTAAACAAAAATTACATTGTAATTAATCTAGGACACCACATCTCTCCATATTGGTATGATATTGTCCACTTTAAGTCTAAGCGTTCATGAATTTGCTCTTGTACTATACCCAAAAGGCCTCATACCAATGGGGATATTGTCCATACTTATAAATCCATGATCCTCCCCACTTCTAACCAATGTGGGACTTTGTTTGTACACCCAACAATCCTCATCTCGAACAAATGACCATCAAGCCTCCCCTCAAACAATCATTCATCCATCCACTCTAGCCCAGACCAACTCCTCTTCACCGTGTTTGGATTATGATACATCCATGAAGACCGGAGCACACCGCCTATCTAACCGAGCACATCCACGGATCACGATCGGGGCTCACTATCTTTTTATTTGGCATTCCGAGGATTCATCCACATGGCTAACTATGGGACATGACTCTGATACCACTTGTAAGAAACGTAGGACACCACCTATCTCTACATTGGTATGATATTGTCCACTTTGGGCCTAAGCCCTCATGGATTTTCTCTTAGGCTATACCCAAAAGGCCTCATACCAATGGAGATATTGTTCATACTTATAATCTCACGATCCTCCCCACTTCTAGCCAATAAGGGACTTTGTTTGCACACCCAACAATACTCCCCTTGAACAAATGACCACCGAGCCTCCCCTCAAACGATCATCCATTTGTCCACTCTAGCCCATGCCAACTCATCTTCACCATGTTGGGATTAGAACACGTCCATGAAGACCAAAACACACCGCATATCTAACCGATCACATCCACAGATCATGATCCTCCCCACTTCTAGCCAATAAAGGACTTTATTTGCACACCCAACAATCCTCTCCTCGAATAAATGACCACCGAGCCTCCCCTCAAACGATCATCCATTTGTCCACTCTAGCCCAGACCAACTTCTATTCACCGTGTTGGGATTAGGACATGTCTATGAAGACCGGAGCACACCGCCTATCTAACCGAGCACATCCATGGATCACGATCGAGGATCATTTTTTCTTTCGGCATTTCGAGGATTCATCCACATGGCTAACTCCGGGGCATAACTCTAATACCACTTGTAAGAAACTTAGGACACCACCTATCTCCACATTGGTATGATATTGTCCAATTTGGGCCTAAGTTCTCATGGATTTGCTCTTGGGCTATACCAAAAATACCTCATACCAATGGAGATATTGTCCATACTTATAAAACAATGATCTTCCCCACTTCTAGCCAATGTAGGACTTTGTTTGCAAACCCAACATACATCATATCCCAAGTTTTAACAACATCTGAATAATTCATCAATTTTGCTCATGATAAACTAAAATTATCATACTTAGGAGAGATTAGCTTGGAAGTGAGATAAAGAATCTTATAACATATTTGAGGAAAATTTGATGAGAAATTTTTAAATATACGTTGATTCTCTTTCATCTAAATACACTAAGATATCACTATAAAAGAGAATCATGAAAATTTGATAACTTATTGCCATTATTTAAAAATTCCCAAAAATATAGAAAAACAATTGTATTTCCAGGAATAACTCATGAACCCCCCACTATTCAAATAAGCATGACCAAATGTTCCATGCAAAAGGGTTGAGAAAAATAAATGATTAATGGATTCAACACTCTCATCATAAAAAGCACAACTTAATGCATTGCCTTTTAAAATCCTCCTCCTATGCAGAAATTCTTTTGAGTGAACTCTCTCAAGACACAAAAACCAACAAAATATTTGGACTTTTTTTTGGGGCAATATTTTTCCAAATGAATATGAATTTCCAAGGATATAAAGAGTTATTCCTATATAAAATAAATTTCGAGCAAAATTTAACTGAGAATTTGCCTAAAGAACACATGGACCAAGAGATAGCATCATTTTCATATTCATTAATCTGAACAGTGTGAAATTGCCGCATAATGGAAGCTAAAATCTCATGCTCAAACCCCTTAACCTTCGACTCCAAAGATTGACCGAACCATTAGCCCTTAGAAACTTAGCAGAAGTGATAACCTTATTGATAGCTAGCCGAAGAATGGAATAAGGTTTTAAGCGGTAAAACGGAACACTATTTATGTTGTCAGAAAATGATTCTAATCTTTTTGGTCTTTTTCATTTTATTTTATTTTTTCGTATTTTTCTTTTAACACAAAAATAAGAAAAGACATAACATGGCTTGTCATATAACATGACAAACAAAAGGCTCAAATTGAGTAAATCAGACGAGACTTATTTGTGGCATTGTCGTCTGGGACACATTAATAAGACTCCTATATCCACTCTTTCGAAGAATGGATACTTGGACGGATTTGATTCTAATTCATATGATGTCTGTGAATCTTGTTTATTAGGCAAAATGCCTAAAACACCTTTTAGTGGTAAGAGTGTATGTGCCACCGAACTGTTAGCCCTCGTTCATAGTGACTTATATGAGCCCATGTCTAGTTAGGCTAGAGGTGGATATGAATACTTCGTAACCTTTACGGATGATGCATCGCGTTATGGTTATATGTATCTTATGAGACACAAGTCGGAACTTTTGAGAAATTCAAAGAGTTTTGACACGAAGTAGAAAAATAGACCGGTAAAAGTATTAAAACATTACGGTCGGACCGTGGTGGAGAATACTTAAGCAATGAGTTTCTGGATTACTTAAAAGAATATGGTATTCTTTCACAGTGGACTCATCCCGGAACATCTTAATTGAACGGTGTATCCGAACGGAGAAACCGAACTTTGTTGGACATGGTAAGGTCAATGATGAGTCGCACTGAGCTACCAATTTCCTTTTGGGGATACGTATTAAATAGTGCAATACTTATTTTGAATAAGGTTCCATCAAAGTCTGTTGGACAGGCTCTATATGAAATATGGACAGGAAAGAAACCTGGTTTCTCATTCCTGATGATTTGGGGATGCTGGGCATACGTTAAACGTTTGGATGGTACCAAACTAGAACCCAAATCAGATAAGTGCATATTTGTAGGGTATTCTAGGGAAACCAAATGATACTATTTCTACAACCCACAAGAGAACAAAATATTTATTACTCTTCATGCAGTTTTCCTCGAAAAGGAATTCATAGATGCAGTGGTAAGTGGGAGGAAAGTAGAACTCGATGAAAATTAGAGTGATACTGTTCCTGACACCGACCCCATCTCGGAACACCAACAGTCCATCAGGGATGAGACTGTTCCATAATCTTCTAATACACAAGAACCGCGTAGGTCGGAGAGAGTCAGAAAATAACCTAAGAGGTATGAGTTTCTGATCTCATCTCATGTAGATATTAATCTTATTGAGGATAATGAACCGGCTACGTATGAGGAAACGATACAAGGTATCGACTCCGCTTTATGGCAAGAGGCCATGAAATCCGAAATGGATTCCATGTATACCAACCAAGTTTGGACACTGGTTGATGCACCAGAAGGCGTTAAGCCTATTGGTTATAAATGGAAAGCAACATACATGATGTCGATTACGACGAGAATTTTTGACCCGTTGCTATGATGAAATCCATTCGGATAATGCTTGTTATTGCTGCATATTTTGATTATGAAATATGGCAGATGGACGTCAAAATCGCTTTCCTTAACGGAAACCTTTTGGAGGATGTTTATATACAACAGCCTGACGGTTTTATAGTGCCAAAACATGCAAACATGGTTTGCAAGTTAAATCGATCCATTTATAGATTGAAGCAAGCATCGCGTTCTTGAAACCAACGTTTTAATGAGATCATAAAAGAATATAGTTTCATTCAAAATGAATATGATTCTTGTGTATATAAGAAGGTTAGTGGGAGCGCACTGACATTCATTGTCATATATGTTGATGATGTATTGCTTATTGGCAATGAAATTCCCATGCTACAATCGGTGAAAGCTTGGCTTTCATTAAAATTCTCCATGAAAGACCTGAGAGAGGCAACTTTATTCTAGGAATAAGGATCTACTGGGATAGATCTAAAAGTTGTTGGCACTCTCTCAGATCTCGTACATTGTTATCTTCAGGTTCCACATGCGGATAACATGCTTTAAGTTTGTCAGTGGAACTTTCCTTTTCATCAGAGTTCTGGACGGTACTTTGTATCACATCAAGTCTGAAACATTCCTCATTCTTTTCATCATCGGGGAAATTCATGGCCTTGAAAACATTGAATGTTACTTCTTGGTCTTGTAGCCTCATGGTTAGTTCTCATTTCTGTACATCAATAATGGTTCGACCTGTAGCCAAGAATGTTCTCCCGAGGATTATCGGCACATCTTCGTCTTCCTCCATATCAATGACAATAAAATCTGCTGGGAAAATGAATTTGTCAACCTTGACCAGCACATCTTCAACTACACCTCTCGGAAATACGAGCATTCTATCAGCTAGTTGTAGAGAGACTGAGGTAGGTATTGTTTCTCCAATTTGTAGTTTCCTGTAAATAGAAAAAGGCATCAAGTTAACACTTGCACCTAAATCGTACAAAGCCTTACCGAAGTCATGTTCTCCTATGGTGCAAGGAACAGTGAAACTGCCAGGATATTTCAACTTCGGGGGAAGTTTCCTCTGAATGATTTCATTGTATTCTTATGTCAATGCTACTGTCTCGTAATCTCCCAATCTCTACTTTCATGAAAGAATATCTTTCATAAATTTGACATAGCTGGGCATTTCTTCCAACGCTTCTGCGAATGGAATATTGATGTGTAACTTTTTGAACACCTCCAAGAATCGAGCAAACTGCTTGTCTAGTTTGTTTTTTTGGAGATGCTGTGGAAAAAGTGGAGGTGGAGTGAATTTTTATTGATCTTTTTCATTTGCTTCTTTTTCCTCCATCTGTGGAACTGCATCTTTATGAACCTCTTCAATTGTTGCCTTGATTCCAACATCTTTGTTGATTTCAGTACCGCTTTTCAAAGTAATGGCTTGGCATTGCTCCTTCCCTCAGTTCCTTGGATTTGGTTCTGTGTTGCTAGGAATGTTCCCTGGCGGCCTGTAACTCTGAGCATTGGCCAGTTGTCCAATTTGATTTTCCAGTGCTTTGATGGAAGAAGATTGGTTTTGAAAAATAGCATCATATGCTGCTTGTTGCTTTTTGAACATCTCTGCAATCCATTCTTTCATTTCTGGTTCTTTTTCAAACTCATGGCTTTTGTTTTGCTGTTGAAATCCAGGTGGTGGATTGTTCTTTTGCCCTGAATTGTTGCTCCATGAAAAATTGGGATGATTCCTCCACCCTAGATTGTAGGTGTTGGAATATGGATTGTTCTCATGTCTGTTGAAATTGTTGACATAGTTCACTGTTTCTTCATGTTGGTTTGGTTCTGGTGCTCCTCCATATGGTGAACTTGTGGCTCTGGCGATGTTTACAACTTGCGTGCTAAGTGTTTCCAGGCTTTTGCTCATTTGCTCCAACTTAGTATTCACTGCTGAGTTAGCTCCAACTTCATAAATTCCTGCAACTTGTTGAATCATGCTCTTTTCTGTTGGCCACAATGAATTATTGTTAGCCATTTCTTCGATTAAGTCACAGGCTTGATCTTCTTTTTTTTCCATCGAAGCTCCTCCAGCAGCATCATCAATTGTGGTCCTCATCAATCCAGAAAGTCCATTATAGAAAGTTTGGACTTGAAGCCATTTTGGAATCTCATGGTGAGGACATTTCCAGGGCAAATCTTTGTACATTTCCCAAGCTTCGTAGAGAGTTTCCGAGTCAAGTTGTACAAAGGATGTGATGTCATTTCTCAATTTTGCTGTTCTGGCTGGTTGAAAGTACTTTACAAGGAATTTGGTGGCTAGAGTGTTCCAAGTTGTGATAGAACCTGCTGGTAGTGAATGTAGCCAAGCTTTTGCTCTGTCTTTCAAGGAATATGGAAAAACTCGCAGTCTCATTGCTTCTTCTGATGCTCTGTTGTAGTTGAAAGTGTCGCAAACTTCCAAGAAGTTGCTGATGTGGGCATTAGGATCTTCAGTTGCATTCCCCCCAAACTGAACTGACTGTTGAATCATCTGAATGCATGTTTTGATGTCACACACATTTGCTAGTAAGAGAGGAAGTACAATACATGAAATGAGGCCGTCCACCACTGGAATGGTTCTGTCTCGAATGGGAATTGGTGGTGCAACTTCTAAAGGTTCAGGTTCCATGTTAACGATTGCTTCTTGGCCTTCTAGCATTTCCCTTCTCAACTGTCTGATGGTTCTTTCAATCTCTAGGTCAAGCGGTCAAAGTTCAAAGCTTCTAGTTCGTCTCATGTAGTGTTTGAGAACCTGAAACACAAGAAAATAAAAACAATAAGTAAAAAGAAATTAGATACAAGTAAAGTATCCAACCCCAAAACTAATAGTGAAAGATAAATAAGTCCCCGGCAACGGAACCAAAAACTTGACCGATGCGTAATCACACGCGTATAATGCAAGCGCACGTATCGTTCAAGTAGTATAAAAAGTATCGATCCCACGAGGACTTAAAACTTTTTGTTATCAATTTATGAAGTTAAATGTTTACAAGTATCTAATGGATTGATTGTTTGATTGGGTGGTCACTTTAAAACTTAAAAAAAGTAAATAAAAATTGCTTGAAAGTAGATTAAAGAAAATTCAAATTTATAAAACTATCCAGGGTTGTGAATCATTCCAATATCTTTTTAAAAGATGAAGTGGTTATTTTATGTTTGTGTAATATATTGGTTTATTAACCTGGAACATGAAATTATGTAAAAGCCTCTTCCGATGGTCAAATACAAATATCTAGTATAACCCAATTAATCATATTCCTATGTTAACCAAGTTATCTGAATTCATTAAGATTAAGTTCCAATTATGGCTACCCCCGCCCGACAGGTATATTCCTATCCTGTAAGGAAATCTATTAAAGGGTTATCTATCCTCAAGGAAGATCGTGGGCTATTGAGTCTAAAGTCTTTAACCTAAAATCTCTTTTCCAAGTTCATTTTAAGTTTACCGAATCAATCTTATTAATGACCAGTTAACAAGATGCATTAAGACTAAGGCTCAATAAATAAACATTTATATTACCCAAACCGTAATTTAACCCCTTATAAACCAGTGATATTGGACTTCATCACAACCCCAGATAACTAACTTAATTATGACACATAACTAGGGCTGGTAAAAACTTAAATAAAATAAAAGACATAAAATAAATTGCTGTAAATTAAATACTGAAAAGTAAATTGCTGAAAAGTAAATTGTTGAAAAGTAAATTGCTGAAAAGTAAATTGCTGAAAATAAATAAAGTAAAAGTACAATAAAAGCAAATACTGGGGTTAGAGAATCCACTTTTATTACTAATATTTTAGATATCTCCCTTAATATAATATATTAACTTTACGTGATAATTACCAACCAATCATATAGGCGGTATCCTGATTAAGTCAAATTAATAATTAATTACCAACCGACCAACCAGGCGGTATCCATGCTTAGTCAGGTTAAAACCAATTTATAATTAATTACCAACCGACCAATATGGCGGTATCATCGTTAAGTCAGATTTTAAATAGTTATTATATTATAATTATGGGAGATTAATCTAAATAGCAATAATAAAAGCTTTACCTTTTACCCAGCAAGGGGGAGTTACCTCTTCATTGCTTGAAAAGTAAAAACTGAAAAAGTAAAGAAATGAAAGTATTGTGCGTAAAAGTAAATTGCGGAAAGTAAAAACTGAAAAGTAAAGAAAAGAAAGTGTGAAAGCGAAAATTAATTATTGAAAGCTGTAAATAAACAAACAAAATACAATCTTCTTAGTTATTCTTAAGGAATTTCAAAGATGAAAGTATGAATTTACAAATGAAATGGCTTGGTATTTATAGACAAAATTTTGTCTCCACCAAATCCATTATTAAATGCTCCACCAAATCCATTATTAATTGCTCCACTAATTGCTCCACTAATTGCTCCACCAAATCCATTATTAATTACTCCACTAATTGCTCCACCAAATCCATTATTAAATTCTATCATGTTTGTTGGGAGCTTGACTATTTTTATTATTTTTTTATTTTTTTTTATTTTTTTGCTTTGAAAATGACTTTAATAATTACACATAACACACTTCCGGATGTTTCATCAATTTCGGTCATGAAATCTTCAGAATTAGAAATTATTTGGTTCTTTAAAGTTATAGTAGATCTTTGAGTCTTCTTTAATCTGGAACTTGAATCAGCTCAATCCGATATCGGAATAAAACGTTATGCCCAAAATACGACCGTTGCACAAAACTGGAATTTCCGAAACTGCACTTCGTTAGAACGGCCTTTCAAGTTTCCAATCTCCAAAATTAATATGTCAAGTCCAATTTTTGCCCTTATTTGACCCACATTTCATCCTAAATGATTCCATTGAGTCCCGATATTATTTTATCTGCAAAATAAACTAAAGCACATCAAAACGTTAATCAAACCCGAGAAACTAAACAAAATATTAAGTAAAAGAGGCGGTAAATATTAATATATTTTCCGCTCATCACCTGCATATGTTAGAATTATGCAGCGGGATAAACTAGCACCCATAGGGTATAAATATAGGTTCGTTGTATATCCTGATAATTCCATGGGATATCAATTCTACGATTCCGAACAACGAACTGTATTTGTTGTTCGCTTTGTAACTTTTCTTGAAAAGTAATTTTTGAGAGAAAGTACGAATTATAGAGAGATTAAATTTGATTAGTTTGATCCCAACAGTAAGGAACCTGATGTGAGCCTTGATGTTCTCATCTTGGAGGAAACAGATCCGACTACGTATAAAAAAGCGATATTGGATATCGATTCGGGAAAATGGCAAGAAGCCATGAAATCCAAAATGGATTCAATGCATGTCAATCAAGTCTGGGAATTAGTTAAACTTCATAAAGGAGTTAAACCTATTGGTTGTAAATGAGTTTGCAAAAGGAAGCGAGGGCCCGATGGAAAAGTGGAAACCTTTAAGGCCCGACTGGTAGCGAAATGTTACACTCAACGTCCTGGGATTGACTATGAGGAAACTTTTTCACTAGTAGCCATGATAAAATTCATTAGGATTATTTTAGCCATTACTGCATATCACGACTATGAGATATGACAAATGGATGTGAAAACCGCTTTCCTAAATGGATTCCTTGAAGAGGATATCTATATGGAACAACTAGAAGGTTTCATATCCAGTGAGACTTCAAACTTGGTTTGTAAGCTCCAAAAGTCTATTTATGGACTTAAACAGGCATCCCGAAATTGGAATCGTCGTTTTGATGAGATAGTTAGATTATCTGGATTCATCAAAAACGAGGAAGAACCATGTGTTTATAAGAAAGTTAGTGGGAGCATGATAGTTTTCATAGTCTTGTATGTAGATGACATCTTTATCATAGGAAATGATATAGGGATGATGCAAAGTATGAAAGCCTACATTTGCAAGAACTTCTCCATGAAAGATATGGGTGAAGCTTCCTATATACTAGATATAAGGCTCTACCGAGATAGAGTTAGGAAGCTTATAAGGTTGTCACAATCGACGTACATAGATAAGATGTTAGAAAGGTACAGTTTTACCAACTGCAAGGCAGCAAATGTACCTTTCCAATACGACATACATCTTTCGAAGAAAATGGCACCTCAGACTGAGGAAGGGAGAGTTAGGATGTCTAACTTACCATATGTTTCTTGTATTGGAAGCATAATGTATGTTATGCTATGTACTAGACCTGACATCAGTTTCGGCGTCAGTGTGACCAGCCGATATCAATCTAATCCAGGTAATGATCATTGGACAGCCGTGAAACATATCCTAAAATATCTTAAGGGTACTAGAGATAAGTTTCTTATATATGGAGAAAATGAGCTACAAGTTAAGGGTTATACAGACTCCGACTTCTAGGGAGATCTAGATGATAGAAAATCTACATCATGATACATATTTACCCTTAACGGTGGTGAGATTAGTTGGCGTTGTTCAAAGCAAGGCCCAACAGCTGATTCCACCACTGAGGCGGAATTTATAGCGGCTTCAGAAGTTGTTGAAGAAGCTGTTTGGATTAGAAATTTTATCACAGAACTTGGTGTTGTGCATATTATTGCTGATTTAATCTCATTGTACTATGATAATAACAGAGTCATCGCGCAGGATAAGGAGCCAAGGGCACATTCCAAGTCTAAACATGTGGAAAGGAAATACCGCGTAATTAGAGAGATTATTGAACAAAAAGACATAGTGGTCTTGAAGGTTCAAAGACAAGACAACATAGCAGACCCGCTTGCAAATGCCTTACCTCCTAAGTTATTCGATAAACATGTGGAGGAGATGAGACTACAGTACCATCCAGATTGGCACTAAGCAAGTGGGAGTTTGATGGAGTTGATGCTTGGAGTGCCAATCCGAATTGTATATTTTATTATTTATTAATAAAATAACTATATTTTTCATTTCATACCTAATTAATGGTATTGTCATTATGCGTATTAGATTGATGTATAGTTAACTAAGAATGACATCGACCTTAGAATAGTCTTGACACTAGGTGTAAACTATTTTTAAAGTAAATATTCATAGTCGTTGGTTTTGGAATACGGTCGAATTCCTATAACCTAGAAGACTAGCATATGTCGTATATCGGAATTGGAGTTCCAATGATTTAACGCGATGTACCATGAGTTTTGGAAACTCGTATAGACATGTGGGTATTCGTTGGAGCGAATACTGAATGACTCACAGGTGATTCCTAATAATTGGAAGTACACACCACCGTCAATAGGAATCTCCTCGAGTCGAGTAGCATATGTAATCCTTTTACTATATGATATCATTGATTTTGTGTGAAATCCTCCACACTTTGATGCCATGTATATCAGAAACCTTTCATGGTTTGACCTCTAGATGTTCGTTGGGTGTGGACCGATGCACTCAGTAATCAAGTGCGAAGCAAGATAAGATCCATCAGCCCGTATGTGTACCATAAGGGGTTTAGGTATCCATGTGAGTAAAGTCACGATTCTTAAATCTTTGGCCAAAGTCGATCACCTAGGGTGGATCACATCAGTTATGAAGAACCGTGAACAAGTTGACATGAGATGTGCGTCTCGGAAACTTGACGATATATTCTATGTTTCCTAAGCACAACTCGGATAGCCTACGATGAAGGGATTGTTAAACATATGTAATGACCTCGACTTGTATAGTTCTTAAAGGTCGTTCGTGTTCTTCGCGAATTCGGAGGTGGCCGAATTACGTACAGAATAGCTAGGCTTATATGACGAACGTGTCTGAACTTAGATAGTCCCAATATGAAGTGTATTTGTTGAGCACTTGGGTAGCCGATTAATTTTGATAAAAGATAATTCGATATTATAGTTTTCAACTAAGATAATCAAGTGTTATTGGATAACATTGATGATTTACTTTGACCTAATTGAATTAATTAGATTAATTCAATAATTACACAAGGGCTTAATTGTAAAATCATAATTATCTCTACCATTTGGGGATATTATGGTAATTGTAAGTATGTAATAATAGGTGGTTTTGGCTTGATTTAATTGAATTAAATCAAGGTGGCAAACATTTAACTAATCCATTTCCTAATCATTGGCTTGATTTAATTTGATTAAATTAAAGTGGGAGGCAATGGAGATTAGTCACACCTAATTATACATATTTGGACAAATTAGATTAAGCCCACTTAAAAGTTGATTACAACTTTTATTATTTAAAAATTGCCTAAGTTTTGCTATAAATAGCAAGCTTTAGGAAGGTTTTAATTACAAGTACAAGTACAAGCAAATTCTTCGAGAAATTAGCCTAAGTTAGAGAAGTTTGTGAGGTCTCTACAACATTTCATCTAGGAGAAATCAAGATTGGATCTTGAAGTGAAGCTTGCTAGCATTGGAAATCAAGGTTGGATCTTGAAGTCAAGCTTGCACATCTTGGAGGTTCTCCAACCATTTCAACAAAGGAGAAGTAGATTGGATCTTGCATCAAACTTACAAGGTAATGTTTGATCTTCTCCTAAGTTATGTTCATTTGTGTATTAGATGCATTATCACATTGCTTAATGTTGAAATAAGGCTAATCAATTGTGTTATGATACTTTAGAAGTATAAACACAACATGCTTATAATTTAGGTCAAAGATGTTCATGTTGGACATGGAACAATTAATAAGAGTTTGAAACTCTAGATTATAGTTTACAGCTATGGCTACCATTCTAGAATCACTTGACCACCTTTGGGTAACCTAGAATTATTCACGAGACATTTCTTATTGGGATTCTAATTTGGTTTGTGTATTGGATTCAAAATTTACGCAAGTGCGTATTTAGAATAAATTTATGTTTTTTGTAAAAATATTTGATATTTTGAAAAACTTGATTTTTATTTTATAACATGTGTTGATGTTAGTTTTGAAATTAAAAATTAATTTTGGGTATTTTTGAAGTGTTTAGGGAGAGCCGGAAATGATTAGGGTAAAATACTATAATCCCTTCAGCTCACTGTAAAGTATCCAGTGAGATGAAGGAGAAAAGGAAATGAAATAAAAAAATAATAATCAGGCCTGTGCGCTAGCGCGTGGCTTCTCCGGCCGCAACAATTTTTGTTTTCTCTCGTTCTGGAGCTTCCGGACTCCGATTCAGTCTCAGTTTTTTCCTATACACTCGTAAGGGAATATAGTATTTCATTAAATAATTTAAAATTACACACATACTTGATATCCATGGGTTAGACCCATTTCTGCTGCACGGGACACCGATCCGACCCTAGGGGTTCCACAACTGTCCTAACAATCACATCATAGGACAGAGAAAAATATGTCACATTAAGTAACTATTTTTACCCGTAATAAATCTTTCATTAATCTGTCACGACTCGTGATGGATTTTACCTATCATAAGATGTGATAATTTATTTATATCAAAAAATTTTATTTCATGAAAATTTATTTATATTATTAAAAAATTTATACATTGCTAATTAATTTATAAAATCATAAAATAAATAAAATAGAAATTATATATATATCAATGAAGTTCCAATGTACTTTTTTGATAAAAAAGAGATGAATTAAAATATATCAAAAACACCAGCTCACAAAAAGTGAGGCTGATGAAAATACAAAATATCTGCACACAACAACAAGCATCATCTAGCTAAACATAAGAAAATTAAGAAATTATATATCATGAAAGAGACTAGAATTTTTCATAATCAAAAGAAAGCGATAACTCATATCTAGAGAGACTGAAATCTTCATGACTAAAGGTGATCCAATTAGAGATATAGTATAAAATCTTCCCATGAGTACTCGTTGATCAAATCGAAGAGGTGTTGTTAAAGACTCTTTTTTCCAACTAAATACACCAACAAATGACCATGAAGTGAGAATCAAAAAAATCAAATAACTTGCCACCATTAAAAAAAAAAAAAAAAAAAAAAAAAAAAAAATCTCTAAGAATGAATGAACCTCGTCGGCCTATAAGAAATAATCCAAACAACTCCCCACCAGCTTTCCATCTTATCCTCATCTAGCCTTCCTGGTAGGTTACTTGAACAACCATAATCAAATTTACATAACACAAGACCAACTAAAACATAATATCAAATATGTTCCAACATAAACTACAATTTGAAATCCATCAATAATCCAAACATCTTTTGGTTGTGTATCTCGCTTTCTTAGGTAGATATCCTCTGCTCCAGATCTTTTTCTTCTCAAATTACTTTACGCATCATCACATGTTCTGATAGAGGTTTCCATTCTTGTGAATTATTAATGTCGTGATCATGAAGCTTCAGACATTCAAAAATATCTATGCAGGCACACATGTATGCATCAATCTACTTGTACATTAACATGAATATAAAATTTACAAGAATGACAGGTAACTCAACTCACTGGCATATCATGTTAAACAATATGTTCATAAAAAAAAAAAACTATTAGAAGCTCCAGTTTTGATGTTCCAATCTTCCTCTGAATAATTATGTTTTTTCTTCAATTTCTTTGCTAGTAAGGGCTTCCCCAGAATCAATTCCTGCAAAACTAAATTCAAGAAGGAGAAAAAAAGTCTATATTTTTTCCATTACTTCCCAAATCAACACAAACAGCCAATGCCAAACAATTGTAATAAATCTATATACAAATGAATGTTTCCCATTACTTGCCAAATCAACACACACAGCCAATGTCAAACTAACTCAAGCACATTGAATTACACTCAAAATTATCTGACAAATAATCAATAGCCAGAGCAATTATTAAGATTTGGCATATCCAAATTGTACGTATATTGCAATCACCTGAATCAATCCAATACAACATGATTTTCTGTCAACATTCTATATACAAAACATGAACAGATAATCCCTTGCAATTAAATATCCCACGGTTATAAAACTTTACAAACTAGATAGTGTAAATAATGTTCCAAGACAGTGGACAAATTATAGAGATGTCAATAATAACTAGCACGATTGAATCATATAGAGAGGATGAAGACGGTAAAAATAAGATAGGGAATAATGTAATCCCAGCCACCCACATAGAGGGTGAAGATGGTAAAAATAAGGTGGGGAATAATGCAACAGAAGCAAAAACCAGAACAGCCAGCACTGGAGTACTCATTGTGGTTTTCTTTTGATTAATATACTTACCTTATCCCAAAAAAAAATGCAAAACATACACTGATGCAGCTATGGAATAGCATTTGTTTCTGGTATGAAGTATAAAATGTCAGTCAAAAGAACAAAATATTAGAATATTTTGGCCAAAGTTGAGCCAAAATATTAGAATATAAAATGTCAGTCAAAACAAGATATATGTTTTTGTCTTTCCCGCCAAAATGCTTTACTTTGTATTTTATTTTACCTTTCTATTTTTCAATTGTCATTTAGCTTAGTTATAGATTATTAATTCTCCTCTCAATTCTTATATTCAAAGTGTTTTTGAATAATCATATACTACAAAGCTTGGTTATTATTTTCATGTTTTAGCTGATCCTTGATGATCTTCTGTTATCTGCCAAATTTTACTGTCAATCTTATGGAAAATTGTAGTTTTTGTTGGTTGGGTAAATGTTTATACCTTCATTGTTGTAATTGCCATCCGGTTTCATATTTTCTAATTATTTTACTTGAGTTCTTGATATAGCCTTGTTTTATTTGTTTACAATCTGTGTACTACCTTCTAAAATCGAGCTTTCACTACCCAAAAAAAAAAAAAGTATATGACGTTTTTTTATAACAGAAAAATTATCTCATGAAATATATCATATTTTTATGATATTTTTGTGTCATAAATGATTTTTTCATGTATTTATGATATATTTATATTCTACTAAAATATATTTGTGATGCCTATAACACTATTATTGCGAAATTTACATTTATATTATATAGATCAAAATGCTTTGAATGGAGCAGTTGTAGGATCAACTCCAACGATAATTTTACAGAGAAAAATGAATTGATACCAAATTTTAAGATTGCAAAATAAAGTAGTTTGGTTGTAAATTTTTTTTTTAAACTTAACCTCAGGATGGTGAAGATAGGAAGAAAAGACTGAAATCACATCAAATCGGTTTCAGATAATATGTTTCGACAACAGTTCTGTGATTTCTGTTCCATATATATTTCATAAATATCATATAGTTTGAAACACTGTTTTAAAATATCAACTCAAGTTTACTTTAATTTTATTTCTTGAATTTTTCTCATTTCTTCAGTTTTAATTTTTTTAAAAATATAATTAGTTTTTGTTTATCTATTGATATGAGATTAATATACAATGATATAATTATTTTCATACAAATGCAGATAACTATTTTGGTGGTTGAAAAAATAATGAACAAATGAGAAGATAGTTCATTCGATGAATGGTTTCGTTTCACCATATATTCAAAGTCTTTTTTATAGTTTATATATAGAATGTAAATTTAAATATGAGAAGAAACCAATAGCTTTTGATTTTTGAATTGTAACTAGTTGATCGTTTGTCTATTTTAATGTTAGAAAATAATATATTTTTTTGCTTGTAAATATAAATATTTTATTTACATATATTAATGAATTAAAATTTATGTTTTGTGTCATTTTACAATACAAAATATCATATGGTGTAAACAACTTTTGAAATATAATTTTGCCACTAGATCTAAATACTTTTAGTAGCGAAATTTATTTTTCCAATAATAGTGTACTTTCAGTTGCGAAATAAATTTCGCCATTAAAGGTATACTTTTAGCATTTACCTACCTTCAGTGGGAAAAAATTATTTCGCCACTAAAAGTAATTAGATTTAGTGGCGAAATCTATTTCGCCACTAAAAGTGCACATTTAGTGGAGAAATACATTTCGCCACTAAATCACTCACTTTTAATGATGAAACAGTGGCGAAATGCGAAATTATATTTCGCCACTAATAATTTTAGTGGCGAAATAATAGTTTTTAGTGACGAAAATTTTCGCCACTAAAAGTCAATTTTCTTGTAGTGGTAATAGATGACGTATTTTTATAACAGAAAAATTATGTCATGAAATGTATCATATTTTTGTGACATAAATAATTTTTCATGTATTTATGATATATTTATATTTTACACAATATATATGTAACATCCCTAATCCGAGAATGTTACCGGCAGATGACAGATTTCCACTGTCACCTAAGCCCCTGACTGAAACCGGAATCAACCATACATTCAAACACCCTTTCATCAAAATAGAATAACTGTGTGAAACATTAAACATGACACGTACACAACCCATATGCGATACAACCACACTTATATACATAGGTTATACATAAAAAAAAACTCAAAAGAAACTACATTTATATGAATGTAGACACAACATGATGAACCCATAAAACTAGTGACTGCAGTGCTGCTCCTGTCTCGGATCCATGTCCCCCAAAATACAGCATTGGCTCACAAATAGAAAAGTCTGCAAAATCTGGAGAGGGGGTGAGTCTTAAAGAACTCAGTGAGTGGCGCTATAAAACCATAAAACAAACAGTATTAGAAATACTCATATTCAGTGCAATAACTTCAGAATTCTTAAATCATGAACCAGAGTTTTCCCTTTCAAAACATTTGAAAATCGATTAAGAAAACATATGTATCGTCATCATCAGAAATATCATCGGTCAATCTGTACATAATCTTGTGGCCTTGGAGCGTTGTACGCACAGTCCCCCAAGCCACTAAACCAGACAACAGTGGTGCTATCAGTGCCACCAACCTGTCTCTGAAATATCCGGGTCTAGGGGCATTGCTATCCCACTAGCCCAATACCCAGGATCTAGAGGCATCTATCATCTCTAGTCCTGTAACCCGTGTGCACACATCTATATCTCGTATCAATACTGAAACCCATCAATATCATGACCGTCAATTCCATATTTGTATCAAGTTATATTTGTGGTGGGTTTTTCCCCCATGCCTCCAAAATTATAAAATCATACTTTGAGATAATTTTCATCATGAAAGCATTTATCTGAAATTAATCTTTATCAAAAGCTTAAATCGCATGTCTCAATTCAAGAGAAATCAATATTTCAATTAAGTTCAAATGAATTGTAAAATTATATCCAAAATCAGATTCAAAAACTCTGAAGTAAGTACTCCACCCACGGTGCTAAGGCAAGTCTTAGGATTAAACTGGAATGGTTTTTAAACAAATCCTGGAACAGCGCCTAGCATCGCAAAGCATACCTTTGGGCGTCGCGACGGGAATCCAAATGAAACCAGTAACCATCATCTGATTCACGCTTCGCGACGCACGACCTTAGCCGTCGCGACGCGGGGCAGTTTCCAGGACCCAGATTTTCAGTTTCACTTCATACACCATTTCCTCAACATCACACAAGCTACAATCATAACAAATACACCACTTATCATCAATTTTACTCTTTAACATCATCTCATAACCAAGTCATAACCATAATAAATTTACAACATAACATCAATTACACCATCATACAACTATTTATAAACCGCAACTCAATTTCACATTTAGGGATTTCAAAAATTGGGGGATTCCACAAATCTCCAATTCCTTAACTCAAAACCATGTATTCATCATTAAACTCAAGCCAATAACATTCTTCAAACATCAAATCATCAAAACTTAGTAATTCAAGATTTGGATTTTTACCTTTCTCACCTTGAATCAAATTGTTTCTTCACAAGTAGAATTCCCAAAGCTCCCTTATTACACTTTCAAGCTTGCATGTGGCTTTAGAGCTCTAGATCTTGGTAGAAATGGTGGAAAATTTTTCTTGACTAAGGCTTGGTGGTTCTTAACTAGAAAGAAAAATAAATAAAAAAGAAAGAAACGTGGGTGTGTGGGGAGCTTTTGGTTCCTTATATTCTTTTTTTATTCATAATAATACATGAGGTGGACATTTGTTAACAAGTCTTAACAAATGTCACCAAGTCTTGATAACATATGTCATAAGATTTAAGTGTCAATAAGCATTTACTAATCATAATGATATTAGTCCAACTATTATAACCCTTTTCTGGACCTTAATATAATAACTCTAATATTATAGATGTTGCGACTAAAATCGGGTCTTTATGCCACTTCTAAATTCATTCGCTATTGTCCAGGGAAAAAAATTGTATTCCCTAACACCACATTGTCAATCGAATCAGCTATGGGATTTAAATAATTACAGATTCTCCCCCCTTAAGATGATTCGTCCTCGAATCAAAATGCTTAAATTATAAGGAACATACCTTCTGCAAATAAATGGGGATATCGTTCTTTCATGATAACTTCTGGCTCCCAAGTCGTCTCTTGACCCTTGTGGTGTTGCCAAACCACCTTAACCGAGGGAATCCACATAGATCGTAACTTTCTTGTCTCTCTACTCACTATTGCGACCGGTTGTTCCAAATAGGATAAATCTTGACAGATATCAACTGTTTGAAGCTCTAAAATATGAGATTCATCGTATAAGTATTTCCGTAGCATAGACACATGAAACATCAGATGTATTCTATCCATGTAAGGTGGTAGTGCTAACTCATATGCTCTACCTCCAACACTGCGAAGTATTTGAAACAGCCCAATATATCTAGGGCTAAGCTTACCTCTTTTGCCAAATCTCATAACTCCTTTAAAATGAGATACCTTTAAAAACACCGAATCACCTACTTGAAACTCCAAATCTTTTCTTCGGCGATCTGCATAACTTTTCTGGCAACTTTGAGCTGTCTTCATCCTTTCTCCAATCAACTTCACCTTTTTCACTGCATCTTGTACCAAGTCAGGTCCAAGCAATTTTTAGTCTCCTGTTTCGAACCATCCCACTAGTGACCTGCATTTCTGACCATATAAGGCTTCAAAAGGAGCCAGTTGTATACTTATCTGATAGCTATTGTTATAGGCAAACTGTATAAGTGGCAAATGCTGGTCCTAACTACCTTCAAAATCTACCACACAAGCTCGTAACATATCCTCCATGGTTTGAATAGTTCGTTCCGATTGTCCATCTATTTGAGGATGGAAAGCTATATTAAAACGTAACTGAGAACCCAAGGCTTCTTGGACTGATTGCCAAAACTTAGATGTAAATTGAGAACCTCGATTAGAGATTATTGAGACAGGTATTCCATGTAATGACACTATCTTATCCAAATAAAATCTGGCATACTGAGCTGTTGAATAATTAGTCCTTACAGGTAGAAAATGTACGCATTTCGTCAACCTCTTTTGCCAATCCAATTAGCTATGGGATTTAAATCATTACAATATCATTAAAATATGATAAATAATTGTTATGTATTTAATTTTCTATTTTTCCAGAATTTCTCACATCTAGATTCGAACTCAAGACCTATTTGAATCAAATGTTTATATTTAAATTGAATGCCATTGAGCTACAATTTATTTATACAATTACTAAAATAATCTTAAATTAAAATTGGAATTACCAAAAATTAGTTGGTTTTAGGGCATTGGGTGTTAAGACATCCCTACGGACTTAATTGATCGGATCTCAAATGTCAAAAAGAAGAAGTTTCTGATCTCATTAAGCTTTCTCTTTAACTCATATAACGAGTTTTGAGCCACTGGCTCCCAGACCAGTTGGCCTTAGGTCACTAAGTGTTAAAACACCCCTACAGACTTATTTGCTCGAGTTAGAGAGACTACGAAATCGAACTTATTCACACTTTTTTTTACAAACTCAAGCTCTATCGTTTTACGTGAATAATCATTGCTTACTGAGGCAAGATGTCTGGTTACTAAGTAAAAACTTGATTATTATTATTATCATTTTTTTAGACTAACTCAAGCTCTACCGTTTTACGCGAACAATCACAACTTGCTGAGACAAGATCTCCGGTTACTAAGTAAAAGCTTGATTAGTTTTTTTTAATAAAAATATAAATTCCACTACCTTTTGTTAGCGTGTATATTGATAATACCTGTCAAATGAGCATATGAGTATCAAATTTAGTCAAAAATTTATTAAAGAGTGAAAATTCCTTACACTGACATCTGGGAACAACAATTCCACTTGATTAGTCAAAAATTTATTGTTGGTTTGTGTGTATTTTTTTGAATAAAAATACAAAAGAAAATCAACACAAAATATTTTTTTTACACATAAAACAACAACAAAGCAAAAACAATAAAAAAAAAAATTTAAAATAAAAAACAACAACACAAAAATAAAAATATTTTTTTTACAAAAAGAAAAACATAAAAATGACCTATCTAGTCAACTATCCTCTCCCCCTAAACAAAATTGAGACATTGTTCCCAATGTCTAAATAAAAAGAAGTAGAGTTTAGAAGACATCATCTGGTTAGTGTGGAATTGACAATTGAATCTACAACACTGCTACTAAAAAGAAAAGTTACATATTACAACAATAAAAGGAAAAACAGTAAATTATATGTACTGATAGTTGTGATTGTGACTCACTTCTTCCTCTGGTTTTACCTCTAGTAACGACTTGAATGCCTTCTATGGGTCGAGGATATACTTCCCATCCAATTTTCTTATGAATTGACAAACAAAGTCTTTTAAAGTCAGATTCCCGAGACTGTATTGTCGTCTTTCTTTTTGAACTTATGTATGTAAATTGTGAATCAGTTTTTCAAATCCATTAAGATGCGTCTCAAGAGTCAATGATATATTATCTAATGACTCATTACTCAAGCCATCTCTAATGGGTTGATTTTTTTCTTCGGAATTATTAGACATCATTCTTAAAGAATGACAACGAGTGTTGCACGTCTTCGTTTCTTAGCATATATGTTTTTCTCCAAACTAGATATGTAAGAGATGAATGAATCAAGAAATTTAAGGACTCATATTTTAACCTTATTTTTCATATAAGGGTTTAACTTTTTTTGAGGTGGTTGATGTGTCCTGACATTATCTTTTAAATGTATTTTGTGTGTGTATTTTAAAGGAGTAATGTCTTTTATATCTTTTAAAGTCCATCCAATTCCTTGTTTATGTTCTTTCAAAACAAATAACTTACCTTCTTAATCGCTTGTGAGAGAGGGAAAAATTACCACTGGGTAAATTTGTTCATCTCCAAGAAAAGCATACTTTAATCCTTCTCGTAAAGTCTTTAATTCCAATTTAAGTGCTTCCTTGTGTTTTTCTTCTTCAAGTGTTCATAAATCCTCAAAATTATGATTTTCTCCATCATCTTCCAGTACCTCTGTAGAATCAAGTTAAAAATCATTAGGAATATCCGAATCTAATTGCATACTTGATTCAAGAAAATTAGTTGTACAAATTTCCATAGGATATATAAATTTATCGACTTGTAATATCATATTTTCACAATTCCTTTCGGTACTTTAACTGATCTATCGGTAATTTAAATAGTAGTTGAAGTTGGTTTTAACTTGCCAATATTAAGTTGTCATAAATAAAAAATAGAAACAAATTGACACTAACTCTAAGATCAAACATTGCATGTTCAATTTATGATTTCCAATAATACATGAAATAGTTGGACAACCAGGGTCTTTGTATTTTAATTCATTATTGGTTGAGAGAATGGAACTTACTTGTTCGGCTATAAAAACTTTCTTTCTTACCTGATGTCTTCTTTTAACGGTGCACAAGTCTTTCAAAAATTTGGCATAAGATGGTATTTGTTCGATGGCATCTAACAAAGGAATATTGACCTTCACATGTTTGAATATTTCATATATCTCTGGGGAATGGTTCAATTTCTTTGTTTTCAATGCTTGAGGAAATGGAGGTGCATGTGAAAAATCATTATCATCAACGATAAATAATGGTTCATCAACCTATTCCTTACCCACAAAAGCTGAATCTTCACGAGGTTCAAGAATAGGTCTTTCGATGACTTTACCACTTCGAATAGTAATAACATATTTGACTTGGTCTATATGTTGACTACCAGAACTACTCTCATAAGGGTTTTGATGACTCTTGAGGTTTTGCTATGGTTGTGCATGAAACTTTCATTTCTTATTAATGGTAAATGCAGATGTGATTTTGGAGAAAGTATCTTTCAGATCAATCAATGTTTGCACAATTTGTTTATTGATGGCTTCATGTTTCTCAATGAATTCATGCAAGGTATGCTCAAGGGTTTTCCTAGGTGGTGGGGCATATAGTGTATAGTTCTGAGAATTTCAGAAATTTCGGTATATCTGGAGAGATTGTTGCGATGGTTGTGTTTGGTTATCATTCCTTCAATTGAAGTTTGGATGGTTTCTCTAATCAGAATTGTAAGTTTGGGAGTATGGGTTTGGATTTGGTCTCTTGAAGGTATTTATGGAACTGACTTGGTCAATGAGACATTCTTGCAGGGCTGGCAAGGTTGGGCAAACTTGTGTAACATGTTTATTTGAATTACATATATGACATGTCGCTTCTTGAATTGACTTGGCATGATCACTCTTCCTCATTTCTAACACCTCAACCTTTTTAGATAGAGATGCATATTTAGCAGAAAGTTCATGGTCTTCCCTAAGGTTAAACATGCGTCTACCAGATGCTTGTGGTTTTACAGACGACTCATAAGTGTCAACTGTGTCACAGTGTTGTGCATTATCTGTTATATGTTCTAGGTAATCTAGTGCACCTTCGGGAATTTTGTCCCTAAACTCACCATTACACATCATTTCCACTATTTATCTACTTTGATGTATTAAACCATCATCGAAGTAGGAAACCAACCTCCATGTTTCAAACCTGTGATGTGGACAAACATTCAACATCTCTTTAAATCTCTCACAACATTGGTAAAGGGTTTCCCCCGACTCTTGTGTGAAAGTTGTGATTGTCCTCTTAAAAGAGTTTGTCATGTGATGGGGAAATAAATTTTTCAGAAATTGCTCTTGCAAATCATCACATGTTCTGATGGATCCTGACCTAAGGTTTTTACAGCCAAATTTTAGCTTTGTCCTTTAAAGAAAATGGAAAAAACTTGAGTCGAATTATATTTATACTGCAATTTTGATTTGTACAAGTATTATATATCTCTTTGAATCCCCCTAAGTGATGATAAGGATTTTTTGATTCTAGACCGTGGAATGTGGGTAAAAATTGGATGACACCTAGTTTAAAATTGAAACGTGATGTATCTGGGGGAAAGAAATGCAAGATGGTGATCATGTCTTAATGGGATTGATGAATTCTCTAAGTGTCATATGATGATTAAGATCGCAATGCTGAGACTCACGTTCTACCAGATCAACTGGATTTTCATCTCTGTTAGGTGGGATTTCATTTTGGTTATCAGTCATTTTAATTGACGATGAAGGTGATGAAGACTCTATATTTAATCTACCACTAAATGACCGAGACCAATGTCTCATGCAATCCTAAATGCAGACTATTTGCTAAAATTTAAATATGCAAATCCAATACTTACACAAATAAAAAATAATAAACAAGTGAAAAGAAGAAAAAAATTTAAAATAAATGACAAAATAAAAAGAAATACAAATGTAGTGATAACAAAAATTGACATGCAGAAAATACAAAAAAAAATAATAATAATAAATAAAAAGAAAAAATGCAAGGGTGTTAAATTATTATTCTATCTACTAAATTATATTCCCCGGCAACGGCGCCAAAAACTTGACACACTCACAGAGTGGTTATTTACTCCCAAGTATAAAAGTGTCGAAGTAATAACGGTAAGTCCGGGGTCGATCCAAAGGGAATAGATTTAGTAAAATAAAATAGTAATTTGGGTGACTAGAAAAATGTCGAATTTTAAATTGGACTGCAACAATAAATTACAATGCTGAGGCTAGAAGATCCACTCTTAATCTTTCAAATATAAAGAAATCTTACTTTTTATAATATATGAATTGACATTATTAACCAGTTAATATACTTCATAAATTTATTATGCCAAAACATATAAAACCAGCCATAAAGGCGGTGATAACACTTGTCATTAACAAGTCCAGTTAGGTATTCAATTATGCCAAAAAAATATAAAACCAGCCATACAGGCGGTAATAAAGTTTGTCAATAATTAATCCAAATTTAAATTACTCTCTCATATAATATGGGTAAAGTATTAACCGTGTCAACCAAGATTTAATTGTCTACAGCAAATCAAGACACCATCAAATATAAGAGAAGATTAAATATTAGTTTTCATATTACAATTTATATATTATAATATAAGTAAGATTAATTTATATTCTTCATATTTAGAGTTTCACCATTTACCCCAACAGAATGAAATTAGCTACTTATGCTTTGAATAAAAACACACATAATTTTATTTCTGAAAGAAAAAAAAATTACAAGAAAATAAAACACATAAGACGCTTCTTTCAAATTTTTCAAGAGAGAAAATGAAATAAGCATCAATAAAATGAGAGGTGGGCACCTCTATTTATAGTAGAAATGTTCATCTCTCAATTATTAATTACAACTTTTCAAATCAAATACAAACAATAAATTTTTACTAATTTATTTTTTTTCTTTTTCTTTTTTTTGACTTTTTTATTTTTATTGATTATCTTACAAACATTTGTCACAATCCACCTAAAGATGGATTGTGACATTTTATCTTTTTTTTTTTTTTCTAATAATTAAAATTACATGCAACATACATTGGTTTTTTCACCCATTTCGACCTTGAAAACTTCAAAACTATAGACTCTTATAAACAGCAAAGTTGTAGATATTTGCGTCTTCTTTCAGCTGGAATTAGAATCGCCTCAATCTGATATCGGAGTAAAAAAATTATGGTCAAAATACGAAAATTATGAAAAGTTAGAATTTCTGAAATTGTACACTGTCAGAACGGCCTTTTAAGTTTCTGGCCTCCAAAATCTAAATGTCACGTCCATTTTTCTAGTTATGCATTCAAAGTATTATTTCACCAACATCAGAAATAAAAATCATTATAAAAATATATAAAATATAGATTTAATTATTATTTCATAAATGTGCTAAATTAATGGGATTAATGAAACTATAAGTGTAAAATGATTACTTTCTCTTTATTAAATGTACACTTTTTAGTATTCATCACTCGCAGGGCTCAATTTTCTACGATAATATCCCGCTGCATCACCACCCCTAACGATGATATTCCTTCTGCCCCTGCAACACCTCAGAGGAATATTCCAGTGCCAACGCATTATCCTTATCCACCTCCTCTAGCGTATCAAGCTTACCATTCACCTCCTCTGGGTTATTATCCTTCATCTTATCATGCTCCTCCGCCAACAGGTGCTCCTCCAAATATTCCTTATGGTGATTATGCCTACCCATATTTATACCCTCCTGCATTGGGTCAGGGTTCAGCTCAGATGGCTCTTACAGTGAAAGAGGAGAATATTGCCTAAAGAGGAAAAGAAAATGGAGTTATTCAGTTCAATGGGAAGAAGGATCCCATAGTAGTTCGAAATTTCTTAGATATGGTGGAGAAAACTTTTAAGTTTATGAGGTTGACTAATGAACAGAAATTCCATTATGTGTATCGACTTTTAACTTAACAGGCTGATAAATGGTAGTGGAGTGTACGAGGTAAATTCACAAAAGCTAATACGTTGACTTAGGAGAAGTTCAAGAATGAATTCAGATCCAATTACATGAATTCTGCATTTATTGATGAGATAATGAGGGAATTCTATAGGTTGACTCAAGGTAACCACATCGTATGTCAATATGACACTCTCTTTCATGAGTTAATGCAGTTTATTCTACACTTGAGGGGCAATGACCAGTGTAAGATGGATCACTTTCTTAACGGCCTGAATATGGAATTAATATCCAAGATTAGATTGTTTACATTAAACAGTTTGACAAAGATGGCTGATTATGCCAGACAAGCGGAGTTCACTGAAAAAAATGGCAAGTGGGGTAGGATTATCAGATGAGGAAGAGGAATAGAGAACGTCAATATTTTGGGCAGGGAAACCAGAGTAAGAAATAGAGTGACTTTAGACCTAGTGAAAGTTATCATATGAGTTTTGGACAGCTTCATAAACAAGTTATATCTACGGTTAGTCAGAGTTCGGAGAGTACACTACCGAGCAAGACTCCTAGTGGTCAACAAATTCAAGCTCGGGATATGAGATTTCCATTATGCGCTACATGTGGGAAAAATCATGACAGAGATTGTGGAATAAGTTCAAGAGCTTGCTATTCTTGCGAGGATTTGGGCGACTTGAAGATAGATTGTCCTAATGTCAATGATAACAATGGACATATTCTGAGGACAATTATTCCTCCAGCTCAGGATTCCAGAGGCACCCGTGGTCAGAGTGGGATTCGAGTTCAGACTTATGGGGTTCACACGGGTGCATGTGCGCAGAGTAGAGTTGCTTTAGGTGGTCAGACTAGTAGACCTAGAGCCCATACTAGGGTATTCGCTATGAAGCAATATGAGGCTTCAGCCGTGCTAAAGGTTATTATTGGTATGATGTCTATCTTTGGTCGAAAGGGTAGAATACTTATAATCCTGATGCTACAAATTCTTTTGTTTCGAAATCATTTGCATTGCATGCCAATAAGAAAAGAATCGAGCTAGATTATGAGTTAGTTATTGCTACTCTTGTCGGGTATTTCATTATTACTAATCAAGTTTATAAAGGATGTGTAATATATATTGGTAAGAATGAGTTATTAACGGATTTGATTTGCATGGAGATACGCAATTTTGATGTCATTTTAAGTATGGATTGGTTATCTTGCCATCATGCTACGGTAAATTATCATGAGAAATTTGTGGAGTTTGAATGTTCGGATGGGTAAAAAATTTCTTTTATATGGGAGATACGACTTGTTCCCTCATGTGTGATCTCTGCAGTACAAGCCAATAAGATGTTGAGGAAGGGTTATGATGTTTATCTAGCTCACATGATTGATGCTAGTATGGGTACATCAGAATTACATGAGATTCCTTTTAGGAGAGAATTTACTAATGTATTTCCAGATGAACTACATGGTTTACCACCAGACAGAGAGTTGAAATTCAGTATTGACGTAATTCCTGGTACAGCCCCCATATCCTTAGCTCCTTACAGGATGGCTCATGTTGAGTTGAAAGATTTGAAGGTGCAATTACAAGAATTGTTAGATAGAGGCTTCATAAAGCCCAATACTTCACCATGAGGTGCATCGATGTTATTCGTGAAGAAAAAAGATGGCTCTTTGAGATTATGTATCGATTATCAGCAGTTAAATCGAGTTACCATTCGCAATAAGTATTTTTTGCCTCGAATTGATGATCTTTTTTATCAATTATGGGGAGCCAAGGTATTTTCCAAGATAGACCTGAGATCCGGGTACCATCAGTTGAAGGTGAGAGAATGTGATATACCTAAGACTACTTTTAGAACCCGTTATAGACATTATGAATTCTTAGTAATATCATTCGAGTTAACTAATACACCAGATGCTTTTATAAACTTGATGAGCCATATATTTAGGTATTATTTGGACAAGTTTGTCATTGTGTTTATCGATAACATCCTGATATATTATAGTAGCGAAGATGAGCACAAATAGCATCTAAGAATGGTTTTGTAGACCGTGAGGGAGAAATAATTATACGTCAAGTTTAGCAAGTGTGATTTTTGGCTTGACAGAATTGTATTTCAACAGATAGTGTTCATGTAGATACCAAAAAGATAGGATCGGTGGTTAATTGGGAACCTCATATCAATGCAACCGAGATATGAAGTTTCTTGGGATTAGCAGGCTATTATCGACTCTCTGTTCAAGTATTCTCCATCATTGCAGCACCGTTGATGAAGTTATTATAGAAGAATGCAAGGTTAAAGTGGACTTAGGAGTGTTTGATAACTGATCCAGTTTTTACCCTTCCATCAGCCAATGGTGTATATGTGGTGTACAGTG
This sequence comes from Zanthoxylum bungeanum, assembly GCA_019454045.1. Classification (NCBI taxonomy): domain Eukaryota; kingdom Viridiplantae; phylum Streptophyta; class Magnoliopsida; order Sapindales; family Rutaceae; genus Zanthoxylum; species Zanthoxylum bungeanum. The sequence continues at coordinate 452,052 of SKCR01032769.1, read as the reverse complement.
ATGCCTCAAGAAAATGGTTGGTTGTGTATTGACGTAGCATGGGAAGGTGATATCTTATGCTTCTCGGTAGTTTAGGCCCCACGAATTGAGTTATCCTACTCATGACTTGGAGTTAGTTATAGTAGTGCTCGCATTGAAGATTTAGAGACATTATATATATGGAGAAAAATATCATATCTTCACATATCACAAGAGTCTCAAGTATCCACTCACGTAGAAAGAATTGAATATGAGACAGAGGCTATGGATCGAGCTGTTGAAAGATTGTGATTTTACTATCGAATATCACCGGGGAAATACTAATATAGTATCAGACGCTCTTAGTTGGAAGTCCACAAATACTTTAGCTCACATGGAAGTCAAGCAGTTGCCATTGCTAGTGGAACTCGGATATTTGAGAGTTGACTTATCAGTTGGAGATTCAGGATCTCTATTAGGAACTCTTAAAGTCATGCCTATATTAGTGGAGAAAGTCAGAGAAGCTCAGGCTCATGATTCCCATTTGATGATAATTATTGAGAAGGAAAAAAATAACGTTCATATTTTTCACTTAGAGATGATGGTACTTTGATGTACGGAGATAAACCCGAAGTAGAGAGCTTGAAGAGAGAGATCATGGAAGAAGCCCATTGTTCAACTTATTATATGCATCCACGTAGTACTAAGATGTATAGAACTCTTAAAGAGAACTATTGGTCGAAAGGCATGAAGGATGAGGTAGCGAAATTTGTATCAAAGTGTTTTGTGTGTCAGCAGATTAAAACAGAGTACCAATATCCTACAAGTACCTTACAGTCACTTCATATTCCTGAATGGAAGTGGGAACACATCACTGTGGACTTCGTGTCAGGATTGCCTCGTAAGAAAAAAATGACATGATTCAGTATGGGTGATTGTTGACAGATTAATCAAATCAGCTTATTTGCTACCTGTCAGAGTTTATTATTCTCTGAACAAGTTAACAGAGATCTATGTTGATGAGATAGTAAGACTTCACGGAGCTCCGGTGTCAATTGTGTCAAATAGAGATCCGAGATTTACCTCCATATTCTGGCCAAGTCTGCAAGAAGTTTTGGGGACTAAAGTGAAGTTTAGTACTTCTTTCCATCCTCAGACAGATGGACAATCAGAGAGAACCATTCAAACCTTAGAGGATATTTTGAGAGCTTGTGTTATAGAGTTCAGATGGAGCTGGGATTAACATCCATCCTTAATGGGGTTTTGCTTACAACAATAGTTACCATGCTTGTTTGGACATGTCACCTTATGAGGCATTATATGGGAGGAAATGCAGGACTCATATTCGTTGGGATGAAGCAGGTGAGAGTAAACTCTTAGGTTCTGAGATTTTTCATTGTTGACAAGGTGGAAATGATTAAATCGAAGTTGAATACAGCTCAAGATAGACCGAAGAGCTATGCAGATCTGAAGAGGAATGACAACGAGCATCAAGTGGTTGATAAAGTGTTCTTAAAAATTTCACATTGGAATAGTGTTATGAGATTTGGCAAGAAAATGGATTTGACTCCTTGTTTTATTAGGCCAAGCGAGATCGTGGAGAGAATTGGGCCTGATCTTTCTCATGTTTTGCAGGAACAACCAGTTGAGTTGAGAAAAGACTTGACATATGTAGTAGAATTAGTATGAATTCTGGCTAGAGAGTTTAAACAGCTGAGTAACAAGACGATTCGTTGGTGAAAGTCTTATAGGGTTGACACTCGAAAGCGAAAGCTACTTGGGAGCGTGAAGAAGACATGCGCAGTAAATAACCTCACTTGTTTCCACCTTCAGAAATGTGAATTTTGTGGATGAAATTATTTTAAGGGGGAGAGAGTTGTAACACCCATTTTTCTTTTTTTAAACTTTGGTGAGAATGGTATTTTGGTATGTTTGTATACAAAACAAAAGTTGCTTTATGATTTTCAACAATTTTCAAAAAGAGATAGAGAAGGCCACGAGAAAGTGAGGGAAGAGAGTGGGAGAGAGAAAAAAAATAGCATTTTACCCCGATCCTTCTGATTCAGAGACGATCTTGATCAGGTCTTTTAAGAAAAACATAGAGCTCGACAAGAGGAACATTTTGACGGTGGTGTTGTCACGGGAAACTATTGATTTTTACCGATTTTTCGATAAGAAACTGTTGGACAATTATGACCCATAGCGTCACTATTTGTACAGATCATGGTATTGTTGTACAAATTAACTATGTGACAAAGGAGATTGCACTCTTATCATTTGTGATTAGATCACCTAGATGTATAAATGATAGAAGGTCCCTATGATTTGTTCCTGAACGGAGAATGATATGAGACAGTATCAGTCCACGAAGGATAAATCATTAAATATCCATAGTCAGAGTATTATCGAGATTGGACATCGATAAATACATAAAAGACTAGTATTGCACTTGTGCGCGTTGTGGGGGCACAACGACATAGTTCTCTTATATTTGGGTATATGATACTCATGCAAGTGTAATAGGAGGTTGTGTTTTACCGATGGTACGGGAAACAGCTTCGCTCTGGATAGACCCCCTCGAAATTCCATTGGTAGTATGACTATGTGTCTACGGAAGTCCGAAATCAGGGTAGGTGTATTTGGTCTTAACCTGAGACTTGCACCGCTAATACTTGCGAAAATCAATATACTTTGGTTGCGGTCGTCCAGGGCTTTAACAGGTTCTGTGTACGCCAATGCTGGGTATATTGAGAATCATAGTGTGTTGGGTATGATGTCAAGATGGAAGTGTCACTCCAGTCATATGGAGATGATGGTCACGTAGGATACGGTACTAGTACTGTTAAGTACTGCAGTCATCGGGATAAAATGACAATATCATGTTTATCCGATTATAGAGACTAGTTACCAGACATCCGACATGTGCTTCGTACGGGGCAGACACAATTCCAGCCCCAGGCCTAGCACGTGATCATCCGATACTGGACAGAAATACGCAATACCATGTATACTACGCCTGATATAGATCCTTTATTCCTATAAGGATATTTCCGGAGAATTGGGTAGGCATGGCGCTTTGCTAGAGGCCAACATTGTCTTGTAAATCGGTATAAACGTAGTACGAGGTGCTTACGTGTTCGGATAGTCGGACGACCGAATTTACTGCCAACATATCCGAGGATCTCATGGGTCGCTTCCCAAAGATTCACCGATAACGTATGACTCGCACTCTAAATTAATCTGGGATTAATTAGAAGAGAGAGAAAATTAATCTGGGATTAATTGCGGAGATATTTTATCTGGGATAAAATATCATTTAAAGAGAGATAACGATTAATTTGGAATTAATCGATTATATTTGATATATTAAACGAAATTGGATTTCGACGCAGAATTAAAATTAGATTTTAATTCAAGCGAACGAATTAATTTAGAATTAATTCATTAGCGACGTGAATAGTGTCTTCGCTAGGCGTAATCATTTAATTACGACGCAACGGAAAATTCGTTAATTTGGAATTAGCGAACCCTAGCCCGGGATTATTTGCGAGTGCATTCACATTTCGAATTCGAGTGCGGCACGCAAGTCAAATCAAGTGTCAAATCGCTAGTCGCATCTAGCGTCACATCAAGCGTCAAATCATGTCACTTTGAGTGATGTGACCATTGATTGATTGATTGATGTGACTTGATGTGAGTTGATGTTTGAGTGTTTGACACTCAAGTGTGATGGTTGATGTGAGTTGTTGGAATAATTAAAAGCTATTTACCTTTATTTGATTTAGGTATTTGACTTTTAATATTTTTCGTATTAGATACCTATTTTGAATAAACAACACACACAACTTTCTCTCCATCTCTCTTCTCTCTCATTTGGACGCCCAATGGGCTGTTTTTCTCTCTTCTGAAATTAGCTCACTGCCGAGACAGTGAAGGGAAGCAAGAGTGGGTTTTGTGGAAAAATCTCAAGTGCTAGCACACTTACGAGACATGCAAAGGTGATAGGGAAGTCTACCCATGAGCCGGGAACCATTCGACGAAGCTTGGAGCTTGAAGAATGACCACCATTGACGCCAAACCAGTGAACTGTCACAGCTCACTGCCGAGCAATCAGTGAGCAATTTTTGAAGTTTTTGTTCGTCGCCGCGTCGCTCAACCGATCGATGTGAGTATTCCGCAACTTCTTCGATTTGTATTCGCACATATTTCATGCTTATTATTGATCTTGGGACCTTAATAGAAACCAACAGAAACTTATTCTTATTTTTCTTGATTTTCCGTTGATTCGAAACTCTGATTGACGAACCGTAAGCGACATTAGAACCGGGAGGGAGAGATAAACATTTGGCTCTGAAAAATTCAGATTCCAGCGATCGATGGTGCTCACGCGCACCTTAAATAGCAAAGCATGAGACCCACGCGCGGCCTGGAGGTGCGGCGAGTGGGAGCCACGCTCCTAATATTTTTTCAAACCTGATCTCTCAAATCCCCCTCCCGTGCTGTTCCTACCGTTTTTAGTAGTAACGGACATCTGAATCTCGATTTTCGTGTAATTTATTTTATATTCAATTTATACATGTTATGTGTTTCGGAAACGTATATAGCTTTAAAGTGTGATTAATTTACTTGCTTAGACTATATAAATTATTTTCGTGTGGTTGGAAGTGAATTATGGGCTTAATTGGAAAATATGGTTGAGTAAAAATATATGCGGGAAGTTATTGTAGACCCGGGATTTGAGCTAGTGATTTTAAATTGATTTATGGATGTGTGTATATTGTGAATTGAATATGAATGTAAGTTTGATGAGGATGTATTGTATAATGGAAGTCTGTATTATAGATGGAACTCTGCCGAAATCTCGTTAGGATTACGAGAGCGTTTAAATCACGTTTCTTGCATTTTCTATCATCTGCTCTAGTTAGGATTATGTTCCTTATTGTAAATTCTCATGTCTCTTTAGGTGATCGAGATAACGTTGGCGAAACGGTCCTGCTGCGTAGTTTCTTTTCTCGATAGTCAGCTCGCTAGGTGCGTGGATAAGTTTGTAGCACTAATATTTTTCAAAGTATATAGTTATGTATGTTTTCTTAAATGAATTTTCGAGGTAATACATTAACTGATTTAGTTTTAAGAAAGTTTATATTTTTCTATAAAATAATAGATCGAATATTGATTATGTTTGAAATCATGAGTTTGTAATATATAAGATAGTAGGGGTGTTTGCGGTGCGGTTCAGGTCGGTTTTTTCATTTTTCACTTCAAACCGCGCGAGTTGGCGGTTTGGGAAATTAGAAACCAAAACCGCAAATTTGATAAGGAAAACCGAGGCGGTTCGGGTTGGCGGTTTAGCGGTTTGGGCAGTTCGGGTCGGCGGTTTGGATTATAAATTTTTTTAAGGAAATTTTGTGTGTTTTCACATAATAATTGAAAAGAAAAAATACCTAATTTTCATTTATACATTACATATTGTCATATGATCATTAAATATCTTAAATTTCATGGTTAAAGAAGAAGAAAAATATAAAATAATATCTAATTTGAATGCAGATCGGCGGTTTAGGCGGTTCGGGTCGTGGTTTGAGTCAAAATTTACGGTTTTGAGCGGTTCGGGTTGCGGTTGGGTCAAAATCGCACACCGACCCAAAATTTACGGTTCGATTCCAATTGACCTGAAATCATTTTTAATTTTTTTCAAACCGCACGGTGCGGTTCGGGTCGGTACGGTTCGGGTCGGGTTGCGGTTTGACCCGAAACCGTGATCACCCCTATAAGATAGTTTGCATGATATTTGAGATACACGAGCATGTGTTTTAGAAATACCTTTTATGATAGGATGAACACAGTGTACATATACGTGCCAGATTATTTATCGTGAGACGAGGTCTCATGTTGTCAGTCGATAAGTGTGATTTATATCCACTTATTCATACATTCTTAACTTATTATTTTGTTAGTTTTCATGTCATTTTACGTGTTTTGAAGTTTGTTTTGTGTTTTATTGATAGGAAGCATTAGAGCATGGATCTTGGGAGTAAATAGACGTGTTTTAGAAGCTTAAAGATGGAAATGAAGATTGCATGAAAGGCAAAATATGCAAAAATACTCATCTTGGCAGAGAAGCTGGCGTCGCGACACCACCAGGCATGAACAATAAAAGAAATCCAGAGAAGCTGGCGTCACGATGCCCCATACCATTTTCAGCACTATAAAGAATCAGTTTTCTACAAGCAGAAAGACTTCAGGACTTCCCTATAAATAAATAAGTTCGTCCAAAGCCCTAAAAAGGAGAATTAGACACAATAAGAGAGCTCAAAACACATAATTTAGAGAGATCCAATGAGGAAATTGAAGAGCGACAATAGGAGACGAAGGCGGTGACGTCCGAAGACGAAGGCGGTGGCATCCAAAGACAAAGGGATTCGATTCGATTTTTATCTTCTAGTTTCTTTTCTTAAACTCTAATGATGTCCAATATGTTCTTGACTCATATTTCATTGTTTTTCTATTTAATCATGAACTAATTCTATTATTCTACAGGATGATGTAGCCTATGTTTGATCCTATGTGTTTGATTGTCAATTAACTATTACGAAGTTTTAATTCAGTTTATTTATTATATTTTCTTGTGTTTAATGCTTTTGGTTTGTTTGCCACAAATTAGATGATTCCATGTTTAGAATCTATCACTCGGGAGATGTGATTTTGAATAGGATCTAGAAAATATAACCTATGAATTTTGTAGTGTTTAGGAGGCCTATAATTCCTTTGATGTCATTAACAAAGAGTCACATAGCGTAATGAATTGTTAATTACTAGATTTTTATATGGATATCAAAATCAATAATTAATAATTTTCACTTGGTACTCGGGAGAGTGAGTTAGAATAATTTAGGATTCTTGGTTTATAAACTAAGAAATTGAGTAATAATTGATTGGCATAACAGATACATAGGGGATAGCTAGGTGAAATCGGACTCTAAAATTAATCTCATCCTGGTCTTTCTTACTTAACTTGTTGACTTTTACTTATTTAGTTTTTACTTTTAATTTAGTTAATTTAAATTAAATTACTTTCTAAATAAAGTTAAGTTTATTAATTATAATACTTAATGTAAATTTGATTCCAATCCCTGTGGGTTCGAAACTCTTACTTATTTTTTACTAAAATTTATTACCGTATACTTGTGTATATATATGTAGATGAATGAACGGTTTTTATTTTATGCAGGGTATTCTTATACAGAATAAGATTTATGAGAAATAAGATTTATGATTTTCATGAATCATTACGAAAAGTTTTATACGTTAGTTTACATATTTATGTATTTATTTATATTATAAAAGACTTATTCGATCCACATTGTTACTTCTTTATCCAGGACACTAATCTGTGATCCATTGCACTAAGCGTGAGCTTACTTATTTCTTTAATTTTTCAAGTTAAGAAGATTAGTAGATCCTTCCTTTTGTCATCTGCTGTTTATTTATCATATTATGCCAGTAGAGAAAGATTGTGAAAATATTATAGTGTCTTTTGATATGTATTTTTTTGAGATGAAGGATTTGGATATATCTTCTTTGCGTGGATTATTATTTTGATATGGGCACAAAGTCTAATTTGATACCTTGATATATATACACTTTACTGCGGATGGTTCTTTTGAGATCATATATACATAGATGTGTGTGTGTGTGTGTGTGTGTGTGTGTTGGTTTCAGATTGTTGTTGATCATTATATTTCAGGGAGGGATAGTCCGTTTTTTAGGGGAAACTCTGTCGGTTTTCCGACTTCGTCTTACCCCGACCCTACTTAAGGGGATGGGTGTGACAAAGTTTCAAAATTCGATCTTCACTTCAAAAAATAAGATCTACCATCTTCCTCGCAATGATCTTCTAAATAAAATTTTATTTCTGCAAAATAAAAATAAAAAGCCAACACAAGGTTGGAAATTTACCATAACAATGGGTGGTTCCACAGATCAATAGAGATTTGAGTAACAAAAAGTATCTGAAAGTCATATTAAGACGAAAGAGAGGAGAAAATAATGAGGGGAAGAAGAAGTGGCATCAAAGAAGTAAGATGGAAGAATAAGAGGAGAAACCAAAAAGAAATGATGAAACAAGCAGATGAGGGATAAATGAGAGGGGGAAAGCTGTTAGACAAAAATATGACAGAAACAAATTACAGAAGATGAAAATATGGCTTTGATAGTATAGTCGCTATCTTTAAGAAATTAATGCCCCCACTATAAGTGCTGTTGAGTTTTATGGCAGTATCCCTTCAGAAATTCTACAAAGCCTGACTAGAAATTCAAGATAGCAAATTTGGAATTTCTTCCAAGAATATATAAGAATTTTTATGGAAATAGATAACGATTTTTAGATAAAAATAAATTATGGAGTTTTACATGTATTTATATACCTTAAGCAACATTTGGCTAAATGTTACATTAATATGCAACCTTTGGCAAATAATTTTTTTTTTTTGAAATAAACTGTTATTTGTTATTTGAAATTCAAATAAATAATTTCGAAAATAATTATTTGTCAATTAATTTTAATGTCCAAGTGCTCATCTTTGACTATATATATTATTTAATACATAGCCAAATTTGTGTTTCTCTCCAAAATTCCCACCAACCACTTTGAATCAAATTGATACACCAAGTATTTTTAAACACTTATTTCTTTTTTGTAGTTTTTAGATGTGAATTTTTTTTTATAATCTCTTCTCTTTTTATGACTTAATCACTAATTATCTCTAACAAGCGCTCCCGTGCCCCCGGCCAAAGAACACTATGCCAGCAGCAGGAGGGGGGAAGGGCTGCCAAGGTGGCTACCGTGCGAATATGTCAAACCTCAGGGGAGGTAGTTAAAAATTACTCTTGTTTACATTCACAGGGAAATAAATAATTTATTATTTAAATAGATTTCAAAATTGGTGGCTGGCTTTACGTTCCGACGTCGTTCAAGTGATAAACGTGGATGAAACTTTTTTAAAAAAATATATTTTCAGAAGCAATCATGTAAGGTATATAATATTTTGCTACAAAAATATATAATATTAAAAATTCCTGACAGAAACTGATCACATAATTAAACTTTTACATCATCACATTTTGGAAAAACACGAGGCCGATTGGACGTGGACCAAGCAACATTGTAATGGTTTTTATTGCGACGAAACGAAACAATTTTCCACAAAAATTCACAATATATCGGAAAATTTTAAAATAATAGTGATATCATATCATTTATTTAATAATTTAATAATATCTTATTGTGCTGTTAAAATATTAAAAAATTATCAAATAATAATTATTATATTTGATATAATTACATATGTCATATGCTTATTAGTTGATATTACATGCGCATCATATTCCTGTGTATCAAGCCATTGAATTAGAGTTCATAGTGCATTCATTAGGATCATTCGAACTTGATATCTAGAGAGTTTGCATTCGTTGTACGTTCGTCAGACTATTCCACCGCTGAGTGTCAAGACTGAGTTCCTAGTGTTCATAAACCTGTTCAAACACAAGTGTGTATATGTTAGAAATTCTCTAATATATATATAATAAAAATATAGGAGAGACATGTCCCTTAAGAAATGTCTTATGTGAAAGACACAAAGATGAAGAGACATATCATCTAAAGTGAAAGTACATGTCTTTATGATTCAAATGGTATAAGGAAGGGGTAGAACCCTTAGGAGGGTTATACCCTAAACCAAATGGTGTCCACAAAGACACCCTTCCATGCCTATAAAATGGGGAATTTGGCTTCACTTTATTCATTCATTCTTTAACACAAGTTCTAAAATATTCATTCATTCTAAAGATTCTAGAGTGTTGAGAGAGTTTCCACAATTCTTCTTTAAGTTCAAGTTCTTGGAGAAATGAGTATCTCTTCTACAAGAAGCATCCAAGTAATCCTGGGAGAACGTTAGCTACAAGACATCTGTAGAGCACCGAGACAGAGTTAATAAGTTCTTAAGGACATAGGCAACTTGACTTGGATCGAGTTTTCAATCATCTTCAATAATTTTCCAGATTTTTCTAAGTTTCATGATTTATGTTCTGATTTTTGGGTATATTAGTGTACAATTAATTGAATGACACATGCCAATTTGATTTAATAACATAATATAGAACAACAATATAGGCCTGTTTGAACGAAAGTACGTATTTTGGATACTTGCGCGTTTTTGAAAGCTCTAATTAGGTTTTGAAAAAACCCAACCTACATGCATTTTAGAGAATCACTTTTTGAAAGTTACCGTCAAAAAGTATATACACATCTTTTTACTCCCAAAAACCTTTAGATCAAAACCTACTTGTTACACATGTGATTTCTCTAATTCAAACCACCAAAACAAACCCTGAAGACCTACAAATTTGTTTGTCGGAGTTCCAAATGTAGAAAGTGCGTTCGCTTGAAGGTATCCCAGTAAAGAAGTTTCAAGGGAAAGATGTTTGTTTGGTGCGAACTGAAGAGTTCTTAAAGTTATCACTGTAAATGGTTGTAGAGACGACAATATTTGTTAGGTCTAAATCATCACCGTAAGTACTTATTCATTAGTGAATTGTGGGTGGTAATCTAAGCTCTGATTGATTTTTATCTAGAGTATGTTTTCAAGAGTTTTCCACTTTATCGACAAAAATCTTAGTACATATCTACTTTTTTTCCCTGCTTTATAATAGATTTTTGTGTGTTGGTAAGGGTGTATTTTAGTAATCATTAGAGATAATATTTTAGACTATTTTAAAATATTGTAGAGACTTAATTTTCATTATATTTATATCTATTTTCCATAGGTGTATTTGGTCTAGACTTACTTTTTTTACAAACATAAACAATTGTGTCATAAATATTTTTGAAATACCAATTTATATCTGATTACAAAATAAACTATCAAACTCATATTCACAATTTTTTCCAGTACCGATTATAAAGCAAGCTACCAAAATGTTCAATCTTAACAGTATCAAATCAAAACATAATTTTCTTTTAAAAAGTCTAAAAAATTTATTTGAAAAACAATACCAAAAGCATCATATATGATCAGAAGATTTGAATACTTGCAGCGGCATTAATTAATACTAATTCTACACAAATAAGGACAAAATTGTATAATCATTAACGTCATTTGAATCAAATTGTAATCCACAAGAATCAAGATTAGATTTAAGTATTGGGAAATGGAAGTAATAAACAAACTTACAAACTTATATAGAAACAGAGAAAAGAGAATAAATTAGTAAAGAGTGATGAGTACATAATATGTACATAATTATAATTTTAAATCAATCAGAATAGATTGTGTGTATAAAAAGTTATTTAATTAAATTAAAATTTTGATAAAATTATAATTTAAGTGTGATTGTATATTGACGGAGTACTCATGAAATACATCTATCATTATTGATTAGTAAATCTCTTCCATATAAAAAAATGAATTTGAGATAAATTAATTATGAAATTTCAAGGGAACTTTCACGGAAATTATAAAATAAAACCCTAATTTCACGTGTATAAAAATATCAAGAGAACTCGGTTCCATAAATCAGGTATTGGGTTCGATTTTTCATGGTAACGTAAGTGAATAAAGAACTCATGAAATTATTAATCTTTGAGTATGATTTAATTAGCCTACATGTCCTGTTATCATAATCTTTGAGGCTTATTTTCCACCAAGTAAAAATTAGTCTCTATATATAGATGCAATAATGGCGTTTAGGTTTAAAGAAATAGACATAAAAACATGAAATCTCATCTATTACATGACAAAAAATATTGTATTAGAATGTGTATTTTTCTTATTTTTTAAATTTGGTCCGTATTTTATTAAAATAAAGACATCATTACTGGAACCTCATTATGTGCGAAAATTATATTATGTGCCGGGTGTATATGCCTTCTCTCTCACAGCAGGCGGGTCCCACACAATTGTGGGGCCCGCCTGCTGTGAGAGAGAAAGCATATATACCCGGCACATGATATACCACCTCCATTATGTGTGTGTATATATATGAACTACCTTAAATAATAAATTATCATATGGGGTGTTTACTAATAAATACATCTTCACTATCTACGTGCAAATATGCCAAACCTCAGGGGTGATAGTTAAAAGTTACCCCTGTTTATATTTACAGGGAAATAAATAATTTATTATTTAAATAGATTTCAAATTTGGTGGCTGGCTTTTCGTTCCGGCGTCGTTCAAGTGATACACGTGGATGGAACTTTTAAAAAATATATATATATTTTCAGAAGCAATCATGTAAGGTATATAATATTTTGCTACAAAAATATATAATATTAAAAATTCCTGACAGAAACTGATCACATAATTAAACTTTTAACATTATCACATTTTAGAAAAACAGGAGGCCGATTGGACGTGGACCAGGAAGAAATTTACCATTTTGGCTTATATAAAAGAAAAAAAAATCATATTATATCGGAAGAATTTTAAAATAACAATTGATATCATGCCATTCATTTAATAATTTAATAATATTTTATTATCTGGTTAAAATATTAAAAAAATTATTATTATATTTGATATAATTACATATATTATATGCTAATTAGTTAATATTACATATGCATCATATTCCTATGTATCAGGTCATTGAATTAGAGTTCATAGTTCATTCATTAGGATCGCTCGAACATGATATCTAGAGAGCTTGCGTCTGTTGTACGTTCATCAGACCATTCAACCGCTAAGTGTCAATATTGAGTTCCTAGTGTTCATAAGCCTGTTCGAACGCAAGTGCATATAAGCCTGTTTGAACGCAAGTGCGTATTTTGGATACTTACGCATTTTTGAAGGCTCTAATTAGGTTTTGGAAAAACCCAACCTATATATTTTAGAGAGTCACTTTTTGAAAGTTACAGGGAAAAAAGTATATATATATATATCTTTAGACTCCCAAAAACCTTCAGATTAAACCTACTTGTTACATAAGTGATTTCTCTTTTTCAAACCACCAAAACAAACCCTGAAGACCTACAAAATCAAGAGTGGTTTTGGACAGAGCCGACACAGAGGATCAGCTAGGCCCCCAAATTTAACTCAAAATTTGTTGTGATGAAACACACAATAGAGGTGATTGGAGAGAAAATTCTTCTTTTATATCACAAACAAAAGAATTACAAAGCTTTCTAACCCAAGCTTTACAAAAAACTATCACACCACTTTACTCTCTATTCTTACACTTCTGGGATATCTGGGATGATTAGGACTGAATTTCAGACTCCATTTTATAGTGCCAAAGACGTGTGCTATAGTAGCACACGTCTTGGCAGCTGGCAGCAAGTTGGCATGATGTGCCATCAACTTTCGGCGCCCATCTTCATCAACTTTCGGTGCTGGCTCTCTTTTCCTTCTCAGCTGGAGCCTACTGCATAGGGCATGCATTGGTGCTTGTTGTTTTCAACAAATCTCCCCATCGGTGAAGATTTCCACAAAATCTGAGCCGACCATCAATCATCCAAACCGGATCCTCAAAAGGATCCTCCCATGGTTGCATCTGTATGACTGCCTACGTACCCTGAGTTGGGATCAAGCCAATCGTAGTTCTCTGAATCTCCCCACTCTGACTATGTGGAGAGTTTTTTCATCCCGACTATGACATGACAGATTTCAAGCTTCTCCTTTGGTAAAACCTTGGTGAACATATCGGCATCGTTGTCGTCGGTGTGAATCTTCCTGAGTTCTAACAATTTTGAGCTCAGGACGTCCCGTATCCAGTGATACCTCACATCGATATGTTTTGACCTCGAGTGAAATGTCGAATTTTTACCAAGGTAGATAACACTCTGGCTATCGCAGTACAAAATGTACTTCTCCTGCTTGAAACCCAATTGCTGGATGAATGTCTTCATCCACAGCAATTCCTTGCAAGCTTCTGTAACTGCACTGAATTCTGCCTCTGTTGTAGAAAGTGCAACACATCTCTGCAACCTAGACTGCCATGCCACAGCTCCCCCTGAGAGAGTAATCAGATACCCCGAAGTAGACTTTCGGGTATCCACATCTCCTGCCATATCTGAATCGGTGTAGCTCATCAACACTGGTTCGCTGCTTCCAAAACATAGCCTCATTTTGGATGTGCCTCGAAGATACCGCATAATCCATTTGATAGCGTTCCAGTGTTCCCGTCCTGAGTTTGACATAAACCGGCTGACCAATCCAACTGCGTGTGCTAAGTCTGGCCTCGTGCACACCATGGCATACATAAGACTTCCCACTGCTGAGGTGTATGGAACCTGTTTCATTTCCTCTTTCTCTGTCTCAGTAGAGGGAGTCTGTTGTGTACTCAAACTAAAGTGGGTAGCAAGAGGAGTGCTAACCGCTTTAGCCTTGTCTATCTGGAATCTCTGAAGTACCTTCTCGATGTACTCCTCATGTGACAAGTATAATCTCCTGGCTTTCCGATCACGGTCGATCCTGATGCCAAGAATCTGTTTAGCTGGCCCCAAGTCTTTCATCTCAAAAGACTTACTCAGTTGCTGCTTCAAATTATCAATCCTCGATTGATTCCGGCCAACTATCAACATATCATCTACGTATAGCAGTAAGATGATAAAGTCATCGTCAGAAAATTTTTGAACAAAAACACAATGGCCTGAAGTGGTCTTCTTGTATCCCTGCTCCCCCATAACTGACTCAAACTTCACGTATCACTGTCTCAGTGCCTGTTTCAAACCGTAGAGGTTTTTCCTGAGTCTGCACACATAGTCCTCTTTCCCGCTGACTCTGAAGCCTTCTGGTTGCTCCATGTAAATTTCTTCTTCCAGATCTCCGTGAAGAAATGCGGTCTTGATATCCATCTGCTCAACTTCCAGGTCGAGGCTTGCTGCTAAGCTGAGTACCACTCTGATGGATGACATCTTCACAACTGAAGAGAATATTTCATCGAAGTCAATGTATATCCTCTGATTGAATCCCTTGACGACTAATCTGGCTTTGTACCGGGGTTGTGAAGTGTGCTCATGTTGCTTCATCATGTACACCCATTTATTCTTCAAAGCCCGTTTGCCTCTTGGCAATTTCACCAACTCAAAAGTGTGATTATCATGAAAAGATTTCATCTCTTCTTGCATGGCTTCCACCCACTTTTCTCTATCCTCTGTTTCCACAGCCCTCCTTGTAGCTCTCGGGTTCTCCCCCGTCAGTAAGCAACACATACTCATATGCAGAGTATTTGGTTGAAGGTCGCATTTCTCTGGCAGACCTTCTCTGTGGAACTGTTGGTGTAGCTTCTGGTACTGGTGGTTGATCATGATCATCATCTCTGGGAGCTTCATCATTTGTACCCTCATGTCTGGGAACCTCATCTTCAACTTGTACATGCACCGGTGTATGAGGTTCTGGATTCACATCTCTGTATTGTTGTGGCATTGTCTTTATCTCCTTCCGGATATCTTTTATGGTCTGATCTTTGACGAAGACAACATCTCGGCTTCCGACAATCTTCTTCTCCACATTATCATAGAGTTTGTAGCTGAAATCATCCTGACCATAGCCAATAAAGACACACTGTCGTGTCTTTGCATCAAGCTTGGATCTCTCGTCCTTTGAGATGTGTACAAATACTTTGCACCCAAAGACATGTAAGTGTTCATATGACACTTCTTTACCTGTCCATGCTTGGTTAGGAACATTACCTTTCAATGCGACCGCTGAGGACATGTTCAAAACATGTACTGCTGTGTTGAGTGCCTTCCCCCAAAATGTCTTCGGCAGCTTGGCTTGTGACAGCAAGCTTCTGACCATTTCGCACAAGGTTCTGTTCATCCTCTCAGCTAGGTCATTCAGCTGAGGTGTCTTCAGAGGTGTCGTTTGATGTCGGATTCCTTGCGTCTTGCAGTACTGATCAAACAGACCTCTGTATTCTCCATCGTTGTCTGTTTTGATGTATTTGAGTTTCTTATCGGTTTCTCTCTCCACCAGGGCGTGAAACTCTTTGAACACTCCAAGCATTTGGTCTTTTCTCTTCAAGGTGTATGCTCATATCTTCGTTGAATGATCATCAATGAATGTCACAAAATACAGTGACCCACCAAGTGTTCGTGTCTGCATCGGACCACATACATCTGAATGTATGAGATCAAGTACCTCCGGTTTCCGTTGAGGCGGGGAGCTCTGGAAGGACACTATGTTCTGCTTTTCAGCCATGCAGTGTTCACACTTCCGTAAGTGTGAGTTCTTCAATTCGGGAAGAACATTCCGCCTGCGTAGTATCTCCATCCCCGTTTGACTCATGTGACCGAGCTTTTTATGCCATAGCTCGGCTGCCTCATTACTGTTGACTATATTTATGCTACTATTTGAAATCTTAGCATGCATCAAATACAGAGTTGAGTCTTTCTTACCTCGTGCCACCACCATTGATCCTTTAGTGAGCTTCCAGGTGCCGTCACTAAAGGTGCTGCAAAAACCTTCATCATCCAGCTTGCCTATTGAGATCAGGTTTAACCGAATGTCTGAGATGTGCTTGACTCCCTTCAACACTAGCCTTGTCCCGTTATCTGTTTCAAGGCAGATGTCTCCAATACCGACGGCTTTGGACTGGCCGTCATTCCTCATCCTTACAGCACCGTAGTCTCCTGGTGTGTAAGATGAAAAGAAGTCTCTGCGAGATGTGGCGTGTATGGATGCGCCACTATCTATTACCCAACTGGTCTCGTGGCTGGCAAGATTCACAACATTTTCTTCATATATAATGAAGAACTGATTGGAGGTATTGTCGGTGGTAGTAGCAACTCTTTCTTGATTAGAGTCACCATCTTTCCTGGACTGCTCGTTCTTCAGTTTGTAGCAATCACTCTTCATATGGCCTTTCTTTTTGCAGTGATAGCACTCAATATCTTTAGTTCTTGATTTACCTCGGTTCTTGTCTGGTCTACATGGGCCTCGGCTTTTACTCCTCCCCCTTCTGGTGTTCTTCTCTGTCACTAGAGCTTCTGAGGTTGAGGCTGATGCTGACTCATGCATTTTTGTCTTCTTTTTTTCCTCGAAGATCCTGGTATTCCCCATCTCCATAGTGACTTTCCCATGTGCGGCTGAATTTATCACCGTAGATCTGAACGTTTCTCAAGATTCCGGTAACTGTGGACAACAGAACCTGGGCGACGCCGTTCCTAGGCTCGCGACCTAGTTGGGAAGTACTAAATAACATGGAGTCGCAACCCGGTGTGAACCGGGACAAAGATTTAAGGCCACACTCACCCCTCGCAAGGGAAGACCTCAAACCGTTGGGTTTGGAATGGTCCCTTACTTATGTCACTTGTAATGAAAGGATTTATGTAATAATTTAATCAAGCTTAAGTAACACTTATTTCCAAGAGTATCATGATTCTAAATTCTCATATGCAAAATAAAACTTATGTACACATTTCACATATATCTCACATTTAAAATTACATGTTTAACATATATCAAGATAGCAACAAACATACAACTTCATTTGCATATCACATTCAGGAAAACACAAGCACACATATTAACCATACAAGCACACATATGGGCACTTTTCCAAGCGGTACGTGGAATTGTATCCCAAGTACAGACCGCACTACCGTCCATTCGGAATCGGCTACGGAATTTACGTCTGGGTTTCCATCCGATATACCGCAAGAAATAATACTCAAATATTATCATGACATAAGCATATGAATTGTAATACATTAACATATTTGCATTTATACATGTGGAGATAGCTACTAGGAAAACTATGCATGAAATCTAATGAAGAGGACTCAGTTCAGTAGGTTCGCATTCGTGTAGCGTTCGTAAACGCGTTCGAACGGTAAACAGAAGGTTCGCGTTCGTAGGCGTTTGATAACGCGTTCGAACAGAAATGAAACAGAAATGCTCTCGTTCGTATGGCGTTTGTTAACACGTTCGAACAGAAATGAAACAGAATACTCTCGTTCGTATGGCGTTTGTGAACGCGTTCGAACGGAAATGAAACAGAATAATCACGTTCGTGTGGCGTTCGTGAACGCGTTCGAACATAAATAAGACCTGATGCATGACAAGGCAAAATACATGCGCGTTCGAGTTGCGTTCGTAAACGCGTTCGAACGGGAACAGACCTGATGCAAGAAATGGGACGCAATACATAAACGACAAATAAATGGGCGCAGCGAAGTACTGCCGTAAATGTGGCCTTTTGGGGCTCTTGATCTCTCAAAGAGAGGACCTTTAGACCAACATACTAAGCCCATGCGCGTCACATCACAACACATGAAATAAATAATATCAGACATAGTGTGCCCGATTGAACGTATCTTGTATCCAACCGAACACACATCAACCGACGCGGCAAAACATCGTGGTAAAGGACTTTTAGCCCCTCCCCATAGGGGATCTCACATCACACTTACTAAGCCTATGCGCTCGATTGAATTATGCATACGAAAATAAAGACAATCATATCAAACTAAGTATGCTCGATTGAACGTATCTTGCATTCAACCGAACACACGTCAATCGGTGCGGCAAAGCATCGTGGTGAAGGATTTTAACCCCTCCAATTAGGGGACCTTTCATCGCACTTACTAAGCCCATGCACTCGATCGTATCATACCGGGATAAGCAACATACAAAATTTAAATAACGAAAAATAAATAAACCAAAGCAACACAAAACAAAAGAAGGTGTCGTTTACTCAAGTGGTACGTGGAGTTGTGTCCCAAGTACAGACCGCACTACCGTCCATTCGGATTCGGCTACGGAATTTACGTTTGGGTTTCCATCCTATATACCACAAGAGACGACACTCTTCCATTCATCCAATACCCACAATATACATCATACACACAACGAATGCCACAAATACAGAAAATATAATCAAAATAAATGACCAGAAAATAAAATGAGAATAAGTGTGAAAGATACCCTCAGGTCTAACCTTTTAAGCTGTCTCTCGGACTCGCGTTCCACGAAGATCGAAAGGGGGTAAAGCTCCGCAACTTTTCAGGTTCACTGGTTTGCCTCTTCCTTCGCTGTTCGGCCGCTCAAGCTACTGTTCCGCCTCCGTTTTACTGCTGCTTCCTTGTGGTTTTGCTGCCGTTTCCTCTGTGTCCTCTGCTTACTGTTTGTGGACTGTTTTGATGTTCTTGATGGACTGTTCTGTGTGTTCTTTTTGGTGTGGTTTGTGTGATTATTTCTAGGATTGTAAGTGTATTTTATGTTACTGTTTTAAGGGATTTTAGGGACTGTTTTGGGAGTGATTTAGGCTGCTGTTTTGTGTGATTTTCGGCGATTGTAAGTGTCTTTTATGTTACTGTTTTAAGGGATTTTAGGGACTATTTTGGGAGTGATTTAGGCTGCTGTTTTGTGTGATTTTCGGTGATGTGTGGAGGTTGAAAGGGGCTGATTTTCGGTGGTGATTAGGAGTTGTTTTGGTGCTTGTAGTTTCGGTGATGTGAGGGTTGTTTTGGTGCTTGTAGTTTCGGTGATGTGAAGGTAAGGATGTAGGGAGTGATTTTTGTGGTGTCTAATATTTCTTGTGTGAATTGTATGTCTGAGCTAGAGAGATTTCAGAGAGGAGGGGTGGCTAGGTTTGGTGTTGTTTATATAGAGAGGGGCTCGGGCTTCACCTTGTCTCATAAGGAAAGGATTTTGGTATTCAATTAGGATTTCCAAGAAAGGCATACACAAGATTGAGGGGGGACAAAATATTTTAAATTAGGAAGTTGTAATATTTAATTTGTGTTGGTTTAGGAATACAAATATTTTAGATTGGTAATTATCTTATTAGATTAGGAAGTTAAATATATGATTGGCTTTAATTGGTTAGGATTGATTTTAATTAGGCATATCTTCTTTTTAGTTAGTATATATGATATATTCAAATTATTTAAATAGGCATGATTTTAGTTTAAGTTAGGTAAATATTTTATTTAATGTTTAATGTTTAAATTAATATTTATTTATTTAATTTGGGATGTGTTTTATGGGCTTTGGGGAGCTAAATGGGCTGGGTGTGAGGCTAGCAGCAAAACCAGAATTACCGACACCGTTCGAACGCTTCCTCGAACGCGACACGAACACCCGCAATCTGTTTCCCTTTCGAACGAAGAAACGAACGCAGCACTAACGAAGACAGTGAGCTTGTTTATCCAGAATTTCCCCTTCCGATATCCGTTTCCCGCGGCTTTCGTGACTCAAAAGGCAGTGCCTCCAAATGAGACTCATCATCGGGTTTCACATGCGAAAATGCAATGCCTACAGTAACGTATTAGGAAGTATTAAGCCATTTACCTCATCTCCGAAGTCTATGCCCAATCCCGACAATTCTTTCATGGTTCCGAGGAAATCGTTGATATGGTCCGCCGCAGCTGTACCTGTGGACAACAGAACCTGGGCGACGCCGTTCCTAGGCTCGCGGCCTAGTTGGGAAGGACTAAATAACATGGAGTCGCCACCGGTGTGAACCGGGACAAAGATTTAAGGCCGCACTCACCCCTCGCAAGGGAAGACCTCAAACCGTTGGGTTCGGAATGGTCCCTTACTTATGTCACTTGTAATGAAAGGATTTATGTAATAATTTAATCAAGCTTAAGTAACGCTTATTTCCAAGAGTATCATGCTTCTAAATTCTCATATGCAAAATAAAACTTATATACGCATTTCACATATACCTCACATTTAAAATTGCATGCTTAACATATATCAAGATAGCAACGAACATACAACTTTATTTGCATATCACATTCAGGAAAACACAAGCACACATATTGACCATACAAGCACACATATGGGCATTTTTCCAAGCGGTACGTGGAATTGTAGCCCAAGTACAGACCGCACTACCGTCCATTCGGAATCGGCTACGGAATTTACGTCTGGGTTTCCATCCGATATACCGCAAGAAATAATACTCAAATGTTATCATGACATAAGCATATGAATTGTGATACATTAACATATTTGTATTTATACATGTGGAGATTGCTACTAGGAAAACTATGCATGAAATCTAATGAAGAGGACTCAGTTCAGTGTGTGCGCGTTCGTGTAGCGTTCGTAAACGCGTTCGAACGGAAATGAAACAGAATGCTCGCGTTTGTATGGCGTTTGATAACGCGTTCGAATGGAAATGAAACAGAATGCTCGCGTTCGTATGGCGTTTGATAACGCGTTCGAACGGAAATGAAACAGAATACTCACGTTCGTATGGCGTTCGTAAACGCATTCGAACGAAAATGAGACCAGATGCATAATAAGGCAAAAACGCATGCGCGTTCGAGTTGCGTTCGTAAACGCGTTCGAACGGGAACAGACCTGATGCATGAAATGGGATGCAATATATAAACAACAAAATAAAGGGGGCGCGGCGAAGTACTGCCGTAAAGGTGGCCTTTTGGGGCTCTTGATCTTTCAAAGAGAGGACCTTTAGACCAACATACTAAGCCCATGCGCGTCACATCACACATACAAAAGTAGAACCAATCATATCAACCGAGTATGCCCGATTGAACACATCTTACATCCAATCCGAACACACATCAACCGACGCGGCAAAGCATCGTGGTAACGGGTTTTAACCCCTCCCCATAATGGATCTTTCATTCCACTTACTAAGCCCATGCGCTTGATTGAACCATGCATAAAAGATAAACTCAATAATATCAAACTAAGTATGCCCGATTGAACGTATCTCGCATCCAACCGAACACACATCAACCGGCGCGGCGAAGTAGTGTCACAAAGGTGGCCTTTTCGGCTCTTTGTCTCCCAAATGGAGGACCTTTGGACTAACTCACTAAGCCCATGCGCTTGATTGAATCATGCATAAATAAACAACATACAGAATTCAAGTGACGAAAACTAAATAAACAAAAGCAACACAAAACAAAAGAAAGATGGTGCCGTTTACCCAAGCGGTACGTGGAGTTGTGGCCCGAGTACAGATCATATTACCGTCCATTCGGAATCGGCTATGAAATTTATGTCCGGGTTTCCATCCGATATACCACGAGAGTTGACACATCTCCCATTCATCCAATACCCACAACATATTACATCTCATAATTCATGCATATTTATCTACTCAAAGACCACAACATGCATTTCAACATGACAATCATACAAGTAATACTTAATAAATAATGCGGAAAAAAGAAAACAAGTGTGAAAGATACCCTCAGGTCTAACCTTTTAAGCCGTCTCTCGGACTCGCGTTTCACGAAGATCGGAAGGGGTAAAGCTCCACAACTTTTCTGGTTCAATGGTTCAGCGTCCTAGCTCACTGCTTTGCTATTTTGCTTGCGGTTCGAACTCCGTTCTGCTCCTATTCGGCCTCTGTCTTGCTGCTCACTGCACGGGCCACCTGTTTTAACGTTTTCAATGAACTATTCCAAGCTTGTGTGGGTTCTTAGTGCAATTATATGTGATTATTTTTAAGATTATCTATGCAGTTTTTATGTTACTGTTTTTTAAGGATTTGGGCTGCTGTTTTAAGGTAATTTAGGAGGTTGTTTAGGCGTGTCTTAGGATTCGGCTAAGGGTGAGTTTGGTGTGTTCTGGATTCGGCTATGGTGGTTGTTGGTGCTTTGGATTCGACTATGGAGGGTGGTGGCTTGTGGTGGTTTCTTTGTTCTCTTTTGTGTATGTGTGAAGTGTTTTCTCTTTTTTTTTTTTTTAGTCTTGGGTGTGTAGAGAGAGTCTAGAGAGATTTCGAGAGAGTTTGGGTGTGAATTATATGTGTCAAGGAGACAATGGCCTTGGTTAGGGGTTGTTTATATAGAAGATGTCTAGGGTTTCACCTTGTCTCACAAGGAAGAGATCTTGTTTCCAAATTAGGAGAGATGAGAAAGGTATACACAAGATTGAGGGGGGACAAAATATTTTAAATTAGGAAGTTGTAATATTTAATTTGTGTTGGTTTAGGAATACAAATATTTTAGATTGGTAATTATCTTATTAGATTAGGAAGTCAAATATATGATTGGCTTTAATTGGTTAGGATTGATTTTAATTAGGCATATCTTCTTTTTAGTTTTAGTATATAATATATTCAATTATTTAAATTAGGCATGATTTTAGTTTAAGTTAGGTAAATATTTTATTTAATTGGTAAATGGTTTAAATAGTTTATTTAATGTTTAATATTTAAATTAATATTTATTTATTTAATTTGGGATGTGTTTTATGGGCTTTGGGGAGCTAAATGGGCTGGGCGTGAGGCTAGCAGCAAAACCAGAATTACCGGCACCGTTCGAACGCTTCCTCGAACGCGACACGAACACCCGCAATCTGTTTTCCGTTCGAACGAAGTAGCGAACGCAGCACTAACGAAGACAGTGAGCTTGTTTATTCTGAATTTCCCCTTCCGATATCCGTTTCCCGCGGCTTTCGTGACTCAAAAGGTAGTGCCTCCAAATGAGGCTCATCATCGGGTTTCACATGCGAAAATGCAATGCCTACAGTACCTTCCTGGTATTTCAAACCCATCATCTTCTTGATGTAGTACAGCTTGCTGTTGCCAGTCTTTGCTCTGAAAAGCTCCTCCAGCTTTCTCCATAAGACACGTGCATTTGTTTCTTCACTGACATGGTTAACGATACTATCGTCGATCCACTGACGAATAGTACTGCATGTTTTCTGGTGAAGATTAGCCCACTTTTCATTGGACATTCCTTCTGGTTTCTGCTCCAGAAATACCGATCCATCATAGTCCTTCACATACAGAAGGTCTTTCATCCTTCATCTCCATGTGAAATAGTTTGTACTGGTTAACAAAACCATTTTTCCGTTGCCCCCATCCATCATAAAAATTATAAGCAGAATTTCAAAAAAACGGACCTCATCGTTGCGTCCGGAATGGTCGAAAATGGTGGAAATGACACTTCGTTTGTCAAAATCCGACACAGGGACCAAATTACAAATTTCAGAAATTATATGGGTCAAAATGTAATTTCCAAAAGTTCAGGGGCTAAAATGTAATTTTCAGAAAAGTACAGGGACATATCTGAAAATTACCAGGTATGCTGACGTAGCAGCTAATGTGGCACTGACATGGCAGATGATTGGGCGCTGACGTGGCCGATGACTGTGTGCTGATGTGGCTGCTGACTGTGCGCTGACGTGGCTCTGACTGGGCGCTGACTGGACGCTGACGTGGCGGCTGACTTAGCGTCTTCTTCCTTCGGCTGGCGCGTGTGCTCGTGTGAGCGCGTGGAGCAGCTGCTGGTTGGCGCGTGCGGCGCATGCGGCTGACTGGACCTCCGTTCGATCATCGAAAAATATCACCGTGCTCGTCTCGCCGTGAAAAATCCGATGGTATGCTCAAAATCGATTTTCGACAACTTTCATCGGAACCGACTTTCCGAACAGAACCTCTGTTTCTGAGTTTCGGGATCCCTCCGAGTAACCTTAGCTTCTGATACCACTTGTTGTGATGAAACACACACAATATAGGTGATTGGAGAGAAAATTCTTCTTTTATATCACAAACAAAAGAATTACAAAGCTTTCTAACCCAAGCTTTACAAAAAACTCTCACACCACTTTACTCTATATTCTTACACTTCTGGGATATCTGGGATGATTAGGAATAAATTTCATACTCCATTTTATAGTGCCAAAGACGTGTGCTACAGTAGCACACGTCTTGGCAGCTGGCAGCAAGTTGGCATGATGTGCCATCAACTTTCGGCGCCCATCTTCATCAACTTTCGGTGCTGGCTCTCTTTTGCTTCTCAGCTGGAGCCTACTGCATGGGGCATGCATTGGTGCTTGCTATTTTCAACAAAATTAAGGTTCCCGAATTCAAAAAAAATCAATTTTAGTATACAATATAATTTGTTTAATTTTTATCCTTTTATCGATAGGGGCTCATTTTAAGAATTCTTCTAGAACCCCATAAAATTTAAAGTAACTCAATGTCGTCATTGTATAAAGTTTTGTAGTGGATTTGTTCGTTCGAGTTCAAATGTAGAAAGTGAGTTCACTTGAAGGTATCTTAGTAAAGAAGCTTCAAAATTCTAGGGAAATATGTTTGGTGCAAGTTGAACAATTCTTAAAGTTATTACTGTAGATGGTTGTAGAGACAACAATGTTTGTTAGGTATAAATCATCATTGTAAGTTCTTATTCATTAATGAATTGTGGGTGATAACCTATGTCCGGATTGGTTTTTATCTAGAAGAGTTTTCAACAAAACTCTCAGTACATGTCTACTTTTCTTTTATTCTTTCCCCGCTTTATAATAGATTCTTGTGTGTCGATGGATTAAGGGTGTATTTTAATAGTCATTAGAGGTTTTTTTTTTTGGAATTATTGGAAACTTCGCCGCCAAACCGTCCATTCCGAACATAAGCAGAGCAGGTAAAACCTCCGGCTATCACAGGCTCTTATAAGAAACGCACTCATTAGATTCGAACTCAGGACCTCAAAGTTAGATCTTGAACTCTACATCACCAAATCACGCCCATTGAGGACGTCATAAAAGTTAATATATATTTTAGGACTTATTTTAAAATATTGTAGAGATTTAATTTTCATTGTATTTACACCTATTCTCCATAGGTGTATTAGGTCTACACTTACTTTTTTACAAACACAAAAAAATATGCAATAAATATTTTTGAAATACTCATATCTAATAACAAAACAAATTATCAAACACATATTCACTGTTTTCTTTTAGGAGTGGGCACGGTTCAGTCTGGTTCAGTATGATTATAAAAAAAATATAATTATAATTATTCACTTTTATTTTTAAAAAAAATAATTGTACCATTTTTTTATTAAAAAAATCATAATTATTTTTAATTGTCGGTTCAGTTTGATACAATTAGATTTTTTTTAATTTTTTATAACAACAATAAAATAATAATATTCACTGAATTTAACATTTTCTTAAAAAAAATTATGTTGTAACTCTTCTAATCATCACAACTACACCATCATAAGATATAATCATCATTTAAATTATTTAAAATGTAAGAAAATAAAAAGAATAATAACCAAAGTAAGAATTATAAATATTTCATGAAATTAATCATCACTAAACACTAAATAAATTAAATAAAGTAACATATATAATTATAAAATAACAACATATGATTAGATTTTAAAAAAATCAATTAATTAAATTATTCAATTAATTTGATTCGATTTTTTTTAGTTAAAAAATATTATAATTCGGTTCAATTTTTTAATTAAATTGAACAATGATTTTTAAACTAAAAAAATTATCACTTCATTCAATTTTTTCCATTTCGATTCTGTTTTTCAGTTTCATTACTTTTTTGTTCACCCCCAATCTTCGCCTTCTACTAAACACATACACCGAAAATAAACCAACAAATAATTAAAGATCGAATCTCGCAAGTTATTAAGTTGTGGGATCCAACTAGGTAATATATGTATTTTCTCGTTATCATTTAGCCTGACCCGACATAATATATGTATTATTTTATTGTCCCAGTATTTAATGAGTTACAGGATCCCTCATTAGATCTCGATTAATATAATAATAATAATAATAATAATAATAATATAATAATAATATATAAAGTTAAATATTTTAAGTGTCTTACCGCGTCACGTGGCAGCTTCATATTAAAGTTAAAAAATTAAATTAATAAATCTATTAAATAAAATTCATATTATAATAAAAATACATGTAATAATTTTATAAGAATTATATTATAACAAGAAAATATATTAGACTATCCTATTAAAATAAAAAAACATTATCGAATTATCTACTATTAACCTAATCTCTATAATTAATTTTTTATTATTAAATTATAAAGTTAAAATAATAAATTATTAAAATAAGAAACCTATTACAATATAAAAAAACATCTATTATTAAAGTAAGAAACTTATTAATTAAATAATATTTTAATTTATTATTATTAAATTATGAAATTAATATATTATATATATATATATATAAACATTTGTAAATCTCCTCATCGCGCCACGTGACGGCTTCATATTAAAGTTATAAAATTAAATTAATAAATCTATTAAATAAAATTACATATTATAATTTTATAAGAATTCTATATACAAAAAAAAAAATATATTATACTATCCTATTTTAAAAAAAAATAACTATTAAATTATCTACAATTAACCTAATATCTATAATTAATTTTTTATTATTAAATTATATAATTAAAATAATAAATTATTAACATAAGAAACCTATTACTATAGAAAAAAATAATCTACTATTAAAGTAAGAAATCTATTAATTAATTAATATTTTAATTTATTATTATAAAATTATAAAATTAAAATAAAGAAACCTATTATAATAAGAAAATATATTATAATCTCTCATTAAAATAAAAAACATATGTGACACTTAATCTCTACAATTATTTTTTATTATTAAATTATAAAATTAAAATATATTTATAATTAATTTTGTATTAAATAAAAACCATTACAATAAAAATACATATTATAATTTTATAAGAACTGTATTATAATAAGAAAACATGTTGTACTATCCTATTCAGTTAAAAAAACACTATCAAATTATAAAATTAAATTAATAAATTGATTAAATAAGAACTATATAATAATAAAAAATATTATACTATCCGATTAATTTTTTAATAATATCACAGATAATCCGGCAAAGAATATATATGTGTGTGTATCTGTGTGTGCGTGTTAAACGTTTTTAAGCTTTCTAATAACGTCACATGACATCTAATCTCTATAATTAATTTTTTATTATATATTATAATAAGAAGATATAGTATAATTTTATATTAAAAATAAAAAAATATATGTGACACATAATCTCTACAATTAATATTTTTATTATTAAGTTATAAAATTAAAATAAAAACCTATTATAATATAATCTCCTATTAAAATAAGAAACCTAAATAATAGCAACCCATAAAACCTAGCTAATTTTTTAGATTCCAGGTCTATTGTTATTTGTTATTTTATTTTGAATTATTTTTATAAATTTTTTTATTATTTACTAAGCTTCAAGATGCACACTCTAACTTTTAGTTCTTACACAATGAATTAGAAATATTATTGGACACTGAGAGATAAACGAATGAGACATAAATATTACGTGTAAGTAAATCAACTATCTCATTTAAACTATGTGGTAAAACTATTGTCATTAAACAGTAATATAAACATACAAATCAAACAGATCAAACTACCAAAAGTAGATCTAGATGCAAAACCCTAAAACCAGAAAACTTGAAGACAAACCAGAAAATGGAGATTACAGAATTGTCCAAGTCGAGATGATCTATGTCCTTAAGAACTTATTGGCCCGTCACAGGTGATCTACGGTTTCGTATTGCCAATGTTCTCCAAGGATTACTTGGATGCTACTTGTACAAGGAGCACTCCTCAACAAGTTATGAACTAGGAAGATGGTTGATCTTTCTCAAAACCAAAAAACAAAATGTCTGGAGAATTTGGATATTTATATGTCCTGTCTTTTTTGTTCCAAAAAAAAACTCTTTGAGATTTGGAGTAAGGACCCCTTATAAAGGAGTGGAGGGGTGCCATAGGGCACCCCTTGGGGTGAGGTTGCAACCCTCCATGGATTGTAACCACTCAAGCACCCCTTAGCCATCCAAAAAGACATATATACCCTTGTGAAATAATTGAAGAATTTTCAACAAACTATAAACCGATAAGATCCGGAATATTTACAAGATCAATATTTAAAATATATTCTCAGTCTTGTACTAGTAATAATTAATAATAATAATAATAATAATAATAATAATAATATCTAAAAATTAATTTTAAGTTTGACGACAGAATTAAAAGGAAGATAAAATAAACGAATAAAGTTAAATCACGGCTCAGTGTAATGGATTTTATTAATTTCCACAGTGTTAATGAATAACGACACCAATAAAATTTGGTATTATTAAAAAAACTGGACAAAACCTCCCCTATATCTAACATTAATTAATACCCATTAGTTCGCAAAAAGTTCAATGTAAAAAGACAGATAATAACCTTTTTCCTAAGCTAATGTTGTTTGCTAGGAATTTATCAATTATTTTGTTGATATGATGATACAAATCTTTTGTTAACTAGGTTGGGTTTCCACAATGACAATTCTTATATTATAGGCTTCAAGCCCATTCCCTTCGATGACTTCTCAACTTGCTCTCGAGGTAAACCTTTAGTTAGTGGATCCGCTAGGTTTTCCTTCGACCTGACATAATCGATCGTTATTATGCCACTTGAGAGCAGTTGACGTATGGTATTATGTCTCCGACGTATGTGTCGAGACTTACCATTATACATTGTATTTTGGGCTCTCCCAATAGCCGATTGGCTGTCACAATGTATGCTTATTGCTGGCACCGGTTTGGGCCAACTAGGAATATCCTCCAGGAAGTTTCTAAGCCATTCTGCTTCTTCCGCTGTTTTGTCTAACGCTATGAATTCTGATTCCATAGTAGACCGGGCAATACACGTTTGCCTCGAGGATTTCCATGACACGGCTGCATTACCAAGTGTGAAAACGAATCCACTCGTGGATTTGGAATCCACCGTATCCGATATCCAGTTAGCATCGCTGTAACCCTCTAGTACATCAGGATATCTCTCGTAATATAGCCCATATTTTGAAGTTTTTCTCAGATACCTCAAAACTCTCACTATGGCTTTCCAGTGGTTGTGTCCTGGATTGCTCGTATATCTGCTAAGCCGATTCACAGCTTGAGCGATATCAGGTCGTGTGCAATTCGTGAGATACATCAGACTTCCGATGATTCTCGAATACTCTAGTTGCGATATGCTTGAACCAGTATTCTTTGATAAATGAAGAGTTAGGTCTACATGGGTTCTAGCCACATTTAGATCCCCTTTGATATATTTATCGAGTATCTTCTCAATATAATGAGTTTGTGATAATATATATTCGTCTGATGTTCTAGAAATCTTTATTCCTAGGATCACATCAGCTATCCCCATATCTTTCATATCAAATCTGCTGGATAACACGTTTTTGGTAAACTGAATCATTTCATGATTACTACCAATTATCAGCATATCGTCTACATAGAGACACACAATGACATATCCTTTTTGAGTTGATTTGGTGTACACACACTTATCACACTCATTGGTTTTGAACCCATTTGACAACATTTCTTTGTCAAATTTCTCATGCCATTGTTTCGGTGCTTGTTTTAATCCGTACAAGGATTTTACAAGTTTGCACACCTTCTGTTCTTGTCCAGGAACACTAAACCCTTATGGTTGTTCCATGTAAATCTCTTAATCCAAATCACCATTCAAGAATGCCGTCTTTACATTCATTTAATGTATTTCAAGACCAAATATAGCTGCTATGGCTATGAGCATTTTTATCGATGTGATGCGAGTCACTGGTGAATAGATGTCAAAGTAATCAAGGCCTTCCTTTTGTCTATAACCTTTTATGACAAGTCTTGCCTTATATTTATCTATTGATCCATCCTTTTCATCTTCCTTTTGAATATCCATTTGTAGCCCAGCGGCTTACAACCTGGCGGAAGATCAACCAACTCCCAAGTATGGTTCTGTAGGATTGAATCAATCTCACTGTTAATAGCCTCTTTCCAAAGAGGTGCCTCCGGAGAAGCCATAGCTTCTTTATAGCTTTGAGGCTCATTTTCTAACAAGTATGTCAGAAAATTGGGACCAAACGACTTAGACGTTCTAGCTCTTTTGCTACGTCTAGGCTCGATTGTCTCAGCATTTACACGTTGATCTGATTTCAGGTCAACCTGATCATATCCTTGACAGTGTCAGTTGTCCTTTTGAGAGACCCCGTTATTTGTCTTTCCTTATAAGGAAACGTCTCTTCAAAAAATATCGCATTCCTTGACTCAATTATCATATTTGGATTGATGTCAGGAATCTCCGACTTGTGTACCAAGAATCGATACGCACTACTGTTGTGAGCATATCCAATGAATACACAGTCAACAGTTTTGGGTCCT
Organism: Zanthoxylum bungeanum; assembly: GCA_019454045.1. NCBI lineage: Eukaryota > Viridiplantae > Streptophyta > Magnoliopsida > Sapindales > Rutaceae > Zanthoxylum > Zanthoxylum bungeanum. The sequence goes on along the minus strand of SKCR01032769.1, from coordinate 421,101 downwards.
ATTCTAACCTTCTTAGGTTTATGAACCATTACTTTGGCAAGACACCCCCACACTTTGAGGTATTTGTAGGAAGGTACGAACCTTTCCACAATTCATATGGTGTCTTGTCTAGTCTTCTGTGAGGAAGCTTGTTCAGAACATAGTTCGCGGAAAGCAAGGCTTCCCCCCACAAGTTCTGGGGTAGACCCGAACTTGTCAACATGGCATTCATCATTTCCTTCAACGTTCGTTTTTTGCGCTCCACAATTCCGTTCTGTTGAGGAGAATAGGGAGCAAGTGGTTTCGTGAATAATTCCGTGCACAGAACAATATTCACCGAATGGTGAAACATATTCACCACCTCTATCACTCCTGATTCTTTTGATTTTCTTGCCAAGTTGATTTTCAACTTCGCTCTTATAGTGCACAAAGCTCTCAATAGCTTCTGCTTTGCTTCTCAGCAAGTACACATAGCAGAATCTTGTGCTGTCATCGATAAAAGTGACAAAGTACTTTTTACCGCCTCTTGTTTGCACAATATTCATGTCACATACATCGGTATGTACAAGTTCTAGCGGTTCAGAACTGCGTTCTATAGAATGAAATGATGTTCTATGTATTTTTGCTTCAACACATGCTTCACACTTATGTTGGCTATCAATTGCAATTTTAGGTATAAGGTCCATGTTAATTAATTTACGCATGGTATCATAATTAACATGTCCTAACCTCCCATGCCATACATTTTGTGACACAATAATATAAGCAGACGAACTAGCTTTATTAATAGCACGATTAACAGTCATTACATTTAGCTTGAAAAGGCCCTCAGTTAGGTATCATTTTCCTACATACATATCATTCTTAGTCATTACAAACTTATCAGAAACAAATACAAGCTTAAAACCAGCCTTACTAAGAAGAGAGCCCGAGACCAAGTTCTTCCGAATATCTGGAACGTGCAGTACATTCTTCAATGTTAGCTCCTTTCCGGATGTCATCTTCAGAACCACTGTGCCTTGTCCAACCACCTGAGAGGTAGACGAGTTTCCCATGGTCAGATGATCGCCGCCATCGACCTTCTGGTACATGGAAAACATCTTACTGTCTGCACATATATGACGAGTAGCCCCAGTGTCTACCCACCATTTTCTCGGATTCCCAACTATGTTGGCTTCATTTACCACTGCTGATAGTTCCATCTCTGAGATATCATCAGTCAGCTGCTCGCCTTCAGTAACATAGGCCTCATATTTCTTTTTCTTGCCCTTGTCCTGAAACTTCTTGTTCCTGCAGTCCTTTGACATATGATCGCTCTTTCCACAGTTGTAGCATTTTCCCTTGAACTTCTTGTTCCCAGAGTCAGCTCCACTGTTCTTTCTCTTTTGCTACCCTTTGCACCTTCAATGATGTTGGCCTTAGACTCCAGAGTCTTGTAGCTGGCCTTCTCGGACATCCTGTTGTCCTCATCGATTCTCAATCGAACACTGAGGTCTTCAAGGCTCATCTGCTTCTTTTTGTGTTTCAGATAGCTCCTGAAGTCCTTCCATGATGGAGGCAACTTTTCAATTATGGCGGCAACTTGAAACATCTCACAGAGTTTCATTCCCTCATCCAGTATTTCATGAATGATCAATTGCAGTTCACCCAACTGAGACATCACCGTCCTTGAATCTACCATCTTGTAGTCCAGGAACCTACCCACGACAAATTTCTTTTGTCCGGCATCTTCGGTTTTGTACTTCTTCTCGAGAGATTCCAAGAGAACCTTCGCAGAAGTCATGCCTTGGTACACATTGTACAGGGTATTGTCAAGACCACCCAAAAGGTAGTTCTTGCATAAGAAGTCTTCAGACATCCAAGTCTGTTCTCGCTCTTCTTTGGCCAATTCAGATTCACCCTCCACAGGACCCGGAGGATCTTTGAGGAATTTAGCCAACTGGAGAGTTGTCAGGTAGAACAGCATTTTGCTCTGCCACTGTTTGAAATTTTCCCCACCAAATTTCTCCGGCTTTTCTCCGTGAGAGACCGGTACCGTGATATTTCCGCTAGCCATTTGTAACTGGAAATCAACAGGGTTCAATCAGTCTACGAAAGACAAAATACACAATGATCAACGAATGATCTTGTTCAAAGTGAAGTACTAGGTAGTCACTCGTTGTTCTAATGGACGAAAGTTCCAATAAACACAAGTCCTTGAATTTCAACTAAAGATACTTAAGGAAAATTGAGTGAACGAATATTTTTCGAACACTTTTTCCAATAGGATCTTTTAGCAATTCACAACCCAGATTTTCACTTTTCCAATAGCAAAGTTAATACGATAAAAGTAGATATATATATCAATCAAGATTGGATGGAATTACTTGTATATTATTACACTTTAAATTCTCAACCAATTATGCAACAACCAATCAATTTCAACTTTATCACTATGTGTATGCTTGTGATAATTGAACAACTTAATAATAACTTAAATCTATACTACCAAGATTAATGTGTTTACAGTATATGACTAACCAAGTTAATATTAATTAAAGTTTGCAGTTTATGATACTTACAGGACAAAGTCGTTAGTGTCACGTTCGTATCTACGTTCGAACGAGACTGTCCAGTGTGTGTGCGTTCGTGTTGCGTTTGATAACGCGTTCGAACGAAGTGTTTCCAGAGAGTTCACGTTCGAGTAGCGTTTGATAACGCGTTCGAACGGTAATGATTCCAGAGAGTTCACGTTCGTATAGCGTTCGTGAACGCGTTCGAACGGAATGATTCCAGAGAGTTCAGGTTTGAGTTGCGTTTAGGACGCGTTCGAACGTTCTAAGGTAGAAGGCTTGCGTTCGAGTTGCGTTTGAAGACGCGTTCGAACGTTCTTACGAAAATTCAAATTTTTAGCTTTCACGTGCGTCAGGCGTTCGAACGCCCTACGGGTTTTTCATGCACAGTTCGTATTTTCCAGAAAATATTCAAACCCTAACATGCAAATTACTATCTAATAACACGATACAATAAGTTCTTAAGATTGTGGTAAAATTATTGTCATTAAACAGTAATATAAACATGCAAATCAAACAGATCAAACTACCAAAAGTAGATCTAGATGCAAAACCCTAAAACCAGAAAACTTGAAGACAAACCAGAAAATGGAGATTACAGAATTGTCCAAATCGAGATGATCTCTGTCTTTAAGAACTTATTGGCCCGTCACAGGTGATCTACGGTTTCGTATTGCCAACGTTCTCCAAGGATTACTTGGATGCTACTTGTACAAGGAGCACTCCTCAACAAGTTTATGAACTAGGAAGATGGTGGATCTTTCTCAAAACCAAAAAATAAAATGTCTGGAGAATTTGGATATTTATATGTCCTGTCTTTTTTGTTCCAAAAAAAAACTCTTTGAGATTTGGAGTAAGGACCCCTTATAAAGGAGTGGAGGGGTGCCATAGGGCACCCCTTGGGGTGAGGTTGCAACCCTCCATGGATTGTAACCACTCAAGCACCCCTTAGCCATCCAAAAAGACATATATACCCTTGTGAAATAATTGAAGAATTTTCAACAAACTATAAACTGATAAGATCCGGAATATTTACAAGATCAATATTTAAAATATATGCTCAGGTCTTGTACTAGTAATAATTAATAATAATAATAATAATAATAATAATATAATAATAATAATAATAATATCTAAAAATTAATTTTAAGTTTGACGACAGAATTAAAAGGAAGATAAAATAAACGAATAAAGTTAAATCACGGCTCAGTGTAATGGATTTTATTAATTTCCACAGTGTTAATGAATAACGACACCAATAAAATGTTGGTATTAATTAAAAAAACTGGACAAAACCTCCCCTATATCTAACATTAATTAATACCCATTAGTTCGCAAAAAGTTCAATGTAAAAAGACAGATAATAACCTTTTTCCTAAGCTAATGTTGTTTGCTAGGAATTTATCAATTAATTTGTTGATATGATGATACAAATCTTTTGTTATTCCTCTAGCTACAAATTTCATTTCAAAATTACCCTTCATATATGTGTTGAATGCAAGCATATAGTTTTTTTCCCCTTAATTATTTTAGCATATCATTTAACAATGTCATCGATTTACATCTATATTATCGCGATTCAAACCTTAAATTTTTTGTTTCAACTCAAAGAATTTTACATGATTGATTTTATGGTTTTATCTGTGGTGAGATTGACAAAACTTTATTTTTGATCAAAACATATTTTTTAAGTACTTAATTAATGATAAAAAAATTACGATTATTAATCATAATTAAAAAAAAAAAACAAAACAAAACTGAATTTTGTAAATGATAATTTTTTTAAATTTTCTCCACTATCAAAATATTATAGAAGCACACCGTAATTATTTTTTAATATAAATTAAAATTACATAACACCGTTTATAAATCAATATTTATTCATCACACATTTTTAATCGCAATACCAAATAGAGCCTTTATTAGTTGACACCAACGCATTTCAGAGACCCAAAAATTAAAAGCAAACACAAATTAAAGGATTTCCTCCTAAAAAAAAATAGGTGTGAGGGGGAACCGATTCATTAACCTCTGTGATTGAAATGTTGCATCGTTGAAATGCCTTTTGGAACAAATTTTATTATAAATATGAAAATAATTTCATTTGTTCATGCAATTTCCATAAGAAGAGCTCTCATGTGTTATTGTAAATAATAAACAGATTAATGCAACATCGAAAAACATAATAGTTTTTTTTTTTTTTTTTTCGAATGAGGAAAATTTATTAACAATGAAAAAGGGGACATGATGAAACTTACTCCAAAATCTAAAAAGGACCACAAAAGCAATAATAGCAATATAAATATTCTAAAATCTAAGAAAACTGGATGAAAAAATGCAAATACGACAAAAATTTACTTAAATCTATAATTAGGGAGACCTTGAACATCATTAAAGAGGAAATAAAAAAAAGAGCACGCACTTGCTTACAAATCTTCCACCGATTCAGCAAATTAAGATCAAAGAGTATGGAAACGACCATTACAAATGTGAAAAATAGCGTGTATCAAATCACATTCTATCCGAAGGTTAAACCCAATTGACAAGAAAAATTGAACTAGGAATGAACGTCTTGTTGAAGACAGCTGCGCCGAAAGCATGCAAGTGCATGCAGGGCAGCTAATGAAAGTTGGCAAAACGTGTAAACACTTTTTGCCAACCAACAAGGCGTGTGCACTGTAGCACACGCCTTTGAACCCTATAAAAGAGCCCCTCATCCATTGTTATTAGTATCCCTAAATGTGTGAAAGTGTAGTGAGAGTGATTGGTGAGAGTTTTTTGTAAAGCTTGTATTGGAAGCTTTGTAATTCTTTTGTGGATATATAAAAGAAGAGTTTTCTCTCAATTATCCTCTATTATTGTGTGTTTATTCACAACAAGTGTATCAGAGCTACGGTTCCACGGAGGGATCCCGAAATTCAGAGAAACGAAGTTTCGGTTCGGAAAGTCGGTTCCGACAAAAGTTGTCGAAAATCGATTTTGAGCATATCATCGGACTTTTCACGGCGAGACGAGCACGGTGATATTTTCGGCGATCGAACGGAGGTCCCGAGTCACCCACGCGCTCCACGCGCCAGACAGAGGACATCACACGCTCCCCACGCGCACTCACGCGCTTCACGCGCTGCTGAGGTAGAAGACGAGACACGTAGGCGCCACGTCAGCGCACAGTCAGCGCACAGTCAGCGCCACGTCAGCGCACAGTCAGCAGCCCAGTCATCCGCCACGTCAGCGCCCAGTCAGGCCACGTCAGCGCCCAGTCAGCGCCACGTCAGCTGCCACGTCAGCGGCCTGCTGGTAAATTTCAGATAGGTCCCTGAACTTTCTGAAAATTACAGTTTAGCCCCTATACTTTCAGATATTTACAATTTAGTCCCTGAACTTTTTGTAAATTGCAATTAGTCCCTGAACTTTTCCGTAAATTCATTTTGGCCCCTGAACTTTGGAAATTGCACTTTGACCCCTGTAATTTCTGGAATTTGCTATTTGGTCCCTGTGTCGGATTTTGACAAACGAAGTGTCATTTCCACCATTTTCGACCATTCCGGACGCAACGGTGAGGTCCGTTTTTTGAAATTCTGCTTAGAATTTTTATGATGGAGGGGAGCAACGGAAAAATGATTTTGTTAACCAGTACAAACTATTTCACATGGAGAGGAAGGATGAAAGACCTTCTGTATGTGAAGGACTATGATGGACCGGTATTTCTGGAGGAGAAACCAGAAGGAATGACCGATGGAAAGTGGGCTAATCTTCACCAGGAAAACATGCAGTACTATTCGTCAGTGGATCGACGATAGTATCGTCAACCATGTCAGTGAAGATGCAAATGCACGTACCTTATGGGGAAAGCTGGAGGAGCTTTTCCGAGCAAAGACTGGCAACACAAGCTGTACTACATCAAGAAGATGATGGGTTTGAAATACCAGGAGGGTACAGCTGTGGCAGATCATATCAATGACTTCCTCGGAACCATGAAGGAATTGTCTGGATTGGCATAGACTTCGGAGATGAGGTAAATGGTTTAATACTCCTTAATACGTTACCAGAATCTTGGGAAACGTTCAGATCTACGGTGATCAATTCAGCCGCAGATGGGAAAGTCACTATGGAGATGGCAAAGACCAGGATCTTGAGGAAGAAAAGAGGACGAGAATGCAGGAGTCAGCATCAGCCTCAACCTCAGAAGCTCTAGTGACAGAAAAGAACACCAGAAGGGGGAGGAGTAAAAGCCGAGGCCCAGGGAGATCAGACAAGAACCGAGGGTAAGTCAAGAACGAGGGATATTGAGTGCTATCACTGCAAAAAGAAAGGCCATATGAAGAGGGACTGTTACAAGTTGAAGAACGAGCAGTCCAGGAGAGATGGGACTCTAATCAAGAAAGAGTTGCTACTACCACCGAGAAAACCTCCAAAGAATTTTGCATAATGTATGAAGAAGCTGTTGTGAATCTTGCCAGCCACGAGACCAGTTGGGTGATAGATAGTGGCGCCTCCATACACGCCACATCTCGCAGAGACTTCTTTTCATCTTACACACCAGGGGACTACGGTGCTGTAAGGATGGGGAATGACGGACAGTCCAAAGCCGTCGGTATTGGAGACATCTGCCTTGAAACAGAGAACGGGACAAGGCTAGTGTTGAAGGGAGTCAAGCACATCCCAGATATCCGGTTAAACCTGATCTCAACAGGCAAGCTGGATGATGAAGGTTTCTGCAGCACCTTTAGTGACGGATGCTGGAAGCTCACTAAAGGAAATGGTCGTGGCACGAGGTAAGAAAGACTCAACTCTGTATTTGATGCATGCTAAGCTTTCCAATAGTAGCATAAATACAGTCAACAGTAATGAGGCAGCAGCTATGGCATAAAAAGCTCGGTCACATGAGCCAAACAGGGATGGAGATACTACGCAGGCGGAATGTTCTTCCGGAATTGAAGAACTCACACTTACGGAAGTGTGAACACTGCATGGCTGGAAAGCAGAACAGAGTATCCTTCCAGAGCTCCCCGCCTCAACGGAAACCGGAGGTACTAGATCTCATACATTCAGATGTATGTGGTCCGATGCAGATACGAACACTCGGAGGGTCACTGTATTTTGTGACATTTATTGATGATCATTCAAGGAAGATCTGGGCATACACCTTGAAGAGAAAAGATCAAGTGCTGGGAGTGTTCAAGGAGTTTCATGCTTTGGTGGAGAGAGAAACCGGCAAGAAACTGAAGTGCATCAGAACAGACAACGGTGGAGAATACAGAGGTCCGTTTGATCAGTACTGCAAGATGCAAGGAATCAGACATCAAACGACACCTCCGAAGACACCTTAGCTGAATGGCCTAGCTGAGAGGATGAACAGAACCTTGTGCGAGAGGATCAGAAGCTTGCTGTCACAAGCCAAGCTGCCGAAGACATTTGGGGGGAGGCACTCATCACAGCAGTTCATGTTTTGAACATGTCCCCAGCGGTTGCACTGAAAGGTAATGTTCCTAACCAAGCTTGGACAGGTAAAGAAGTGTCATACGAGCACTTACATGTCTTTGGGTGCAAAGCTTTTGTACACATCCCAAAGGACGAGAGATCCAAGCTTGATGCAAAGACGCGACAGTGTGTCTTTATTGGCTATGGTCAGGATGATTTCGGCTACAAACTCTATGATCCTGTGGAGAAGAAGATTGTCAGAAGCCGAGATGTTGTCTTTGTTGAAGACCAGACCATAGAAGATATCAGAAAGGAGATGAAGACAATGCCCCAACAATACAGAAATGTGAATCCAGAACCTCAGACACCGGTGCCAGTTCGAGTTGAAGATGAGGTTCCCAGACATGAGGGTACAGGTGATGAAGCTCCCAGAGATGATGATCATGATCAACCACCAGTACCAGAAGTTCCACCAACAGTTCCACAGAGAAGGTCTGACAGAGAGAGGCGACCTTCAAACAAATACTCTGCATATGAGTATGTGCTGCTTACTGACGGGGGAGAACCGAGAGCTACCAGGAGGCTGTGGAAACAGAGGACAGAGAAAAGTGGGAGGAAGCCATGCAAGATGAGATGAAATCTTTGCATGACAATCACACTTTTGAGTTGGTGAAATTGCCAAGAGGCAAACGGGCTTTGAAGAACAAATGGGTGTACAGGGTGAAGCAACAGGAGCACACTTCACAACCCCGGTACAAAGCCAGATTAGTTGTCAAGGGATTCAATCAGAGGAAAGGCATTGACTTCGATGAAATCTTCTCTCCAGTTGTGAAGATGTCATCCATCAGAGTGGTACTCAGCTTAGCAGCAAGCCTCGACCTGGAAGTTGAGCAGATGGATGTCAAGACCGCATTTCTTCACGGGGATCTGGAAGAAGAAATTTATATGGAGCAACCAGAAGGCTTCAGAGTCAGCGGAAAGAGGACTTGTGTGCAGACTCAGGAAAAGCCTATACGGTTTGAAACAGGCACCGAGACAGTGGTACGTGAAGTTTGAGTCAGTTATGGGGGAGCAGGGATACAAGAAGACCACTTCAGACCATTGTGTATTCGTTCAGAAGTTTTCTGACGATGATTTTATCATCTTACTGTTATATGTAGATGATATGTTGATAGTTGGCAGGAATCAATCGAGGATTGATAATTTGAAGCAGCAACTGAGTAAGTCTTTTGAGATGAAAGACTTGGGGCCAGCTAAACAGATTCTTGGCATCAGGATCGGTCGTGATCGGAAAGCCAGGAAGTTATACTTGTCACAGGAGGAGTACATCGAGAAGGTACTTCAGAGATTCCAGATGGACAAGGCTAAAGCGGTTAGCACTCCTCTTGCTACCCACTTTAGATTGAGTACGCAGCAGAGTCCCTCTACTGAGACAGGGAAGGAGGAGGAAATGAAACAGGTTCCATACACCTCAGCAGTGGGAAGTCTTATGTATGCCATGGTGTGCACGAGGCCAGACTTAGCACACGCAGTTGGATTGGTCAGCCGGTTTATGTCAAACCCAGGACGGGAACACTGGAATGCGATCAAATGGATCATGCGGTATCTTCGAGGCACATCCAAGATGAGATTATGTTTTGGAAGAGCGACAACCCAGTGTTGATGGGCTACACCGATTCAGATATGGCAGGAGATGTGGATACCCGAAAGTCTACTTCGGGATATCTGATTACTCTCTCAGGAGGAGCGTGTGGCATGGCAGTCAGGTTGCAGAGGGTGGTTGCACTATCTACAACAGAGGCAGAATTCATTGCAGCTACAGAAGCTTGCAAGGAATTGCTGTGGATGAAGACATCGTCCAGGAATTGGGTTTCAAGCAGGAGAAGTACATTTTGTACTGCGATAGTCAGAGTGCTATCTATCTCGGTAAAAATTCCACATTTCATTCGAGATCAAAACATATCGATGTGAGGTATCACTGGATACGGGACGTCCTGAGCTCAAGGCTGTTAGAACTCAGGAAGATTCACACCGACGACACACGGTGCCGATATGTTCACGAAGGTTTTTTACCGAAAGAGAAGCTTGAAATCTGTCGTGCCATAGCCGGGATGACAAAACTCTCCACATAGTCAGAGTGGGGAGATTCAGAGAACTACGATTGGCTTGATCCCAACTCAGGGTACGTAGGCAGTCATACAGATGCAGCCAGGGGTGGATCCTTTGGAGGATCCGGTTTGGATGATTGATGGTCGGCTCAGATTTTGGGAAATCTTCACCGAGGGGGAGATTTGTTGAAGACAGCTGCGCCGAAAGCATGCAAGTTGCATGCAGGGCAGCTAATGAAAGTTGGCAAAACGTGTAAACACGTTTTGCCAACCACCAAGGCGTGTGCACTGTAGCACACGCCTTTGAACCCTATAAAAGAGCCCCTCATCCATTGTTATTAGTATCCCTAAATGTGTGAAAGTGTAGTGAGAGTGATTGGTGAGAGTTTTTTGTAAAGCTTGTATTGGAAGCTTTGTAATTCTTTTGTGGATATAAAAAGAAGAGTTTTCTCTCAAATTATCCTCTATTATTGTGTGTTTATTCACAACACGTCTGTACAACAAAGTATGAAGAAGCATCAAAACAAAACCAAAATTTCCAACTAGGTTAATCTATTGAGAGCGATTTATTAATATCAATAAATAAAAAAAAAAAAAAAAAAAAAAAAAAAAAAAACCTAATGAAAATCAAGATTCTCCATAGCCTGATCCTCATATGAAGCTTATTTTTATATATATTAAAAAATACCTATTCAAGCAGCCACACCAGAGTTCTCAAAAGACCTGCCGTCAGAAGAGAGAAGGCGGAGGACGCCATATAAGTGACGGCAATCGCAAACATGAACAACAAGAGATTATATACTTGCGATACGCAGTCCCAAATGGCTTGAGCAAAAGAACATTTGAAAAATAATATAAAGTCTGAGACAGAGACAGAACTAACCGAAACCAAGCAAAACATATTCATATTCATAGACACAAACATAACATACTATATAAGTTCGTACGAGAGTTTATATACTATACATATTATTATTATTATAATAAAAAATATTAATTCGTGATTCTCTCACTGTGTTTAATTAGCTATTCCCATTCTTCCTCCGTTTTGGTTTCGGGGATTCACTCTGCACTGTTGAAGAAGAAGATCCACGCTTGTTCTCAATATCAGAACGAATGAGATGGGGAAAATTAAGCTTAGCTTTGGCGCCGTGCATCTTGAAAGCAGCTCTGTCATAAGCCAAAGCAGCATCCTCAGGCGTATTATGGGTCCCAAGCCAAACTCGGCCGCCATTCTTATTACGATCCCTTATCTCCGCTGCAAACTTTCCCCACGGCCTCCTCCTCACACCTCGGTAATTTATAATTTCCAACTGTCTCTCATCTGCCTCCTCCGGCTCATGTACTGTTGTTCTTACTTCTCTTTCTTCAACGGCGTCGTATAACGGTTTGTCATTGAAATTACGGCTACCCTCTTGTGAGAAAGAGTCAATGGAGAAACTACTGAAGTTCCAAGTTGGGGAATTTAAAGTTTCGTCGTTGATGGTTGTTTCTGTAGGAAGTGTATATGGGACATTGTCGAAATTATCGTCTAGAAGATACTGCCTGATTGATTCTATGATAGCAAATTCTGCGTCAGGGATATTTTCTGTGTGCATTATTATCATTATTCTTTTGAGAGTTTCTCGATGTACTATTTATAAACCTACTTCATGTAATTCTAAAATGTAAAAACCGACCATCGAAGAGGCATTGGAAAAAAGTAAAAGCTTTGGATTTTGGAGGCATTAGTGATGGAATTTGGATCCACATTACTCGACATCATTTGGGTAACTTTTTTTTTTTTTTTTTTATTAACTTATGCGATACATATATTAATAATAATAAATAATTAAGGTTAATTTATATATAAATTTTTATTTAATAATTATTAATCATAATTTATATAAAAAAGTTCATAAAGATCAATCAATAGAAGCCAAATTTTTGTTGATTGAATATCACATAATCATGTGTTTACCGGAGACAACCGGATTTTCATATTCGAATTAGTATCTTTTCATAATCTTGAATTGATCATTTTTTTTATTAAAAATTATTGGAACACATGTAATTTTATTTTTATAAAAAAATAAAAACTAAACTCAACAACAAACGAAGCATCACTCCAACTTTATGACCCAACTAAATGTTGGAAAATGCTTATTATTGAGCATTTTGAGGCACAATTTTAAGCATGGTCCACTTCGTGTTAGTGGTTGTTTTTGAGTGATTCGGATACTCTTCGGGGGGGACGTGCAAATCAAATCCGAATCAAGCTTGGCTCGTGTGCACCCGCGTGTCCTACATACACGAATGTCAGACCAAATTGTGCGGGCATGACCCAGCCAACCAATCGGTAGGGGATGAATTTATTTTAAGGAGATTGTTGCCGCATCAACAAGCCTCGGGATGAATTTGTTTTAAATTGTTACAACTTTGTTCTTACAACGAAGGCAGCGCAAGCAAATCAAATCTGAATCAAGTTTGGCTCGTGTGCACCCGCGTGTCCTGCATACACGAATGCCGGACCAAATTGTGCGGGCCTGGCCCAGCCAACCAATCGGTAGGGGATGAATTTGTTTTAAGGAGATTGTTGCCGCATCAACAAGCCTCGGAATTCTCTTGGTTTGCGCTGCCTTCGTTGTAAGAACAAAGTTGTAACAGTTTAAAAATAGTTTAATATAAACTCTTTTTAATATGCCAGAATCACAATTTAATAGTGGTTCAAAAAAAAACTTTATCGCTAATATATGTAAATTATTAACATATGTAATGGGTATTTATAATTTTATTAATTTTCTTTTTATTAACTTCCGATCATATGTATGTATATATTCAGGTGAAATTGGCTTTGATGCCGTTTATATGTTTCAACAAAACCCTGAGAGGTCAGTCCAGTTTTATTTCACTCTTTCTGTTTTATTTTTTTAATATATATTTTTTTATTCATTTTGGAAGATTTCTTCTTTTATTTTTTATTTTTTTGATGTCTATTGTTGAATGCATGAACTTGGAATATTTTAAGGGAAATTTTTTACAATGTTACAAATTCATGACAGTAACGTTTTTAATTAAAAATTAAACAGGAATAGCATATGTTTATTTATTGCTCGACTCTATATTAATCAATTTAGGCGGTTGACTAGGCTCTCATCCCAAATACAAGGTCCTATAAAAATTTATGCCTATACATTTAAGTATATTACAAAATTATTATCAATTTTTATGATAAAATAAACAAAATTTGCCCAATTGTTGGTTAGTTAATTGTAATATAGAATTATTAAAATGATTAAATTATTATATTTTAGTAAATATTTACCCGAATCTTTATTATTTTCCAAATAAATAATATGATTCTTTTATTCTAAAAAATCTTTAATTTATCAAGGTGTCGTTAAATATTTTTGCCCGAGATCTCAAAAAAAACTTGAACCGCCGTTGCAATCAATATATATATATATATAATAAACTTTCGAGCATAGCACCCCATTTTCAATAACTGGTGACCGATTACATATATAACAACAAATTATCAGCAATCTTTTTTTTTTTTTTTGTGCATCTAATAATAATGTTGACTTAGGTATGGTGTAGAGTTTGGTGAGTGCATAAATTAATATATAAACTAATATTTTAAATATTATATTAAATATACAATTAACGCTAATTTATATTCTCATAAAATTATAATATCATAATATGATATTATTTTTTTTATACTAATTTATATTCTTTCATGAATGAATTTGACTAAATTACATAACTTCCTTACCGTTTCATTTGGATTTATGTGTCACGGGAGAGTAGAGTAATAATATCTATTATCGATCACATCGTGAAACACGTGAGGTCTTGAATTTATTTACTAGAACTTGTCCTTAGATTTTGCCAAAAATACGAGTTTCTCCTGAATAGAATCAAAATTAATAGGCCTAAACTCATTGAAAATTTGAAGTTTGAATAATTGACCCCAAAAAAGACCCCTTAAGTTTTTTTAGTAGTGATATATGTACTGTATAAATATATAATTATAATTTTAAATAAAAATTATGTGTATAAAAATTTATTTAATTGAATTAAAACTTTAATTTAAAATTACAATTTAATTGTGATTATGTACTGAGAGAGTACTCATTCAGTAACATTCAAAAGCAGAAAAGTAGGGGCGAGGCCCGCCAAAAAAAGAATACTGGGGACGAGGCCTGTTCAAAAGGGAATACTGGAGGCGAGGCCTGCCTAAAGAAGAAGCATATGGAAGAAAAGCCAATCAGAAAGATCAAAAGCCACAAGCAGATGGAAGAAAAGCCCATTAGAACGTATCAAAATGCCAATAAGCTAAGGGATCAAAATGCCAAAAAGTCAAGAAACAGATGGAATAAAATACCATCAGTCGGATCAAAATGTCACCAAAGACAGAAGCACATGGAAGAAAAGTCCATTAGATGGATCAAAATGCCAAAGAGCATATGGAAGAAAAGCCCATCAGACGGATCAAAAAGCCAAGAAGCAGAATAAAAGGTCATTACACCGATCAAAAGTCAAGAAGCAGATGGAACAAAAAACCATCACACATATCAAAAAGCCAAGAAATATATGGAAGAAAAGTCCATCAGACATATCAAAAAGCCAAGAAACAGATGGAGCAAAAGGCCATCACAGAGATCAAAAAGCCAAAAAGTAGATGAAATAAAAGGCCATCACACATATTAAAATGTCAAGAAGCAGATGGAAGAAAGCCCATCAGATAGATCAAAATGCCAAGAAACAGATGGAGCAAAAGCCCATCACACGGATCAAAATGCCAAGAAGTAGATGGAAGTAAAGCCCATCAGACTGATCAAAAGCCAAGAAGCAGATGGAACAAAAGGCTATCACACGGATCAAAAATCCAAGAATTAGATGGAATAAAAGGCCATCACGCGGATAAAAATGCCAAGAAGTAGAGGGAATAAAAACCCATAAGATTGATCAAAATGCCAATAAGCACATGGAGGAAAAGCCTATCATATGGATCAAAATGCCAAGAAGTAGATGAAGCGAAAGGCCATCACACAGCAAATACATAAATAGATGGATCAAAAGGCCATTGGACCAATCAAAACACCATTGTTGCGAGATTATCGTACCGCAAGTATACGGTGCCAAGTTTTAGTAAAATATAAGTAAGAGTTTCTAACCCACAGAGATTGAAATCAAATTTACACTAAGTACTATAATTACTAAACTTAACTTTATTTAGAAGCATTTTAAATTAAACTAAATTAAAATTATAAACTAAAAAGAAAAAAGTCAAAACGTTTAAATTGAGAAAGACCAGAATGAAATGAATTATAAAGTCTGATTTCACCTATCCATCACCTATGTATTTGTTATGCCAATCAATTATTACTCAATTTATTATTTTATAACCCAGTAATCCTAAATTATTCTACTCCATCTCCCGAGTGCCGAGTGAAAATATTATTAATTACCGACTTCAAATTCCTTTAAAAATCTAGTAATTAACAATTCATTACAATATGTGATTCTTTGTTAATGACTTCAAAGGAATTATAGATCTCCCAAACTCTATAAAATTCATAGATTATATTTTCTTGATCCTATTCAAAATCCTTTCTCTCGAGTGATAGATTCTAAATATGGGATAAACTAATTTGTGGCCAGCAAACCAGAAGCATTAAACACAAGAAAATATAAATAAACTGAATTAAAACTTCATAACAATTATTTGGCAATCAAACACATAGGTTCAAATATAGGCTACATCATCCTCTAGAATAAGAAAATTTGTTCATGACTAAATAAAAGAATAATGAAAATAAAGTTAAGAACATATTGGATATTATAAAAGTTTGAAGATAAAACCCGAATCGAATCATTTCATCTTCGGACATCACCGCCTTCGTCTCCTCTTCTTGCTCTTCAATCCCCCTCATTGGATCTCTCTAAATTATATGTTCAGAGCTCTATTCTTGTGTCTTATTGTCTCCTTCTTAGGGTTTTAAAATCACTTATGTATTTATAGGGAGTCTTGGAGTCCTTCTGCATACAGAAAATATATTCATTATTGTCTCATCTTTAGGGTTTTGAAAGCACTTATGTAATTATGAATTCGAACCCAATCTTCATAATTTTGTAGTGGGCACCTCATGAGTAGATCTTTAAAACGCTCTCATGCCTCATACAGGTTTTCGATCTCCAACTGCTTAAATGTGTTAATCTCTGCTCTCAGTTTAGCTAATTTAAAGGGTGGACAAAACTTCTCAGGAAATCTTGTGGTCATATCCTCCCATATCATGATGCTCCATATCGGTATAGATTGCAACCAACCTCTCACTTTGTCCCTTAAAGAGAATGGGAACAAGTGCAACCTAATGGTCTCTTTATTTACTTTATTCATCTTAATTGTATCTGCTATCTCTAACAACATCCTTAAGTGAACGTTAGGATCCTCTATAACTGAACCCCCAAACAGGTTATGTTGCACCATATTGATCAGTGCAGGTTTCAGCTCAATATTATTGGCATTGATCGGTTGGTGCGCAATCCCAGAATAATTATCATCAATGACCAGCTTAAAGTGATCCCGGATTGCCACCTAGCGTGGGTCGCTCTCTCTGTTATCAGCCGCCATTATTTCTTTTTCAATTCTTCTTTCTTTCCTTAGTCTCTTTGACGTTATTTCTATTTCAGGATCAAACATCTGCGACTTGAGACTTGTGGATCTTCGTATTCACTGAAGCACAGAAAGAAATAAATAATAAAATAAAATAAAAATAAGGTTGCTTGGTAATAATATTAATGTGAATTAAATTAAACAATCCCCGGAAACGGCGCCGAAAACTTGTTACGAGATTATCGTACCGCAAGTATACGGTATCAAGTTGTAGTAAAAGATAAGTAAGAGTGTCTAACCCACAGGGATTGAAATCAAATTTACACTAAATATTATAATTACTAAACTTAACTTTATTTAGAAAGCAGTTTAAATTAAACTAAATTAAAATTATAAAATAAAAAGTCAAAGGTTAAAATGTTTAAATTGAGAAAGACCGAGATAAGAGGAATTTTAGAGTCTGATTTCACATAATTGTCCCGTATGTATTTGTTATACCAATCAATTATTACTCAATTTCTTATTTTATAACCCAAGAATCCTAAATTATTCTACTCTCTCCGAGTGTTGAGTGAAAATATTATTAATTACCGACTTCGATATCCCTATAAAAGTCTAGTAATTAACAATTCATTACGATATGTGATTCTTTGTTAATGACTTCAAAAGAATTATAGGCCTTTCAAACTCTATAAAATTCATAGGTTATATTTTCTAGATCCTATTCAAAATCTCCTCTCCCGAGTGATAGATTCTAAATATGGGAAAACTAATTTGTGGCCAGCAAATCATAAGCATTAAACACACGAAAATATAAATAAACTGAATTAAAACTTCATAACAGTTAATTGATAATTAAATACATAGGTTCAAGCATATGCTACATCATCATCTAGAATAAGAAAATTAGTTAACGACTAAATAAAAAAATAATGAAAACAGAGTCAATAACATATTGAATATCATAAGAGTTTGAAAAAAAAAGAAGATAAAACCCAAATTGAATCCCTCCGTCTTTGGATGTCACCGCATTCGTCTCATCTTATTGCTATTCAATCTCTCTTATTGGATCTCTCTAAATTATGTGTTTAGAGCTTCATTCTCGTGTCTTATTGTCTCCTCCTTAGGGTTTTAAACTATATGTATAGGGAAGTTTTGGAATCATTCTGCATGTAGAAAACACATTCCTTATGGTGTTGAAAATCGTCCGGGGTATTTTTGCGTATTTTTACGTATTTAGCCTTTCTTGCATGTTTCCTTTGCATATTTAAGCTTTCAAAACCGGTCTATTTTCCCTAAGATCCATGCTCTAATATTTCATATCAATAAAACATAAAAACAAACTACAAAACATGTAAAATGGCACTAAAAAAATAATAAGCTAAAAATGTATGAATCAGTTGGTATACATCACACTTATCGACCATCAGACGGATCCAAATACCAAGAAGCGGATAGAGCAAAAGGCAATCAAACAAAAGAAAAACTCTCGAGCAGATCAAAAGGTCGCTCAAGACAATAAGTGCCTCCTGAAAATCTCAGGTGGACCAAAATACCATCAAACATTAATCAATAAAAAAAATAACTACTACCAGGCCAGGTAAGTCTGACGAGGCCTGATGAACCCGGTAAGTAAGAATGTTTGTATGACTTTAATAAAGTTGTCACTATCATATACTGCACAAGCTTAGTAAAGTGAGGATGACTGTAGACATTGTATTTTTATACATACCCCGATAATGAATCTATTAAAGAGACACCCTTTGAAAGTTGGGGAAATTACAATGGTGAATGCTATGAAGGAAAGAACTCTAAAAAACCTAGAAAATATAGCAAAAAAACCAACCAAACATCACTTATGCCCGCCTATTTTCTCTCTGACCAAAATATTCTGTCGGATATACCTTTAAAACATTACTTCCGACCGGACATGATACAACTATCAGTGAACAAGTAGATTGATAGTTACTAAAGTTAAGGAATGTGATTACATCTGACCGGACATATAATTCAAATCGAATATCCGGCCGGACATGTCTCGAACTGTTAACACACGTACAAAATTCAAACAACATGAATCACGGGATTGATTAAGTCCAGTCGGAGGTACATCCCAAAATATACATCCGGCCAGACATGTCTCGGGCTATAACTGACCTAGCAGATTGACAATAACTGGAGAAAAAATGGGGATTTTGTCCTCTCCTTCCATTCTCAATCCCTCTCTTTAGCTATAAAAAGAGGAGTTTCTCTTCACGATGAGGGAGGATTTCAGAGGTTAGAGGTTAGCAAGAAGAGAGAGCAACCCTAAAAGAACCGTAAAAACAGTAACCTTACAAGTGAGAAAAACACCTACCTTCCCTTAGAGTTTCATACTTTTCGGTGCGAATGCAGCAGCGACCCAACACTCATGAGGATCTTCAGAGCCACTACAGACTTAAAGGTATGACCTGAGGGCACCCTCTTTAATATTTATGCATATTTGAGATTTTTTTTGACACAGTATCTCCGGTCGGACGTGATGCACACAACTTCGACCGCCCATAAGCATGTCAGGCTGTATCTATTACTTTCTATGATACATATTTATGTAATTCAATCTTATATGACTATTCTATGTGGATCCAATTTATTTATCTTGAAAATATTAATATGCATGTTACTGTATTATTTTTTTAATATTATTTTATACATGATTATGTATTCCAAATATTCTAATCTGTAAGTCATACATGGCCTAACCTATTACAAGTCTGACCAAACACAAATTATATTCGGCCACATGACCCCGTGGTATATAAGATGGAAACTCGGACGTAAGTTCCATAGCCGATTCTGAATGGACGGTAATATGGTTCGCACTCGGGATACAATGCCACATACCATTAAGGGATGGCCATTTCATTGTGAATGTATCCAAAATGTATGTATTTGCATATGAACTTTTCTGCGTTTCTACACTACGCAGTATGTCCGGCCGACTTTATTCAAGTTCGTCCGGACATGAACAACTATATTCGACAAGACCTCTCTAAGGCTAAGCCCACTGAATGTCATGCTTCAGCCTGTTTGATTATTGCTTTATCATTACTAGAATCATTATTATCTCATTATTGGAATTGCTTTTATGTATTGTTTATTACTTGTTATTTTGATTCTGTGCTTTTGAGTTACGCGTTATGTCCGGCTAGACTTCCAGCAAGTCCGGCCGAAATTTGAATAATATATCCGGTCTGCTATGGCCATGTTCGGCCTGCCTCTCTGAGGCCAGGCCCACGTGATGCTTGCACATATATATTATTTTATCAATGTTGTAATAATTTATGGATATTTACTTTATGTATTGTTGTTATAATTAATGTTAGTGTCTTGTATGCATTTAAATTGTTTTTGCGTGTTCTTGCATTATAAGATATGAGGATACATTCTTTAAGCATAAATATTATATTGGCATCAATAAGGGACCATTTCGAACCCAAACGGGTTTAAGGTCGGACCTTGCGAGGGGTGTAACGCAGTCTTAAATCATTCACATTGTTTCATACTTGGTGGTGACTCTCTTATTCTCATGTTAGTCCCCCCGCAGGATTATCCGTACTCTCTTCGGGTTGCGAGCCCAATAGTGTAGTGGTCGCCGATGTCATGGGCATGGTGGTAAACATCGCTTCGCTCCTACACGAGGTAAATACCAACCCGATCCTCTAACAAGGAAATTAAATAATTACAACCTAAATAACTCATTAAGAAATGATTAACCTGATCTACTTCTCATGATGTGGTTGGGCACACGACTCACTTTCTCTCTCTATCAATAGCTTCTTTCTAGTACTTTTACTCTCAAATTACAGAGTGAGATACAAAATTTACTAACTCATAATTTTCCAACCCCTTCTACAATGACTTTAACCCATTTATATAGGTTCCCAAAATCCCTTTACTATTGACATTGACGTCACCTTACATCACTTAATCATCATTACCCTCTTAGTCACTGCTTCTATTGCCTTCTTTGACAACCTACGAGCCAGTTGTTTTGCCATTACATCGGTTTATGATGGCTGGTAAGACTCATGCCTTCATGTGAACCGTTGCTTTATTATTTTCTTCATTAGTCATATAGATGCTCTCCTTCTCAAGTAGGGCATACATCATGCAGCTTGAACTGGTCATGGATGACTTCATCAAACCTCATCGGGTCAGATTCTTCATAATATACAAATGAAATCTCCCTTAGTCGGGATACCCAAACATACTAAGTATCCTCAATCCATAGATCAATATGGTCAGTTCAAGACCACCATTGCTTTATCCATATCTAAAATTGATTACTCGTATCCACAATCAAATACAAGGGTAATATGCGTGCAATGACTTGTAAAAGTCACCCAAAATAGCCAATAATGTAGGACATGTGGTAAAACTCTTCTTCATCTTCATTTTCTTCATACTCAAACGAGCAAGTATAAGCCCAATAAAAATTTCGGATAAATTTTACTTGCATTCAAAATTTTCATTTCATTAACATCATTATTATTAATTAACAAAAACAACAAAATACAAATCTCAATTCAGCAGTAACTGGAACTCAACATCCAAAAAGTAAGGTGGTTCTCAAATAAACCCTAAAACAATATGACAAAGTCGGATCAAATCAGTATTTTGCATTACGTTCTCTAAAATAAAAGGAGATTCATTTTCAAATGAACAGGAAATTGAATCCCAAGACATCGGCAACGTTAAATTGAAATCCAAAAAGTCGTCAAAGCATAACTGATAATGAATGAATCTACCGATAGAAAGCTGATGAGCGGAAAATATATCAATATTTACCGCCCATTTTACTTAATATTTTGTTTAGTTTCTCGGGTTTGATGAACGTTTTGATGTGTTTTAGTTTATTTTGTAGATGAAATAAAATTGGGACACAATGAAATCATTTAGGACGAAATGTGGGTCAAATAAGGGCAAAAATTGGACTTGACATATTAATTTTGGAGATTGGAAACTTGAAAGGGCGTTTTAACGAAGTGCAGTTTTGGAAATTCCAATTTTGCACATCTGTCGTATTTTGGGAATAACTTTTTACTCCAATATCGAATTGAGCTGATTCAAGTTCCAGATTAAAGAAGACTCAAAGATCTACAACTTTGAAAGACAAAATAATTTCGAATTCTGAAGTTGGCATGCCCGAAATTGATGAACCATCCAGACGTGTGTTGTGTGTAATTATTAAAATCATTTTCAATCATTTTCAAATAAATTAATAAATAAATAATAAAAATTATCAAATCACCACCAAACATGATAAGCAATTAGTGGATCAATTAATAATGGATTTGGTGGAGCAATTAGTTGAGTAATTAGTGGAGCAATTAATAATGGATTTGGTGGATGATTTGATGGAGGCAAAATTTTGCCTATAAATACCAAGCCATTTTATTTGGAAATATATACTTTCTTCTAAGGAATTCCTTAAGAATACTAAGAAGATTGTATCTTGTTTGTTTATTTACAGCTTTCAGTAATTAATTTCCGCTTTCGCACTTTCTTTTCTTTACTTTTCAGTTTTTACTTTCCGCAATTTACTTTTACGCACAGTACTTTTCTTTCTTTAATTTTCAGTTTTTACTTTTCAGTAATGAGGAGGTAACTACCCTTTGCTGGGGTAAAAGGTAAAACTTTTATTACTAATATTTAGATTAATCTCCCTTAATTATAATATGTAAACTAGTTAAAACCTGACTTAACGAGGATACCGCCATATTGGTCGGTTGGTAATTATTTAAATTGGTTTTAACCTGACTAAACTGGATACCGCCTGATTGGTCGGTTGGTAATTAATTATTAATTTGACTTAATCTGGATACCGCCTATATGGCTGGTTGGTAATTATCATGCAAAGTTAATATATTATATTAAGGGAGATATATAAAATAGAAATAATAAAAGTGGATATTTTTACCTCAGTATTTTCTTTTATTGTACTTTTACTTTATTTACTTTTCAGCAGTTTACTTTCAGCATTTACTTTTCAGCAATTGCCTTTCAGCAATTACTTTCAGCATTTACTTTATGTCTTTTTTTTATTTAAGTTTTTACTACCTGTAAATATGTGTCGTAACTAAGCCAGTTATCCAGGGTTGTGATGAAATCCAATATCACCGGTTTATAAGGGGTTAAATTACAGTTTGGGTAATATAAATGTTTATTTATTGAGCCTTAATCCTAATGTTTTTTATTAACTGGCCATTAATAAAATTGAACTGTTAAACTTAAAATGAACGTGGAAAAGGGATTTTAGGTTTAAGACCTTAGACTTAATAGCCCACGATCTTCCTTGAGGATAGATAACCCTTTAATAGATTTCCTTACATGATAGGAATATACATGTCGGGCGGGGGTAGCCATATTTGGAACTTAATCTTAATAAATTCAGATAACTTGGTTAACATAAGAATATGATTAATTGGGTTATACTGGGTATTTGTATTTGACCATCAGAAGAGGCTTTTACATAATTTCGTGTTCCAGGTTAATAAACCAATATATTACACAAATGTAAAATAACCACTTCATCTTTTAAAAAGATATTGGAAGCATTCACAACCCTGAATAATTTTATAAATTTGAATTTTCTTCAATCTACTTTCAAGCAATTTTATTTACTTATTTTAATTTTAAAGTCACCACCCAATCAAACAATCAATCCATTAGATACTTGTAAATATTTAACTTCATAAATTGATAACAAAAGGTTTTAAGTCCTCGTGGGATCGATACTTTTTATACTACTTGAACGATACGTGCGCTTGCGTTATACGCGTGTGATTACGCACCGGTCAAGTTTTTGGCGCCGTTGCTGGGCACTTATTTATCTTTCATTATTAGTTTTGGGGTTAGATACGTTACTTGTATCTAATTTCTTTTTACTTATTGTTGTTGTTTTCTTGTGTTTCAGGTTCTCAGAAACTACATGAGACGAACCAGAAGCTTTGAACTCCGACCGCTTGACCCAGAAATTGAAAGAACCATCAGACAGTTGAGAAGGGAAATGCGTGAAGGCCAAAAAGCTTTAGTCAACATGGAACCTGAACCTTTGGAGGTTGCACCACCAATACTCATTCGAGACAGAACCATTCCGGTGGTCGACGGCTTCATTTCTTGTATTATACTTCCTCCTTTACCAGCAAATGCGTGTGACATCAAAACATGCATTCAGATGATTCAGCAGTCAGTGCAGTTGGGGAAAAGCAACTGAAGATCCTAATACCCACATCAGCAACTTTCTGGAAGTTTGCGGCACTTTCAATTACAACAGAGAAGCTGAAGAAGCAATGAGACTGCGAGTTTTTCCATACTCCTTGAATGACAGAGCTAAAGCTTGGCTACATTCACTACCAGCAGGTTCCATCACAACTTGGAACACTTTAGCCACCAAATTCCTTAAAAAGTACTTTCCACCATCCAGAACTGGAAAGCTGAGGAATGGCATCACATCCTTTGTACAACAAGACTCGAAAACTCTCTACGAAGCTTGGGAAAGGTACAAAGATTTGCTCCAGAAATGTCATCACCATGAGATTCCAAAATGGCTTCAAGTCCAAACTTTCTATAATGGACTTTCTGGACTAATGAGAACCACAATTGATGCTGCTGCTGGAGGAGCTTTAATGGCTAAAGGAGATGATCAAGCCTGAGACCTAATAGAATAAATGGTCAACAATAATTCCTTGTGGCCAACAGAAATGAGCATGATCCAAAGAATTACAGGAATTTATGAAAGTGGAGCCAATACAGCAGTCAACACCAAGCTGGATCAGATATGCAAATTTATGGAGACTCTTACCATTGGGTCCACAAGTTCACCATATGGAGGAGCACCAGAACCAAACCAACTTGAAGAGACGGTGAATTATGTCAATAATTTCAATAGACAGAGGAACAATCCATATTCCAACACCTACAACCCAGGGTGGAGGAATCATCTGAATTTTTCACGGAGTAACAATTCAGGGTAAAAGAACAATCCGCCACCTGGATTCCAACAGTAGAACTATCCACCACCTGGATTCCAGCAACAGAATAAAGGCCAGGAGCAGAAAAATGAACCAGGAATAGCAGAAGTGATGGCTCAGTTAAAAAAGTACGATGCTATGTTTCAGAGCCAATATGCTTCCATCAAAACACTGGATAATCAAATCGGACAACTGGCCAATGCTCAGAGTTACAGACCGCCATGGAATCTTCCCAGCAACACATAACCAAATCCAAGGAACATAGGGAATGAGTAGTGTCATGCCATCATGTTAAAAAGCGGTACTGAAATCAACAAAGATGTTGTAGCCAAAACAACTGCTGATGAAGTTCCAAAAGAAACAAAGCAACAGATGGAGGAAAAAGAAGCAAAGGAAAAAGAACAGATCACTCCACCTCCGCCTTTTCCTCAGCGTCTTCAGAAAAACAAACTAGACAAGCAGTTTGCTCATTTCTTGGAGGTGTTTAAAAAGCTGCACATCAATATTCCATTTGCAGAAGCCTTGGAACAAATGCCTAGCTATATAAAATTCATGAAATACATTCTTTCACGAAAATGGAGATTGAGAGATTACGAGACAGTAGCATTGAAGGAAGAATGCAGCGCCATCATTCAGAGGAAGCTTCCCCCAAAGTTGAAAGATCCTCGCAGTTTCACCATTCCTTGCATCATAGGAGAACATAACTTTGGTATGGCTTTATGTGATTTAGGTGCGAGTGTTAACTTGATGCCTTTTTCTATTTTTAGGAAACTACAGATTGGAGAAACAATAGCCACATCAGTCTCTCTACAACTTGCTGATAGAACGCTCGTATTTCCAAGAGGCGTAGTTGATGATGTGCTGGTCAAGGTTGACAAATTCATTTTCCCAGCAGATTTTATTGTCCTAGATATGGAGGAAGATGAAGACATGCCGATAATACTCGGAAGACCATTCTTGGCTACAGGTCGAACCATTATTGATGTACAAAAAGGAGAATTAACCATGAGGGTACAAGACCAAGAAGTAACATTCAATATTTTCAAGGCCATGAATTTCCCAGATGATGAAAAGAAGGAGGAATATTTCAGACTTGATATAATACATAGTACCATCAGAACTCCAATGTAATGCAAAGTTCTATTGACAAACTTAAAACATGTCAATTGTCTGTGGAGCCTGAAGATAAAGTATCTTTTGCACTGAAAAAGCCAATTCTTGCACTACAAGCAACAGAAGAGAAAAAGTTCCACCAGCTCAACGAATTGGAGGAATTTCACAATCAGCCTTTTGAGGATGCCAAATTATACAAAGAAAAGGCAAGGAATAGACATGATGAGAAGTTAGTGCGCATACAACTGGAACCAGGGCAGAAGGTACTGTTAAACAAATCAAGGGTGAAATTCTTCCCATGGAAGCCAAAATCACGGTGGTCAGGTCCATTTGTGATCACCAAGGTTTTACCAGACAGAGCCGTTGAGATACATGATCCTGACTCCAACAAAACATTCAAGGTTAAAAACAAGCGTGTCAAGCACTACTGGGGAGAATCATTTGAGCGACAAAAATAAAGTGTCATACTTTCAGATCCAGCCTAACGTTCGAGAAGTCACATCTAGCTGACGATGTTAAACTTAGCGCTCGCAAGGAGGCAACCCATGCAATTTGTGTATATATTGTGATTTTGTGTGATTTCATTTTGTGTGTTTAGTTTTCGCAGGTTAATTCATTTCAGGATGGAAGAAGTTCTCGCAAATCTTCACAAGCAATTTCCTTCTCTCCCTCAAAAATCTCTGATGAAAGTTTACAAAGCTCGTTTGGAACGGATGAGACTACTAATGATCCATGGTGTTCCTAATGACATTCGTTGGGTAATCGAAGCACGGGTCCGATTAGCAGGTGAGTATTCTAATTCCTGTAATTCTTATTTACCAGTTTTGGAAGAAGCACCTATGCAAAGAAACGTAGAGCTAAGCAAATGGGTGTTTGTTACAAATGTGCACGCTGGAATTGCAATACTCGTTATCGTTCTTTAGGAATGGTGTCTGATAATCGCGAAGACAAAATTAAATTCATTAGGGATAGCTTGAGTAAGGAATCTGTAGATAATATATCTTCGACTCATGAGACGCATCCCAGTGGATATGTTCATATAGCCATTCGCAAATTACATACACAATTCCAAAAAGAAAGACAACGGTTAAGTCTTGGGAATCTGACTAAAAAAGACCATGTTTGCCAATTTATAAGAAAATTGGATGTGAAGCTTGTCCCTGACGCGTAGACGTCAATCAAGCCGCTACTTTTATTGTACATATTATATCTCTTTGTCTTTTCATAATAATTGTAATTTGTTTTGTTGTTTTCTCTTATTTTCTCCGACAGAATCCAGACCTTTTTGACTATCACGATTTATTTTACTGTTAACTAATAATTGTCATTTGGCAGGTACTAGTGCTATTAATTCAACTCATCATTGAACTTTTGAAGACATCAAGAGTAAAACATGGAAGCCACTTCAAGAAGACGAGTTGAAAACATCTGTGTGTTTTGCGGTACTAGTGTTGGTGTTAAGCCACAATACGTAGAAGCAGCACATGAATTGGGTCGAGTTTTAGCTGCAAGGAATATGCACTTAGTATATGGCAGAGGCAATCTTGGACTAATGGGGATCGTTTCAAAGGCCGTACAGGAAGGAGGCAGTCACATTTTGGGAATCATCCCAAAACCCTTGGCGGAGGCAAATCTTATTGAACCATCAAACGGAGAGGAACTGATCGTGCCAGGTATGTCTGAACGATTGGTAAAAATGATTAACCTTGTTGATGCTTTTATTGCTTTGCCAGGTGGCTTGGGTACATTGGAGGAAATTTTTACAGTGTTATCTTGGGTGATCCTGAACATACATCAGAAACCGATTGGACTGTACAACGTTGAAGGATTTTATGATTTTCTTTGTGTGTTTCTTGATGATGCCCGGAGAAATGGGTTCGTATCAAAACCTTTAAAAGAACTCATCTTCACTGCCAGAACTGCTCCGGATCTAATTGACCAAATCTTAGCCTATGAACCACAAATTGACCCTATCCTTTCAAAGATAAATTGGTCCGAGGACGATCGTGGTAAGAGGCGTCGTATTAATCTGGATCTTAACCTTTAACTTTTCGTGTAGAATTTCAGTTAACCAGGTACTATCTTCTAAACTCTTCTTCTATTGTTTAAGACATTGGGGACAATGTCTCATTTAGGTTTGGGGGAGAGAATTAGTTGATCAGTATCTTGTTTTTAATTGTGTTTTTTTTTAGTCCATATTTTTTTTCGAAAAATACCAAAAAAAATGAATTTTTTTCAAAAATTACAAAAATATTTTGCGTTTTTATGTTTTTATTTTGACTAAAAATGTGAAATTGGTGAGAGATAGCTGTGTAAGGAGTTTCCATTCCTGAGACGTATCTCAAACCCATTTCGGAACAAGTTAATTTTTGTTTATTTCCTTTTGAATTATTTAATTTGTAAATTCTCCATAAAATTGACTAAAATGGATCTTCATATGCTTAGTTGGCAGGTATTATCAACATGCATGGTAACATACAGACATGAGCTATAATTGAAAAGTTTGTAATATTCAGTGCTCTAGTTTAATTGGACGAAGCATCTCAAAAAGTGATGGAGTAAAAAAAAACGTCTGAGGTCCGAGTTATTAAGTCTGTAAGGGTGTTTTAACACCTAGTGCCCTAAAGCCAACTGGTTTGGGAGTCACTGACCCAAAACTCGCTACATGGATCAAGGATGTTGTAAAAATATATATATCTGAAGTCTGAGTAATTAAGTCCGTATGGTGTCTTAACACCTGGTGTCCTAAAGCCAACTGGTTTGGGAGCCACCGACCAAACACTCGCTACATAGATGGAAGATATTGTATATAAATAAAAAAAATAAAAAATCAAAGAAAAAAATCAGAAAAATTATTCCATTGCTGCAAAAAGGTGTGAATTCTGATAAAACTTTAGGACAAAAATATTACTCTCTTATCAACTGCACTTGTGACTGTTGTGGGTAAAAATGAGTTGATTAATATTTTTTCGGCTGTGCATATGGAGAATGGTAAATATAATCGGAGAATTTACTTATTCAGTGTGGGAACACAGGATCTGGGGCGACGCATGCTGTCCCGGACTCGCGGCCCGTCGGGAGTACGGAGTAGCCACGGGGGACTAAACCGGAGAATAATGGAGTCGCCACCAGGTGTGAACCGGGACAAAGATTTAAGGCCGCACTCACCCCTCGCAAGGGAAGACCTCAAACCGTTGGGTTCGGAATGGTCCCTTACTCATGCCACTTATAATGAAAGGATTTGTGTAATAATTTAATCAGGCCTAAGTAACACTTATTTCCAAGAGTATCATGCTTCTAACTCTACATGCATGGAATTAGTCATCACAACATGCAACATCACATGGCAATCTCATGAACATTTCTCGATCATATGATATGGAAAACTAAGAACAACCTAATCATGCTTGAGTACTATCTCATAAACTATTAACCAAATAACATGCTAACAGCCTAATCATGCTTGAATACAATCCCAAGAACACATAGAATGGATAAATACAGGAATACAAATAATATGATTGGCTATATAATACAAGAAAGATCAACCAAGAGGCAATATTGCATGAATATGATAAGACAGACTCAGTTCAGTATGCGCGCGTTCGTGTAGCGTTCGTAAACGCGTTCGAACGGTAAACAGAAGGTTCGCGTTCGTATGGCGTTTGATAACGCGTTCGAACGGAAATGAAACAGAATGCTCACGTTCGTATGGCGTTTGTTAACGCGTTCGAATGGAAATGAAACAGAATGCTCACGTTCGTATGGCGTTCGTGAACGC
The DNA here is from genome assembly GCA_019454045.1 of Zanthoxylum bungeanum. Classification (NCBI taxonomy): domain Eukaryota; kingdom Viridiplantae; phylum Streptophyta; class Magnoliopsida; order Sapindales; family Rutaceae; genus Zanthoxylum; species Zanthoxylum bungeanum. The sequence continues at coordinate 391,531 of SKCR01032769.1, read as the reverse complement.
GTTCGAACGGAAATGAGACCTGATGCATGATAAGGCAAAATGCATGCGCGTTCGAGTTGCGTTCGTAAACGCGTTCGAACGGGAACAGACCTGATGCATGAAATGGGACGCAATACATAAACAACAAAATAAAGGGGCACGGTGAAGTACTGCCGTAAAGGTGGCCTTTTGGGGCTCTTGGTCTCTCAAAGAGAGGACCTTTAGACCAACATACTAAGCCCATGCGCGTCACATCACAACACATGAAATAAAGACAATAAAAGTGTAGGACTTCGTATGCCCAATTGAACGTACATTCAACCCAAACACACTCCGTCCAGCGCAGCGAAGTAGTGTCACAAAGGTGGCCTTTTAGGCTCTTCGTCTCTCAAATAGAGAACCTTTGGACTAACTCACTAAGCCCATGCGCTCGATTGAATCATGCATACATAGAATTAAAAGCAATAATATCAAACTAGTATGCCCGATTGAACGTGTCTTGCATTCAACCGAGCACATATCAACCGGCGCGGCGAAGCATCGTGGTAAAGGGCTTTAACCCTTCCCCATAGAGGATCTTTTATTCCACTTACTAAGCCCATGCGCTCGATCGAATCATACGTAAATAAGCAACATGCAGAATTCGAGTGACGAAAAATAAATAAATAAATCAAAGCAGCATGAAACAAGAGAATGTGTCGTTTACTCAAGTGGTACGTGGAGTTGTATCCCAAGTACAGACCGCACTACCGTCCATTCGGATTCGGCTACGGAATTTACGTCTGGGTTTCCATCCTATATACCACGAGAGACGACACTCTTTTATTCATCCAATACCCATAACACACATCATACACAAACAAGATTCAATGAATAAGTAAAATATAATCAAAATAAATAACAAAAATCACGTAAAGATGAGTGTGAAAAGTACCCTCAGGTCTAACCTTTTAAGCCGTCTCTCGGATTCGTGTTTCACGAAGATCGGAAGGGGTAAAGCTCCGCAACTTTTCTGGTTCACTGGTTTTCCTTTTCCTTCGCTGTTTTGCAGCTCAAGCTACTGTTTCGAGTCCGTTTTGCTGCTGTTTACTTGTGGTTTCGCTGCCGTTTCCTCTGTATTTTTTGCTTACTGTTTTTGGGTGTGTTCTTCCTGTAATTTTCCTGTGTTGTGTATGAGCTAGAGGTGCATGTCTTGGTTAGGGGTTGTTTATATAGAGAAGGGTTAGGGCTTCACCTTGTCTCACAAGGAAGGGATTTGGTGCATTCAATTTAGGATTTGGTCTTTAAGGAAAGTCAAAGATTGAGGGGGGACAAGGTTAATTCAAATTAGGAAGGTGATATCTTTAATTTGTGTTGATTAGGCATACAATATTTTTAGATTGGTTATGATTGATTTTAATTAGGCATGACATCTTTTTGATTTAGTATGTGATTTGTTTAGTTAGGAAGTTAATATATTTGATTTATCTTTATTAGGTATGATTATATTTTGTGTTTTATTTAATTGGTAAATGATTTAAATATTTTATTTAATGTTTAATGTTTAATTTAATTAAATTGGGATGTGTTTTATGGGTTTTGGGGAGCCAAATGGGCTGGGGTGCGAGGCTAGCAGCAAAACCAGAAACACCGACGCCGTTCGAACGCCAATTCGAACGCTACACTAACGTCCGCAATCTGCCTGACGATCGAACGAAGTAACGAACGCAGCACTAACGAAGACAGTGAGCTTGTTTATTCTGAATTTCCCCTTCCGATATCCGTTTCCTGCGGCTTCCGTGACTCAAAAGGTAGTGCCTCCAAATGAGACTCATCATCGGGTTTCACATGCAAAAAATACAATGCCTACATTCAGTAATTTAAAAAGAAAGAAAACAACTAGTAACTTGGAGTAGAAGTTTCACCTAATTAGTTACTAACTTCTTTATTCTATTTTCTCTTATCTTTTTGCTTTTGTGTGCATTAGTTTTATTATCTTTTTTACTTTTGTAAAACGTTTGTGGGTATCGTTGTTGTAAGCCCTCACGAGACTATAACTCGTCCACTAGGGACACCTAGGAGTTTAAAGGTTTTTTGCATATGCTAAATGCAATCGTGATCCCTACGAAAGTGGCTTAGTTTAATTTTAATTGTTTCTTGTATTTTATTTTGTTGTTTTGCTCGAGGACTAGCAAAATGTTAGGGTTGAGGGTGTGATGAGCGGAAAATATATCAATATTTACCGCCCCTTTTACTTAATATTTTGTTTAATTTCTCGGGTTTGATGAACGTTTTGATAGGGGTGGGCGCGGTTCGGTTTGGTTCGGTTTTTGCTAAAAACCGAACCAAACCATATTTTACGGTTCAGATTTCTTACCTCTCAAACCAAACCATTAAATAACGGTTTGGTTCGGATTGAAAATTTTTTAAACCAGCGGTTTACGGATTGGTTCGGTTCGGTTTACATATTATTATATTTAAAACAAATTTTCATCCACTTAAGTGAAAAAAAAAACTAGTCTATCCAACAAATAGTATGAAGTGCTATGGTGTAAGCTGTGACTCCAAGGAACACATGCACTCCATAAATGATTGAAAAATGAGGCACAATTAATTCTTGTATTTTTTAAAAAATTACCTTGAATAATGATGCTACTAACATTCTAATTAAGAGACAAATCCAACATCTTATTTTCAAGAATAATGATGCTACCATAAAACAAAAAATTTAAGAATAAAAGTATTAACAAATAAATTGAAGAATAAAAGTATTAACAAATAAATATATTAACAAAAAATTTAAGAATAAAAGCATTAACATACTAATAAAAAGAAAACATAGAATAAAATTAAAAGAAAATTACAATTTTTTTTATTAAAATATATAATTTTTTTAATTGTAACGGTTCGGTTCGGTTTAACAGGTGCGGTTCGGATTAGCTCCTGAATCGAACCGTAAACCGTTTGGGATGGGCTAATCCGAACCACAAACCGAACCGTTAGAAAAAAAAACCGTAAATTCAGTCTGGTTTGGTTCGGTTCGGTTTGCGGTTTGGTTCGGTTCGATCGGTTTTTTTGCCCACCCCTACGTTTTGATGTGTTTTAGTTTATTTTGAAGATAAAATAATATTGGGACATAATGAAATCATCTAGGACGATATGTGGGTCAAATAAGGGCAAAAATTGGACTTGACATATTAATTTTGGAAATTGGAAACTTGAAAGGGCGTTTTAACGAAGTACAGTTTTGGAAATTCCAGTTTTGCGCATCTGTCGTATTTTGGGCATAAATTTTTACTCCAATATCGGATTGAGTTGATTCAAGTTTCAGATTAAAGAAGACTCAAAGATCTACAACGTTGAAAGACAAAATAATTTCGAATTCTAAATATGTCATGCCCGAAATTGATGAACCATCCAGAAGTGTGTTGTGTGTAATTATTAAAGTCATTTTCAATCATTTTCAAAGCAAAAAATAAATTAATAAATAAATAATAAAAATTATCAAATCACCACCAAACATGATAAGCAATTAGTGGAGCAATTAGTGGCAATTAATAATGGATTGGGTGGAGCAATTAGTTGAGCAATTAGTGGAGCAATTAATAATGGATTTGGTGGATGATTTGATGGAGGCAAAATTTTGCCTATAAATACCAAGTCATTTCATTTGTAAACATATACTTTCTTCTAAGGAATTCCTTAAGAATACTAAGAAAATTGTATCTTATTGTTTATTTACAGCTTTCAGTAATTAATTTCCGCTTTCGCACTTTCTTTTCTTTACTTTTCAGTTTTTACTTTCCGCAATTTACTTTTACGCACAATACTTTTCTTTCTTTAATTTTCAGTTTTTACTTTTCATTAATGAGAAGGTAACTCCCCTTTACTGGGGTAAAAGGTAAAACTTTTATTACTAATATTTAGATTAATCTCCATTAATTATAATATATAAACTAGTTAAAACCTGACTTAACGAGGATACCGCCATATTGGTCGATTGGTAAATATTTAAATTGGTTTTAACCTGACTAAACTGGATACCGCCTGATTGGTCGGTTGGTAATTAATTATTAATTTGACTTAATCTGGATACCGCCTATATGGCTGGTTGGTAATTATCATGCAAAGTTAATATATTATATTAAGGGAGATATCTAAAATAGAAGTAATAAAAGTGGATCATTTTACCTCAACATTTTCTTTTATTGTACTTTTACTTTATTACTTTTCAGCAATTTACTTTCAGCATTTACTTTTCAGCAATTTACTTTTCAGCAATTTACTTTCAGCATTTACTTTTCAGCAATTTACTTTCAGCAATTTACTTTCAGCATTTACTTTTAAGCAATTTACTTTCGGCATTTCCTTTTCAGCATTTTACTTTATGTGTTTTATTTTATTTAAGTTTTTACTACCTGAATATGTGTCGTAACTAAGCCAGTTATCCGAGATTGTGATGAAATCCAATATCACCGGTTTATAAGGGGTTAAATTACAGTTTGGGTAATATAAAGGTTTATTTATTGAGTCTTAATCCTAATGCTTTTTATTAACTGGCCATTAATAAAATTGAACTGGTAAACTTAAAATGAACTTGGAAAATGGATTTTAGGTTTAAGACCTTACACTTAATAGCCCACGATCTTCCTTGAGGATAGATAACCCTTTAATAGATTTCCTTACATGATAGTAATATACCTGTCGGGCGGGGGTAGCCATAATTGGAACTTAATCTTAATAAATTCATATAACTTGGTTAACATATGAATATGATTAATTTGGTTATACTGGGTATTTGTATTTGACCATCGGAAGAGGCTTTTACATAATTTTGTGTTCCAGGTTAATAAACCAATATATTACACCAATGAAAAATAACCACTTCATCTTTTAAAAATATATTGGAAGGATTCACAACCCTGGATAATTTTATAAATTTGAATTTTCTTCAATCTACTTTCAAGCAATTTTATTTACTTGTTTTAATTTTAAAGTCACCACCCAATCAAACAATCAATCCATTAGATACTTATAAATATTTAACTTCATAAATTGATAACAAAATGTTTTAAGTCCTCGTGGGATCGATACTTTTTATATTACTTGAACGATACGTGCGCTTGCGTTATACGCGTGTGATTACGCACCGGTCAAAAGTGTGGACGGAGGAGCAGGAATGAACGAAGGCGTGAACGGAGAAGCTGATTTTCAAGAATGATGTGGCGGCCAGCGACGACCAAAGATTTACAGCTCTCTCACCCAAAATAAAATTACAGACACGATTTCTCATGCCAAAACCCAGAGCTCTCTCACCCTCACCCACACATGTAGCCCATGTTAAATTACTCTTGAAATTTATTTTTGAAACAACAAAATTGGTGTCCATTGAATTTCAGATATGATTATTGTTGAGATAGTATGAAAGAAAATTGATTTTGAGATTTGAGAGAGAGAAAATACGTAGTGTCAGAATGTGTATTGATTGATTTTTTTTTATTTCATAAACCGTAATCGAATCGAAACCAAACTGTTGACCAACTGAATCGTGAACTATTTTATCATTCTTGTGCTTCTTTGGCCAATTATCTTTTTTCTTCTCATTCTTCCAAGATTTTCCTTTAGAATTTTTAGATTTGAGGAATTTCTTGAACTTCTTTATCAAATGTGCCAACTCTTCATCACTATCATCTTCTTCATCGCTTGAGCTAGCACTACCTATTTTCTCACAAATGACTTAAGGGCTATTATCTTTTTATTCTTTTCTTATTATTCCCATAAATCATTCTCAATCTCCATCTTATATTCTATCAATTTTCCCACCAAATCATCTAATTTCAAGGTGTTCATATCATTTGACTCTTTGATGGAGGAGGTACAATTTCTATATTCCTTAGGAAGAGATCTAAGGATTTTCTTCACTTGATCACTTGTACTAAAGCTTTTTCCTAAGGCACTTAGTTGATTTATAATCATGGAGATGAAATCATCATATCAATCTTTTCTCCGGCTTCCATCTTGAAGTTATCCAAGTCACACATAAACTGGTTGATCTTTGATTCATTGACTTGGCTAGTGACCTCATTGACGATCTCCAAAGACTTCCATAATTCATATGCATTTCCAAATTCCAAAAGTTTATTGATTTGGCTCCCATCAATTGCACAAAGTAGATAATTGAGAGTTTATCATTTTTGGAGGCTTCCATGTAGTCCTCATCGGTCCATTCGAATTGTGGTTTTGGAAACTCAACACCATTGTTATCCTTCTTCATTGGCATTCTAGTACCCATTGTGATTACTTTGAAGGATTGCACATCAACGGTAAGGAGGTAATGCAACATCCTCATCTTCCAATAGTTGTAGTCGGTTCCAATGTAGAATAAAGGTCTATTTGTTGAAAATCCATCAGCAAGATTTGTTGTGAAGCTTGTAGATGCCATAATCGATTCTCAGACGATTACGTCTTTGTAGAGAATACATCGCTCTGATACTAATTGAAATTAATCTACTATACCCAAGAGGGAGGTGAATTGGATGATGGGAAAATATTACGGAGTTATAAATCTTTTCGATTTTACGCTACTAAGTTAGTAGCCTTACAAATTAAGCTTAGTGTGTAATTTTCTCAATCACAATATATTACCAAAATACAAGTTACTAAATGATATGTAAATATAAAATATAAATTACGATAAATATAGAGTTTAGGGATAGAGAAATTTGACACCGTAATTTATAGTGGCTCGGCCAACAATACCTACGTCCACTCCCCCAAGCTGCGCTTGAAGCTTTTCACTAAGTTAAGTCCATAACTTACACCGAGTTTTATGTGACGCACTCGCAATCAAGAGTTTTTTATGGTTCACTCCAAACCAAGAGGTTTTCTAGGTTCACCCAAATCTTTTACAACACCAAGATTTTTTCACTTAGGTTCACTCTTTAACTTTTACACAAATTACTCTTTTGAGTATACCTAATCAATAAAGGATTTTCCAATACAAGAATTTGAATATAAAAATTAATATCACACTTAGAGACTCACAAAAGATAAGAAGATTTAGAATTATGAGTTTATAACCTAAATATTCCAAGCTCACTAAAATGTTAAGAATGTGTAGTGTGTGATCTTTGATTATGATGAGAGTGTTTGATCAAGAAGGTTTTAGGTTATTCTCAATGTTTTTACCTTAGAGAAAATGTATGAAAGTGCAAGAAGTTGGCAAAAATAAAATTGGAGCTCAATATATAGTGAAAGTGAAAAACTGCCTCAGCTTTCTGTCTGAGATCGGTATGCCGATCTACAGGGGCTGGTATGTTGGTCCTGTAAATTCAAACGGCTATATAATCATTAAATGTTAAAGCGCATATACTAGATTACTGACCGGTATGCTTGTTAGCTGACCGATATTGGGACCGATATGAACCATCCCTGCTCATGTAGCTATGCAAACTTTAGCTGACCGGTATGAGAGACTTGTATGGAGTAGCCAGTTCTAGAGAGCATGCAAAATTGCCCAAGGCAGAGCAATGACATCGGTATGACGGTATTAGAGATTGGTATGTCGGTATCAGTGCAGAAATCTCAGGATTTGAAGATTAAAAATATTTTATATTGACCCTAATGCAGCTAAAAAAATTGTATGAGTCATATGAGCTTATATTTTACACTCACTTACAATGAGAGTTGACACACTCACAAAGTGGTTCTTTACTCCATAGTATAAGAATCTCGAAGTAATAAAATAACCTGCTAAGTTCGAGGTCGATCTAAGGGGAATAAATTTAGTAAAATAAAATAATAATTCGAGTGCAAATAAAAAGGTTGAATTGATTTAAGTGAAGGGAAATTTTTGAATTGGAATGCAATAATGAATTAAAATGTCGGGGCTATAAGATCTACTTTTAATATTTCAAATATAAAGAAATCTTACTTTTTATAATACACAAATTGTCATTATTATCCAGTTAATTTACTTCAGGAATTAATTATACTAAAACATATAAAACCGGCCATATTTATAAAAACATGCATAATTTTACTAATTAAAAAAAAATTACAACAAAGCTTAAAAATAAAAAAACATAAGAGCAGAAACTCCACAAATTCTCAAAGAAAGAACTATGAAATGAGCTGAAGAAAATGAGGTGATGAGCACCTCTATTTATAATAGAGGGCTCAGCACCTCTACTAATCTTTTATTTTTTATTTTCTTCTTTTTGACTTTGGTTTCATTTTTTGTTTTTTTTTTTAATTTTATAAATTAAAACAATTGTCACAATCCACCGAAAGGAGGATTGTGACTTTTGAACCATTTGTTATTTGTTATTTATTTGTTTTCAAATAATTAAAATTACATACAGCACACGTTGATTTCTTCATCAATTTAGACCTTGAAAACCGCAGAACTAGAAACTCTTGTAAGGCACAAAGTTGTAGATATGTGAGTCTTCTTTCATCTAGAACTGGAATTGCCTCAATCTGATATCGGAGTAAAGAGTTATGACCAAAATATAAAAATTACACAAAGCTGAAATTTTCGAAATTGTACACTGTTAGAATGTATTTTCTAGTTTCTGGCCTCCAAAATCCAAATATCATATTCATTTTTCAAGTTATGCATCCAATGTATTATTTCTCCTACATCGAAAATAAAAATCACAATAAAAATATATAAAACATAAATTTAATTTTTATTTCACGAATGTACTAAATTAAGGGGATTAATGAAACTACAAGTGTAAAATGATTAATTTTCCTTTTAATAAATGTACATTTTTTAGTGTTCATCATGAGCCCTAAACTATAAGACTACACAAGATTTTCTTCAATATCCCGCAGTGTCAGATTTACTCATTTTGCTTGCATCAAATCTTTTATATGTTGGAGAAAATTCTATTATTCTTGTAAAAAACAGAAAAAATATAAAACCAACACAAAGTTTGAAAAATTACCACTATAAATAGTGGATCCATAGATCAACAGATCTGAGAAATAAAAACCCACATAAAATATCAAAATAAAAGAATAAAGGAGAGGGACTGTTGATTGGTTCATCGAAAGAAAATTTTCGGTAAACCACTGACAGTCTAAAAGAAAAAGAAAAACGGGATGAAGATGAAGATCATGAAGGGAAATAGCAAGAGAAAATGAAGATGAAGAAGAAAAATAGAAAATCAGATCTGAAGAAAGGAAAAAAAAAAACTTAGAGGAGAGGAGAAATGGAGAAAAGAATAAATGAAGAGGAAATAAGAAGAAAAGGGCAAAGGAATTGAGCAAATAGGAAAGAAAAAATGTGGAGGAGATGAAGTAGGAAGGGTTTCCATTGGGAGGAGAGTAAGAGGTTGCCGCCGAACACAATAAGGGTTACGGTCGGCAGCAAAAAGAAGATATGATAAGCTAGGGTTTTGTTCTATTTGAGAGAGATGGGGTTTTTCACTATGTTGTTTAAAATGGCTTTTCACTCTGTTGTTCTGGAACTCTCATGTGATGGTTTGTGATGTGTATATGCTTTAATTTTTTTTTACTATGGTATGCAACTAAAGATGTCTGCAAAGTATGGTTGAGTAAAATCGATTTTTGTTCTTATTTTAAGTGGATACAGAAGCTATACGGGAAAAATCGATTCCTAATATTTTAGAATAGAAACTTACCCAATTAAATATGGTATCATATTCATCAATTCCAATCCGATTCCAGGTTACCCTATTTTCCATTTGTTCAATATATTCTTTGTTCTCTGTAAAAAAAAAATACAATAATTGATAATTGATATTAAGTAATGACAACTTCTCAAACTTACAACAGTAATACATTTCAAATAATACTTGCATTTGTCCAATACTTGAATGGTCAATATATAAAGTAAAATAGTTCAACAACATATGGATTTTATAGTGCTGAAATCGGTTTTAAAATCGATTTCGGTTCCCACCACAGTAGAACCAGAACTAGACAAAAAAAAAAGTTCCTTAATTTTGAATCGGAACTGACCCTAAAAGAACTAGTTCCAATTCTGGATACAGAATATCAGTTTGATTCCTTGCTTGAGTAGAAATAGAATGCTACACACCCCTACTTCAAATTTTGTAAAGTAGTTGTTGGGTAAAGGGTGATGAAGAATATAATGGTTAAGGATTAGTGGTTTTTTTTTCCTTTCATTAAAATGATGTTTTCTCATTCACTTACACTACGAGTAATATACGCATTACAAATAAATTATCTAACAAAATATAACATTGTTAATATCTCGGTGGAGATTGATACATTATAACTTCATGTGGAAATGTGATCGCTTTAAAAATTTTGAGTTTGAAAGGACTTTCACTTATTTTGTAACACCTCGCATGAGCCATGATGATACCGGCATGAGACATGAATAATTCATCTCCATAAACCTCAAACTTAAAGAAAAATGAATATGATGCGCCCTAAATTCATACAACTTGGAACACAGTCCAACACCACAATGTGACCTATAATGAACATCAATACATATAAGGACCTCAGGTCCGCCACTCAAGACACATCAAATGCTTATGCATACAAATCAAAAGCCTTTATTCAAATATACACAACAATGTGCCCAACATGATTCAAGATATACATATAAACCATTTGGTTCCTAGACTTTTACAAAAATTCCCAGAATACTAGAGTGGATGACTGCAACTTGGGTAATATGTCGTCTCAAGCATGACTTTCCAATGGCTTGAAGGGCTGACCAACATGGTCGCCAGCTAGAAAAACTAGCAAACTATATTGGTGTGAGTTATAAAACTTAGTAAGTAACCACACTTATATCATAACTGATAGAATAAAAATAGGTTAAGGTTATAATAATATATATATCATAAACATAAGGCATAAACTTCTAAAACATGTTTATACACATAATATACAGTCGTATGCACTAGTTTATGCATACCATATTGCCGAACGGATTCTCTAACCAGCACTCATATTTCACGTTACCAACTCATCAATCAAAACCCTTCATATATATTGTAAACATAAATCGTAAATCATGAAACATAACCGTAAATCATGATACATAATTTTTAAATCATGAAAAGCTAATACACACTGAGAATACATATACAACTATCAAAATCGGGACGTATTCTCCCAACATCGTTATACATACCGGGATTCGGCTGTAGCTCTGTGTACGTTGGTATATCTGCATAAAATAAAATTTTGATTCATTTGTATATATTCTGTGAAAATACGATAAAGCTGGCAACATATGGCATCCTCATGGTAATATCTATCATCCGGAGCAAAACTGGTAATTTGAGACCTCATTTCATGGCAAATAATTTGGCACATATATGTACACGAGTGCATCATAACATAAAAAATATTTCTAAAATACATGCTCATGTATATCAAAACTCACGATAACTTTCTCATATATTACAAACTCATGATCTCAACATAATCAATAATCGATCAATTCTTTTATAGTAAAATATAAACTTTCTGAAAACGAAATCATTTAATGTTTTACCTTGAAAATCATTTAAGGAAACATACCTAAATTCATACTTTGAAAAATATCAATGTTGTAAGTTTATCTACGCACATTTTAGGCTCATCACATACACGTGTCAAATCCTTCATCCATTAACAAATAACTCGTAAATTATGAATCAACAAAACTAAGTCTATATACACACACACACATATATATATTTTATCGAAACAAACAATAACCGATTAGTCTAATACTCATCACATGGAATACTTATCTCATGTTGTGAACACTCCTGATCCTAGTCAAATTTTTCAAAACAAACAATGGATACAATCAAAATCGGTGTTATGCAGAATTCTAGACTCAAATATAACAAAATTTTGGATCTTCATGGAATACTCAAATCAAGTCTATCTTCAAGGATTTCAGTTTCATTACTCACAATACATTCAATATAACATATACATAACATTAGATTCCATTTCCGACTAAAATTCAAAAAACCTTCTGGAAAGTCTGAAAACATTACATTGGAATCCGAAACTTTTCGAGTCTTTTCCGTTCCATCCGGAACATATCGAATACTTCTATTACATCATAATATAATATTTCAGAACAACTAGATAACTCAAATCCTTTATTTTCACGTTTTTAGAAAATATTACACAAACATTTTGATAACGCTACGGAAGGATCCTGGACCCCTTGAAACTTTCCAAAACTATCTGAACATTATCATATCATCATATTTAACTCATATCTATCATTACATTCATTAAAGCACATACACACGCGAAATCCGATTTTATTGGAAACTCACTAATCCTACCAAATAGATCCAGTTCGTTCCGTTTTCACTCGGAACCTACCAAATACTCATATTCAATATTTTCAAGCTCAAAAAAATTAATTTATATCATTACACTACTCTACGAAGCTACTGGAAGCATCCAAATATTTAACGATAAACTTGAAATTAATAATTTTTTACTGGAATGTCTTATAGAGATTTCGAGGGTATATACAGACTCTCTGAGGGCTTCGATTTGAAGGGTAGCTCAAATCCGTGAAACGGAGCGACGAGCTGAGATCAAAAAAGGAAGCTTGTGTGCCTCTCTCTCTTTCATTGTCGTTCCTGGTGTCTGGAGCTGGCCGTCGGCCACCATTGGCAAGAGGAAGTCTTGGCGCACCTGCCGACACCATCACGCCAGCCGGTGGTGGCCGTAGTGGTGGCCAATGAGTCCACCACTCAAACATGCGTGAGAGGTACATGAGGGTCGAGTGAGAGAGCTTTGTAGCTTTTGCCAATCTCATAAATTCTGAAAATTATTGGTATATAAAAGAAAGTTTCTGAAATTTACAACAGGGCCCCCACAAAATTACACTTCGGTCATTTTTTTTGGTGTTAAAATTGAAATCAGGAAAATTAAGGCTCTTAAGCTCAAAATTTTGAAAAGTGGCGAACACAAAAGGTGTTCGTCTCTAAAAAGAGAGTCTAATGGTTCAAGAATCACCTCAATCGGAGTTTGTTTTCTATTTTTATAGCCGAAACAATAAACTTTTCTTGTATAAAATATATAAATAGGAATCGCGTAACAGTTCTCGAAATCACGCGTTTTCCAATACAATGAAACTTCACTTTAAAATATTCCGACCTATTTTCCAGCACATAAGCTCTTATTTTTGAATATCATCCAGTTCTAAAACCTTAGCTCCGAATCAAGAATCTTCCAAAATATTCGAAAATTTCGGGATATTACATATTTTTGGGTGGAGAAAATGATAATACCCCATCAATAAATTAACATTTTCACTTAAGTCCATGGACTCTTCTAAAATGTTTAATACACCCTCCTAAAATTGTATAATTCTATGATTGTCCCTAATAGAGTAGTTTACAAAATATTCAGCTTTATTAGTAAGCATACAAAAATACTACATTTCCCTTGTCCTTTCTCATGTTTTTATTGCAAACAATCAGTATTTAGTACACTGACTGAAGTTAAGACTTAATCATTTTCAATATAGAAAAATTTATATCTACAGAGGCAATTGTAGTCTATTACTCGCATAGTTAATAAAAATCTATAAGTAATCCACGAATTTGGAAAATAATTAACCCTCGAATTCAAATTTGTTAGCAGATCAACTGCCTTACTCACTCACCATCACAAAAACCCAATGAAAAATATTCAATTCAAATAATTTCAATTACCAAAAGTTCTAATTCAATTCAAAAAAAATTTTTGGAAACCCTACTGTCAAATCACCCGACCCGAATTTAAGCGAAGTAGGTAAAATCCTCAACTATTTCGGGTTCTTACAAGAAGTGTATCCCTAAATTCGAATTTAGGATTTGAGCAACCAAATGCTAAATTTTATGCCACCAAACCGCACCCAAAAATATGTACAATATAATATATATTCAAATTCAAAAACAAAACAAAATCGAAATTGAAATAATAAAATAAACATGCAAATTATTTTAGAATCGAAGCAAAAAAATCTCTAAACAAGCTGTAGAAACTGAAAAGGGAACGCCTCCTTATTATGTTGTTATGGGATTTAGGGACCTTCAAATTTTATCAACAAGTGAAGGCCCTAAACCACTATGTTTTCTACCATTTTTTTTAAAATATTAGAAATCTCGTCGTCAAATCACCGAATCCGAACTTAAGCAGAGTATTTAAAATATTCAGTTGCCCCAGACTCTTACAAGAAACACGCTCACTGAATTCGAACCCAAGACCTAGAGACTAAATTCTACATTCTACATCACCAAACCACGCCCTTTGGGGATATATCTTAAAGCTGATTTTGTATAAAAATTAATAAACATATGTACGTTATAAAAGTTAATAAACATACCTCATACTTAAAAATGCCCTAAATAACTTGTATCCTAGGGTTAAAATCAATAAATAAACAAATTTAGAACACTCACCTATCTTCTCTTTCAAAATAAACATATTTTCTCATAATTTAGTATTTAAACACGTGAGTTTTTGCTTCATCATAAAATTTATTTCAATAAAATTATTTTTATAAAAAACATGAAATATATAAAATAATAATAATTTAAAAGGTGTATGAATTTTAAATAGAAAGAAATCTTCTTGGAACTTGAAATTTGGTTGTTGCATTGGAAATTGAAATATTACTACAAGAAAAATGGGAACAAAGATTAATCAAATTCAACCGAATTAGGATTTAATTTCCCTTTACTGGAGGTCATTTTTTTTTATTACGATATAAATTTATAAATATACAACTTAAAATTTATTGGAATATTAAATATAAATATTTATAATGTACATAAAATTTTAAATACTTATTTTCACTTAAATATATGAAAAAATCAATTTTTAAAATTAAAAGAACTGAATCATTATATCTGTAAGGAATCCAATGAGTTCACCACTTAACCAAGAGCCCCGTGGCCGGTGGAGGTCATTACATGCATATACATAAATACATATATATATATATATATATATATATATATATATATATATATATATATATATATTTTGTATATATTATATATTTAAATCAGTAAAGTAATCAATCATCACATGGGCCCCTTAACTTTGAATTTATATATTGTTTTTCCATGAGAAAGCTGGATTGTAACAACAAATTATTTGAATTAAAGATAAGGCGTGTCGTATGTATACAGATGACACCTAAAGAATCCACCATAAATGAGGACAATAATTTAATCGTCAGATGACATGACCCACCAATCAAATTATAATTAAAAATATACATGGGAAATGTAAACAATAAACAAAATTTTATACAGAAACAGAAAAGAATTAATAATAAGTAGATCACAGTTACAGTAGTGAAACTTAACGTAAACTTCAAGAGAAGCAAGAAAATAAAACCCTAATGGTATGTGTATAAATAAAATCCAGCAACTTATATAAACTCAATACAAAACACTCACAGATCTCAGAAGCATTCCTAAAATCTCCACTTCAACTCAAAAATGTCCACAGAAAATATTTCTGAGTCAGAATTGGCTCTCTTGGAGTCAATAAGCCAGTATCTCCTCGATGATAATTTTGAGTCTTTTCACAAACCCGTTTCATTTCCTTCAGAAACAACCATTACCATTAGTAATGAAACTTTATATGCCCCAACTTCAAGCGTCAGTAGCTCCAAGGACATGGAACCTTACAAAGCTTTACATGACGCCATTAACGAAGAGTGGATTTCATTGGATCAACTTGATGGCACAAGCACATTAACCGAAGACACGACTCCTCAGAAGGCGGTGGCACGTGAGACTCACGTGAGAGCGACTTACAGGGGTGTGAGGAGAAGGCCTTGGGGAAAATTTGCGGCTGAGATAAGGGATCCTAATAAGAATGGGGCACGAGTTTGGCTAGGGACCTATGATACGCCTGAGGATGCTGGATTGGCTTATGACATAGCCGCTTTCAATATGCGCGGCTCAAAAGCCAAGCTGAATTTTCCTCACCTCATTGGCTCCAATGTTCAGCCGGTTAGGGTTACGAAAAAGCGTTCGCCTCAAGAGCCCTCTTCTCCTTCTGCTTCTTCTTCTTCTTCGTCGTCGTCGTTCACAGTGCGTAGTGACGAATGTCCGAAGCCTAAGAAGTTATGTACTTACGACGTGAATTATAAAAAAGTTTAACAATGTCCCTAAAATTTTGCAAAATTTCACATTCGCATAAGTTTCATAGATTCATCACTTATGTCCCTGAAATTTACAAAGATATCACTTACGTACGTTCCCGTTTAACATTCTTATGCAGGGTCTCAAACCGTATCGAGTAAACAATAAAGTCTGACAATAACTTTGGAACAGTAAGAAGGAAAAAAAAAAAAGCAGAAATGGATCTTCAAGAATTCTAAGAAAATCTTCAATTTCTTCTTGAAGCAGATGCTTATTCATCTGTCTATTATATTTGGCGAATAGCTGGGATATCAATTCGTAAAACGTAAGATTAGTAAACGAAATTCACTGAATTAATTTTAATTTTTGTGAGATCCTCAATATAGTAGAAAGCAAAATTTTATAATTATCTTTCAAAAATATGCAAATTTGAAGATCGATCGTATTTATGTTTCCATTTTATTCCCTTCTATACCATTGGATTGGCCGCTTAATAAAAGAAGTGATAAGTTATTTTCTGTAACATCATTTGATTTGCATAAATATTGTAGACTAGAACTTAGAAGCAAGCAAATTAAGTAAAATAAACGGAAAAGAGGAAAAAAATTTAAGAAAGACATAATATGTCATTATTTGTATTTGTTAACGGGATGTAACTCAAATTAATTCTAAAATAGTGATTATTTTTGTGAAATAAAGTAAATGGTTAAGAATAAAGAACATATTGGATTTTTACACGGCTTAGAAATTCCTTCCTATATTCATTAAGATAATTATATAAGAGTACTCTCGTACATTTCAGCCACTTATTAAATGATTAAATCTGACTTGATGAATTTTATCTCCCGAACATTGCTCTCGTATTTTTGTTACCACATTGTTGAAACCCCTTTAATTATTTGTAAATGATATGCTGTTTCTAGTGAAAATATATTCGACTTAAGAAATCACTTCGTAGCTACAAATCTCCCTTCTCCCTTCTCCTTCTCCCGAAGAGATATCAAAGTTTTTATAGGATAATATAGACTTATGATGAACAACCACTCCACTAGGCTCTCCGACTTTTGCGCGCGTCTCTGCTGTGCCATCGAAATCAAGCAACCACAGATTTTTTTAAAAAAAAATAATCTTCAAAAACTTAAATCCAATGGCATCTGAGGTTCCTCTATATTTTATGCTAATCATACTCGAAGAGAGAAATTGATTAAATAAAAAATAGAAGTTTAATACATCCTAGATAAGATGTGAAGAAAAATATTGGTCTCGCTAAAACCTTAGTTAGTAAATTTAAAGGCAAAATATGATAAAGGAGATAGTATTAGTCTCCAACCAAATCATTACAAAATGAAGAAATGCACCTAGTATTAGAAAGTAAAAACCAACCACTAAATCGGCATGGGATAAAATCATACAGAAGATACCTATATTGTTCTTACAACACTTAACAAAAACGATAGCAGGAAAACCATAAATGTTGCAACAAGTCTAAATTTTGAAAAAAAAAAATCAAAAAATCAAAACTACGTAATTTTGAAGATTATTTTGTTATCCTTTTATACAAATATCATTATTTTTGTCCAATATCTTCTCATATTTTACGGAGGTGCTGAATGATTATTTCAAACTCGAGAGAAATCCCTATAAGGATTTTTTTCAAAAAATAAGGAGGTAGTGGATAATTTATCCAGATCATAGGGTGTTCAACAAAATTTTATCCTTTGAAATATTAATAATAGGGTTTACATGAAATAAAATGAATTAATAAAATTTTATTATGTATGAAGTGTTAGTTAATTTCATTTATTCATTTTATTAATGTGTTAATCTTGCACCACGTTAATGTACATCACTTATTATTATTTGTTATGTGTGTGGTGTTAGTTAATTTTATTTATTCATTTTATTAATGTAAACATGCACCGTGTCAAATATATAAACTCTTAAGCGCTTCTTTCTTTCATTATTAATTGATAATAAAATCAAAAACCGTGTTGAACGCATCAGCTAGAGTTCGAATTTTATTCAGTTATTAGTATTCTTTTAAAATTATTAATCTCGCATGCAAGCGCATGTATTGTTAAGTAAAATAATAATTATTAGTCGGATGTCGAACCACATGAACTTAATATTTATCTTATTAATATTAAGAATAACTTACTATACTCAAACTAAATTATTGAGAATGAGAGTTGATTTATTGAAATTTAATTGAAATTAAATACAGTGCAAATAACAGATTTTGAAAACATTATAGATAGAAAAACGTAAGGTTGTAATTTCACCTAATCACACACACGATGGGTTCATGCTCTTTTCATTCAAATGGGTTGTTACGAATTATTAACTTAGAACACGGCAATATCTACAAGTCTTTTTCGATGGTTATGTAGAAATATTCGATTTACTATATGTCTATATTAATTAATTTAAACCAAATTCATTAAGATCATGTTTTAATAGTGGTTACACATGCCCTACATATGAGTCTAAATATAGAGCTGTCATTCAAATATTTGTCTGGTCCTATGAAGACATGTTGGGAGTGGATAGAAGCATAGCACAACATGTGATACCTACATATCTGAATATGAGACCTGTAAAGCAGAAACTACGTAGGATGAGACCAGAATGGGCGAAAAAGATAAGGGAAAAAGTGAAGAAACAAGTAGCGGTGGGATTTTTAGAAATGGTAAAGTATCGAGAGTGGTTATCCAATATCGTGCCAATATCGAAGAAGGAATGAAGGGTCAAAATGTGCGTGGACTACAGAGACTTCAATAAAGCTTGCCCGAAAGATGATTTCCCTCTACCACACATAGACGTATTAGTGAACAGTGCAACCCTGTCAGCCATGTATTCATTTGCAGATGAGTTCTCTGGGTACAATCAGATATTCATGGAAGATGAGGACAAACATAAGACGGTTTTTAACATAGAACGGGGGGACATATTGTTATAAGGTGATGTCTTTCGCACTTAAGAATGTTGGGGATATTTATCAAAGAATGGCAACCACTTTGTTCCATGATTTGATACACAAAGAGGTCAAGGTATATGTCGATGATATGATGGTCAAGTCAGAAACAAGAGAACAACATTATGTGGCATTGGAAAAATTCTTACAGATGGTAGATAGGTACAATCTTAGGCTCAACCCCAAGAAGTGTGTGTTAGGGGTCACATCTGGCAATTTATTGAGTCATACAGTGGGAAAGAAATGAATAGAGGTAGATCCCGAGAAAATCAAAGCAATAATGAAGATGCATGCACCCAAGATGGAAAACAAAATGACGGCCTTCCTAAGAAAAATGCAGTACATCAACAGGTTCATAGCCAAGTTGACATCGATATGTGAACCCATCTTTAAACTACTCAAGAAGGATTAGTCGGTGAAATGAAACGAGTAGTGATAAGAAGCTTTTGAAAAGATCAAGCAATACTTAATTTACCCGCCATTCTTGAAACCTCCAAGACCCGGTAAACCCTTAGTCTTATACTTGGTTGTAGAATCTGAAGCACTGGGGGCAAAATTGCAAAGAATATTAACGATCTTTTTGAACTATACAAGTCGATATCATCACATATGCTTAACAATTCTTCCGTCGTAGGCTATCCGAGTTCTGCTTAGGAAACATAGATTATACCGTCAAGTTTCCAAGGTGCAAATCTCATATTGTCGACATATTTTACGATTCTTTATAATTCATTATAGTATTATTTCTGATGTATATGCGATCAACCCTAGGTGATCGGCTTTGGCCAAAGTCTTAAGAATCGTGACTTATAAATGTGGATATATAAATCCCTTATAGTACATACATGGCGACAGATCTTATCCTTATACGCTTCAATTAACGAGTACATCGGTCTATACCCAACGAACATCTAGCGATCAGACCATGAAAGGTCTCTGACATACATGACATCAAAGTATGGAGAATCACAGACAAAATCAATGCTCTCATATAGTTAAATGATCACATATGCTACTTGACTCAACAAGATTCTTACTGACGGTGGTGTCATTTAGTATTCGTTCCAACAAATACACACATGTCATTTGGTATTCATTCCAACAAAAACTCACATGTCTATACGAGATTATCTTGCTCATGGTCTGTTGGGTCAGATCATCGGAACTCTAATTCTAATATACGATAAGTGCTAGTTTTATAGGTTATAGAAATTCGACCGTATTCCAAAACCGAAGACTATGAATATAATAACAATTACCATTAAACAAAAATGAAATGAAAATGTAGTTATTTATTAATAAATAATAAAATATAATGTACAATACATCATTCAGATTTGACGCTCAAATCACCAAATCCAACAATCGTATCAAGGTCCACATATGAGTCTAAATATAGAGCTCTAGCCTTAACTATTTCAGAGGTTTTGTGGATCACATATCTATTAAACGAACTTAAAGTTTCTCTGGAACCTACTACAATGCTTCTTTGTGACAACAAAAGTGCAGAAGCACTAGCCAACAACCCAAAGTATACTCCAGAGCTAAACATATTGAATTAGACCTTCATTTTATCAGAGAACATATAAATCACAAAGAGTGTTACAAGTTCAGCATGTGCCAAGTTTTGATAAGTTTGCAAACATCCTCACAAAACCTTTGGCATTAGATCATTTTCTTCATCCTCGATCCAAGTTCAATGTTCTCCCAAGACTTTGAGCTTGAGAGGGGATGTTAAGAATGCTAATGATTAGCTATATATATTGTTAGCAATTATGTGTCATCAAACAGTAATATAACATGCAAAAACAACGGATCAAACTTCCAAAAAGTGGATCTAGATGCAATATAACCCTAAAACAATTAAGAACCAGAAAAACCTGATTCGATTGTCCAAGTCGAGAAAGACTCTGTCCTTAAGAACTTATTGGCCCCGTCACAGGTGCTCTACGGATTCGAATTGCCAATGTTCTCCCAGGATAACTTGGATTCTACTTGTTCAAGGTGCACACCTTCACAAGTGTTTGAACTAGGATAAAAATGGTGGATCTCTCTCAAAACCAAAAAGAAAAACAAAGTGTCTGTTGAATTTGGATATATGTCTTTATTTTTGAACTTCTCAAATTAGGAGTATATGACCCCTTATAAAGGCATGGAGGGGTGCCATAGAACACCCTTTGGGGTGGGGTTGCAACCCTCTATGGATTGTAACCACTCTAGCACACCCTTGGCCATTACAAAGACATAAATACCCTTATGAAATAATTGAAGAATTTACAACAACAATCCCCCACAATTCTTCAAAAATTATTCAGACACGTGAGAGAGATACCGTGAGCTAAAGCTGCATCGAAATAGGTAGCTTTCGCCTTGAACCTTTCCTAGTGAATGACAATCGGATTTACTTGGCAAACCAGTGACCCATAGTCTTGAACTGTTCTGCCGTTGGTGTAAACCAAGACAATTGCCAACACACAGCTTTAATTCGACCATTTACCCGTTCTACGGTTGTGTTCATTTTGGCCCTGAACAACGGTCCTGGATTCATCAAGCACTTTAGGGTAACCCGCCTTTAAAGGTTCCCATGGAAGCGGCCTCACTTCTTACTTGAAATAGGTGATCTGCTATGAAGAGGTAATCTGTCTTTACCCCCATTAGGACTCATCTCCTAATATAGTGATCATTAAAAGCCTTAGCTTATCCTAACCAATGACAGACAGCACTCAGCGTCATTATCGGAATGGGAAAGAGTACAAAACTCTTCAGTGCTTGTTTTGAATTGCACAAAGTTTCTGTTGTCCCTTTTGAACCTAGATCTTGGGATCTCCAGTCAACTAGGTTGGGTTTCCACAGTGACAATTCTTAGATTATAGGCTTCAAGCCCATTCCCCTCGATGACTTCTCAACTTGCTCTCGAGGTAAACCTTTAGTTAGTGGATCCGCTAGGTTTTCCTTCGACCTGACATAATCGATCGTTATTATGCCACTTGAGAGCAGTTGACGTATGGTATTATGTCTCCGACGTATGTGTCGAGACTTACCATTATACATTGTATTTTGGGCTCTCCCAATAGCCGATTGGCTGTCACAATGTATGCTTATCGCTGGCACCGGTTTGGGCCAACTAGGAACATCCTCCAGGAAGTTTCTAAGCCATTCTGCTTCTTCCGCTGTTTTGTCTAACGCTATGAACTCTGATTCCATAGTAGACCGGGCAATACATGTTTGCCTCGAGGATTTCCATGATACGGCCGCATTACCAAGTGTGAAAACAAATCCACTTGTGGATTTGGAATCCATCGTATCAGATATCCAGTTAGCATCGCTGTAACCCTCTAGTACAGCAGGATATCTCTCGTAATGTAGCCCATATTTTGAAGTTCCTCTCAGATACCTCAAAACTCTTACTATGGCTTTCCAGTGGTTGTGTCCTGGATTACTCGTATATCTGCTAAGCCGATTCACAGCTTGAGCGATATCGGGTCGTGTGCAATTCGTGAGATACATCAGACTTCCGATGATTCTCGAATACTCTAGTTGCGATATGCTTGAACCAGTATTCTTTGATAAATGAAGAGTTAGGTCTACAGGGGTTCTAGCCACG
The DNA here is from genome assembly GCA_019454045.1 of Zanthoxylum bungeanum. NCBI lineage: Eukaryota > Viridiplantae > Streptophyta > Magnoliopsida > Sapindales > Rutaceae > Zanthoxylum > Zanthoxylum bungeanum. The sequence goes on along the minus strand of SKCR01032769.1, from coordinate 368,871 downwards.
TTTAGATCCCCTTTGATATATTTATCGAGTATCTTCTCAATATAATGAGTCTGTGATAATATATATCCGTCTGATGTCCTAGAAATCTTTATTCCTAGGATCACATCAGCGATCCCCATATCTTTCATATCAAATCTGCTGGATAACACGTTTTTGGTAAACTTAATCATTTCATGATTACTACCAATTATCAGCATATCGTCTACATAGAGACACACAATGACATATCCTTTTTGAGTTGATTTGGTGTACACACACTTATCACACTCATTGGTTTTAAACCCATTTGACAACATTTCTTTGTCAAATTTCTCATGCCATTGTTTCGGTGCTTGTTTTAATCCGTACAAGGATTTTACAAGTTTGCACACCTTCTGTTTTTGTCCAGGAACACTAAACCCTTCTGGTTGTTCCATGTAAATTTCTTCATCCAATTCACCATTCAAGAATGCTGTCTTTACATCCATTTGATGTATTTCAAGACCAAATATAGCTGCTATGGCTATGAGCATTCTTATCGATGTGATGCGAGTCACCGGTGAATAGGTGTCAAAGTAATCAAGGCCTTCCTTTTGTCTATAACCTTTTATGACAAGTCTTGCCTTATACTTATCTATTGATCCATCCGTTTTCATCTTCCTTTTGAATATCCATTTGTAGCCCAGCGGCTTACAACCTGGCGGAAGATCAACCAACTCCCAAGTATGGTTCTGTAGGATTGAATCAATCTCACTGTTAATCGCCTCTTTCCAAAGAGGTGCCTCCGGAGAAGTCACAGCTTCTTTATAACTTTGAGGCTCATTTTCTAACAAGTATGTTAAAAAATCAGGACCAAACGACTTAGACGTTCTAGCTCTTTTGCTACGTCTAGGCTCGATTGTCTCAGCATTTACACGTTGATCTGATTCTTGGTCAACTTGATCACTGTCCTTGACAGTATCAACTGTTCTTTTGAGAGACCCAGTTATTTGTCTTTCCTTACAAGGAAAGTCTCTTCAAAAAATATCGCATTCCTTGACTCAATTATCATATTAGGATTGATGTCAGGAATCTCCGACTTGTGCACCAAGAATCGATACGCACTACTGTTGTGAGCATATCCAATGAATATACAGTCAACAGTTTTGGTCCTATTCTAACCTTCTTAGGTTTAGGAACCATTACTTTGGCAAGACACCCCCACACTTTGAGGTATTTGTAGGAAGGTACGAAACCTTTCCACAATTCATATGGTGTCTTGTCTAGTCTTCTGTGAGGAAGCTTGTTCAGAACGTAGTTTGAGGAAAGCAAGGCTTCCCCCCACAAGTTCTGGGGTAAACCCGAACTTGTCAACATGGCGTTCATCATTTCCTTCAACGTTCGGTTTTTGCGTTCCGCAATTCCGTTCTGTTGAGGAGAATAAGGAGCAGTGGTTTCGTGAATAATTCCGTGCACAGAACAATATTCACCGAACGGTGAAACGTATTCACCACCTCTATCACACTCCTGATTCTTTTGATTTTCTTGCCAAGTTGATTTTCAACTTCGCTCTTATAGTGTACGAAGCTTTCAATAGCTTCTGCTTTGCTTCTCAACAAGTACACATAACAGAATCTTGTGCTGTCATCGATAAAAGTGACAAAGTACTTTTTACCGCCTCTTGTTTGCACAATATTCATGTCACATACATCAGTGTGTACAAGTTCTAGCGGTTCAGAACTGCGTTCGATAGAATGAAATGATGTTCTATGTATTTTTGCTTCAACACATGCTTCACACTTATGTTGGCTATCAATTGCAAATTTAGGTATGAGGTCCATGTTAATTAATTTACGCATGGTATCATAATTAACATGTCCTAACCTCCCATGCCATACATTTTGTGACACAATAATATAAGCAGACGAACTAGCTTTATTAATAGCACGATTAACAGTCATTACATTTAGCTTGAAAAGCCCTCAGTTAGGTATCCTTTTCCTACATACATATCATTCTTAGTCATTACAAACTTGTCAGAAACAAATACAAGCTTAAACCCAGCTTTACTAAGAAGAGATCCTGAGACTAAGTTCTTCCGAATATCTGGAACGTGCAGTACATTCTTCAATGTTAGCTCCTTTCCAGATGTCATCTTCAGAACAACTGTGCCTTGTCCAACCACCTGAGAGGTAGACGAATTTCCCATTGTCAGATGATCGCCGCCATCGACCTTCTGGTACATGGAAAACATCTTACTTTCTGCACAGATATGGCGAGTAGCCCCAGTGTCTACCCACCATTCTCTCGGATTCCCAACTATGTTGGCTTCGGTTACCACTGCTGATAGTTCCATCTCTGAGATATCATCAGTCAGCTGCTCGCCTTCAGTAACATGGGCCTCATATTTCTTTTTCTTGCCCTTGTCCTGAGACTTCTTGTTCCTGCAGTCCTTTGACATATGACCGCTCTTTCCACAGTTGTAGCATTTTCCCTTGAACTTCTTGTTCCCAGAGTCAGCTCCACTGTTCTTTCTCTTTTTGCTACCCTTTGCACCTTCAATGATGTGGGCCTTAGACTCCAGAGTCTTGTAGCTGGCCTTCTCGGACATCCTGTTGTCCTCCTCGATTCTCAATCGAACACTGAGGTCTTCAAGGCTCATCTGCTTCTTTTTGTGTTTCAGATAGCTCCTGAAGTCCTTCCATGATGGAGGCAACTTTTCAATTATGGCGGCAACTTGAAACATCTCACAGAGTTTCATCCCCTCATCCAGTATTTCATGAATGATCAATTGCAGTTCACCCAACTGAGACATCACCGTCCTTGAATCTACCATCTTGTAGTCCAGGAACCTACCCACGACAAATTTCTTTTGTCCGGCATCTTCAGTTTTATACTTCTTCTCGAGAGATTCCCAGAGAATCTTCGCATAAGTCATGCCTTGGTACACATTGTACAGGGTATTGTCAAGACCACCCAAAAGGTAGTTCTTGCATAAGAAGTCTCCAGACATCCAAGTCTGTTCTCGCTCTTCCTTGGCCTTCTCAGATTCACCCTCCACAGGACCCGGAGGATCTTTGAGGAATTTTGCCAACTGGAGAGTTGTCAGGTAGAACAGCATCTTACTCTGCCATTGTTTGAAATTTGCCCCACCAAATTTCTCCGGTTTTTCTCCATGAGAGACCGGTACCGTGATATTTCCGCTAGCCATATGTAACTGGAAAATCAACAGGGTCAATTAGTCTACGAAAGACAAATTGCACAACGATCAACAATGATCTTGTTCAAAGTGATAAACGATAAATGTAGATATATATAATTTAATCAAGATTGGATGGAATTACTTGTGTATGTTACACTTTAAATTCTCAACCAATTATGCAACAACAAACAATTTCAATTTTATCACTATGTGAATGCTTGTGATGATTGAACAATTTAATAATAACTTGATCTATACTACCAAGTTAATATTAATTAAAGTTTGCAGTTTATTATACTTACAGGACAAAGTCGTTAGTGTCACGTTCGTATCTACGTTCGAACGAGACTGTCCAGTGTGTGTGCGTTCGTGTTGCGTTTGAAGACGCGTTCGAACGTTCTAACGAAAGTTCAAATATTTAGCCTTCGCGTGCGTCGGGCGTTCGAACGCCCTACGGGTTTTTCATGCACAGTTCGTATTTTCCAGAAAATATTCAAACCCTAACATGCGAATTACTATCTAATAACATTAAAGCAATAAGTTCTTAAGATTGTTAGCAATTATGTGTCATCAAACAGTAATATAAACATGCAAAACAAACGGATCAAACTTCCAAAAAGTGGATCTAGATGCAATATAACCCTAAAACATTAAGAACCAGAAAAACCTGATTCGATTGTCCAAGTCGAGAAAGACTCTGTCCTTAAGAACTTATTGGCCCCGTCACAGGTGCTCTACGGATTCGAATTGCCAATGTTCTCCCAGGATAACTTGGATTCTACTTGTTCAAGGTGCACACCTTCACAAGTGTTTGAACTAGGATAAAAATGGTGGATCTCTCTCAAAACCAAAAAGAAAAACCAAAGTGTCTGTTGAATTTGGATATATGTCTTTATTTTCGAACTTCTCAAATTAGGAGTATATGACCCCTTATAAAGGCATGGAGGGGTGCCATAGAACACCCTTTGGGGTGGGGTTGCAACCCTCTATGGATTGTAACCACTCTAGCACCCCTTGGCCATATACAAAGACATAAATACCCTTATGAAATAATTGAAGAATTTACAACATATATGCCAATGTGTTAAATTTGTATTGGTCAATGTATTGAAGGATTCCATTGGTCCAACTGTCAAAGTTCGTTACAAGTTGTTGAAAGACATTTAGAGTTAGTTATAAAGTTTCCCGCCTAAATTGCAGCTCACGTGAATAGTGTATGAGGTAGCAATTTAATTGTAGATCAGTAGAAATACTATGAGATGTAATTTCATTTTTGTATCATCAATAACAAACAATTTTCATTTTCATTTTCTCACACTTTCTAGCGAAACAAACACTGTGAACGGAATTCAAACTTTTCAATTATCCCCCCATAGTATTTGCCACACTATATAGTATTGTTTTCTTTTCCCTGATAAGTTTTGAACGACGGTTTAGCCACCAAGGAGGATCAAGTTAACCGCAAAAGCTCACTTTCCAAACCATCCACGTATATATATACTCGGCTAGCATTCGTGTTTGTCTTGGAGCACAATGGGATATTCAAATAATTAAGTAATTATTTTATCAATGCCATTACTCACATAACCCCGGCTGAGACCTTGAAAAGAACTTCAAAAGTGTGCCAAACTATTTAATTGTAACTCACAGATATCATCTTCAAATCTAATATGGTTTCATGTCTTCCAAATTGAATATATAGTAGATGATGTGTTAAAAAACTGTGTTGTAGGGTTCAGGATCTAACCTTCAGGTCCTGCATTCGAATCTAGGGAATGCGTTTCTTGAAGAGTCTGTGACAGTCGGAGATTTTACATGTTCAACTTAAGTCCGCAAATGGTTGTTTGGCGATTGGATTTCCAATGATTCAAAAAAAAAGTGTTAAATAGCTATGAAGTAAAGGGCTTATTTGTGATGAAATCTCAAATGTCTTCCAAGCAAGTTAACTTCGGTAATCTAGTCAATGATCGATTGAGCAAAAAGCAAGTAACAAACAAATGGTTTTTTCTTTTTTTTTTAAAAGAAGGGGGAAGTATTATTAAATAAAGCAAAGAGTAGATTCACCAATAGTGAATCAGAAAAATTACATCAACTATCAGAAGGGTTAAATAAAAAGAGCCCAATTTTTTACATAACTAGAAGAAAGCGATAAATTAAAACCTAAAAAATTAAATTCATCATACTTTACTGATATCTATCCGGAGGATATACAAAGAATCTTATATAAAACTCTAGACGAATCAGATAAAGTTCTTTTAAAAATGCACGAATTCCTTTTGAGTCAAATATACATATATGTTATCGTAAACTGAACATTAACCACTATGAACAGTTTGAACAGTTATGTAATAACTTGATGCAAAAAAATAAAGCTTAATATGTCTCATTGGTTAGGAGTTGATTAATTTTTACTCATTGATCATAAATTTCACCAATTACAGGTATTATTATTTTTATTTACAGACCCCCTTTCATTTTTAATTGATATTTAAACAAAAACCGTATTGAGCATACCATATAGTACTGAATAAAGAAGTAACGTTATACTGCTTAGGGGCAGGGCAGTTGTAATAATAATAATAACAATATATAATATAAAAACGTGAATAATATGATTATCCCATGCTCAATTAAAAAGTAAGGTAGGTTCAGTTCATGGAAATTAACGGAAGAACTCGTCAGAGTATGATTATAATAATAAATTAGACGACGATCGAGCTATAATAAACTGTAGAATTGAAGAGGACAAGTTGAAGAAGAATATATTCTCTCTATTATTTACAATGACATTTAGTACTATAAATACACAATGTTTGAAATTTGAAATAGGAAAGAGATTAACTACTAGATAAAAGATATAATTACAAATGATTCAAAAAAAAAGATATTCCTTGATTTTCTCCCTTCAATTATCTTGATTATGGAATCTTATCATGCCCCCGCAAGATGGACGGTCGTGGAGAGAGTCCGATCTTGGATTTGATTGAATTGAAAGGAGACCGAGCAAGCGGTTTGGTGAGGGCGTCTGCTAGTTGATCAGCTCCAGAGATGTGGGAGACCCGGAGTAGACCATTTTGAACTTGTTCTCGGATGAAGTGGTAGTCAAGCGCGACATGTTTCATGCGTGAGTGGAAAACAGGATTGGAGCAGAGATTGGTTGCCCCAACATTGTCACAGTAGATTACTGGTTGGAGAGAGAGAATGACACCAAGTTCAGTAAGGAGAGCACAAATCCATCTAAGTTCGGCAGCAGTGGAGGCCACTGATCGGTACTCGGCCTCAGTGGATGAGCGTGCAACAGAGCGTTGTTTCTTGGAGCTCCAGGAAATAGGATTATGACCCAGATAAACTATGTAAGCACCAGTGGAGGTGAAGTCGTCCTTGTTGCCAGCCCAATCAGCGTCGGAAAAGGCATGGAGTGAGAGAGGGGAGTTTCGGCGGAGAAATATGCCATGGTCCAGAGTGCCACAGAGATATCGTAGTAGACGCTTGACTGCATGCCAATGTCATCGGTCGGTTGATGCATAAACTGAGAAAGTTTGTTTACAGAATAAGCAATGTCTGGTCGAGTGAGGGAGAGATACTGGAGGCTCCCGACAATAGTTCTGTACTCGGTCGGATCAGGTAAGGGAGATCCAGATTGTAACGTGAGTGTCGGGTTTGTCGCCAGAGGAGTTGAGGCTGGCTTGGCGGTAATCATGTGGGTTCTGGTGAGCAGATCGGCAATGTACTTGCGTTGACTAAGGAAAAGATCATCGTTGTGGCTAGTAACCTCCACCCCAAGGAAATAAGCAAGTTGGCCAAGGTCCTTGAGTGAGAAGCGCTTAGAGAGTTGGTCTATGAATCGGCGGACAGTTGCAACATCATTTCCAGTTATGATGATGTCGTCGACATAGACTAAGAGATATAGTGTGGTTTGGGCGTTGGTGGAGATGAACAGTGAGGTGTCGGCCATTGAGTTGGTGAAGCCGGACTGTAGAAGAAATTGACGCAGTTCATGGTACCATGCTCGAGGAGCTTGTTTGAGGCCGTAGATGGCTTTGCGAAGTTTGCAGACGTGATTGGGGTGATCCCGATCAATGAAGCCCGAAGGTTGTGACATATAAACATCTTCAGTGAGAGTGCCTTGAAGAAAGGCATTGTTGATGTCAAGTTGTCGGAGAGACCATCCTTGACTGACCGCAAGACTGAGAACAATCCGAACTGTGGTCGGCTTGATGACTGGACTGAAGGTTTCATAATAATCTACGCCAGGTCTTTGATGGAATCCCTTGGCAACTAATCGAGCTTTGTACCTGTCAATAGAACCGTTAGCATGAAATTTGGTGCGGAAAATCCACTTACATCCGACCAGGTTCTGGTCGGAACAGGGTGGCACCAGTTCCCATGTCCCATTGCGAAGTAGTGCATTATATTCCTCTGACAAAGCTTGGCGCCACTTAGGGTCTTTGAGGGCTTGGGTAATGGTGGTGGGTTCGAGTGTAGGTTGCAGAAGCTGGGCGTGAAGGTTAAGTTTTTGAATTGGTTTGTGTAGGTTGTGCTTGGAACGTGTGACAATGACACGGGGTAAGTCGGAGCGTTCATTCGGGTGGTTGGGTTCGGTTTGGTCGGGTATGGGTTGTGGAGTTGAGTGTGCAAGAGGTCGGTTTTGTTTTGTGTGGTCGGTCTGGGAAGCTGTAGTTGTTGGGTCATGTGTTCAGTTGGTTTTTGTGTGGTCGGTGTTGGGTTGTGTTCGGGAGTGTGCATGTGGTCGTTTGGTGTTTGTTTGGTCGGTGTTGGGTTGTGGTCGGGAGTGATCAGGTTGAGTGTCGCTGGTTGTGCTTTTGGGGAGGGTTGATACCCGGCTGTGTGTATGAGGTCGGTTTTTATGTGGATTATTGGTGAGGGGTGAGTGACTTCTGTTCGTAGGGGGTCGGTCGAGGTTAGATTGGTCGTCGAGTTGTGGAGTTGTTTGTGGTCGGTTAGGATTGGTTTGATTGGAAAGTGATGGTGATGCTCGGGGTAGGTTATGCCCGATAGGACATATGTGGTCTGCTGATGCTTGTGAAGTGGTTGGACCTGTGGGAATTATGTGAGATGGAGGGTGAGGTTGGCTCGGGGCATTGATGGGTGTGGAATTCTGTCGGGGTGTAGAGTCGACATTCTGCAATGGTGGGTTCAGGACCGGTAAGGTCATGGAGCACCATTCAGAGATGGTGTAAGGAGTGGCCCGGGAAGGAGACAAAGGAGTTGTGGCAAAGGGAAAAATTGACTCAACGAAGCGGACATGTCGGGAGGTGTAAAGACGATTTGTGGAAGGCTCGAGACAGAGATAAGCCCTCTGAGTGAGAGAATATCCTACGAAGACACAAGGAGAGGACCGAGACTCAAGTTTGTGAGATGTGTATGGACGGAGCCAAGGGTAACAGAGACAGCCAAAGCTGTGAAGTTTCGAGTAGTTCGGCATATGATCGAAGAGTTTTTGATAGGGGGAGTGATGGTGTGTAAGGTCGGTGTGGGCATGCGATTTATAAGATATATTGCAGTGGAGAACGCAAAGGTCCAATATGAGAGAGGCATGGAGGAGTGAGTAAGAATAGAAAGACCTGTTTCGACGATATGTCGATGACGACGTTCAGAGTACCCATTGTGTTCAGGAGTGTGAGGAGGGAGGAGATGTCAGATGGGAGACTCCATGGATTGTTAGGAAGGAAGAGAGGGCTTGGTATTCCCCCCCTTGTCAGAGTAGAGTGATATGATAGGGCGATTGAAGAATTTTTCGACCAGTGCCTTGAAGCGCACAAAGACATCACGGGTGTCGAATTTTCGCTTTAGGGGATATAACCATATGTATTTGGTGAAATGGTCGATGAAGATTATGTAGTATTTGAAGTTGTCGAAGGAGTAGACCGGGGAGGTCCATAAATCTGTATATATAACTTCAAGAGGCGCAGAGGTAGTAAGAGTGGAGGTAGAGAACGGTAATTTGTGACTTTTATTGCATTGGCATGCATTACAATGATTATTTGAATAACAGGAATTAGAGACAGAGGAATTAAATGAAGACATGATGCGTTTGAAGATGGACGACGAGGGATGCCCGAGCCGATGATGCCACTCAGGTACAGTTGTGCTGACACTTGGATAGGCGATTAGAGGAGACCGAGTGGGGGTGGTCGGCCACTCGTAGACACCATCCTTAGTTCGACCCTGCAACAGAACTGCCCCCGTGCGGAGATCCTTCACATGAAAACAAGAGGGTAAAAACTCAATGGAAGTGTTATTGGACTTGCAAAATTGTGAAATGGAGATGAGATTTCGTTTCATGTTGGGTACATATAAAACATTGGATAAGGTGAAAGAGTTAGTTAAAGTATTAAGAGAGGTAGAACCATGGTGGGAAATGGGCAGGGCAGTGCCGTCACCGATCATTATTTCATCTGTGCCGTCATAAGGATAGTGGAGGGCAAGGTTGTTCAGATCAGTAGTGACATGATGTGAGGCTCCACTGTCGAGAAGCCAGTGTGGGTTGGATGAAGAGGTGGTGGTAGCATTTGCTTGATATTGCCAGGGACTGGGCGTGCGAGGGTTGGAGGAATTGGTCGACCTGGTTGGTGGTTGCGCACCGGGGAAGTGTTGGCGGAAGAGAGGGCATTGGGAGACCACATGGCTTGATTGCTGCACCATTGGCAACGACCAAGAAAAGGACGAGGAGGATGTCGGTCGGTTCTAGTGTTTGTGGAAGTGTTTCTGGAAGTTGGTGGTTGGTGGTTGGTGTATACCGACCGATCTGGGCAGTGTTACTTGGATGTGGTCGGCTGTAGGTCCGAACATGGTGGGATGCGGATGCCGGGTGGGATGGGGGGTGGGATGGGGTGCTGGTCCTGTTGCGGATAGATAGCTCCTTGTTGATGAGTTTTTCATGGAGTTCATCAAAGAGAATAGTGGAATCACGGCCATTGACAGAGTCGATGATGGACTGATAGTTATCGTCAAGGCCGTCAAGTACTTTTTCAATTAGATCTTCATGGTCAAGAGGTTTACCAAGGGCGGCAAGTTGATCGGCTGTGGTTTTGATGAATTGCATGTATTCGGTAATGGTTTTAGGGCCTTTGGTGATGTGTTTAAGATGATCTTTGAGTTGTTTGATGTGACCCCGAGATGGACGGGCATAGGTGTTGGCAAGTGTTCGCCAGGCTTCATAGGTGGTGGTGGATTGGGTGATGAGAGGGACTAGCGATGGTGATAGGGTGCTGACCAGAGCTGCAAAGATCAGTTTGTCTTGGCGTAGCCAAGTATGATATTCGGGATTTGGAGAAGTGACATTATTGGTGGTGACGGTACGTTGTGGGGTTTGATGATTTTCATCAATGTGTTTTTGTAAATCGTAGCCGATGAGAATGGCTTCAATTTGGGTTTTCCAGGAGAGATAATTTGTTGATGTGAGTTTGATTGAGTTGTGGATGGCAACTATGATCAAAGGTTTTGTAGGTTCTTGGGTGTTGGGGATGACATTTTGGGTACCGTCGGAGGCCATTGGAACGGAGGTTGGAGATTGTGGAGAAAAAAAAAAAATTAGAGAAGGGATCTGGGCGCTGATACCATGTAGAATTGAAGAGGACAAGTTGAAGAAGAATATATTCTCTCTTATTATTTACAATGACATTTAGTATTATAAATACACAATGTTTGAAATTTGAAATAGGAAAGAGATTAACTACTAGATAAAAGATATAATTACAAAGGATTCAAAAAAAAGATATTCCTTGATTTTCTCCCTTCAATTATCTTGATTATGGAATCTTATCATAAACAACCATGCATACTCACAATTATCAAACCAGTAGCTATAGAGTTACTATATATGTCTATAACACAAATCAAAGAGAACAAAAAAAAAATGTACAAAGAGAGCCGCTTATTAGAATCAGATTTGGTTCTTTTAGAGTCCATTTGCCAGCATCTTCTTTCATATGATTTTGAATCTTTAATACATGATTCAGCTTCATCAAATTGTCAGGCCACGTCAGCAGAGCCTGTGACACCCATTGAATTGGACAATGCGCGTGAGATTCAAGAGCCAGAAAAGGAGTGGCGTTACAGGGGCGTGAAGAGGAGGCCGTGGGGAAAGTATGCGGCGGAGATAAGAGACCCTAATAAGAATAATGGAGCCAGAATTTGGCTTGGGACATATGAGACGCCTGAGGATGCAGCCTTGGCTTATGATAAAGCCGCTTTTAAGATGCGCGGTGTTGGAAATAATGGAAGCACGAAAGTAAAATTACAGTAATACGAATATGGCTTTGATAGTGTAGTCACCATCCTTAAGGAATTAATGTCCCCACTAAAAGTGTTTCCGGGTTTATGGCAGTATCCTTCCAGGATTTCTACAAAGCCTGAACAGAAATTCTAGATAAGCAAATCTGGAATTTCTTCCAAGAACACAAGAAGAAGAAGTTGTAGAGAAAGAGAGAAGGTTTTCTGTATATAGAATTCTGGAATTTCAAAGGTATTTATAACTGTAGACAACCATTGGCAAGGGACATTTCCTTTCCAATTAAACTGTCATAACATATAACATAAATTAATTAAAATAATTAATTTCGGAAAAAGCATTAATTGGTAATTAATTTTATGCCCAAGCCCAAAGTGCTCATTTTTGACTATATAATATATAATATAAATCCATAGCTAAATTTGTGTTTCCCTCCAAATTCTCACCAATCAATTTGAATCAAATTGGTGCAATAAATGTATTTAAACACTTATTTCATTTTGTAACTTTTAGATGTAGGATTCATTTATTCTCTTCTCTTCTCATAACTTAATCACTAACTATCTAACACGCGGCTCCAAAGCCAAGCTTAATTTTCCTCATCTTATTGGCGTCGACTGCTATGAGCCGGTTAGAGTGAGCCATAAGCGCCGCTCACCCGAGCCTTCAGTTTTGTTATTGTCCTTCTCGGTCTCAGTCTCAGATGATAGCTCTTTGAGTGAGTAATGCATCAATCCATATCCCTAAAAAGAAAAAGGGATCGTTTGTATAGATTTTATTTTTATTTATCAATAATTTAAATTCATCAATTGATGAAATGGAAACGAATGAAAAAAAATTAATTGGAATAGAAGTTTGAATATTATACCAAGGTTTTAACATATTTTTATACTAAAAACCTAAAGATTCGAACATATAAATCCTAATTATTATAGCAACAAACAGCGGCTGAGATTTTGGGGGTTATTGACGAATTTATAAATTATGTGGTTATTTTCTGATAAAAGTGAGATTTTTTGGGATTTATTAATATAATGGATATTAATTTTCTTAAATTTAGAGACCCCCTAATTTTGATCTAAATTTGAGGACTCTAACCAGCCGCCAGTGTCGACTGCCCCCAATGCTACCCCTGACAACAAAAAGGCTCTTGTCCAAATTCTTTTTTCTGTTAGTTTTGAATCAATATATTAGATATGAACCTGAATATGAGAATTATATCTCAAATTATAGGTCGTTATCATCACCCTTTTTTGCTTATTAATTTAACAAATGTGAAATCTATTTATTCTTTTATGATTTATTCACTACAAGAATTATGGCTTTTAGCGTCCAAAAATTTAGCGTCGTAATTAATATTCGACGCCAAATATCAAGATTTTAGCGACGAAAATAATTTTCGACGCCAAATATTCAACTTTTTTCGTCGAAAACAGTTATCGACGCTAAAAGTACTCTTATAGCGTCGAATAATTTTCGACGCTAAATTATTTTACTATTCCATTCATTTTTGGCGCTAAATGTTATACTTTTAGCGTCAAAAATATAAGTCGACGCAAAAAACTAGACATTTAGCATCGACTAAGTAGCGTCGCTAAAGGTTTATGAAGATTCCACCGACAATCCTTTAATCTTTAGAGTCTAAATTTAATTCGACGATAAAAATCGGACATTTAGCGTCGACTAAGTAGCGTCGCTAAGGGTTTATGAAGATTCCACCGACAATCCTTTAATCTTTAGATTCTAAATTTAATTCGACGCTAAAAAATCGAACATTTAGCGTCGAATAACTTATTTCGACGCTAAATATAGATTAAAATGCAGAATGCCACCGACCCTTCTCCCCCTCTGTTTTTTCTCACATTCTCTTCATTTTCATCCTCTGAAATCTCAGAATTTGTCCTCTGCAACCTCACAACTCTCCTACAAATTTTCAATAAAATTGTAATCAATTTTCCATAAGGTAATCTTCTTTTATATTTCTTTATTATTTTTCAATTTTTATGATTATGTTTATCAATTTTCCTTAAGGTAAATCTTCTTTTATATTTCTTTATTATTTTTCAATTTTTATGATTATGTTTATTATATACTTTTTGTTAGTGGTTTATGGTTCATATATGTAGATTAAGTTAATTAATTAACTAAATAGAATTTTTCTATAAATTATTTACTTTATCAACTAAATATATATGTATATGCTTAAATAAATAATTAATGAATTAGTAATGTTGATGAGTGTAATATGATATTTAATAATTATATTATTATATTTAGGTATTTCGCTGAAATGGATAGAAATTGGATGAGCTCGCTGGATAGATTGAGTGTTGAATATGTAATGGAGTGTATGAGTTCATGGAAGTCGCAAAGCAACACATTGATGCAGAAGGTCGTGTTCGGTGTCCATGTACAAATTGTTTGAATAGGAAAAGGAAACGGTTAGATGAAGTTCATAATCATTTATACATGCCAGGAATATCACCAACTTACCGTACGTGGATTTATCACGGTGAGCAGTATCATTCTCAGTCACGGTTTATTGATTCCGGCGAAGGGAGTAGTAGTTACAATCAACCTGCAAACGATGAGATAACCGATGCTTTGCATGACTTACAAGGTCCACAACTTGGTCATAATGTCAGTGGTGACATGCCAGTGTTAAGTGGAAATGATCAAAATTTATTTAGTGAACTACTTGATGAGGAACAAAAATTTCATTTGAAGGTGCTGGAATGTCGATCTTGAATTTCGTTGTGAAATTATTACACATTAAAGTGATCAACAGAATGACCAACAAAAGTATTGATATGATGCTAGAGTTACTGGGCCAAATGTTACCGGTTGGAAGCGAATTACCTAAGTCGTACTACGAGGCAAAGAAAATATTGCGTGATCTGGGAATGAGGTATGAATCCATTCATGCTTGTAAGTATGATTGTGTATTATTTCGTGCCGAGTATGAATCACTTGAATATTGTCCAATATGTGGTGAAAGTCGGTACAAAGTCCGTGGTATGGGGAAGAAAGTGCCTCAAAAGATATTACGATATTTCCCTTTAACGCCCAGGCTGAAGAGATTGTTCATGTCAAGACACACAGCGACTGACATGATGTGGCATCATGAAAAGAGGATCGGTGCGGATGGCATACTTAGACATCTTGCGGATGGAACCGAGTGGAAGGAATTTGATGACATGTACCCATGTTTCGCTGAGAACCCCAGTAATGTCAGGTTAGGTCTTGCCTCTGATGGTTTTAACCCATTTGGGAATATGTACAACTTTTATAGCATGTGGCTCGTTATTTTTATTCCATATAACTTACCTCCATGGAAATGTATGAAGGATCCGTTCATGTTTATGTCATTGCTTATCCCTGGTCCACGTTCCCCTGGTAAAGATATGAATATTTACTTGAGACCATTGATCGATGAGTTACAAACATTATGGAATGTGGGTGTGCATACCTATGATGCAGTTTCCGAGCAGTATTTTCAGATGCATGCCGCATTATTATGGACCATTAATGATTTTCCAGCTTATGGTTCATTATCTGGATGAAGCATTAAGGGATACATGGCATGTCCAGTTTGTGCGGGTCAAACACCTTCGCAACGATTACGGAATAAAATAGGATACACATGGCACATGAGATTTCTTGAGTTGAGTCATCATTGGCGGAGGAGTAAATTATTTAACAGTCAACATGAACCTCAGAGTATGCCCAGTCCATTGTCTGGATTCGACATACTTTGCCAACATCAACATCTCAGAGACAACACACCAGGTAAACATCCTAATAATAGAGATAAAAATCGAAAACGCTTACCTGAAGAGTTGAATTGGACAGGAAATAGTATTTTCTTTGAGTTAGAATATTGGGGGACTTTGAGTTTCCGACATAATTTGGATGTAATGCATATAGAAAAAAACATTTGTGAGAGTTTAGTGGGCACACTATTCAATATTACGGGTAAGACAAAAGAAATTGTAAATGCTAGATTGGACCTACAAGATCTTAGAATTCGCAGTGAATTGCATTTACAAGTCACTTCTCGAGGTCTTATTAAGCCACCTGCTAGTTATGTGCTCACTCAATCGGAGAGAAAATCATTCTGTGATTGGCTGAAAATGGTTAAATTCCCTGATGATTATGCATCGAATATTGGGCGTTGGGTCAGAGATGATACAATAACGGGATTAAAGAGTCACGATTGTCATGTGCTTCTCGAGATTCTCCTTCCTGTTGGCATTCGACCTTATCTCCCCCCGAATGTATGCGACGTCGTACTTGATCTATGTGGCTTCTTTAAACAATTATATCATAGGACATTAACCACAACTGTTATTGACGAACTTGAGCGAGGAATCGTGATAATCCTATGCAAGCTGGAGCGAATTTTGCCACCCGCTTTTTTTGATGTGATGGTACATCTGGCCATGCATTTACCGGCTGAAGCTAGAAATGGAGGTCTTGTCCATTACAGATGGATGTATCCCATTGAGAGGTACTAAATCTATACATTTTAAATATTACATTCTTAAATTTTTACTGTGCATTGAATTTAGTATTAATGCAAACTTGTTGTCATATCTGCATGGCTTTGGGAGATTACAAACAATATGTGAAAAACAAGGCGTGCCCTGAAGGGTCAATAGCTGAAGCTGTTGTAATAAGTGAAGCAATAACATTTTGTTCGATGTACATGCAGAATATTGAAACTCATTTTAATCGTCGGCCACGAAACTATGATGGAGATGCAAGTAATTCGCAAGATATCACAGTGTTCCGTCAAAATTGCAGACCATTTGGAGCAGTAGGTGTCAAATTACTAACCTTTCAGGAAGTTCAACGTGCGCATTGGTTTATATTGAGTAATTGTGATGAAGTGCAACCGTATTTAACATAAGTTTTTATGGTGCATAACCATAGTATTTTTGCCATATATTAACCTAACTCATTTTTTGTAGGCAACATCTAACAATGCTACAATGTGGTGGTGGCCATAACGTTGATGGAACACACAAAAAAGAATTTCCTAAATGGTTTGAGACAACTGTAAGGCCTAACATTTTATATTTATTTTTATCCTAACATTAAATATTTCAGTTTGTTATATTAACACATATATTTCTCTCATTGTTAGATTAACAACCAAGTGCAAAATGGTCAATTGGACTCGTCATCCTCGTTGGTTTCTTTGGCTTATGGGCCTCAAAAGCAGGCTTATGAATACAGTGGATGCATTGTCAACGGAGTTAGATTTCATACCGAACAGCGAGATGTTACTCATGTGACTCAGAATTATGGAATTGTAGTCCAATGAGAACATGGCTCAGATCTTATTGACTTCTACGGAGTGTTGCAATCGGTCATTGAGTTGATATACCGACCCAGATGACATATTGTGCTATTCGAATGTAACTGGTTTGACACAAATGCCAGAAAGAGGAGAATTCAAGTTAGTAATCATCTAACGTCAATTAATGTTCAACGTTTTTGGTACAAGAACGATCCATACATTTTTTATACCCAAGCACGTTCAGTGATATATATATCTGATCCAAAGTTAGGAACTGGATGGATGGTGGTAGAAAAGTTACAACATAAGGGCATTTGGGACACGCAGGAGAAAGATAGAGTTGACATATCAGATGAAACACAAGAAGTCTCCGGCAACTTTGAAGTTCCTGAACAAATATTTTATGGACCAACTGTCACCGTTCCTGAAAATATCACATTAACACGAGATAGTACAGACGTTGAGATAATTCCTCATTCTGAAGTTAGCGTGGAAGTAGCAAGTGAATAAGAATTTGACACTGAAGATGATTTCGATTCCAGTCACGAATCCTCAAATACCGAAGATAATAGTGATTAATGAAGTTAGTGTATGATGTGATTGATGAATAATTTTTATTATTATAATGTATGGTGCTTATTTTGAATTATTATTTAAATATGGTTTTTGATTGTCGTAATTATTAATAGTATAATTATCATATTAATGTTATTATTATTTTTAATGGTAGTAATTTAGCGTCGAAATAATTTTCGACCTTAATATATATATATTTTTTAATTTGATGTAACTTTAATTTATATATTTTTTTGCGTCGAAAAAAAAAATCGACGCGAAATGATAGAAATTTAGCGTCGACTTTTCTGTTTCGACGCTAAATATTATACATTTAGCGTCGATGTTATATTTTTCGACGCTAAATAAAAAATTTAAATTTCCCCAAAAATTAACCCTAATTTTTTAATAAGCCGCCAACCTTTTAGCGTCGAATTATTCGACGCTAAAATCAAATAATTTCGACGCTAAATGTTTATTAAATCCCTAAAACCAGTGTCTTCTTCTTTCTCGGCTCAGACGACCAAAAATCCCTCTCACTGTCGAATTATTCTTTCTCGGCTCCAACCACTATATTCTTCATCAAATTCATCGAATTTGAAGGTAAGTGTTATTTCAATTTTATTTCTTATGGCATGAATTGGATTTGAATTTCATTTTCTTGATGATGATGATGGTGGGTGTTTGGATATGGGGTTTGTATATGGGGTATTTTCTTGATGATGATGAAGGTGTCGAGAGTTAGGGTTTGCGTTGATGTCTTGGTTTAGAGAGAGAGTTCCATTGGTGAGGGTTTAGAGAGAGAGTTCATTGGTGAGGGTTGTGAGAATATTTGATCATGATGATGATGAAGATGATTTAGTTGTTTGTGTCTTCTGTGTGTTCAATGAGAGAGAGAGGGCGTCCAGAGAGAAAGAGGGCGTCCAGAACAACAGCAAATTTGCTGCTGTTCTGGACCAGAACAGCAGCATTTGTGATGATGGCGTGAGTGGTTGGTTCGTGGGAATTGTGATGATGGAGTGAGTGGATTTGGCTTGTGGTGAATCTGTGTGTGGTGGTCGTTTGTGATGATGGCGTGAGTGGTTGGTTCGTGGGATTTTGACGTGATTTGTGAATTATTGTTGAATTGGCCGAGCGAGGTTTATTTGGCGTTGTTTGCTTGTGGCTATGTGAGTGAGAGCTTTGTATATTTTTTATTTTGATCTTGTATGTGAGAGAGATTTAGGTGAGCGAGAGAGGGAAGGCCAAGGCCGAGAACATTAAACTTTGTGGGTTTTTGTAGATGGCACCGGGCAATCGCAGACGGGCTAATGCGACTCCATCTACAGCAGCAAGGACAACTGGCCCTGGTTGAGTCTCTGCTAGCACAGGTGAGTCCAGTACAGCGAAGGGTCGAGGACGCACCCGTGGTCTGGGGTTGGCTAAGTACGTTAAGGCTCACGGCCGTATCCGGATTGAGATATCAGATGATGGACACAGTGAAGTCGGACAACATAATTCAGCGTTTACTACAGCCATAGGAGCTACAGCTCGATTTGAAGATCCCCACAACTACGTTTCTTGGAGAAAGATATCGTGGGAGACGAAAATCAACCAGATATTATCTTCGCTACTTGTGAGTTTCCGTACGGTATTAAGTTTTCAATATTGTTTGTTAGTTAACATTTTTATTTTATACTTATTTTTACTCGGTTTCTATTCATGTAGGAGTG
Source organism: Zanthoxylum bungeanum (assembly GCA_019454045.1). NCBI lineage: Eukaryota > Viridiplantae > Streptophyta > Magnoliopsida > Sapindales > Rutaceae > Zanthoxylum > Zanthoxylum bungeanum. The sequence goes on along the minus strand of SKCR01032769.1, from coordinate 349,885 downwards.
GTTCGACTTCGATCTGACCAAAGTGAATGTCCAACAATATATTGACTACCACATGGGGTAAAGTTATAAAGATTATAGGACAAAAGTCCTGAAACCAATATTCGACGAACATGGACCTTCAGATGCTCCACAACACAAGCCTGATTTTATATAGGAGCAAGACTGGACATTCTTATGTGAGCTTTGGTCTAGCAAAAAACACGAGGTAAATTTTGAAATAAACGGAAATTTATAATTGTCTTTGTTTTCGGTACTTACAGTGTTGGTAAATGCAGGATAAATGTCACGCAATGCGGAAAATCGAAGTCCCTTGCGTTTTAACCACCATGGAGGTTCGAAGCCATTTATCCAACATCGTGCCGAACATTCTGAGGTAAATATATCCTAATGTAAAATTTAACAGTTCATTATTTTTACTAATGTGGAATAATATTGAATTTATTTTCTGTTTATAACAGAGTAGCACATGTGAGGTGCAATCATTTCCAGATTTTTTCCGTGTGACGCGTTACAATGAGAGAAACAATGGATAAATGAAGAAGTCGAACGCTGCTATGTAAGTTTCAGTTTTTAAAATAAAATAATTAACATTATATATGTTAATTTTTTTCTCAAATTCTAATATTAACTTATTTTTTGAAACATAACGAAATGATGGAACTCCAACATCAAACTCAGGAAACAAGGTTCGACCCGATACCAGATGAGCAGTTGTCGCAATTGGTTTTCAAGAATCAGACAGCTTACAACGTTGGCCTTGGCACTCGTAAGAAGCCGACGTCATATGCACGCAATACTGTTAATTCGGAAAATGCCTCTCTTCGAGACGAGTTAGCCACCACCCGAGACGAGCTGAAGCAGACTAAGGACGAGCTACAACAGGTCAAGCTGGACCACGAGAAGAAGATGGAGCAGTTAGAACAACAAATGCTGACTTTCTGTCAGATGTTGGAGGCCTCAATCAGTCAGGATGCATCGGGCTCGAGCGTCCCCCATCACAGCAGCAATAAATTTTATATTTGGTTTTGTATAAACATTTTGAACAAAAAGTTTTAATATAATATGTTTTTTTTTCTAAAATAAAATTGAATATAATAATTATTATAATATTTCGTAATTCTGTTATTAATCAGAATTTTTTTTCAATTAAATTAAATATTAAATTAATTATTTTAGACCAAAAAGAAGTAAATTAATAATTTTTTAAAAAACAAATTTTTTTAACTATTTTCGTCGAAACAGTCGACGCTAATAGTTACAAAAAAATCACCGCTGTAAGTATACAGATATTACTTTTTTAATATAATCTAGCGTCGAAACGTGTCGACGCTAAAAGTCAAACTTTTAGCGTCGAATTATTTCGTCGCCAAATAGAACCTATAGCGTCAGAAAATTTAATTTAGCGTTGAAATAAATTGGACGCAAAATATAGTTTTTAGCGTCGCATTTATTTATTTCGACGCTAAAAATTATTCTCGTCGACATTTCGGCGTCCACTTTTTGCGTCTAATTATTTCGACGCTAATTATATTTGGCGTCCATTTATTTCGACGCTAAAGGGTATAATTTTTGTAGTGATTTTAAGACATTTGTATTTTATGAGTTATTTGTTTTTTTTTAAATATCACTTATTTTAAGAAATTTTGTCTTAATTGAAAAAGTTATGATCTATGACTTTCACCTGAAGTCTAAAATCTTAATATGTCATTTAATTTTAAAATCTCAAATATATTTTTGTATGATTTATTTATTTTCTAATTACAAAAATGATATGTGAACAAAATGAGGATATAAAGAGGTGACTAAATTTTTGCTTTTTTGTATCTTTAAAAATAATAATTTAAAAATATTTAAATCGTTAAATTACAGTTTTCCTTTAATCCTTTTTTTTGAATAAATAATCTCAAACATCAAGCAAAATCTTACATCCCAATTAGGTTGACACCCAAGATTTATTCACTTATCACTCATCTTCTGATTATAATTAAATATAATTTTATTCTATTATTTTTTTATATAATTATTTTTAAAAAAATTAATATCATAGTTTATATTTTACATGTCAGATAAACATTTATTTTAGTATAATAAAAAAACGCATGTATAAACAAATAATATTATATATGTCAAATAAAGTAAATATGTTATGTTTTTTATATGTATAATTTAGCCTCTTGATCGTGTGATTAATGCACATCTAGTATTACAAGTAGTAGAAATCAGCCACTTACAAAATCTAATTAAAGCACATGTCAAATTTTATACTATACGTCCATTAAAAATCAGATGGCACTCTCTATATAATGAGTAATTCTTTTATTTAACGGAAGTATGAGTGACGTAGTATTACCAACAAATTAGTAAATGACATATATGATTTAAAATCCATTTTTTTTAATTATTTTTTCAATATTTTAGCACGTGTGGCAATGAATTATTGGATTGTTACACTAATGACGTGGTATCTCCGTTGTATTATAGATTTTCTCTTATATAAGTGATCTGAATATGGAGGCTTGATTTATTCCTAAATTTATGAAAAAATAATAATTTTCTGATTGAACCTATTGTTAATAATTCTTTGTTGAGCACATGACATATAGAGCAATTATTGTAATAATAAAACCCTTTTCAATTTACCATTAGGTCAAAACGAAATATGAATTTATTTTTTATTTTTTTTAGTTTTGATTATGTAATATTTTGTTCAGTGAATATGTTCCCATGATCTAGCGTCACTTTGCATCAATATTCGAAAACATAAAGGATTATTTATATGAATGTAAGAAAATTATATATTACTAAAATATCTTAGAAATTAATGCCGAGTCCAACAAGCCAACCACCCCACGTTCATCAACAATAATAAATAAAATATAAGAAGATAATACTTAATGAATAGAGAAATAATAATATATCTGACAAATATAATAAAAGTAAATTCCCAAACAAACATGTGAATAATAAGCTTATCTTATTCTAGTCATATTTATTTGGAGTACGCGCCAATGAAGTTTCTTCGAAATTACAAAACACATTGAGAATAATACTAAGTGGGTGGTGGTGATATTTTCCTTTACTATGTCTACAAGAGATACTAAGGATCCTAGTATTTGATTTCAAACTAAATTACTTACGAGCGCTCAACAAATAACAATCTTTATATATTCAAGATGGGTGAATTGGGTAATGGTCTAATTATGCGGAATTAGCCAGTACTGGGCTCTTGGCCCAGTGGTGGACTTGTGCTCTCCCATTGGGGAGAGCACAAGTTCGACTCCCTGCAGTGGCAGGAAATCAAAATAATTTCTCTCATTTGAGAGGGGTAGAATTCTCCCCATATTTGAGTGGGAGTTGATGTTTCGTCTCTAGTAGACGTAGAATTCTGGATGTACTTCAATGTTTGTATTCAATATTCCAGTAGATTTCAGATTATATATCTGTAGATTTGTATTGTAATCAAAAAAAAAAATTATGCGGAATTAAGAATCTTTTCGATTTTACGTTATTAAGTTAGTAGTTTTACCAATTTATCTTAGTAATCAATTTTTCAATCACAATATATTACCAATGGCAAGCTATGCTAAATAATATGGAAATAAAATATAAAGCTTGCAATAAATTAAAGAGATATGGTTAGAGAAATTGACACTGATGGTTTATAGTGGTTCGGCCAACAATCCGCGCTTGAAGTTTTTCATTAAGTTGAATCCACAACTTACACCAAGTTTTACGTGACTCACTCGCAACCAAGAGTTTTGTCCTATAAGTTTACTCCAAACATTTACACAAGAGTTTTATCCCTAGGTTCTCTCAAATATTGACAATGAGTTTTTTCTTTAGGCTCACTCACAAACCTTCACAATAAATCATCATTTTGAGTATGCCCACTCACAAAGAGATTTCTCAACTTCAAGTGTGTGAATATGAGAATTTACAACACACTAGGGCACTCACATAAGATAAGAAGATTTAAGGATGTGAGTTACTAACCCAATTATCTCAAGCTCACTAAATGATAATGAAAGTGTAGTGTGTGAGCTTTGATTATGATGAGAGTGTATGATAAAGAAGATTTAGTAAACTCTTTATTTTTTCCTTAAGAGAAAATGTAAAAAAGATGATAGGTTGATGCAAAAACGAAATTGGGGCTCAATATATAGTGAAGGTGAAAAAATACCACAACCCTTTGTTTGAGATCGGTATGCCGGTCTACAGGGTCCGGTGTGCTGGTCCTGCAAACGTAACGACTATATTACTGTTGAAGGTTAAAGCGCAATACCGGATTACTAATTGGTATGGAGGCCGGTATGCCGGTTAGCCCACCAATATAGGATCGGTATGAACCGTCCCGGTTCTAACAGCTGTGTAAACTCTAGCTGACCGGTATGGGAGACTGATATGGAGCAGCTCGGTTCCAAAAAGCATACAAATTTGCCTAAGACATAACAGGGTCACCGGTGTGTCGGTCTCAGTGTAGAAAATACAGAATTTGAAGATTGAAAATATTTTGCACATGATCATAATGCATCGAAATGAATGTGCAAATGTCCTATAAGCTTATAAACTTAAATTATCAACTCACTTATAAAGAGAGCCCTAAGCTAAGCCCACATTAGATATTCTTCATTTTGGCGTTTGAGTCTTCACATCCATTATGCTCTTCATCACCAATTGTTTCGATATTTTTTATAATGTTCGCTAATCCGCATCGAAGTCTTCCGCTTTGCATCATCAAAATCCATCATAGAGTGCTATGGCGCTAACACAAACTTGAGCGAATTTATGAGGCAGTTAGCTACATCAAATGTGTTAAAGACAAGTTGTAAAATCAATTAGACTTAAAAGCTCGGAACCTAACTAAAGGTGTTTTTTTTTTGCGACTCTAATCTACATGACACACTGATAGATTTAATTTGAGACAAACCTACAAATCATCAATTATTAGTTAATAATTTGAGTGGAAGCTAACCAAACACTCAAAGCCTTTAAAAAAAAATTGAAAATGATTCTTATTCCATAGTGGCTTCTTAGGACAAGCTTTTTAACTAAGTGATAGCTTTACAAGAGTAACTAATCTTTGTCATCATGCCTAAGACGATTAATATTTCCATCTGCCCATGTAAAAAGCTTTCCTTCTGAAACAAGCAAATCTCACAACTCTCTGATTCAGCAAGTGAGAATATCATAGTAACAGTCTTTTTTTCCCGAATACTAGGAGTTTCTGTTAACAATTGAACTAAAGCAGTAATAATGCTCCGTCCTAAAACCTCTAAAACATTCTTTTCAAACTCTTTCATGACTTCAACAAGTCTGTCAAGAGCTTTGTGTTTTGCCTCCAAGTGTCCAATTTGTAGCCTCAGAATCTGTTAATGAAGGACCAGCCACAGACAAAGACAAAGTAGTTTCACCAAACACACTTGTCTTGATTAAAAAGTCTACAATCTCGCAAATTGAAATCCAATATCCCCTGATAAGGAATCAAGATCACTCTGCATCTGAAACTTCCCTTCATACTTCTCATCCACACATAACTCTGCCAATTTAATCGTTTCCTTCAATGTCTTTTGACAATATTGCCTGCAATTGCTGCTTACGTAAGTAATACATTTTTAGAGAAGTAATGATGGCTTGATAAGTCAGATAAATGTGACGGAATCTGCTCCACTTCGGCCTACAAATGTCTTGCCTTATCAAGAACCGCAGGAACGAGCTCTTGTGCATGTAACAACCACTCATCAGCCGATTGAAAATCAACCAATGCCCCCATTGCAGCTATCTTCCACCATTATTACAATCTGAAATTCAAAAGTTTGCGGGTCTGAAGGAGATTCATCAATATTAAGCATTGTTATCATGGTTTCTTGTATGCATACCTTCATAGACTTGGATCATCACACCAAACTGATTATCTTTCTCTGAAATTAGTTCTTGAGCATGGATATATAGTGGCTTCACAGTTTCTGATAAGGAAACCCTTACCATAATTGAATCTTGAAAAGCATATTAAGCATTTCCTTCACTGCAGTGGCAGTTTCTTCTAGTAGCTCTCCTCTTTCATGTGTTTTCTATTTCAAGATAGCTAATTGAGAATTATTACTACCACTAGACCCCTCCATTATAGAAGAATCCCTCAATGAAAGCACCAATTGATAGGTTTAATTTGAGACAAACCTACTTTAAAGCTATTTTGTAGAAAATGATTCTTATTCCATAATGATTTCTTAATACAAACTTTATAGCCAAGTTGTCAACTCAAGTGATAGCTTTACAAGAGTAACTAATCTTTACTAACTCAATCTTACATAACTAATTAACTAGTATCTGACTTAACTAATTGTAACTAACTAAACTAATATCTTGATGTGTGACACACACCAGGACTCCATCAGATTCAGGTGTGCTATTTTTAACCCTCCATTATCCTAATCTACAGCAGAATAACCATATGGATTGATGACCTTAGTCCATGTTATTATATTTTATGTAAGGGTAATTTAGTAATAAGAGGGTTGTGGGTGGAATTGCCTTAACCCAGTTGAAGCACAATTGCAATTTCCTAGACACACGTCAAAGAAAGAATAGCATAATCCCGTTTGTGCCATCAAAGTATAAAATCTAAATAAAGAAAACATTTTAAAATTAAAATTCAAAATGGTTCATAGTGAGATAAGAATGAGGCGACAAATGCAGGAAGCATCTGGCCTATAATAATATTTAAGTTACAAGAAGCAATAGTCATCGCAATGTGCAACATCAACCACTTTAATAAATTACAAAGTTGAGCATCTAACTCTAAAAAAAAATTAGCCGCGTGATAATTATCTGGTCTTGCTCTTGCCAACTCGATATAAATAAAAATGGGATCAAGAAAAGCTATCGATTCTCAGATATCAGCCTCAAGCAACAATGAAAATCCACTATCAAAGAGGTAGCCTTGTCCCAAGAGCAGAAACCATCCTGTTGCTGGATTTTGCCGTGAGCAAAAATGTGGCAAGTCACCTAATACAATGAGTCCCACATTCTATCTCAGTCTTCAAGACAACGGATGTCGCCTCCTGCATCTTTCCAAATATCAAGTCAAAAAGCAACTTAAAGGCAATAATTGATTATCTAGATAATTAATTACAACCACTCTTGATAAACATAATTCTCTGAGTTGAAATTGCAAAGCAAAAGCATATACTAGATTACCTCTTGGGCCGGCTACGGTCTTCCTCAAGATCCATTACTCCACCAGGTTCAGAGAAGATCTCCTCGTGCCCTCGGAAGTCAACGCCGGCCTGCTTACAGTGTGTAACTTCTGCCACAATGTAAGTAAGACACATCGACCAACATATCTCGACATTTGAATAGTTCTAAGCCCAAATTTGTCAGTAAAATTTTCAAAATTAAGACTATCTCTTCCTCTCATTTGACCGACACACAGGAACAAGCACATAACTGCCTTTCACGCCTCAAAAAAAAAAAAATATAGAGAGAGGAGAGGGAAACAAAAACTACGGTTGCAAAGGTACCATTCAGCGTGCAGTAAGTTCCCATTATCCCATATGGTTCTTTTCAAATGAAAGAGGGGTGAAACTTGTGAATCCCTCTTCCCACGCCTACAAACCATTAGTAAAGAGAAGCCAAAGACATCATTATATTCAACAAGCCCTTGGCATACGATAGAAAAATAACTAAAAAAATCCACCACTCCAACCTCTGAAAAGAAAAGGAAAACAAAAAACCCATTCTCTCCAACTTTCAGTATTGGGCAACAGTCCTTTTTCAGAATCTACATTCAGAATGATCCCATCTTGCATCAAAGAACTAAAATTGTACACTATGGCTTTCTGATTCTAAAAGCTCATATAGGATTGCAAGCTAAAAGATAAAGAAATAACTAGACATATTTGATATTTTCTCTGTCTAGCCAAATGGTCAACTTATTTATTCAACTTATGTGTATATATATTAATGTTCACTTAACTGGATTCAACAGACCTTGTGTGAGAGGGTCTTCTTAACTTCTTCCACTTTTTCCTCAAAAACCTTCCTGTGTTTCGTGTCCATCTCATTCATAGCATCTGCCCATTTTATCTTCTCTTGAATTGATATTAGAAGATTGTCAGAAGTAGTCAACCTAGATTTTCAATCATAAAAAGATGTTACAAAGTTCTGTCAGATTGTAGCTACAATGTTGTATTATCATATTTACATTTTGCATAAGAAAACTGATAAAAGTTGAATTAAACAGTTAAACTTGCCAGTCAAATTAAGCAAATACTAACCAGTTGCCTTAGAATCATAAAACGTCATTGACAGAAATAAAATCAAAACAATGTGATACAAAATTATAGCATCCTCTTGACATGCTAGAATACCAAGGTCCAGAGGAGCACCAAAATTTTCCATAATTGTGCAGTGTGTAAAATCTTGGATGCAAATCAACAGCCTGTTTTAACAATCATACAACCCAAAATCACAATTATTCAAAAGGCATTTGAATCAGAAACTTTACCAGTTTGATAGTGTTTGTATCATACTCCCAAGTTGTCCAGGCCTCAGATCTCTACCAGCTGCAAATTGTACCTACACTTCAACAAGCAGTAGACTAGTCAATTCTGACACCACCTACGAGGAGTCAAAGCCTAGTGAGGACAATGAATACCTCAAAGCATCTTCTCAACTGATCCAGCTTTCCTCTCACTATGCCCTAACAGAAAGAAAGGAAATAAACACCAGTCATACCATTAGCCCATTCAAAAAATTTCTGTATATTTCCAGTTACAGTAACCTGTCTTTCCTCCCCCTCAGGAGTCAGGATAACAAAGCAGTGTATATTTTCAAAATGAAGAACTTACTAAAAAGTAAAACATAGAGTTGTAGAGTTACAGAGTACATGATACACAACATGGCATCCCCTCTTTGCAGTCAATAAAGATGTTTAGCTAATTGATCAGGAATGGGGCACAAATGCTATAACAACAAAAGAATACTTACCGCATACATGCACTCATTGATAAGAAAATCTTCAAGTTCTCGTACATTTGTAACATCTAACTCCTGCAGTAATTGATCATAGGGTAGCACCTAGAAAACGGCATACAAGTTAAAATATAAGAAAGAATAAATCAAAAGAGAGATCAATATGGGAAGTAAAAACATATACAACATAGACAGGAAGTGTTCATGAGAGATATCAATATTATGGTTGTATTTGTAAGACAAGAAAATGGTTCAGATCAAATAAGGTTTAACCTTTGAATACATAATACTGCAGACACACACACACACAAATGTCTAAATTAACAGCAATTTTTACCATCAAACCTTTGTGAAGGAATACAATACAATACTAGGGCTTAGAAGTATGTTACATTTAATTCCTCATTTCCATACCTCCAACTCTATGCCATAAAAATTTTCCAGTTTGTCAACAAACTATAAATACAATGATCCAGTAACATCCAATTTTAATTTTCATTACAACCAGGATAGATATATATAGAAATTATCAGGTAGATCAAAGAGGGACCGTATTGATTGCCATTTTGACAGAAAATTTTAGAAAAAGACAGGTCTAAAATAGGCCAGATGTTGACAGCTCTATATTAATTTACCTCATCACATTTTCAGGAAACCAGCAGCCATATGAATTTAAAAAAGTAGACATACAGATACTTCATGGAAATACCTTGTTTGTCTCAGCCAGTGTAAGCACAGTAAGCTGCTTCAGTTTGAGGACTTGATCAGGAACCAATTGTGGAAGATGGACAGCATTATCTATAAATTAAACAGGTTCAATTGTCAAAATCTCACCACAAAATGCCTTACAGATCATAAAGGAAAAACACAAAGGAAGACCTAGGAAGCTGCAACAAAAGCAACCCCTCAATTTATTTGACAGAAGAAGTTAGTTAGAAACAAAGTCTAAGCCATGTTGATACTCCACATCACGTCCAATAAACCCTTGACAGGGAGCACTCTAATAGAACCCTCTAATATAATGACTGACAAATATTGAATAACAAAAAGGAATACAGATCAAACAAGCGAAAATTAGAATGCTTACTCTTGTAATCACTCCATGCCCCATGTGCAAACAATCGAAGCATCTCAAGGTATTTAGAGTTCTCAGTTCCTTCAAGCTGCACAAGTTCATTAGTTAAAACCATAAAACACACTTAAATTATATTGTAATTAGTACCGAATGCCTACTATCAGAGAAAGAAAATTGATCGAGAACAAAGAAAATAAACCACATAAAGATCATAATTTCATTTACTAAACTTATCCTCCATTTTCTCAGCAACCAAACAGAAGGTAAATTTCTTTCCACACAACATAATATAATCTCTAACTCAATCAACACAAAAAAACATCGAGAAAAAGAATCGTATTATAGAAATTTATGAATATAAACGCTAAAAATTAAATATTTCATTTACCTCGGCAACATTGGGAACAGCAAGAATCTCAGAGAAAGCAAAAAGCGAGGGATGAGAAGTGGCTTCAACGATGACGGAGCCGAGAGCCGCGCCATTCTGATTCGAAGCTTCCTTCACGAAGTGATCGATTAGCTCCGCTTGTCTTTGTTCAATGTCCATCTCAAAATAAATTTTAAAAAAATAAACTTAAAAAGAAAGGATGAGTTTTTAGGTCATAAAAATGAAAATTAAAAATTAGGGTTTCGAGTTTTTATAATGAATTGAACGGATCTTAGGGTTTCATATTTGTATTGATAGCAAGAGAGATGATGCTGATGGCTAATTGTCTATGAAAAAGTTCTCTGTTGTTAGTATTTTTTTTTTTTTTTTTTTTAGAGAGAATTTTACAGTGCATCAAGGTGTCAGTGTTACCGAGCCGCTAACGACTGATGTGGCAAGATCGGACATCATGTACGTGATTGATACCGCTTTGGAAATGCTCAAAGTCAAAGCTCTCAGAGTTTATAATATGGTTTTTATTTGCTAAATAAAATTCGTTTATATTCATGTTATCATTAATAACGTAATAATTCACAAATTTTGAAATGCTTATGGATAAAATCAGAACCTTTATCTACCTCTGATCAACTTCTTAATTCGGCAGAGAATGTAATTCAACTGTTTTGACGTTAATTCAAATACCATTCATCGTTAAGAAAGAAAAAGAATTTAGTATTCTTGATTATAATTTTATTAAATCAAAGATTTTTTTTTTTTTTTGAATCGTTGGAAATCCCGCCTTCAAATCACAATTTCCGAATTTAAACGGAGTTAAGAAAACTCATGACTATCATATATTCTTACAAAAAACGCACTTCTAAATTCGAACTCAAAACTTGAAGGTGAAATCATGAACCTCACACCACGCCCTTTGGGGACAATCAAAAACATTTCATCACTCAATATATCATAAATAATAAATTTTTAATTTTTTGAAAACTCGAATAAATGACGACTTTTTTCGGGGGAATTATTTAATAATGGATTGAAAGGGATTATAAAAACAAACAAGGGCATGACAATGTCAAACGGTGCCGTTTCGCGCTGTTTATCTTCAAAATTCCGCTCTGACAAACGGCAATTTGAAGATGACCGACCAATTCCGTAGCTGATACCCATAGCAACAGAGTAGCCGTTAAGGCCACAACTTCTGCCAGTGAGTAGTTACTAGTTATCCTTTCCCTTTCTTTATTTCTTTCTTTATTTATGCCTTTACTACTACTAGTAAGGAGAATCCCTGAGTTGTCTTTACTTTTTTACGATTCTACAGCTTTGTATCGCTTATAGGATTATTAGGATATATAAGTGAACTCACTCCTTTCCTTGTTTCTTTCCATCTGTTTATTTGCACTTTGTGTAGGAAGTATTCCATTTTTTTTCTGAATTATTTCTCTTCTTCCAGTGATTAGGATTGAACGGCTGGAACTGTTCGATGAATGGCACATGATGCAGGTAAGTAGTAAAGCTCCAATTTCCTCTTGTGGACGACAGCAAATTGTTGTTCTTAATTATTAAGATGATATGGATCACCATCTGTTACCTCTTGCACACAATAATGACATCAAAATTTATGTAAAAAAAAAAAAATGGACCCAATGATTCCATGATGTCTTTCTTCTTGTAGCCAACATGAAAATAAAATCCAACAGTTACATTTGCTTAGGGCTTAGGACTTTAATCAGAAAATGTTAGAACCAATTAGGGCAATGCATGATCAGTACCATGAAGTTCCAAAATAAAATCGTGCCGTACGTCCAATGACTTGTGAACCAATCAGTCAAGCCAAGCCAAGCCAAGCCAAGGGTGAATCAACGTCAGGCAACCCGTAGTAACCTTGTCTCTTTCAACAACAATGACTCCACCCAAGTCAACGGGTGAAACTCAAAATGCTTCGTAAATAATAAGCTAATAATTTCCATTTGCCAGTTGCCACGGTTTTTCTTTTTCTTTTTTGTGAGCTGAACAGATTTATCAGCAAATGCAAATTCTTCGCAGGATTATCAATTGATACAAATTCAAAAGAGCACAAACAATCCTTTTTTAACTCCAACTAAAAGAACTCGAAGTCCAGATAGTTACCCCCAGACCTCATGTCTGTCCCTACTATCCTCTTACTGCTGCTGCTGCTGCTGCTGACCCCGACCATATCAACTGGACCAATTTTTCCGGGAAGCTCAGCTTCCATTGGTCTAGGAACATCTGGTGGTGTACTGCACCGGATTAGAGCCCAATTCACACCTTCGAAGAAGGGATGCTGCTTGATCTCAGTTGCTCCTCTCTTCACCCCTAGCCGGTGTTGTGGTTCCTTCACCAGCAAGCCTCGTATCAAATCACGACTAGCATAACTGGTTGCTGGTGAGTCTGGGAATCTCAGTTGTTGCCCCACCACGTTGAACAATGTAGCACGATTTCCTGAACCTTTGAATGGGGTTTTACCATACAGTAATTCATGCAAGAAAACACCAAATGTCCACCAATCAACAGCACTACCGTGGCCCTCTCCCTTTATAATTTCAGGGGCTAGATACTCATGGGTTCCAACAAACGACATAGACCGGGCTGCAGTAGGCTCCGCAACAAGCTCTGGAAGTGTATTTGATGGCAACCCAAGCTCAGACCAAGGTTTTCGGGTTTTCTTTTTGTTTCTCTGCGGGAATATTCGAGGAATAAAGCAGGTGGGCTGTATGCATGCAGATGAGGGCTCAATACAGGCAGGCTGAATGCAGAATGCACCCCCAGGTCCCCGTTTTGAAGGATCAGAATCCCAGGAAGAGCTTTTTATCAAGATAGGGGAAACTGCACATCTTAAAGAAAGGTCAAAATCTGAGAGCATTATGTGACCATCGTCTCGGACCAGAACATTTTCAGGTTTCAAGTCCCTGTAGACAACACCAAGCATGTGGAGATACTCGAGTGCCAACAGTACCTCAGCAGCATAAAATCTGCATACAGAGAGACAAAAGATCATAACTTGTATGATAAAAATTCTATCAATTTCAAACACATTATTAAGATGCTACCATAACAGTATCAAGCCAGTAACAATGAAACAGGAAAAAATCTGCATCTCAGAAATCACAAGCATACTTTAACCCAGACAATTTGAAATCTATAGGTTTCCTAATAAATGCAGCTACAAAAGTATAAAGGATGCCTAACCTAGAATTCTGTGCAGAGATTAATTTATGGTGGACTCGAGTTATAGAGGATTCCGGAACATAGTTGTCAGGCGCGCCTTAGGCTCAGGCTCAGACCACTGCGCCTCATGAAGGGTTCTTCATCAGGCGCGCGCCTAGGCACAAAGGCTCGCGCCTTTTAGATGCGCCTAGGCACACCTCATAAAAATGTGTGAGAAAACTCCGATCCGAATTGACTCACCCAACCCAAAATCAAATTGTATAACATTTATTCAATAAATTAAGATATGTTTTAGGGTTGACTTCAAATTTTGACAAACAAATTAATTTGTATTATCAGTATTTATATTATTGTATTTGTTTTTTTTTTATATATATTTTCAATGATTTCTCTTTGTTTTAGTTGACTAGATACTTATATATTTTTTTTACAATTTGCGCCTCATTTTCATCAAACGCGCACGTTGCGCCTTGAGGCTTGCGGCTAGGCCGTAGGACCCTTTGCGCCTTAGTGCGCCTTGCGCCTTTAACAACACTGTTCCGGAAGCACTGTCATCCTACGAACTGGAAAGTTAATATAAGAAATCTCTGGGGTCAAGAATTGATAAACAACAAATACAGGGAAGGAACAGGATGTTACTTTAGCAACCCCAATAAGGTGTTTGTACTTTCGTCCATCTCCCATTGGCACTCCTTTTTTTAATGGTCTGATGGCACCCCATTTCCCCGTCCACTCGCTAGTCTCCCATTGGCACTTATAAATCATACTCGAACGCTAACATCATCCTAAATCAAGAAAGAAATTGAAAAGGAAATAACAGCTAGCACTATTAACACTTGTCTTTGTTTTTTCAGAATTTTTATAATCAGTATATCCTGCTGGCATTGCAAACTTAAGCCAATGCATAAAAGACAGCAAAATTTAAAAAAAATACCAGGTTTCCATAGCTTCTCTCATTTTATTCCTAATTACTGTTATGTACCTTGTTCAGAATGCGGAATCTAGCGTGATGAAAAACCAACAAGGATTACATACACCACGTAAATTACAACCTAAGACTCCAGCCCAGATATGGTTCTTTAAGAACAAGCATTGCTCTGTGGCAGTTGGAATACTGAAGGCAATTCTTTCTAGTCATGAATACTAATTTATTAGTAACTATCAAAATGGCAAAAGAGAACAAGAAACAGAATAAAGCTTTTATTATATGTCCATATTGGAACACATACAGAATAGATGGGTAAGAGAACTAAGCAAATATCACAAGAAAATAAATCATACCTTGCAGCATACTCGGAGAAATGCTTCCCAGGCTGCCGTTGTCTTAACGTATGTAAATCACCTCCTGGGCAATATTCCATGACCAAACAAGAGAATCTATCAGTCTCAAAATGTGTGTACAGAGTTGGCAAAAATGGATGGTCCAACAGCTGCAAAATCTCCCTTTCTGTCTGAGCCCTAGTCAACTTCTTCCTACTTGCAAGGGATGCCTTGTCCATTACTTTCATTGCAAAAAAACAACGAGTATTGCTCAGCTCTGAGAGATACACGCTTCCAATGTCACCACAACCAAGACGTTTGAGTAATCTAAAATGACTCATGCCCAAGATTCCATCCCGAGCTCGGACGCCGAGAATAGCCTTCCATCGAGGATCATTTCCTTTGTGAGGTTTATTAGCACTCCCAGTAATGTTGCTCCAATTACTATCATCACTAAGGCCGCTACTATCACTGGCTCGGCTAATACTAGATTTTGCACTCTCAAGTGAATCCCCTCTAACACTGCCTTTTGTAGTCTCACAGTTCTTCTCCATACTAAGCATGCCATCACTTGTAATCACATCACTCCGATATGTACTGGCACAGCTATTGACAATGCTCATAGTAGTGACAACACCAGTACTGTCAATGCTACTATGTGGACTTACATTGCCACTTGGAGGCAAAGAAGCATCCCACACGCACTCTTTCTCCTCAGAATCTGGTGGAAGGAGCGAGTTCTCTGTGTTTTGAGATGCACGAGGAACTGAAAATGGAGATGATAACACACCTAATTCACTAGGTTCTTCAACCAAACTTTCCGCTGGTGAAAGAACAGCCAAGCTTGGTTTCTTTAGAGGAACCCTGAGTGAAAGGTCTTCTAGGAAAGGTCCCTTTATAGACAAGCTCTTCATCAGACAGGCAGCATCTGATTTGTTTTGACTGATTGGTACATACACTGTTTTCATTAGATCTGTATCAATAGGTTCTGCAGGATGACTAACCCCAGAGAAAGAACTAGGGCCAGCCTCTTCAAACAATTCATCAGCTTCGAATGTCAAATCAGTCATAATTTCTTCTCTTTCGGGAAAACAATCTTTTCCCTTCCATGTCCTTACAGATGCAGGAGTGTTCGAGGCTCTGAAGTCTCTCACATTATTCAATCGAACTACTTCTCTCACCACACCTCTATGCATATTTGATACCTGACCTACTAATATCCCCGAACCAGCACATAAATGAGATACCTGGACCGCAGCAGGCAATTTTCCAGGAAGTAATTTTGATTCTGGAACCTTTTCCATGTGTGATGAGCGATAACTTATATGGAATAATCTGTCAGCAAAAATACCCTGCAAATGGAAATGAGATTGAGTTTAATGACTACTTTAATTTCAATGGTTAGATCTTAATGGTATTTAAAATAAACCAAGCATATTACAACAGTATATGAATTTCTCTAGTTGGACCACTAAAGGCAGAAGTATCATCAATCATATCACACAAATAGGAAAAAATATAAATATGATAAATCAAGAAAAACATCAAAGCACAGAAACCCACAAACAATTGACTTCCTAGACAATGAGAAATCTGCTTCGACAGGCATATAAAGTAGCATTACTCTCAATTAACTAGAGATATTCTGTATTCATGCTCTTAATTAGACACACAAAAAGGAAAATTGTGATTTTAACAACAAATGGACGTTCATTAGAAAGACCAATCAATTTTTGAACTTCATTAAGCTTGTAAAACATGAAATATACTAACCCTTTGCTATGAGAGCCTACAAAACCATTTGCGAGTAAAAAACAAAACCTAATTTGAGTCAATGCTCATCAGATCTAGCAAATAAGGTGTCAAACCTTAACTTCACAAACAATCAAGTAATAAACAAGAAAAAACGGTTATTAAAATCAATGCCCTCACTTAAGAAATTTAATTAAAAAAAGACGCAAAAGAGATGAAGTTCAAAAAAGCGAAAAAAAAATACGAAATTCCCTATTAAATTGAAGCACATTCTCACATGCACACTTGAATTCTATGCAAAATCTTCATAAAAAGGAATAAAACAAAAAGAATCTGAAGAATTCAAAATCGGTAATTGTTCAGAGAATGATCTCGAAATCACAAAAATAAAAAAAATAAATAAATAAATAAAGGACAAAAGAAAATCAGAATATTCATTTCATTTCAGAAACTAAATAACAAAATTAAAAGCAAAAAAGAAAAATCACGCACCAGTAAAATCAACAACAAGAATCAGTATGGAGATCAAGCACGCATTTCAATTAAGGTTTCTCTTCAGCTGAAAGTGTGTCTCTGCAATTTTCTTTCTCTCAATGTAATTTTTGATAAATAAAATTATTAAAGGTGAAAATTAGAAACTCGAAGAGCCCGAGCAATTGGAGCCCGAGCTCCTCCTTTCTCTCTCTTCTTTTCTTTTGTTATCTCTCACTAGACTTTGAACAGACACTGCAACTTCAGCTAAAGCTTTTGGTGATGGTTACTGCAATATTGTAGCTTTTGCTTTTCTTTCTTTTCTTTTTTTCCTGTTTTGGCTTTGCTTTTTGCATGGGCAGTGCATTTTAGTTGTTGTTGGGTGATGAGCTAAAATTATGTGCCGGATGTATATATCATATCTTTCATAGCAGGCGGGCTCCATAATTGTGTGGGGTTCGCATGTTGTGAGAGAAATGACATATACACTCGGCATATGATATATCACCTCAGTGAGAAGAGGGGTGATTTACTGGGGTAGGTCAGGGACTTTTAGATCCATAATTTAAATTTAATGTTGTGTTTTTTTAAAAAAAAATTGAAATAATCGGAGATTTTAACTATTTCGTTTAAGTTCATGACAGCGGTTTCTAATATTTCTAAAAATTGTTATTTACGTTTTACTACTAAAGTTATGATAAAATAACAATTGGGTATTATGAATATTAACATATTACACTTTACTACTAAACTTATATAAAATTTAACATTTTACTACGTTTCCATCTAAACCGTTAGTTGACTGTCAGTTGATCTTTAAAAATATTGTTTTATCCTCAAAATAAAAATAAAAGTGAAAATTACAATTATATCATTTTAAAAACATACCTAAATCTTGTATATAACAATAAAAGAGATGCAATCAACAATCACATTTATAAAAATACTTTAATCTCTAAATTGTCCATAAAACCCAACCAAATAAAGAAATTAATTTACCAAAATAATTTAATAATTAATATTCTCATAATATCCAAAATACTTTAAACTATAACAATAAAATAGATGTTGTTGACGGCTGATTTTGGTCTCAGGGCAATATGTGAATATTACTCCCGAGACAATCCTCCATCAACAGTGAATTTGTTTGGTTATGGGGGACCAAAGGCAAACTTAGCAAAAGACAGATAAATACGCCAATTGACAAAGAGTTTTAACGTGGTTCGGCAGATTTTGGTCCGACCTACGTCCACGGGCACAAAAAGGATGATACTTTTATTACTCAAACACGCTTCTCAGCTCTGCTCCTTGTTTTTTACAAGTCTGATGATAATGATTCTGATCTTGATATTGATTCTCTTTCCCTCTACACTCACTCTACCCTCCTATTTATAATGGTGAAGAAATCAGATTCCTATTTGTACAAGAATTCCCAGTTGGAGATGGTTTCCTTTTCCTATCAGGATTCCTACTTTTAAAACTACATTCACTTCTTTTATCCTTTTAGGATACTGACTCATCAATTCTCTTTATGAAAATAGGATAACTTATTATCTTATCTTGTATGGATAGAATGTCTTATCTTCCCAAACATGTCTTGCCCTATGCTCGGTTTTCACGAGGTCGGTCTTCATGTGGTCGGTCATAATAGTGTTTTGTACTGAGAATGCTGCTGTCGACCTGATAATTTGCCCGGTCATCTTGAACTCAAGTGCTCGGTCACTAACCGTAAAGTTCCCGGCCCCTTACTGTTGACTCTTTAGTGGTTGGGTCGATATTAATAATCTTGACTGAGAAGTGAATTACTTTTTTTACCATTGTCGTGCTGCTTAAATAACATAGTGCCTGAAAACACCATCAACATCTATCCCCCAGTTCTCGGTTTCGACGAGTATGCAAGTTGGTGCCGGGAACTATATAAAGATGGTGTGCTGATTGCCTTGCTGGTGGTCGCTCCAGAAATCACAGAGAAATTGCATTCGCCATCAACCAAGTCTTCTGTTTCTATCTTCATATCCTCGGTTATTGGAGATGCTGACCCTATTCAGAACGATTCTCCACCTCAAAGCAAATTGCTTACTTGGGTCGTTCCATCAGGAGATGAAGTTCCTCTTGTTGTCCAAACTAAGAATGACTCCTCATCTGTAATATATGTACCAGAGATTAGAGGTCCTGACCCATGACTGATCCAATCTCGATTATGAGGAGAAAATTTTGCCGCTAAGCTAACGATGATGTGCTCGGTGGCATGTGATCCTGTCTTGAGCTATGAGAGATGCTCGGACCTGGGGGAATGTTACGTCCCCAGCCCGAAGGACTGACTCGGTGGGACGCAACCCGACCCTGAATGAAGAGAGGCACTTGGTCCTGGGGGAATGTTACGTCCCCAGTCCGAAGAGCTGATTCGGTGGGACGTAACCCGACCCCGAATGAAGAGAGGCACTTGGACCTGGGGGAATGCTACGTCCCCAGTCCGAAGGGCTGACTCGGTGGGACGTACCCCGACCCCGAGTCGAATAACTAAGTGGCCTCGGCGGAATGAAATCCAGCCTCGAGCCGAATAACCAAGTGGCATCGGCGGAACGAAATCCAGCCCCGAGCCGAATAACCAAGTGGCCTCGGCGGAACGAAATCCAGCCCCGAGCCGATGAAGAGGCCTCGGCGGAACGAACTCCAACCCCGAGCTGATTGTTGAAGGGGCCTCGACGGAACGAACTCCAGCCCCAAGCCGATTGTTGAAGGGGCCTCGGCGCCAACTGTCCTCTGTAATGGGCGTTGAGTATGTCCCTCGTGCGAAGATGTCATGATACTCTTTTAGACATTCTAGTAGGCTCTGTCTCAGGGTCTTGTCCAAGCCTCCCCCTATCTTTATGTTTTTTTTCCCGGTCCGAAGAGTTTTATCCCTTCTAATTCCTCAGCCGCCGCTAGCCGGGGTATTCTGTTTGGCCGAGGACTAGGATCTCCACTGGCTTTTCCTCCGTCTTCATTCCTCTGTCGTTTTTTGGTTCCCTCCTCAATGCAGAGGGTTTCTCGTGAGAGAGTTGCAAAGCAGCTGCGGGCTGCCTTCTGACTTCCGCATGCGATCTCGATCCCTTCCCGGGTGGGGAATTTCAGTTTCAAGTGATAGCAAGACATTGCGGCCTTTGTCTTCATCATGAAAGGTCGACCAACGATGACTTGGTAGCTGTTCATGCAGTCCACTACGGTGAAATTTATCATGATTGTCTGAGTTCGGGGATGAGTCCCGATTGTTACTGCTAACTGTATCCTCCCTAACGGGACGACCGTTGAGCCCCTGAAGCCATATAAGGGGGTGCTATCGTTGGTCAGAGCCGCATACTATACTTCAAGGCTGTCATGGGCCTCTTTGGAGATTATGTCTACCGCACTCCCGGGGTCCACCAGGATTCTGTTCACCTCGGAGCCGCCGATTACTGCCTTGATAATTAACGCATCGTCGTGGGGGAAGCTTACCCCTTGGGCGTCCTCATCGGTAAACATTATTGGTATCGACCGCCCACTTTGTAATTTCGGGGCCTGTTTTGTTTCTAGCACGTCTGTCCCCCGAGCTCTGCTATAGTTTTTCCTTGACCGATTAGAATCTCCGGCCAGGGTTTTCCCTCCTGCGATGATATTTATCTGTCGGTCATGCGCCCTCTGCCTAGCCGTCATGACTTCATGGTCAAAAAATTTGTTTAAATATCCATTCCTCGCCAGGTCTTCCATCTGTTCCCGCAAATCTTTGCACCTATCTGTCGCATGTCCTTTCATATTATGATGTACGCAATAGGCTTTTTGATTTCTCTTATCATAGGGGAATCTCCTGAGGTCAGGTTCTATTAAGAGGCCTTTTCCTTGTATCTCCATGACGATTTGCCCCAGTGGCTTTTTCAGGGGAATGTACGCATCTTCCCTGAAGACATGGTTTACTTGGGTCGGGGCTCCTCTTTCCTAGTTGTTCCGAGGTATCGGCTTGAATTCCTTGTGCTACGGGGGTGGTTTTTTGGGCTCCCTGTCTGCTCGTCGAGGGGCCTCCGCCCTCATCGTCCTCTCTCTGATAGTTGTCCCCCTCCGGGAATTTTTCTACTCATTTTCTAACGAAACGAACTTCCGGGCCACCTCCAGGGCGGTTGCATAGTCTGGGGTGCCTTGGATTCTTAGGTGGGTCCATAGTCTTCCGACTTTTAAAGCTCCATTCAGGCTTTCCAAGGCCTCGGGAGACTCATACCCCCCGAATTCGAGTACCATGTTATGATACCTCTCAATAAAGGTTTTTAGGGGCTCGTCGTCTCCCTGTTTCATGAGTCTTAACTCTCCGATTGTCTTTTTAGGGGCGCGGGCCCCTTTGAAGTGTCGTACGAACGACTTTCTGAGTTGTGCAAAGCTACCGATTCTCCATGGGGCTAGACTTCTATACCATAGAATGGCGGATCCACCCAAGGTTATGGGGAATCTCTTGCACACAGCATCCCCTGTCACTCCTTGGACCTCCATCAATAGTACAAAGCTCTCAATATGGGTTTTTGGATCGGTATGGCCTTTGTGGGGCGTCATGGTCGGCATGTTGAACCTTTTCGGGAATTTTGCTGATTTTATTTCTTCTGTGATGGAGGATTCCTCTTTGTCATCCCGGGCGTCTTCTGTACCTGTTTTGAGGCTTGCCCCCCACTTGGCCATCTCTTTCTTTAACCAAGATTTTACCTCGCTATTTGGGCCGCAATGTCGCCTTCTGCGCTCTTCTTCATGTCTGTTGCCACGGGTGCGGTGTTCCTCACGCCTTGGGATCTCCCGAACAGTCTCGTCGTACTTTGTGCCTCCTCTTCTAATGTAGCGGAGATTATCATAAGAGGAATATGTCGAAAGTCTCTCTTCTTCTTCTTCCCATGTGTCCTCTGTTTGTGAATCTTTTTCCACAACTATGGATTTTATCCCATAAGGCCCCCTCTTCCTAGGTCCATCATCCTCACTTGTATCCACAACCCTCTTTCCATCTGCTATCTCTCCTCTTCTTTGATTAGCCCTGGTTTCAGGCTTCTCGCGGTTACCCCCTTCCATTCTCTCCAATTGGTCCATCATGGTTTTTAGGAGGGCCTGACTATCCTATATGTCCTTCCTTATGTTTTCTTCTATCTTCTTCATCCAATCTGTGGCCGGATTCCCCGACGATTGGCGATTTCCGCCTTCTGCCATCGTCTTACTACGCGAACCACTTTTTGTTGAGGTCCCCACAGACGGCGCCAACTGTTGACGGCGGATTTTGGTCTCAAGGTAATATGGGAATATTACACCCGAGACAATCCTCCCTCAATAGTGAATTTGTTCGGTTAAGGGGGAACCAAAAGAAAATTTAGCAAAAGACAAATAAATGCACCAATCAACAAGGAGATTTAACGTGGTTCGGCGGATCTTGGTCCGACCTACGTCCACGGGCACAAAAAGGATGATACTTTTATTACTCAAACATGTTTCTCGGCTCTGCTTCTGGTTTTTTACAAGTCTAATGGTAATGATTCTGATCTTGATATTGATTCTCCTTCCCTCTACACTCACTCTACCCTTCTATTTATAATGGTGAAGAAATCAGATTCCTATTTGTACAAGAATTCCCAGTTGGAGATGGTTTCCTTTTCCTATCAGGATTCCTACTTTTAAAACTACATTCACTTCTTTTATCCTTTTAGGATACTGACTCATCAGTTCTCTTTATGAAAATAGGATAACTTATTATCTTATCTTGTATGGATAGAATGCTTTATCTTCCCGAACATGTCTTGCCCTATGCTCGGTTTTCACGAGGTCGGTCTTCATGTGGTCGGTCATAATAGTCTTTTGTACTGAGAATGCTGTTGTCGACCTGATAATTTGCTTGGTCATCTTGAACTCAAGTGCTCGGTCACTAACCGTAAAGTTTCCGGCCCTTACTGTTGACTCTTTAGTGGTCGGGTCGTGCTTATTGGCCTGGGGACGAAACATTCCCCCAGAACCAAATGTCTCTTTAGCTCGGGGTCCTCAGAATATTCAGGGACATACTCGATGCATAGGATCCGTGAAAAGCATAGCACGGGGATGGATGATACCCCCGTGGCGATTGCTCGCTCCAGTGTTACCAAACATAAGGAGGAATATGCCCCTTAATGTTTCGAAACACTCTCTGATCCTCACTTACCCGATGTAATGGATATGTGAGAAAGCATAGCACGGGGAGAGATGATGCCCCCGTGACGATTGCTAGCTCCAGTGATGCCGGACCTAAGGAGGATTGTGCCCTTAGTATTCCGGACACTCTTTGATCCATTCATCATTTGGATCCAAGAGAGGCGCACACGGGGAGGCGTTGTGCCCCTGTAGCGTGTGCCTGCTCCAGCGTGGTAAGGAGGAGCCCTCGCATAATACACAGGCTCCACAGTGACCCGACGTATAGAGGATGTGCCCTTACCATTTCAAACGCTCTCTGATCCAAATCCTGGTTCGCCGGGACACTGAATTGAAAGGTTCAGAATTATGTTTTGGAGGTCTCGGGCAGGACGCTGTTTTGAGGCATTCGTGCTGTTGTTTACACTTGTGAAAAGTTTTGCTTTGGGACAAGTGCTAAGTCACCCCCACCTTTTGATTTTATTTTCCAAAGTTTTGTTTTTGTTTTTCGCCGGTCTGGCAAAGGGACGCCCGTGCCAGATTTGGTAGGGCTTCAAAAGGTTGAGTCACCTCCCTTCTGAATAAGTCCCAATGATTAATCGACTCGGGGCTGGATTCGTTCCGCCGAGGTTTCGTGGTGTAGTCTCGGGGCTGGATTTATTCCGCCGAGGCCTATGTGTGCCACTTGGTTATTCGGCTCGGGGCTGGATTTCGTTTCGCCGAGGCCACTTGGTTATTCGGCTCGGGGCTGGATATCGTTCCGCCGAGGCCACTTGGTTATTCAGCTCGGGGCTGGATCTCGTTCCGCCGAGGCCACTTGGTTATTCGGCTCGGGGCTGGATCTCATTCCGTCGAAGCCACTTGGTTATTCGGCTCGGGGTTGGATTTCGTTCCGCCGAGGCCACTTAGTTATTCGACTCGGGGTCGGGGTACGTCCCACCGAGTCAGCCCTTCGGACTGGGGACGTAGCAATCATCCAGGTCCAAGTGTCTCTCTTCATTCGGGGTCGGGTTACGTCCCACCGAATCAGCTCTTCGGACTGGGGACGTAACATTCCCCCAGGACCAAGTGTCTCTCTTCATTCGGGGTCGGGTTACGTCCCACCGAATCAGCCCTTCGGACTGGAGACGTAACATTCCCCCACGTCCAAGTGCCTCTCTTCATTCGGGGTCGGGTTGCGTCCCACCGAGTCAGTCCTTCGGACTGGGGACGTAACATTCCCCCAGTCCGAGCATCTCTCACAGCTCAAGACAGGATCACATGCCACCGAGCACATCATCGTTAGCTTAGCGGCAAAATTTTCTCCTCATAATCGAGATTTGATCAGTTGGGGGTCAGGACCTCTAAATCTCTGGTACAGATATTACAGAGGAGGAGTCATTCTTAGTTTGACCAACAAGAGGAACTTCATCTCCTGATGGAACGACCCAAGTAAGCAATTTTCTTTGAGGTGGATAATCGTTCTGAATAGGGTCAGTGTAGACAACAGAAACTGGGCGACGCATGCTGTTCTAGACTCAGGGCCTAGTTGGGAGTACGGAGTAGCCCACGGGGGACTAA
The DNA here is from genome assembly GCA_019454045.1 of Zanthoxylum bungeanum. NCBI lineage: Eukaryota > Viridiplantae > Streptophyta > Magnoliopsida > Sapindales > Rutaceae > Zanthoxylum > Zanthoxylum bungeanum. Next base: position 325,100 of record SKCR01032769.1, on the reverse strand, counting down.
ACCGGAGAATAATGGAGTCGCCACCCGGTGTGAACCGGGAAAATGATTTAAGGCCGCACTCACCCCTCGCAAGGGAAGACCTCAAACCGTTGGGTTCAGAATGGTCCCTTACTTATGTCATTTGTAATAAATGGATTTGTGCAATATTAACCAAGTCTACAAGACATGTATTGGTAAAAAAAACTATTCTAAATTCCTATAGACCTAAATCTAAGTTTGCATGCTTTGAAAGTAAGCCTTTATAACGGCAAACATCCGGTATCACACATCAAACATACTACATAAATAGTGATCTAAACACACCATAATTTAAATTCTTAACACAAAAAGTAATTAACTAAGTCATGCTTAAAATAAAACAACATTACAACAACCTAATCATTCTTCGAATACAAACTTGAGTGAAATGAAACATGTGAGCCTTTTAAGTGGTACGGGGCGTTGTATCCCGAGTGCAAACCATATTACCGTCCATTCGGATTCGACTATGGAATTTATGTCCGGGTTTCCATCCAATATACCACAAAAAAGGAACACACATTCCATTCGCCCTAAATTACATCACATACTAATTAATGATACTCATGCGACAGAAAAATAAATTACATGATTTTCTATGTTATTAATTTACATAACCTAAATTAAACAACATGTCAAATTAATTATTCATGCTAAGCATTGTAAAACACATTTTTTAAGTCATTATTTCATGTGAATAAATTCCAAACAACATACCAAAACAAATATCATGCTAAACACATTTCCTAAGTCATTATTTCATGCGAATAAATTTAATAACATGTTAGGCTAACTATTCATGCTAAAACACCATAAAATATATTTTCTAAATCATTATTTCATGTGAGTAAAGTCAATAAGAGGTGCCCTCAGGTCTAACCTTTTTTGTCGCTTTTTGGAGATGCATTATACAGCCGTCGGAGAAGCTAAGACACCGCGATCTCGCCGGTTCGCTGTTTTGACGTTTCCTTCGCTGTTTCGCTATTTTGTTCGCTGTTTTGAGTCCGTTTCGCTGCGATTCGAGTCTCCACACTCAGATAACTGATTGGCAGTGGATTAAGGTCAGTTTTGGTGATTTTTTGGAAGGTGTTGGACTGCCGTTTGCTCGGTTTGCTTAAGGACTTTCAAGTGCAGTTTTTGCTCACTGTTTTGATGAATTTGGGGACTGTTTTGGGTGTGTTTGAGCTGCTGTTTTGGGCGAATTTCAGAGGGTGTTTGGGGCAGTTTGTGCACTGGTTTGGGGGCTAAAATTAGGGTGATTTGGGTGTAAATTCCAGGGGCTAAATGGAGACTTACTTGGAGGTGTAAAAGGGGACTGTTTTGGGGGCTGCAGTGGCGTCACTTGTGGGCTGTTTTACTGCTGGTTTGGGCGTCACTTCAGGGGCAGAATAGGCGTGAAGATGAAGGGCTGTGAATAGGTGCAGTGGGCGTGTTTTTGTAAGGGAAGTGAGGGCTATTTGGGTGTGACAATGTAGTGAATGAGGGCAGTGGCTTGTTTCAGCATGAGTGTAGGGGGGCAGTTGTGAGAGGTTTCATCGTGAGTGTAGGGTTTCAAGTAGGGGCTGCATGCATTTGATATCCTCTTTACATGTGCATGGATTTAGGTTTATGCTTGCATGGTGCATGGAGTTGGGGATGTGTTGATGAAGCTAGGAAGGGGTTGAGTTAATGGCGTTTGATGGTGGCAGTGTTGGTTTGTTCAAAGTGAGGGCCGTATGAGGGAAGTGTTCGACGGATGCAAAGGGGAGTGGAGGAGAGATAGTGTGCGTGACTTCTAAGAGAATAAGGGGGTGTTTTGTATTCTCAAAAATGCTAAGTGCTTGATCAATGTGTGTTAGGTATGTGCTAGGGGAAGGATGGATGAATTTTGGGTTCTTTTTATAGGCAAAGTTGGTGGCATTTGTAGGGTTAGGGAATTATGGAGTGGTTGGAGTGATTGGCATTTGTAGGGTTAGGGAATTATGGAGTGGTTAGAGTGATTAGGGGCTTTTGTGATTTATTGAATTTGCTTTGTTGAATATTGATGATATATTCACATGGGGTGGGGGAGTAGCTTTGATTTATTTGTTGAAAGGTGATGTGAGTGGGGTATTGTAGGACACATAAACTGGACGACGCATGCTGTTCTAGGCTCGCGGCACTAGTGGGAGTACGGAGTAGCCACGGGGACTAAACCGGAGAATGATGGAGTCGCCACCCGGTGTGAAACGGGAAAATAAGATTTAAGGCCGCACTCACCCCTCGCAAGGAAGACCTCAAACCGTTGGGTTCGGAATGGTCCCTTACTTATGTCACTTGTAATGAAAGGATTCATGTAATAACTTAATCATGCTTGAGTAACACTCATTCCAAGGGTATCATGCTTCTAAATTCACATGCATAGCAATAAAACTTACACTTAAATTTCCATACACAAATCCAAGTCTAAGTTTACATTTAGCATATTTTCATATTTGCATGCAACCTATTCGCATATAATCTATGTCTGAATCCAAGCATGAAGACAAATTAACATTCCAAAAGCATACAACTTCACAAAAGCATAAACAAAGAACATTATTACAAACATGCATACTAAGAATGGGTGTTCAAGTGCACAACAGAAATAAATAACTAAAGAAGTAATACAAATGCATAAAGTTCAAGGAGATAACTATATGTTAAGATAGACATGTTATGATGTGGTGCAGGAAGACCGTAAACGTTCGCGTTGCGTTCGTAAACGCGTTCGAACGGTGAAGACAGAAGGTTCTCGTTCGTATGGCGTCCGAAACGCGTTCGAACAGAACTGAGACAGAAGGTTCTCGTTCGTATGGCGTCCGAAAACGCGTTCGAACAGAATGAGACCTGATGCTACAGATGTGTGCGCGTTCGAATAGCGTTTGATAACGCGTTCGAACGGTAGAGACAGAAGGTTCTCGTCCGTGATGCGTTCGATGACGCGTTCGAACGGGAACTGGCAGATTACATATATTCATACAGTTTTGGATGCGTCATTCAAACAAGATCATCACAACGACATATCTAATCACATGGATCCTTAAATCATGCATAAAGATTAACATACTAAACAATTAAATCATGCTCAATCACAACCAACTAGTCATGCACAAAGCTATAACATGTTAAACATCCTAATCATGCATAAGAAAAACAAATAACACACTAATCTAAATCATACTCAAACACAAGTTTAGATGAAACGAAATACGTGTGTCTTTCAAGTGGTACGTGGCATGGTATCCCGAGTACAAACCGCATTACCGTCCATTCGGATTCGGCTACGGAATTTATGTCCGAGTTTCCATCCGATATACCACAAGAAATAACACATATTCCGTCCATCCGGAATCACATCATGTAATTAACATGCTAAACTAATTCATACATACTCAAATATCATAATTAACATGCTTTCTAAATTATTAATTCATGCAAAGAGGATAAGTATCATATGCCCTCAGGTCTAACCTTTTTGCGTCGTCTTTTGGAAGCACGTTTCACGGCCGTCGGAAGGGTTGATGTTCCGCAACTTTTCTGGTTCGCTGGTTTCCCTTTTCCTTGGTTATCCTGCTGATTTGCTCGCTGTTTTCCCTCTGCTTTACTGCTGTGTCGCTGCTGTCTTTTCGGCTTGAGAGGAGAAGACTTTGTGTGCTTCTCAAGTGCTAAGTGTTGCTGCCTATGTGCTCCCTATGTGCTCCATCTGTGCTAGGTATCTCCTAGGTGTATGCTATGTGTATGCTATATGTACTCCACCTGTGCTAGGTATATCCTCTTACGTGCTAGGTCTTTTTGGTTGGTTTTAGGCTTCTGCTCTATGGTATTTTGGGCTGCTGTTTGGGGCTGTTTTGCAGGGGATATGGGCTGCTGTATAGGGGGAATTAGGTAGTGAAGGATGGCAGTTTTGGCGTGAAGATGAGGGGCTGAAGTGAGGGTTTATTTGATTAGGCTGTGCATGGTGTTGTTTTGAATGGAGGGTGAGTGGCTCTTCATAAGAATGGGGAAGGGTTTCACGTGGATTCTTCCAGCTAGGGGTGCAAGTGTGGTTTGTTTCCATTTTATAATGGAGAGTGGGGAAGGAGGCAATTAAATGCTATTTGGTGGAGGGTTGGAGGGTTGGAGATATAATTTATTAGGGGGGTAATATTTAATGTGAAATGAGTGGTGTTAATTAATTGGTTTTGTTGAATTAGTTGAGTTGTTGGAAAAGAAGGTGGGACGTGAGATGAGGGAAATAGAAAATGGAGGGAATATTTATTGATTTGGAAAATAAAGGAAAGGTGGTTGTGTGGTATGGTGTTTGGGCGTGAGGTGTGGTGTTTTGGGCATGGGTTTGGTTCTTTTGGTAGGTTTGGGTATGGATTTGGGTTCTTTTGGTGGGCTTGGGTATTTGGGTTTGGCTTATGGGTTCTTGGGCCGAGCATAAGCAGAGATCCAACGAGGAAATCGAAGCTAGACAACCAAGTTAAATCCAACAATAATTCCAATTTCCAATTTTACCCTTCCAACGTTCGTTTCCCGCAACTTCCACGACATGAAAAGGTAGTGCCTCCTTACGAGGCTCGTCATTGGGCATGATATGCAAAAATGCAGTGTCTACAGTCGCCCCCACTTTGATGAGACTTGTGTAGTGTGTGACAATGACAATCCTATCAAAGTTACGTGCAATGCATTTTTACTTACTTGGCTCGCCAACTGCCACCTGACTTGCCTGCTGTCTCGAACTGAGTTAATACTGCAGTGGACCTCGATCCTGGGACACGTCCCAATACCTGCAACTGACAACGGGGGCACCTCGACCCTGGAACTGATGATGTAGCGGGCACCTCGACCCTGGTCACCTCGACCCGGAACTACAACTGACAACGGGGGCACCTCGACCCTGGGCACCTCGACCCAACACCGCTGATAATAGGGACCTCGCCCTCGAAATGATGATGTAGTGGGCACCTCGACCCTGGGCACCTCGACCCGGAACTACAACTGACAACAGGGGCACCTTGACCCTGGGCACCTCGACCCAACACCGCTGACAAATAGGGACCTCGCCCTCGAAATGATGATGTAGTGGGCACCTCGACCCGGAACTACAACAGACAACGGGGGCACCTCGACCCTGGGCACCTCGACCCAACACCGCTGACAAATAGGGACCTCGCCCTGAAATGATGATGTAGTGGGCCCTCGACCCTGGGCACCTCGACCCGGAACTACAACAGACAACGGGGGCACCTCGACCCAACACCGCTGACAATAGGGACCTCGCCCTTGATGATGTAGTGGGTACCTCGACCCTGGACTGGTACTGATGTGGGCCTCGTCCCAAACTGATACTGATATGGGCCTCGCCCCAAGACTGAAACTGACATGGGCCTCGCCTCAAGACTGATACTGATGTGGGCCTCGCCCCAAACTGATACTGATATGGGCCTCGCCCAAACTGATATGGGCCTCGCCCCCAAGCTGCTGATGATGTGGAGCCTCGCTCCCAAGCTGATATGGGCCTCGCCCTTGGGACTCATCCCCAAAACTGATAAGATGTGGAGCCTCGCTCCCAAGCTGATATGGGCCTCGCCCCCAAGTTGATAAAGATGTGGAGCCTCGTCCCAGATACTGATGTGGGCCTCGCCCCAAACTGATATGGGCCTCGCTCCCAAGCTGATATGGTGTGGAGCCTCGCTCCCAAGCTGATATGGGCCTCGCCCCCAACCTGATATGGTGTGGAGCCTCGCTCCCAAGCTGATATGGGCCTCGCCCCCAAGCTGATATGGGCCTCGCCCCAGACTGAAACTGATGTGGGCCTCGCCCTGGGACTCATTTCAAAAAACTCTGACGATGCGGGTCTTGACCCTGGGATTCATTCCAAAATTGAGATTCTTTCGCGGATTCATTCCAAACTGAGATTCATTCTCGGATTCATTCCAAAGCTGAGATTCCTTCCCGGATTCATTCCAAAGCTGAGATTCATTCCCGGATTCATTCCAAAGCCGAGATTCATTCTCGGATTCATTCCTAAACTGAGATTCATTCTCGGATTCATTCCAAAGCTGAGATTCATTCTCAGATTCATTCCAAACTAAGATTCCTTCTCGGATTCATTCCAAAACTGAGATTCATTCTCGGATTCATTCCAAACTGAGATTCATGTTGATGTGGACCTCGCCCCCAGAGTGCCATACCCGGTGAACTGATACTGATGTCGGTGTGGGCCTCGCCCTTAAGCTGATAAGATGTGGATTTTTCCAACTATTGTATTGCTTCTCCTCGAGATAGCCTTGGTAGCTAAACATTTTTCGTCCTCAACGAATGCTGCATGTCAAAACCAGAGAACCTTCGAAGTACTTGATACACTCAATTCTGATCGTCTGAATGGGTGATCTGAACTAGACTCCCAGTGTGTGTGTGCTAAGGCTATTTCGCAGCTTAGTCCTTTAAGTAAGCTAACTTGGTGATTTTACTTCAGAGAATCGAACCAGTGGGTCTAACCAACCTGGATGTCTTAATCACATTCTGTGATTACTTCAGCATACTCAACATGATATGGTTTGTTGCATTTTGCTCTTGTCTCTTTCTTTTCATTCTTTTCTTTTCTTTTTCTTCTTCTTTTTTTTTCTTTTTTTTTTGACACACCTACCATTTAAGGTAGCATTTCTCCTCATGGTGGTCCTAATACTCGCCCATGGGTAGCTTCACGCTTATCGGTTATAGGCGGCCTATTTTTCCCTTTTTTTTATAGAGACTTTTCCTTCGTTTCCAACCATATCATATGTCGTAGCATAAGTAAACCAGGGTGGACATCCAAGCAAACGGTCATTCACTGATCCATCATCTCTTCAACTAGTCATCTCACCAACTACTCAGGCTTCTACTGTTGAGATCCTGTGATCCAGTGCTCATGAGTCTAGCTGAGATCAATCCATTCAGGATACCAGATGACAGCACGTCTCGCACTTATCGTTTCTAAGGTTTCTCCCTACAGCAAACAATGTCATCACCGGACATATGCCTAACCATCAAAGACTTCTTTTTCTTTTTTTTTTCACTCACTCACTCCATGGAATTCTTCATTTCAACTGCTGAAAACATGGGCTTCGCCCCCTGGAATCCATTCCCGACACTGATGGGCCTCAACCCTAGGATTTCTTCCCGAAACTAATACCGATTCATTCTTGAAACTGATAACATTGTTGCTGCTTCTGGTTTGCTTGCCTTTGCCGTTTTCCCTTGTTTTCTTTGAGACCTGCGAACAAAAACAAAACAACAGAATAAAACACGTGCATGTGATGTGTACGTATGCAAGTGTAGAGGTCCTCCATGTTCATGATGGGTTGGATCCTCGTTGTGCTCTTTGGCGCCACATGTCTCTGGTTGTCCCCTGCCGGTTCTCTTTTGTCTGAAATCTGCAAACATAGAACAAACACAAGAATTGCAAGTGCGTTACGTGTATGCATGTATATGTTTCCTATCCCGTTGGGTTAGGCCTTCCGCCAATTTCCTTGGTGATTGCTCAGTCTTCTTTCTTCCCAGCAAAGTGCAGCTTCAATCTGCCAACATTGATCGGCTCGGTGAACTCGTTCTCTCCTAAATTTGGTAGTCTCACTGCCGTGTTCCCCAATTTCTGGATGGCTACCCTGTCTTTTCTGCTTGCTTCTTCCGAGGATTCCCCGATGATCTTTCCATTCTGGTTGTACAACTTTCTATTATCGGCTATACCGGGTACGGTCAAACTGGCCACAACATTTGTCAGAACTTGCAACATCTCAATAATTTCAGTTACTTTAATCTCCAATTGATCCAGGCAAGATCTCTCGTTTGCTAATTTGCTCATGTTGACTGACGGTCTTCTGACAAGTCTTCTCTCTTCCCTAACCCAACAGGTATCTATGATGGCTTTGGAAACATAAGGGTTAGCATGATGCATGTATGCGTGAGGTGTATAAGATGTGTGCAATACATATACAAATCAGCTTATTATCATTTCAAAGTATTCAATCATACTATTGCGCAGTGTAAACTTGTCCCAGTTGAAAAGGCCCAACAAGTTTACATTTTGCAATAATATATCTAAACAACTTCAAATGATAAGAGGCCTAAAAACAAAATGGCCCATTGGCATTTTAGAAGCTTTTGGCCTAATTGTCAAAGGACATGAACTTGTCCCTGTTTAAATGGCCCAACAAGTTCACATTTATTGACAATCAGTCCAAATGAATCCAAAGGATAATGGTCCAAAACACAAGCAATAGTAAATAATTTCTAAGAGTCATAAAACTACGGTTTATGTGTAGGTTTTAGGAATGTAAACAAAGGCCCTTATTGACAAAGGATTACCCACAACTAGGACTCCCCACTCAAGGGTTCAAACGACCAAGTGGGTGCACCTTATATGTCAACAAGTTAAGGTATGTGACTAACTATCAAATGGACTTCCCGTTGTAGATTCCCCAGAGGGAAGGTGGAGCGAGGCTCTCTTAAGTACCCTAGCCCCTTAGGCTCTTATCGCTTGGTGACAGGAATGAACAACGAGTCCTCCAAATTAGTCTATCACATGAGATGATTATCTAGATGCCTTCACAGCTTTTCCTTATAAAAAGGTAGTGAATGAAGGAAGACACCAACCGCCCCCTAGGAAAATGATTATCTAGGTGCCTTCACAGCTTTTCCTTATAAAAAAAGGTAGTGAATGAAGGAAAACACCAAACCATCACCTAGCCCTAGCAATGCATTTGATTAAATTCCATAAACCCACAGTAAACATGGTTAATTAAGACACAAATCCAAACATTACAAGATAATATTTCGAGGCCGATTCTCTATCCCCAGTGGAGTCGCCAGACTGTAGGACACAGAAACTGGACGACGCATGCTGTTCTAGGCTCGCGGCACTAGTTGGGAGTACGGAGTAGCCACGGGGACTAAACCGGAGAATGATGGAGTCGCCACCCGGTGTGAACCGGGAAAATAAGATTTAAGGCCGCACTCACCCCTCGCAAGGGAAGACCTCAAACCGTTGGGTTCGGAATGGTCCCTTACTTATGTCACTTGTAATGAAAGGATTCATGTAATAACTTAATCATGCTTGAGTAACACTCATTTCCAAGGGTATCATGCTTCTAAATTCACATGCATAGCAATAAAACTTACACTTAAATTTCCATACACAAATCCCAAGTCTAAGTTTACATTTAGCATATTTTCATATTTGCATGCAACCTATTCGCATATAATCTATGTCTGAATCCAAGCATGAAGACAAATTAACATTCCAAAAGCATACAACTTCACAAAAGCATAAACAAAGAACATTATTACAAACATGCATACTAAGAATGGGTGTTCAAGTGCACAACAGAAATAAATAACTAAAGAAGTAATACAATGCATAAAGTTCAAGGAGATAACTATATGTTAAGATAGACATGTTATGATGTGGTGCAGGAAGACCGTAAGCGTTCGCGTTGCGTTCGTAAACGCGTTCGAACGGTGAAGACAGAAGGTTCTCGTTCGTATGGCGTCCGAAACGCGTTCGAACAGAATGAGACAGAAGGTTCTCGTTCGTATGGCGTCCGAAAACACGTTCGAACAGAATGAGACCTGATGCTGCTAAGATGTGTGCGCGTTCGAATAGCGTTTGATAACGCGTTCGAACGGTAGAGACAGAAGGTTCTCGTCCGTGATGCGTTCGATGACGCGTTCGAACGGGAACTGGCAGATTACATATATTCATACAGTTTTGGATGCGTCATTCAAACAAGATCATCACAACGACATATCTAATCACATGGATCCTTAAATCATGCATAAAGATTAACATACTAAACAATTAAATCATGCTCAATCACAACCAACTAGTCATGCACAAAGCTATAACATGTTAAACATCCTAATCATGCATAAGAAAAACAAATAACACACTAATCTAAATCATACTCAAACACAAGTTTAGATGAAACGAAATACGTGTGTCTTTCAAGTGGTACGTGGCATGGTATCCCGAGTACAAACCGCATTACCGTCCATTCGGATTCGGCTACGGAATTTATGTCCGAGTTTCCATCCGATATACCACAAGAAATAACACATATTCCGTCCATCCGGAATCACATCATGTAATTAACATGCTAAACTAATTCATACATACTCAAATATCATAATTAACATGCTTTCTAAATTATTAATTCATGCAAAGAGGATAAGTATCATATGCCCTCAGGTCTAACCTTTTTGCGTCGTCTTTTGGAAGCACGTTTCACGGCCGTCGGAAGGGTTGATGTTCCGCAACTTTTCTGGTTCGCTGGTTTCCCTTTTCCTTGGTTATCCTGCTGATTTGCTCGCTGTTTTCCCTCTGCTTTACTGCTGTGTCGCTGCTGTCTTTTCGGCTTGAGAGGAGAAGACTTTGTGTGCTTCTCAAGTGCTAAGTGTTGCTGCCTATGTGCTCCCTATGTGCTCCATCTGTGCTAGGTATCTCCTAGGTGTATGCTATGTGTATGCTATATGTGCTCCACCTGTGCTAGGTATATCCTCTTACGTGCTAGGTCTTTTTGGTTGGTTTTAGGCTTCTGCTCTATGGTATTTTGGGCTGCTGTTTGGGGCTGTTTTGCAGGGGATATGGGCTGCTGTATAGGGGGAATTAGGTAGTGAAGGATGGCAGTTTTGGCGTGAAGATGAGGGGCTGAAGTGAGGGTTTATTTGATTAGGCTGTGCATGGTGTTGTTTTGAATGGAGGGTGAGTGGCTCTTCATAAGAATGGGGAAGGGTTTCACGTGGATTCTTCCAGCTAGGGGTGCAAGTGTGGTTTGTTTCCATTTTATAATGGAGAGTGGGGAAGGAGGCAATTAAATGCTATTTGGTGGAGGGTTGGAGGGTTGGAGATATAATTTATTAGGGGGGTAATATTTAATGTGAAATGAGTGGTGTTAATTAATTGGTTTTGTTGAATTAGTTGAGTTGTTGGAAAGGAAGGTAGGACGTGAGATGAGGGAAATAGAAAATGGAGGGAATATTTATTGATTTGGAAAATAAAGGAAGGTGGTTGTGTGGTATGGTGTTTGGGCGTGAGGTGTGGTGTTTTGGGCATGGGTTTGGTTCTTTTGGTAGGTTTGGGTATGGATTTGGGTTCTTTTGGTGGGCTTGGGTATTTGGGTTTGGCTTATGGGTTCTTGGGCCGAGCATAAGCAGAGATCCAACGAGGAAATCGAAGCTAGACAACCAAGTTAAATCCAACAATAATTCCAATTTCCAATTTTACCCTTCCAACGTTCGTTTCCCGCAACTTCCACGACATGAAAAGGTAGTGCCTCCTTACGAGGCTCGTCATTGGGCATGATATGCAAAAATGCAGTGTCTACAGGTATGTCTTGTTGGAAGGTTAATTTGGTTGTTTGAATAGTTGATGGAGGGGTAAATGTGTGTAATAGGTGTGGGCTTTGGTTTAGGTGGGCTTGGGGTGTGATTTGGTTTGGTTTCATGGGTTTTGGGTGTGGGCTTTGGCATGTGATTTGGTTTGGTTTCATGGGTTTTGGGTGTGGGCTTTGGCATGTGATTTGGTTTGGTTTCATGGCTCGCCAGCTGCCACATGGTCCGCCTGCTGTGTTGAGTTGATGGTGCTAAGCCCCGTACCTAGGGCGTCGCGGTTGCGTCTCCGTACCTAGAGTGCCGCAGTGATGATGTTGGTTGTGTGGTTGCTAACCCCGTACCTAGGGCATCGTGGTGACGTCTCCATACCTAGAGAGCCACAGTTGTCTGAATGCTAACCCCGTACCTAGGGTATCGCGGTGACGTCTTCGTACCTAGTGTGCCACAGATGTCTGAGTGCTAACCCCGTACCTAGGTGTAGGCAACAGGAAATCGGCGACGCTGTTCTAGGCTCGCGGCCTAGCTGAGAAGTACGAAATAACATGGAGTCGCCACCCGGTGTGAGCCGGGAAAATGAGATTTAAGGCCGCACTCACCCCTCGCCAGAGAAGACCTCAAACCTTTGGGTTCGGAATGGTCTCTTACTTTATGTCATCTTGTAATGTTTGTGATTTGTGCAATATTAATCAAAACTACTTAACATACATGTACAATGATAATTCAACCTAATTCACATTCATAAAAATAAATCTTACATTTAAATTTACATGCTTCGAAAATGAGTTTTCATAACATAACAAATACAAAAATAAACATGTGGGCCAGTAACTTGGCCACTATTAATGTAGGACCTCGCATACCCGATTAGACGTATCTGACGTCAACCGAATACGCCGCGTCCGTAACAGTAAAGTAACAAAGGGTGCCCTCAGGTCTTACCTTTTAGTCGCTGTCCGGGAGTGCGTTCTGCGGTGCCGGAAGGGGTTATCATTCCACTGTTCTCACTGTCTGCTGTTTTCGCTGTTTTCACCAGGTTCGCCGTTTTAACTGTTTTCGCCGTTTTCACCCGCGGTTACAGTTTGCTGTTTTCGGCCATTTTCTCACAGTTTTGACTCGCCGTTTTCACCGTTTCACTCGTTATTTTCACTCATGATTTTTCTGTACTTTCACTCGCTGTTTTCTCTCTTTTCAACTCAAATTCTCATGTTCTCTCTTGGATTATTCTTGGCTCGTGGTTTTGGGAGTGTTTTTGGGCAGTTTGGTGGTCTTTGCTCGGTTATGAGGGCTGTTGTTGTGAGGGTTCTTAGTGTGAGTGCAAGGTGTCAACACGCGTGAGTGTGTGCTGTGAAGAGTATCAACGTTGTTAAAAAGGGCTGCTCACTTGTGCATGGGTTGTATTTGTTCCTCGGCTTACTGGCAGTGAAGGGGTTCACGTGGTGTTCTTGTGTGCTAGGGTTGTCTTCACGTGGATCAGTGGCTAGGGACGTGGGCAGTGAAGGTCTGAAGGGCGTGAAACATGCTCGGTCAGGAGGCTGCAGTGCTCGGTTCCAGTGAGCAGAGGGGTTAAGGGGGCGGTCTGCTTGCGTGTATGGTGGCAGTGAGGTGAGTTGAATTTGGGCAGTATACGAGCAGGGTATGTGTGCGTGAGTGTAAGGCGTGGTTTTGGGTACTTGAGCTGTGGAGTATGGTTGTTGTGAGGGCTGTTACGTGAAGGAGGCTAGGGTTTGATTTGTGTGGATATGTTGATTGAGTGGTTGTGCGGCGGGTGTTTGATGGTCGACTATGGGGCTGTATGAAGGCAGTTAGCGTGGCTGTTTAGAGCAGTGTCAGGGATGGTTTCACGGCAGTTTGGTGCGTGTAGGGCTGCAGCGTGGAGCTAGGGTTTGTGGCTTCTGTTTGCTCTGGCAGTGAGGGTTTTGTGGCCTGTTCTCTCGGCTGACAAGGGGAGTAAATGGCGTGTTTCAGGTGGCTTCTGTGAGAGGGCTGCATGGTGCCGAGTGGGGCTGCATGATCAGTTCTTGGTGTGTTAATCTTGGCTGTGATGAAGTGGTAGAGGGCGTGAAGAATGATACGGTTGAGGGACGTGAGAGCTAAGCTTGTGTATGGACTGTGTGGGCATGAGGATTTACGTGGAGCTGGTTGGCATGGAGAAGAGGCTACTGTGGCGTGTGAAGATGCAATGAGCAATGATCATTGATGGTGATGATGAAGATTGATCAAGGTAATGCCGAGAGAAGGTGATGGTCAGCAGTGCATGAAGGTGAGGGGCAAGACAGTGGTGTGAGGACTGTGTCTAGGGTTTTTTCGTGGGGAAGAAGATGATGGAGAGGGAGCTGTCAACTGCCGTGAAAGTCAGTGGGTTCATGAAGGTGGTTACATGTGTTTTAGTAGCTATGTGAGGGTGCAGGTCTGTTGAACGTGAGGCTTGAAGGGTTGTTGAGCTGTGATGATTTCCTGAAGAATGAAGGGGCTGCGTATGGCGTGAAGGACTGGTTGTGTTGGTTTTGCCGTGGATGGTGTTTAATGAGTTGAAGATCAATCCATGATCCAGGCGTGAAGATCAGATGCGGTTGTGATGATCAATGGAAGAAGGGTTCTTGGTGGATGGTGAGATTGATGGAGGCTTCACCTATGATGGTTCACGATGCATGGTGATGGAAGGCTGCTGTGATGGCGTGAGCTGCTGAGGCTGGGCAGTGAAGGAGTTGTTGTGTGTTCTTGGAGGGTTATTCTTCAGTGCAGGTCTACATTCCTTTGTGTAATGTGCTCGGCAGTGGTTGCAGTGGCTATTTTGTGATATGGATGCGCTGTGAGAGGCGTGAAGATGATGGTGTGTGAAGTGAGCTGGCCGTAGGGGGGCTGTGATGATATTGTTCTAATGAGTTAGTGGTGAAGGGGCGTGGGAGCTGATGAATGAAGACTGAAGCATCCAAAAAAGTCAGGGGCTGTTTCACCTCAGTTTGATGATGATGGTGGTGTGTGGAAGAAGTCAAGGTCCCCATGAGAGGAGCAGCTGGCCTGGCTTATAGTGGACTGATTGAGGGTTGTTGATGAGTTATGGGTTGTGCAGAATGGTCATGGAGGATATTGTTGTTTATTGTTTGGTCTTTGAATAAGTATGGGTTCTTGTATGGGTAGTGCTTTGTTTGCTAGTGTTTGGGGATGGGTGTTCACGTGGGGGCTTTGGAAGATAGGTGTTATGGTTTGTTGATTATTGTTTGTTTAATTATTTAATTTGTGAAATGGTGTGTGTTTTATTTTGTGTTTTGGTTACTCGTTATTCATGTTAAAGTTGTTATTTAATTGGTTGGTGAATTTTAATTTGCATGGAAGTTGAAGGGTCACAAGCATGGAAAGTTAGAGAGAGAGAATAGGGTTCCGGGTGGAGGGTAATCTTGAAACGGAAAAGGCGACGATGAACCCGAAGCAAACGAGCGAATAAAATCCACAAAACGTCAATTCTTGACTTTCCCTTTCCGACGACCGCTTTCCGCGACTTCCACGACATGAAAAGGTAGTGCCTCCTTACGAGGCTCGTCATTGGGCATGATATGCAAAAATGCAGTGTCTACACTAGGGTGTCGCAGTGACGTCTCCGTACCTAGAGAGCCACAGTTGTCCGAATGCTAACCCCGTACCTAGGGTGTCGTAGTGACGCCTCCGTACCTAGAGAGCCACAAATGTCTGAATGCTAACCCCGTACCTAGGGTGTCGCAGTGTGATATCTCCATACCCGAAGTGCCGTACCTGGCTGAACTGATCTGATATCTCCATACCCGAAGTGCCGTACCTGGCTGAACTGATCTGATATCTCCATACCCGGAGTGCCGTACCTGGCAAACCTGAAACTGAACTAATGTGGGCCTCTCCCCTCGAATTCCATACCCGGCAGAACTGATACTGAACCATTGTGGGCCTCGCCCCCTGAATGCCATACCTGGTAGAACTGATACTGAACCTTTGTGGGCCTCGCCCCCAGAATGCCATACCCGGCAGAAACTGTTACTAATGTTGGTACTCTCTTTCAACACACTGTAGTGCTTCTCTTCGAGATAATCTTGATAGCTAACCATATTTTTGTCCTCAACGGATGCTTCGCGTCAAAGTCAGAGAATCTTCAAAGTACTCGACATACTCAAACCCAATCCTCTGAACGGGTGATCTGAACTAGACTCCTAGTGTGTGTGTGCAAAGGCTCTTTCGCAGCTTATTCCTTAAGTCACCCAACTCGATGATTTCACTTCGGAGAATCGGACCAGTGAGTCTAACAAACCTGGATGTCTGGGTCACGTTCTGTGATTACTGTAGCATACTCAACATGATATGGTCTTCTTTTATTGCATCGTCTCTTTCTTTTCATTTTGGACCTTTTTTTTTTTGACACACTTACCCTTTAAGGTAGCATTTCTCCTCATGGTGGTCCTAATACTCGCCCATGGGTAGCTTCACGCTTATTGGTTATAGGCGGTCTATTTTTCTTTTCATTCCAGAGACTTTTCTTTCTTCATTTTCCGACCATATCATGTATCGTAGCAAAGGCCAATCAGTGTGGACATCCATGCAAACGGTCATTCACCGATCCACCATCCCTTCAACTAGTCATCTCATCAACCGCTCATGCTTATACTGTTTGAGATACCTTTATCAAGTGCTTTATGAGTCTAGCCGAGATCAATCCATTCCGAATACCAGATAAGAGCGCGTTTCGCACTTCTTATTTCTAAGGCTTCTCCCTACAGTACACAATGTCATCACCGGACATATGCTTAACCATCAAAGACTTCTCTCACTCATTTTCATTTTCAATTTTTTTTCTCACTCACTCACTCTAAGGAATTCTTCCTCTTTACTGCTGACCATGTGGGCTTCGCCCCCGGGATCCATACCCGAAACTCAAACTCAAAATGGGCCTCAACCCTCAGATCACCATCTGAATCTTAACACCGATGTGGACCTCAGCCCTAGGATTTCTACCCAAATTCAATATAGTGCTTTCGTTGTTTCTGATTGGCTTATCTTTGCCGCTTTCTCTTTTCTTCTTCGAAACCTGTGAATATAAAATAAAAACACAGAACACGCAAAAAAGAATGCAATAATGGGTTATATGTGTGTATGTATGCATGAGTTCTCTTTATCCCGTTGGGTTAGGTCTTCTGCAGGTGACTATCAAGTCTTCTGTTCCTCAGACAAAATACAGCTTCAACCTGTCAACATTGATCGGCTCTGTGAACTCATTCCCTTCCAAGTCGGACAGTCTCACTGCTCCATTTCCCATTACCTTCTGAATGATGTATGGTCCTTCCCAATTCGGTCTGAACTTTCCCATTGGATCTGTTGTCGTCGGCCTCGACTGCTTAAGCACCAAATCGCCTTTTCTGATCTTAGTAGGATGCACCTTCTTATTGAATGCCTGTGCCAACCTCTTATGATATATCTGCATGTGATGCAAAGACTTCATTTCTTTTCATCCATCAATGCCAACTGTTCAAACCTCTGCGCGGCCCATTCTTGTTCAGGCAATTCTGCTTCTGCCAACACCCGCATGGACTGTATCTCAACTTCCACCGGCAAAACTGCTTCCATTCCGTAGACCAAGGAATAAGGCGTGGCTCCTGTTGCAGTTCTCACAGAAGTTCTGTATCCCCACAGGGCATACGGTAGTTTATCGGCCCAATCCCTGCAGTTTTCTGTCATCTTGGCCAATATTGTCTTGATTGTCTTGTTAGCTGCCTCGACTGCTCCATTAGCCTGCGGCCTGTATGGTGAGGACTTATGATGGCCTATCCCATATTTCTGTAGCATCGCCTTTGTCTCTCCCTGAAACTGAACTCTGTTATCCGTGACCACATGGTGCGGCATACCATACCGACAAATAAGATTTCGAGCTATAAATTTTGCCATCTGCTTTGCTGTCACATTACAGAATGATTTGGCTTCCACCCATTTCGAGAAATAGTCTACTGCCACTACTATAAAACGATGCCCATTCGATGCATTCGGTCGAATTTCTTCGATCATATCAATCCCCCAGGCTGAGAAAGGCCACGGTTCTGACAGCCCATGCAATTCTGTATGCGGCAAGTGATTCAATTACCATGTTTTTGACAATCATGACAGTGCTTTACCATCTTTCTTTGCGCAGTCTGTCTCCATGGTCGACCAGTAAAAACCTTGTCTCACTATCTTGCGTGACAGATTCAACCCGTTCATGTGCGGACCACATACTCCGGCGTGTACTTCTTCCATTACCTGCTGAGCCTCTTCTTTCTCAAACACTTCAACTGAATACCGTTTGCTTGTCTCTTGTACAGCTCCCTTTCAAAATCACATATTGGGAAGCTAATTTCTGAATGGCTAACATGTCTTTTCTGCTTGCTCCCTCCGGGAGTTCCCCGTGTTCCAGATATCTCCGAATGTCATGATACCAAGGTTTCCCATCGTCGACTTCCACCTCTAGGATTCTTTCCATCTCGTAAACTGGTTTGCTTGCTGTCGTCAGCACCAGAGGTCTCATTACCAATTTCTCTGGATTTTCCCAAGTTGCTGCAAGTGTAGCTAATGCATCTGCCATCTGATTCTCTTCTCGCGGCAAGTGCTGAAACTTACAATCGGGGATAGCCTGTATCAATTCTCTGAGGTGGAAAAGGTAAGGTTTCAACCGTTCTTCCTTTAATTCCCATTCTCCTTGTATTTGTCGGATTACCAGCATCGAATCTCCGTAAACCTCCACTCTCTCAGCCTTCAAGGCTATCAAAGCAGTCAATCCAAAAGCACATGATTCATACTCGGCCATATTATTTGTCACTCCAAACGTCAACCTTTTGGCCATAGGTAAAGTTTCTCCTTCAGGAGTCACTACCACGATTCCGATTCCGGCTCCTTTGTAATTTACTACTCCATCGAAGTACATCTTCCATCCTTGAACTGTTATTGCTTGGATCTCCTCATCTGGGAATTCAAACTTGTATTGATCCTCTTCAACGGGCTGCAATGCCAGGAACTCTGCTACGGCTCGTCCTTTGATGACCTTGGAGGTGAGGTACTCAATGTCAAACTCTGTCAACAACACCAACCATCTACCCAATTTCCCAACCAATGAAGGCACTGAATGCAGATATTTCAAGGGATTCTCCTTTGCCACCACCTGGATCTTGTAAGACTGAAAATAATGCCTTAGTTTTCTGGAGGCCCACACCACTGCTAGACAAATCTTCTCTACCTCCTAATAGCGAGCCTCATACGGGAGCATCTTCTTACTCAGATAATAAACTGCATGTTCCACCCCTGTCTCATCTGCCTGTACCATCATCGTCCCCACTGCTTCTGGTTATATGGCTAGATATAGTATCAAGGGCATGCCTGGTTTCGGAGGTCTCAACACAGGAGGTTTCACCAAATATTCTCTGATTCTGTCGAAAGCTGCTTGACACTGCTCGTCCCACTTCACTGGCTGGTCCTTTCTCAACAGTTTGAAAATAGGCTCACATACTGACGTCAACTTGGCAATGAACCTACTGATGTACTGGATTTTCCCCAGGAATGCTCTGACTTCTTTTTCTATTTTCGGTGCTGGCATCTCAGTAATTGCCTTGGTTTTCTCTGGGTCTACTTCTATTCCGCCCATTCCTACTGTATGGCCAAGCAACTTACCCGACGTCACTCCGAATACACACTTCTTGGGGTTCAACCGCAAGTTGTACTTGTCGACTCTCTGAAGGAACTTCTCCAATGCTTCAATATGCCCAACCCTCGTCTCTGACTTTACCATCATGTCATCCACATACACTTCAATCTCTTTGTGCATCAAATCGTAGAATAATGTAGTGGCCATCCGTTGATAAGTAGCTCCCGCATTCTTGAGCCCAAATGGCATCACCTTATAGCAGTAAGTACCTCATTCAGTGACAAAGGCAGTCTTATACTTATCTTCTTCAGCCATGAGGACCTGATTGTATCTCGAAAATCCATCTGCAAATGAATACATAGCAGATAAAGCCGCACTATCAACCAGTACGTCTATATGCGGTAAAGGAAAATCGTCTTTCGGGCAAGCCTTATTAAGATCTCTGTAATCCACACACATTCTGACCTTCCCGTCTTTCTTCGGCACTGGCACAATATTTGCTAACCACTCAGGATAATTCACCACTTCTAGGAATCCCACATCTATCTGCTTTTTGACTTCCTCTCTGACTCTCTCGGCCCACTCAGGCCTCATTCTTCGGAGTTTCTACTTTACCGGCTTCATATTTGGATAAGTCGGTATTGCATGTTGGGCGATACTTCTATCAACCCCATGCATGTCTTCATAAGACCAGACAAATACTGTAGCATATTTGACTAACATCTCCTCTAATTTCTTCCGCTCTTCAGGAGAAACCTCACTTGCAATCAGAATTTCCTTGGGGTTTTCAGACGTGCCAAGTTTGAATGTGTTTGTTTTAGTTGAGTTGATGTCAAATATGCTCAAGTCATGCAAATTGAGAGACTCGGACAAGTAAGCAAAATGAACGTCTTTATTGCTAGCAGATGCGGAAATACATTCAAATAGGTCAGAGAGATAAACATCTTCCTCATCCACAGATGCTCCATCTCCCATAGTTGGGTCTTCCTCGGTCTTCTTATTCACTTCAAGGGTCAAGCTCTCCAATATCATCAACTATTCCTCCCACTTCTCATCCTTTTTCTTCTCTTCTTCAACCAGTGGCTTTTCTCCCAACAGGTCCTGGAAGATCTCAAACCCGGGCACCACTATCCCGTTCACCTCCACTGGTTCAGGTTCTCCTTGATACCCCGAGGCCTTAACAAAGCACTCCATCAGCTTTAGCCCTTTCTTCTTGGCCTTGAGATTGTCCTTATCAGAACGGTATCCCAAACCCTTTCGAGTATTCTGCCCTTTTAAATCTGGCAGTGTCGAACCCTGTCCTGGCTCAAACTTTATTTTCTCCATAATTCGGGCTACTTTGGGATCCATCCACTCCTCAAAAGTCGCCGACACTTAGAACCTTGTGAAAAGTTGTATTTCCAAAGCGGCTACGGCATTATCCACCTCGGCTCGGATAGTGACAATTTTCTTATCATAAGGGAACTTGATCATCTGATGTAAAGTAGAGGGGACGCCCCCAAGCTTATGGAACTAGGGTTTTCCCAACAACAAGGCAAAATGGCTGGGATATCCAACCAGTGAACTCCACTTCATCCTCAACTGGACCAACCTTGACTATCGCGGCAAAAGTACATTCGACTCCTCGTTTGATATCATCATAGGCTTTGATAGTCATGTTAGAAGGACTCAACTCAGTTGGCTTAATACCCAGCCTTGCCAGAATTTTCAATGGGCATACATTGATGGAAGAGCCATCATCCACCATCACGCAAGAAGTCTTATTGCCCATTACCTCAGCTCGGATGAACAAAGGCCTGTTGTGGTTTCTTCCCTCAGCCGGAAGTTCTTCGTCAGAGAAGGTTATTTGCAGGGCCTCTTTCTGCACCGACCCCACAAACATTGCCGGATTAGCATCTTCGGGTACCACTATTTTGCTTAGGGCTTCTACCATAGCCCGCATGTGCTCTCCATACGCACACAATAACTCCCAGATACTCAAGTGTGCTTGGGTCTTCTTCAGTTGTTGTAGCACTACATCTCCCTCAACAGGATCAATATTCTCAGCCACCACTTCTCGGCCGTCTGTCAGCACCTTTTTCCCTTCTCAGTAGTATCATTGTAAAAGCGCCCACCCGGGTCATGCCTTTCACTTCCTCTTCCTCACCACTACTTGAGAAGTCGTCCCAGAAATCTTTCTTTTTTCTGCCTCATCTTCACAATTACTGTCCCAAATACCGAGGCAAAAGGCTGCTGGGTCAAAGGTTCGGAGGACAAGGTCTTCTGGTAGGCCAGATTTGATCATGTAAGTAGGTGGGGGAACAGAGTGATAATTGGGTAGGGGATTGCGGTGAGTGTTTAGTTGTTCTTTTTCAGGGTCGGGAATTTTGCGGGAGTCTATTAGGTCTTGGACTTCATGGCGAAGTCGGGCACAGTTATCGGTGTCATGCCCATGCTGTCGGTGGAAATGGCAGAAGCGGCTCATGTTTAGGTTTGGTGGGGGAGGATTTGAGAGTGGTTTTGGTTCTAGGGGTTTAACAACACCCTTGCCTCAGTAGCTTCTCAAGTATCTTGGACAAAGGTCTGCCCATGTTAGAAAAACGCCTGTTCTTTATGGCCGCAACCTCTGCAGTAACAAGCTTAGCACCTAAGGATCCTCCGACAGCTCTCCTGTTCAGACTATAGAACTTCCGATTTTCAGCTTCCTCTTCCTCAATATCCATTACAGTTTCTCTCAGCTGGCGGAAATCCGCAATCATCAAAGTCATTCTCCTCAGTTTACTATAGATCGAGGGTTTAGTTCATTTGATGATCATTTTTATCTGATCCTTCTCAGAAGGCCTGGTCTGCATCTTTAAGAGCTGGCTTCTCCAGCGGTCAACGTACTCCTTAAAGCTCTCTTCAGGCTTTTGCTTAGTATTCTCCAAGTCGCGGAGCGACAAGTCGATCTCTAAGTCGGTCACGTACTGCTTTAGGAAGGCATCAGCCAACTCCCTCCAATCTTCTTTAACCTTCTTCTCAAGGCTATGATACCAAACCACATGTGCCCCTTCTAGTGACATCCCGAACATTTTCTGAACTTGGCGCTGAGATAGGCCAACTGAACTCATCACTGAGACATATTGTCGCAAATGGACCCTCGGGTCCCCATTCCCATTAAACTTTGCGATGTCAGGCATTTTGAACTGTACGGGCAACTGCTCCTCAAAGGTCATTGAATCATAATCCAGTAGATCCTCATGTTTCCCCCTCAGCTTACGGGTGACAGACTCCATCTGATCCCGAAGCCTCTGGATCTCGGCCTGAGACCCGGCTATCTTCCCAGCGGCTTATTCAGCCATATCATCATCAACATAGGAATATCTTCATTCACACCTGTTTGGAGGCTCCTCACGCCTCTCATTTTCAGAAATTCCCCCAGCACGGGGCACAACTACATTAGACATGGCAGCAGTCAGAGCTTGCAGTTGTTCAATCATTTTGGCGAGATTTGCTTCAATCTGATCCATTCGGGACCCCTCGTTGATAGATTCACTCATGTTTACTGCTGGTCTTTTGATGAGTCTGCCTTCTTCCCTAACCCAACGGGAATCTATGATGGCTTTAAGACACAAAAAAAGGGTTAACATAATGCATGTATGCATGACATGTGTGCAATATATGGAATAAACAAGTTCATAAAAGAATTTACACTAATTGGCCCGTTATCATTTCAAAGTATACAGTCACATTATTGTGCGGTGCAAACTTGTCCCAGTTGAAAAGGCCCAACAGGTTTACACTTTGCGATAATATAACTTAATAACTTCAAATGATAAAAGGCGCAAACACAAACTGGCTCATCGGTATTTTAGAAATTTTGGCCTAATTGTCAAAAGGACATGAACTTGTCCCAGTTTAAATGGCCCAACAAGTTCACATTTCTTTGACAAAAAGTCCAACTGAATCCAAATGACAATGGTCCAAAACACTAATATAAAGAAATAACTTCTACTGGTCATATAACTATGGTTCATATGTAGGTTTTTGGAGTGTAAACAAAAGCTCTCACTGACGAAGGATTGCCCACAACTAGGACTCCCCACTCAAGGGTTCAAACGACCAAGTGAGCGCACCTTTTTTATACCTTATGGTACGTGCCAACGAATTATGGTGTGTGACTAACTATCGAATGGACTTCCCGTTGTTAGATTCCCCAGAGGGAGGGTGGAGCGAGGCTCTCTTAAGTACCCAAGCCTCTTAGGCTCTTATCGCTTGGTGACAGGAATATAAACAACGAGTCCTCAAAAACTAGTCTATCACAACAAGCTACGAATAATGATTATCTAGGTGCCTTCACAGCTTTTCCTTATAGAAAGGTAGTGAGTGAAGGAAGACACCAAACCATCACCAAGCCTTAACAATGCTTTTGATTAAACTCCCTAAACCCACAGTAGTCATGATTAATTAAAACACAAATCCAGACATTACAAGACATTATTTCGAGGCCGATTCTCTGTCCCCAGTGGAGTCGTCAGACTGTAGACAACAGAAACTGGGCGACGCATGTTGTTCTAGACTCAGGGCCTAGTTGGGAGTACGGAGTAGCCCACGGGGGACTAAACCGAAGAATAATGGAGTCGCCACCCGATGTGAACCGAGAAAATGATTTAAGGCCGCACTCACCCCTCGCAAGGGAAGACCTCAAACCGTTGGGTTCGGAATGGTCCCTTACTTATGTCATTTGTAATAAATGGATTTGTGCAATATTAACCAAGTCTACAAGACATATATTGGTAAAAAAAACTATTCTAAATTCCTATAGACCTAAATCTAAGTTTGCATGCTTTGAAAGAAGCCTTTATAACGGCAAACATCCGGTATCACAATTCACACATCAAACATACTACATAAATAGTGATCTAAACACACCATAATTTAAATTCTTAACACAAAAAGTAATTAACTAGTCATGCTTGAAATAAAACAACATTACAACAACCTAATCATGCTTCGAATACAAACTTGAGTGAAATGAAACATTTGAGCCTTTTAAGTGGTACGGGGCGTTGTATCCCGAGTGCAAACCATATTACCGTCCATTCGGATTCGGCTATGGAATTTATATCCGGGTTTCCATCCAATATACCACAAAAAAGGAACACACATTCCATTCGCCCTAAATTACATCACATACTAATTAATGATACTCATGCGACAAAAAAATAAATTACATGATTTTCTATGTTATTAATTACATAACCTAAATTAAACAACATGTCAAATTAATTATTCATGCTAAGCATTTTAAAACACATTTTTTAAGTCATTATTTCATGTGAATAAATTCCAAACAACATACCAAAACAAATATTCATGCCTAAAACACATTTCCTAAGTCATTATTTCATTCGAATAAATTTAATAACATGTTAGGCTAACTATTCATGCTAAAATACCATAAAATATATTTTCTAAATCATTATTTCATGTAAGTAAAGTCAATAAGAGGTGCCCTCAGGTCTAACCTTTTTTTGTCGCTTTTCGGAGATGCGTTATACGGCCGTCGAGAGAAGCTAAGACACCGCGATCTCGCCGGTTCACTGTTTTGACGTTTCCTTCGCTGTTTCGCTGTTTGTTCGTTCGCTTTTGAGTCCGTTTCGCTGCGATTCGAGTCTCCACACTCGGATAACTGATTGGCAGTGGATTAAGGTCAGTTTTGGTGATTTTTTGGAAGGTGTTGGACTGCCGTTTGCTCGGTTTGCTTAAGGACTTTCAAGTGCAGTTTTTGCTCACTGTTTTGATGAATTTGGGGACTGTTTTGGGTGTGTTTGAGCTGTTGTTTTGGGCGAATTTCAGAGGGTGTTTGGGGCAATTTGTGCACTGGTTTGGGGGCTAAAATTAGGGTGTAAATTCCAGGGGCTAAATGGAGATTTACTTGGAGGTGTAAAAGGGGACTGTTTTGGGGGCTGCAGTGGCGTCACTTGTGGGCTGTTTTACTGCTGGTTTGGGCGTCACTTCAGGGGCAGAATAGGCGTGAAGATGAAGGGCTGTGAAGAGGTGCAGTGGGCGTGTTTTTGTAAGGGAAGTGAGGGCTATTTGGGCGTGACAATGTAGTGAAGGAGGGCAGTGGCTTGTTTCAGCGTGAGTGTAGGGGCAGTTGTGAGAGGTTTCATCGTGAGTGTAGGGTTTCACGTAGGGGCTGCATGCAATTGATATCCTCTTTACATGTGCATGGATTTAGGTTTATGCGTGCATGGTGCATGGAGTTGGGGATGTGTTGATGAAGCTAGGAAGGGGCTGAGTTAATGGCGTTTGATGGTGGCAGTGTTGGTTTGTTCAAAGTGAGGGCCGTATGAGGGAAGTGTTCGCCGGATGCAAATGGGAGTGGAGGAGAGACAGTGTGCGTGACTTCTAAGAGAATAATGGGGTGTTTTGTATTCTCAAAAATGCTAAGTGCTTGATCAATGGTGTTAGGTATGTGCTAGGGGAAGGATGGATGAATTTGGGTTCTTTTTATAGGCAAAGTTGGTGGCATTTGTAGGGTTAGGGAATTATGGAGTGGTTGGAGTGATTGGCATTTGTAGGGTTAGGGAATTATGGAGTGGTTAGAGTGATTAGGGGCTTTTGTGATTATTGAATTTGCTTGTTGAATATGATGATATATTCACATGGGGTGGGGGGGAGTAGCTTTGATTTATTTGTTGAAAGGTGAGGTGAGGGGGGTATGTCTTGTTGGAAGTTAATTTGGTTGTTTGAATAGTTGATGGAGGGGTAAATGTGTGTAATAGGTGGGGCTTTGTTTAGGTGGGCTTGGGGTGTGATTTGGTTTGGTTTCATGGGTTTTGGGTGGGGGCTTTGCATGTGATTTGGTTTGTTTCATGGGTTTTGGGTGTGGGCTTTGGCATGTGATTTGGTTTGGTTTCATGGGTTTTGGGTGTGGGCTTTGGTGTTTAGGTGAGCTTAGAGCGATTTGCGGGGGTTTCGGGCCAAGGACGTGCCTCAAAATGAAGATTCAACAAGCGAACTCCGAGCTAATTCAGCGAAGTAAATCCAACAATGTGTCAATTCTTAATTTTTTTTTCTTTTCCGACGACCGTTTTCCGCGACTTCCACGACTTAAAAGGTAGTGCCTCCGCACGAGGCTCATCATCGGGCTGATATGCAAAAATGCAACGCCTACAGTCAGCATCTCCAATAACCGAGGATATGAAGATAGAAACAGAAGACTTAGTTGATGGCGAAGGTAATTTCTCTGTGTGATTTCTGGAGCGATCACTAGCAAGGCGATCAGCACACCATCTTTATATAGTTCCCGGCACCAACTTGCATACTCATTGGAACCGAGAACTAGGGGACAGATGTTGATGGTTGTTTCAGGCACTATGTTATTTGAGCAGCACGACAGGGGTAAAAAAGGGGTAATTCACTTCTTAGTCAAGATTATTAATGCCGACCCGACCACTAAAGAGTCAACAGTAAGGGGTCGGGAACTTTACGGTTAGTGACCGAGCACTTGAGTTCAAGATGACCGGGCAAATTATCAGGTCGACATCAGCATTCTCAGTACAAAAGACTATTATGACCGACCACATGAAGACCGACCTCGTGAAAACCGAGCATAGGGCAAGACATGTTCGGGAAGATAAGGCATTCTATCCATATAAGATACGATAATAAGTTATCCTATTTTCATAAAGAGAACTGATGAGTCAGTATCCTAAAAGGATAAAAGAAGTGAATGTAGTTTTAAAAGTAGGAATCCTGATAGGAAAATGAAACCATCTCAACTGGGAATTCTTGTACAAATAGGAATCTGATTTCTTCACCATTATAAATAGGAGGGTAGAGTGAGTGTAGAGGGAGTGTAGAGGGAAGGAGAATCAATATCAAGATCAGAATCATTACCATCAGACTTGTAAAAAACCAGAAGCAGAGCCGAGAAACGTGTTTGAGTAATAAAAGTATCATCCTTTTTGTGCCCGTGGACGTAGGTCGGACCAAGATCCGCCGAACCACGTTAAATCTCCTTGTTGATTGGTGCATTTATTTGTCTTTTGCTAAATTTGCTTTTGGTTCCCCCTTAACCGAACAAATTCACTATTGAGGGAGGATTGTCTCGGGAGTAATATTCTCATATTACCCTGAGACCAAAATCCGCCGTCAACAGATGTACTTAAGTATCATTAATTATTTATTCAATTATATTATTGGCAGCGGAATGGAACAATAAAGACAATGAGTAATCGTATTGTCAATATCTTTTTTAGTTTTTATTTTTGTTCTTCCTTTCGTAATGACAAAATTACCCTTAATTTTTTTAGAATATTGATAATTTATAATAATTTATGGGTTAAGACTCTTTTATCCTTACGATGTCAGCATGATGTGATGATTAACTGACGGTCAACTAACGGTTTGGATGGAAAATTAGTAAAATGTTAAATTTTATATAAATTTAGCAGTAAAATATAATATGTTAATATTCATAGTACCAAATTGTTATTTTATCATAACTTTAGTATGTGTGATCATGGTTTCGGATCAAACCGCAACCCGACCCGCACCAACCTGAACTGCACTGCGCGGTTTGAAAAAAAAATTAAAAATGATTTCGGGTCAATCGAAACCGAATCGCAAATTTCGGATCGATGTGCGGTTTTGACCCAAGCGTGACCTGAACCGTCCAAAACAGTAAATTTTGACTCAAACTGCGACCCGAACCGCCTAAACCGCCAATCTGCGTTCAAATTAGGTATTATTTTATATTTTTCTTATTCTTTAACCATGGAATTTAAGATATTTAATGATCATATGACAATATGCAATGTATAAATAAAAATTATGTATTTTTTCTCTTCAATTATTATGTGAAAACACACAAAATTTCATTTTAAAAATTTATAATCTAAACCGCCGACCCGAACCGCCCAAACTGCTAAACCGCCAACCTGAATCGACGCGATTTTCCTTATCAAATTTGCGGTTTTGGTTTCTAATTTCATAAACCGCCAACCCGCGCGATTTGAAGTGAAAAATGAAAAAACCGACCGAAACCGCACCACAAACACCCCTAAACTTTAGTAATAAAACGTAAATAACCCTTATAAAAAAAGTCCATGAAGGTTGTTTCTAATATTTCTGAAAAAAAAAAAAAAAGGTGAGAAAGGACATGTATTTGATGGCCCCTGGAGGTGGGGCCCGGTGGCCCATATCTCTTTCTTCTTTATTTTCAAGAACTCGAGATTTATCAATTTTCCATATGTTTGGATTCTTAATTTAGAATAAAAGGTTATTTTAAATTTCATATTAAATTTATTTATTCGAGATAAAAAAAATAATTTTGATTTTTCAATTAAATGATTTAAAATCTCAAATTTTAATTAAAAATTTTTAAAATCCAAATCAAAATTTAAGAGGTGGAAATGGAATCATTCCAAAACCCATATGACCCAAATTTCAATCAAAGATTTATAATTTTTTTCCCACCGTATTCACTAGGGGTGAGCAAAACAGGTTTCGGTTCCGGTTCCGCATGGAACCGGAACCTACCCGGAAAAAATCGGTTCCTAACTAAGTGGAACCGGAACCTACCAATTAAATAGGGTACCCTGTTATTCGGTTCCAATTCGGTTCCGGTCCGGTTCCGGTCCGGTTCCGAATTACCCTATTTTGAATGTTGATATAAATAAATGTGTAATTTGAGTTTCATTAGATATATAGTGTGAGATTGGAAGAATGTGATTTGTTTTTTTGTAAGCTGTTGTAATTTGAGTTCATCATTATTATAACATTTTACATAACAAACAATACTAGATCATAAATAAAACGAAACCCATTTGATAATTGATATTTATTCAAATGGATGATGGATCCCAACTAATTAAAGAAAAGAAAATTAGAAAAGAGAGAGGGTAATAAAGAAAGAAAGAAAGAAAGAAACAAGGAAAGGACATAGATTGCTTGCGCAAATCTAGCTTGTAAATAAAAATCTTGGGCTTCTGGGGCAAGTTTGCTGTAACAAATAGAAAGAGGAAATGTCATTGGCATGATGGTAAAGAAGAATCAAAGAAAGACAAAGAATCAAATGCAGTAAACATAATGTTGCAGCTATGCCATACGGCCCATACCCCTTGCTCAATAAACAGGTCTCAAAATCGTTCCTAATTCGGGTAATTATAACGGGTCTCAAATACGGTTCCGGTTCCGGTTAAATGGTCCAGTTCCGGTTCCCATCATTTTGGAACCGGAACCGGACCGGTTAAAATCAGTTCCTTAAATTTGGAACCGGAACCGGACCGGTTACAACCGGTTCCGGTTCCAAACCCGGATTTTCGGTCCGGTTCCAATCAGTTCAGGGTAACCCGGAACCGATGCTCACCCCTAGTATTCACTGCGTCTATGCGTGTGCAAATGAGGAGAATTTATTGACCAAAGAAAGCACAAACGAAAAAACCCAATTATTAGCCAATATTAGATTTATTGTTAAACCTTTATTTAAAAGGGAAAATTATAAAATTAGCCCCAAAAAATTATTGTCATTTGCCAAAATGAGTTACAAGATTTATCATTTGTGAATCTGACCAATTTCTTCGAAATACACACTAAAGTCAGTGTGGACTTAAGAGATCCTAATTTTTTTTTTTTATTAACAGTTTCAGAAATCTAAATTATGACTTCGGATATCCGAAGCAGTGATTCGAATCTCCAAAAAATTTCTTCTAATCTTCGAAGTTGGAAAAAAAATACAAAATCGGATATTCTCTATTTGTTCTCACGATAAAAACTTATCATTTTTTGTCAACCCATTTTCTGAAATTTATTTATATTCTCCTAAGTTTAGAATGAAACAAATACTTTTACATTTCTACAGTGAGAGGTATTGAGAGAAATTAGATAATGGTAGCGATGAATACAGTGGAGGATATATTTTTTTAGAGTTAATTGCTGCAGGCATAACTTGTGAACAGTTAGTGGAAATATTGTATGTGCAGATACAGAGAAGTAAAATGTAGTATAAAATCAGCATGAAAAGTTTAATTTTGTCATATTTATAGCGACGTTTAGTTATTGAAATTAGTAGTCAAAATGACTGGGAGTGATTTTTAATTTACACTCAAATATCGTTCGATAATGTAGTGTGGTCGAGCTATATTTGAGTGTGATAAAATTACTGTTAGCAAGGGTCAACAAATCTGGAAGTCGTTTTTCGTCAAGTTGTAATATGGTAAGTCATTCAGTTTCAGTTTTTGTGTTGGATGAAGCTCCCTAGGAGAATTATACAACGGGTGGAGATGATGAAAATATCCATGGGTCATGGTCAAGTGGTGGGTTTGATGTAGGTGATATGGCTAGTCATTAAACAGCAGTTCGAGAAGTTCCCATGAATATTTGACCAGATATATCTCGATGTCTCCCTCCTATCATTTCTTCGACGAATATGCCTTCAGAAACCAATATATCAACATCGGATGGGGGCGAAATAAGGCTGGGTAAATGCTACTCCTCTAAACTAAATAGAATCTTGACCAGTAATTTTAACTTATGTAAACGGGCCGAAATGGGTAAATCCAAGTCAACATTAATTTTAACTTATGTAAACGGATTTGATGTATTAGAAATTGATATTTTTGGACTTATTTTTTCGGACTTATATGTCAAAATCCTATATTATTAACTATTTCGATGAGCATTAAAATCAATGTCGTGAGAATAAATAGAGAATGTCCGGTTTTATATTATTTTTTTCCAACTTTGGAAATCCGAAGAAATACGTCGAAGGTTTGAAGAAATACTTCGGAAATCCGAATCATTACTTCATATATCCGAAGTAGTAATTCGGATCTCCGAATTTGTTAATAAAAAAACAAAAACAAAAACAAAAACCTATGAGATCCGAAGTTTTGACTTCAGATCTCCGAAGTCCGCACTGACTTAGACCTGGCCGACGGTTCGGTTCAGGTTCGGAACCGAACCGAACCGGCCGGTTCCCGGTTCCACAAGTGTGGAACTGTAACCGTAAACCGAACCGGACGGTTCCGGTTCCGGTTCGAACATTTTTTTAATTATATAAAAAAATCGAAAATAATTTAAAATAATTTAGATTAATTTAAGGGTAGGGTTCCTGTTGGAACCGTTGGAACCATTCGGTTCCAGCGGTTCCAACTGGTTCGGTTGGGGGTCGAACCCTAACCGAACCGGTCCTTTACGGTTCTGGTTTCGGAACCGAAACTGTGGCCGGGTCTACACTGACTTATTTGTGTACTTCGGATAAGTTGGCCAGATTCGCAAATGGAAAACGTTGTGGCTCATTTTGGCAAATGATATTTTTTTGGGCTGATTTTATAAATCACCCTTATTTAATGTCGTGAGAATAAATGGAGAATGCTCGTTTTTTTTTTAAACTTCGGAAATCCGAATAATACTTTGAAGGTCCGAAGAAATACTTCGAAGATCCGAATCATTACTTCGGATATCCGAAGTCGTAATTCGGATCTCCGAAATTGTTAATAAAAAAATTAAAAAAAAAAACATTTATCGACATTGACTTCGATGTGTACTTCAGAGATTTGACTAGATTCGTAAATGATAAATGTCGTGGCTCATTTCGGTAAAATGATAAATTTTTTTGCTAGTTTTATAAATTTCCCTTATTTAAATAGAAAGGAATTTTTTGTTTATGCCACCAATAATGGCTTATATGATGGTCTCGTCGTTTTCACATGACCCAATTCCCACTGAGCGTATTATGGAAATTTGATGAGGATTATTTTAATTTTTTTTTTTTAAATAAACATGTATATTTATAGGATGTCTTATTTGAAAACATATTCTTTGATATTTGTCTTTTAGGAAAAATATAAATTGAAGAGATATGTCTTTAAAATGAATAAAAATATACCATTTAAAGTGATGGGTATGTTGCAGGGTCATAATCTTTTAAATGATTGTAATTTTCAAACTAAATGTATATTTATAAAGGCAACTCTTCATATTTATAAATAGATTCTCTTGGTTTCATTTTCACTAATTCAATTATCATTTTGTCATTAGGCATAATTAGAGTATAAGGTATACATAAAAAAAAAAAAAAAAAAAAATTCACCATTTGTTATAATTTGTGTTATTGATTCAAGGAGTGTCCATAAATCAAGAAGTCACCAAAAATCTTGGGAGAATGTTAGCCACAAGATTAGTAGAGACGAGGCTAATAAGTTCTTAATGATAAAGTAAAAACTCGATTTGGTATAATCTACATTTTTAACATAATATTTTACATTTTTTTTTTAAATCCTTAGTTTGCTTGAATTATGTATTATAAAAATAATTAACAATACACCCCCACAATCAGATTAAAACGACGTGGTGTGGACGATTCACTAACACGGGGAAACATTGCAGGAGGAATTTGGCAGAACCGCAGAAGGGATTGAAACGGGTCAATTTTTGTAGATTCAAGAAAAGGACGCGGGCGGGCGCGTGCAAGGTCAATGATGTCTTTCCTTGCATGGCAGTCAATAATAGACAAAAGTGAATGATGAGTCAGCTTCATTTTAGCCCCTTCAGACAAATTTTGGCAATTTCTAAAACAAAATAAAATGATTAAAATTGTGGTGACGTGAATGATTTCGATCATGACTATGGGGAACTTTATTTTATTGAATATTTTTTTAATATAAATATGCTAAATATTTAAAAAAATCTATTATGAGTCTAAATATAAGGCATTTTCAAAATTCTATCATAACTAACTAAGTTCGATTAAAAAAAACAACACTATCTCTAATTATCCATAATCCATATTAGAAGGTAATGTCATGTGAGACACAAATCCCATGAAAGATATAGTTAGTGATTAAAATGATTAGCTCAATATATGACCACTCACTCATATATATGCTAAAATCTCTCTTCCCCACATTTTCCGAAAAGGAAATGTTTTGTAATATTTCGTGGGCCTTGTTCCCCTTTGCTTTTTGAAAAGAGGAAATTAGAGGTTTGAAAGTGTGGGATTTGAGTATTGGAATTAGGAAAAGGGAAGCAATTCAAAGGTGGGCTATTTCATGATTCCCATCTCACTTCCAAGTTTGGTCCACCATATTATAAGCTTTTGTCAGTAGCTAATCTATGGCCGATAACATGTAATTAATTTTTATAGGGATGCGTATGGGTGGTATAGTAGGATAGGATCAGTACCAAAGTGAAATTTATTTTAATTTGTCATTGAAAACTTAAATCCAAAGGCTTTAAAAGTAATAACATGAATATTTTAGACAATTTTTTAATAATATGAAAAGTTAATAAGTAATTAGTTCAAATTTAAAGGTCTGAATAGAGACTTACCCTGTAAAAATACAAAGTTGAGAAGTTGACTGCTGGTGGGTTGCACAAGTTGATTTGTACACAAAAAAGACCCATACAAATTGAATATTTGCATGCAACTTACTCAAAAGAAACAAAGACGCATAAATGGTGTTGGACAAATTTAACATATTACAAATTGGGATCTTCAAGGGACGTGATTTGGTGAAGTAGAGTAAGGATCTAGCCTCCAGGTGTCCCCAAGGGGTATGGCTTGGTGGTGTAAGGTTAAGGGTCCGACCTTTAGGTCCTGGGTTCGAATCTAAGGAGTGCGTTTCTTGTAAGAGTCTGGGACAGCCGGGATTTTACCTGCTCCGCTTAAACCCAAAAAAGGTGGTTTGGCGTTGGGATTTTCAACGATTTCAAAAAAAAAAAAAAATCTAGCCTCCAGGTCTTGGATTCAAAATAAATGGATGCGTTTTTTTGTAAGAACATTAGACAATCGAGAGTTTTATCTATCCCGTTTAAATACGGATATGGTGGTTTGACGACGAGGTTTACAATGTTTCAAAAAATAATAATAATAAATTGGGAGTTAACAAATGCAGCAAGAATAAATAGGACACAGCCCAAATTGAGTATAATAATCAAACCAAGCCCAGGATTTGGGGCACGATCAATATAGACCAAACCCACTCTGCATGGGAAATCATAAAATTAGTAAACTCCGCTGAAACATAAAAAATATATAAGAACAGGAAATTAATTATAGTAGAACGTCAATCAGTTTTCTCTTTGTAGCTATAGCTAGATGTGTTCAGAATACGAAATGATCGAGGACAGAACATGATCAGTCTCCCATAAAATTATATTCGAAACCGAGAGAGATAATAAGAAATCTATATAAGAGCAGCCTTGCTTGCAATAGTAAATGAAGAAACTGATGCTGCGAATGGAGAGTTGATGAGTGGTAAAACTATCACTATTTCTCACTCATTTAACTTAATATTTTGTATAGTTTCTTGAGTTTGTGAATATTTTGATGTGTTTTGTGTTATTTTGCAGATAATAAAGTTTCAGGACATTCTGGAGGTGATTTGGAGCAAAACTGTGAAATTTGGTGAAATTTGGCAAAAAGGGTATTTTGGTAATTTTGGACGTCCCGACACAAAAGGGTATTTTGGTAATTGTCCCGACACCGAAATAAAATTTCAAGACATTCTGGAGGTGATTTGGAGCAAAACTGTGAAATTTGGCAAAAGGGGTATTTTGGTAATTTTGGACGTCCCGACGCAAAGGGTATTTTGGTAATTTTGGGCGTCTGCCACGTGTGAAAGATTCAACGAGCCGTCTTTTTTAGCACACCACGCCACGTGTCGAAATTTCAGCGATTCAAGAAATAATAATAATAAAATCAGAAAAATCAGAAAAATAATAAAATAATAAAAATCAAAAAATAATAATAAAAAATTAGATTTTTTTGCCTATAAATAGATTTCGAATTTTTAGTTTCAAATGTACCAAATCCTCTGTAAATACTTATATAATAGAGAGTTCTTCATATTTTTCATATATTCAGTTTTATTTACGCTTTGTAGTAGTAATTCTATTCAACCATGAGGGAGTAACCTCACCATGCTGAGGTAATAAGGTAATTCTTTTACTTTTGCTTTTTAGATTCATCTCCCTTAAAATATAATATATAAACTATTTAAAATCTGAATTAATAAAAAGATACCGCCATTCTAGGTCGGTTGGTTATTCAATTCAAACTGGTTAAACCTGACTTAATGAGGATACCGCCATTCTAGGTCGGTTGGTTTAAGTTTATATTTCTGTTCCGCCTTATGGCTGGTATATTTGAATTTGACTTAATCAGGATACCGCCATTCCGGACGGTTGGTTTAAAATATCACAAGATTATTATATTATAATGGGAGATATCTAAATAGTAAATAGTAGAAGTTAATTCCTTTTACCTTAGCATTTCTTTTTATTACTTTTCAGCAATTTCATTTTATGTCTTTTAAGTTTTTATTAGTTTTAGCTATGTATTGTAACTAAATTAAATATCTAGGGTTGTGATAAAATCTAATATAACCGGTTTTAAAAGGGTTAGATTATAGTTTGAGTAATTTAAAAGAGTTATTTATTGAGTCATAATCTTAATGCCTTTTATTAATTGGCCATTAATAAAATTGATTTAGATAAACTTAAAATGAACTAGACATAGGGATTTTAAGTTAAAGACCACAGACTCAATAACCCACGATCTTCCTTAAGGATAGATAACCCTTTTAATAGATTTCCTTACAGGATAGGAATATACCTGTTGGGCGGGGGTAGTCATAATTGGAACTCAATCTTAATGAATCTAGGTAATTTAATTGACATAGACATATGGTTCAATTGGATTATACTAGGTATTTGTAAATGACCATCGGAAGAGGCTTTTACATAATTTAGTGTTCCAGATTAATAATTCAATATTTTACCCAACTATGATATAACTACTTCATCTTTTAATTGATATTAGAAAGATTCACAACCCTAGATCTTTAAGTCTTTTTATTTTCCTTAGTATTTTCTTTTGTCTTTTTATTTATTTATTTAGCAACTCTACAAATCAAATCATTTCAAGCAATCAATTCCCTTCTCCCTATAATTAGATATTTGTAAATAAATAGTATCAACAATTAATAACAACAGTAGGAATTAAGTCCTCGTGGGATCGATATTTTTATACTACTTGAACGATACGTGCGCTTGCGTTATACGTGTGTGTTTACGCCGGTCAAGTTTTTGGCGCCGTTGCCGGGGACTTATTTTTCTTGAGTTGTTAATTTTGAAACTATCTAAATTACTTATATCTAATTTTCTTTCTTTTATTTTGTAATTTTTATTTCTTTTGTTTTCAGGTGATTAAAAAAAATGGAACACTATTGGGAAATTGAGAAATCACGAACTTTACAAGAAGATACACCCCAAATCTGGGAGCAACAGTCTAGTTTTCTGAGGCCTGTTGTCCAGCCCAACAATTATCACTGGAATTCAGAATCAAGCAATACTACATTTGCTCAACAGAATGAAATGGGGAGATGTGTAATTTGTGATGGTAACCACCCGAGCGATCAATGTATTTACCTTTCAGAGTGGCAGAATTTTTGGACTCAACTAAGGTACGAAGAATCATCACATTTTCCATCTTATCCACCATCTTCCTTTGATTCTTATCAAGAACCAGAACCATCCGAGGAAGATCAATTGATTCACATGTTCAAAGAACAAAAAGCTCGATTTGATGCACAAATTCAGAGTAACTCAGAATCCATACAGAAAATGACAGATCAGATCAGACAATTAACAGAAAACCAGAACATCATACCTCAAGAACCAGTTTCAGATGACACTGATGAAGCCTTCGAGAACACAGAAATTCACAATGACACTTTAACAGAGGAGGAGGCTGAGCAGTATCAACAACCAGAGGTATCAGTTCAGAACCCGAACCGGCAAAGTCTCGATTTGATTTTTATTATTCAGATTCTGACGAGGATGAAGCTGAGCTGTTTGTACCAACTGCATCAAAAATTGAGGATGAAATTCTGTATCTCAAAATGAAGATCTTGGAGATTCCATTGCACAAATGTTTGATGAAGATCTACCTGAGCCAATCATTTCAACCAGATCAGAGGATGAAGACCTAAAAACTAACATTTCTCCTCAGGTTGAAAATTTTGAAACATGTATTTCACAGATGACAGATGAAGAGCTGAATGCAGAAATTTTCAAACTCATCTGTGAAGAAAAGGTGGAGCAAGAAACAGAGCAAATGGAGGAGCAAATATTTGACTTTATTAAAGATCCAGAGCATTCAGGAAAAACATCGCTATTTTGGGGAGTACAATATAAAGATATCAACCAGAAGCTTGACAGAATGGAACTTCCATTCCAAGTCAAGCACCATACAAGACCTCCTGATTTTCTTTCTTTCTTTTCAGGAACCACTGGAGCAACAAAGATTAAAAAGGTGGCACAAGCACTGAATGAGACAAAACTCTTTTTGCCACTTTACCGTTGGAAGAGACCCTTCAAAAGCAACGCTCACGGGATTGTCTTTGATCGGACATCTAAAACGACGCTGAAACCTCCTTAACAGATAGATTTCAGTCACGTCTGGCTGAAGACGAAAAATTTAGCGCTAGCAGGGAGGCAACCCATGCAATTTGTTGTAATTTCTGTTTTCATATTTTGTGTGAACTTTTTAATATTGTGTGTTATTTTTGCAGGAAAAGCACGAACGGAGCATTTTAAGACAGAAGGAATGGTGTTTGACAATCGTAAAGAAGAGAGTTATTTCATTTGTGATGGCTGAGTAAAGAATGATTTCTTGAGACGCATCCTAATGAATTTATACTAAGCAAGTGGCGTATTGCGTACACAATACTGTTGCCTTAATTATTGCTTTGATTTACTTTTCTATTGAAATTATCTTTATTTTCGTAGACAGGATCCAGACTTTTTGACCTTTCACGATTTCTTTTGTTGTTTAGCTAACAAGCTTCCTTTGGAAGATACTTGTGCTACTATTGTATTCACCCTTTTCAGGTACTATAAATTCAGCCCGTCATTGCACTTTTGAAGGCATCCTGATTTGAGAAAGAAATATATAAAAAATGGAAGCTACTTCAAGAAAACGAGTTGAGAATATTTGTGTGTTTTGCGGTAGTACTGTTGGTACTAAACCACAATACATAGAAGCAGCACAGGAATTGGGTCGAGTCTTAGCAGCAAGGAATATGCATTTAATATATGGCGGAGGCAATCTTGGACTAATGGGGATCGTTTCAAAAGCCGTACAAGAAGGAGGCAGTCATGTTTTGGGAATCATCCCAAAACCCTTGGCAGAGGCGAATCTTATTGGATCATCAAACGGAGAGGAACTGATCGTGCCAGGTATGTCTGAACGACTGGTAGAAATGATTAACCGTTCTGATGCTTTTATTGCTTTGCCAGGTGGCTTGGGTACATTGGAGGAAATTTTTATAGTACTATCTTGGGCGAACCTGAACATACACCAGAAACCGCTTGGATTGCTTAACGTTGATGGATTTTATGATTTTCTTTGTGTGTTTCTTGATGATGCTCGAGAGAAATGGGTTCGTGTCAAAACTATGAAAGAACTCTTATTCACTGCCAGAACTGCACCGGATCTAATTGATCAACTCGTAGCCTTTGAACCACAAGTTGACCCTATCATTTCAAAGATAAAATGGTCCGATGATGATCGTAGTAAGCGTCGAATTAATCTGGATCTTAACCTTTAATTTCCTGTAGAATTTCAACTAATCAGGTACGATTTTCTAAACTCTTCTTCTACTATTTAAGACATTGGGGACAATGTCTCATTTAGGTTTGGGGGTGAGGAATAGTTAATAGTACTTGTTTGTATTGTGTTTTTATTTCTAGTCCAAAATTTTTCGAAAAATACAAAAAAATTAAAAAAATTAATAAAAACAAAGGGCATATTTAAAGCTAGGTGATGGTTTGGTGTCTTCCTTCACTCACTACCTTTTTATAAGGAAAAGCTGTGGAGGCACCTAGATAATCATTCACTTGTAGCGTGTTGTGACAGACTAGTTTGGAGGACTCGTTGTTTATTCCTGACACCAAGCGATAAGAGCCTAAGGGGCTTGGGTATTTAAGTGAGCCTCGCTCCACCTTCCCTCTGGGGAATCTACAACGGGAAGTCCATTCGACAGTTAGTCACACACTATAAACTGAGCCTTTGATTAAACTTTTTTTTAAAAAAAAAAACATGTAAATATAGTTTTATGACCAGTAGAAATATGTGGTTGTTATGTTGACTAAAAAGATGAAATTGGTAAGAAATAGCTGTGTAAGGAATTCTCACTCCTGAGACGTATTTCAAACCTAATTCGAAACAAGTTAATTTTTGTTTATTCACTTTTGAATTATTAAATCTGTAAATTCTCCATAAAACTGACTAAAATGAATCTTCATATACTTAGTTAGCAGATATTATCAACATACATAATAACATACGGACATGAGCTGTAATTAAAAAGTTTGTAATATTTAGTGCTCTAGTTTAATTAGAGGAAACATCTCAAAAAGTGATGGAATAAAAAAAAAAAAAACATCTGAGATCCGAGTTATTAAGTCTGTAAGGGTATTTTAATACCTAG
The DNA here is from genome assembly GCA_019454045.1 of Zanthoxylum bungeanum. NCBI lineage: Eukaryota > Viridiplantae > Streptophyta > Magnoliopsida > Sapindales > Rutaceae > Zanthoxylum > Zanthoxylum bungeanum. The sequence goes on along the minus strand of SKCR01032769.1, from coordinate 285,635 downwards.
TGCCCTAAAACCAACTGGTTTGGGAGTCATTGGCCCAAAGCTCGTTACATGGATCAAAAATGATGAAAAATTTATATATATGTATATATATCTGAAGTCTGAGTAATTAAGTCCTTAGGGGTGTCTTAACACCTGATGCCCTAATTCCAACTGGTTTGGGAGTCACCGACCTAAAGCTCGCTACATAGATGGAAGATATTGTATATAAATAAAAATAGGAAAAAAAATCAAAGAAAAAATCAGAAAAATCAGAAAATTTATTCCATTACTACAAAAAGTGTGAATTCTGATAAAACTTTAGGACAAAAATATTACTCTCTTATCAACTGCACTTATGACCGTTGTGGGCAAAAATGAGTTGTTTAAATACTTTGTTAGCTGTGTATATGAAGAATGGTAAAATTAATCGGAGAATTTACTTATTTAGTAATTTAGAATGAAACAAAACAACTAGTAAACTTGGAGTAGAATTTCACCTGATTAGTCACTAACTTCTTTATTCTTTTTTCTCTTGTCTTTTTGCTTTTGTGTGCATTAGTTTCACTACCTTTTTACTTTTGTAAAATGTTTGTGGGTATCATTGTTGTAAACCTCACGAGACTACAACTCGTCCACTAGGGACACCTAGGGGTTTAAAGGCTTGTTGCATATGCTAAATGCAATCGTGATCCCTACGAAAGTGGCTTAGTTAAATTTTATTATGTTATTTTATTTTGCTCGGGACTAGCAAAATGTTAGGTTTGGGGGGTGTGTGAGTGAGTGGTAAAACTATCACTATTTCTCACTCATTTAACTTAATATTTTGTATAGTTTCTTGAGTTTTGTGAATATTTTGATGTGTTTTGTGTTATTTTGCAGATAAATAAAGTTTCAGGACATTCTGGAGGTGATTTGGAGCAAAACTGTGAAATTTGGTGAAATTTGGCAAAAAGGGTATTTTGGTAATTTTGGACGTCCCGACACAAAAGGGTTTTTGGTAATTGTCCCGACACCGAAATAAAATTTCAAGACATTCTGGAGGTGATTTGGAGCAAAACTGTGAAATTTGGCAAAAAGGGTATTTTGGTAATTTTGGACGTCCCGACGCAAAGGGTATTTTGGTAATTTGGGCGTCTGCCACGTGTGAAAGATTCAACGAGCCGTTTTTAGCACACCACGCCACGTGTCGAAATTTCAGCGATTCAAGAAATAATAATAAAAAATAATAAAAATCAGAAAAATAATAAAATAATAAAAATCGAAAAATAATAATAAAAAATTAGATTTTTTTGCCTATAAATAGATTTCGAATTTTTAGTTTCAAATGTACCAAATCCTCTGTAAATACTTATATAATAGAGAGTTCTTCATATTTTCTTCATATATTCAATTTTATTTACGCTTTGTAGTAGTAATTCTATTCAACCATGAGGGAGTAACCTCACCATGCTGAGGTAATAAGGTAATTCTTTTACTTTTGCTTTTTAGATTCATCTCCCTTAAAATATAATATATAAACTATTTAAAATCTGAATTAATAAAAAGATACCGCCATTCTAGGTCGGTTGGTTATTCAATTCAAACTGGTTAAACCTGACTTAATGAGGATACCGCCATTCTAGGTCGGTCGGTTGGTTTAAGTTTATATTTCTGTTCCGCCTTATGGCTGGTATATTTGAATTGACTTAATCAGGATACCGCCATTCCGGACGGTTGGTTTAAAATATCACAAGATTATATATTATATTATTGGGAGATATCTAAATAGTAAATAGTAGAAGTTAATTCCTTTTACCTTAGCATTTCTTTTTATTACTTTTCAGCAATTTCATTTTATGTCTTTTAAGTTTTTATTAGTTTTAGCTATGTATTGTAACTAAATTAATATCTAGGGTTGTGATAAAATCTAATATAACCGGTTTTAAAAGGGTTAGATTATAGTTTGAGTAATTAAAAGAGTTATTTATTGAGTCATAATCTTAATGCCTTTTTATTAATTGGCCATTAATAAAATTGATTTAGATAAACTTAAAATGAACTAGACATAGGGATTTTAAGTTAAAGACCACAGACTCAATAACCCACGATCTTCCTTAAGGATAGATAACCCTTTTAATAGATTTCCTTACAGGATAGGAATATACCTGTTGGGCGGGGATAGTCATAATTGGAACTCAATCTTAATGAATCTAGGTAATTTAATTGACATAGACATATGGTTCAATTGGATTATACTAGGTATTTGTAAATGACCATCGGAAGAGGCTTTTACATAATTTAGTGTTCAGATAAGATTAATAATAATTTACCCAACTATGATAATAACTATTTCATCTTTTAATTGATATTAGAAAGATTCACACCCTAGATCTTTAAGTCTTTTTATTTTCCTTAGTATTTTCTTTTGTCTTTTTATTTATTTATTTAGCAACTCTACAAATCAAATCATTTCAAGCAATCAATTCCCTTCTCCCTATAATTAGATATCTGTAAATAAATAGTATCAACAATTAATAACAACAGTAGGAATTAAGTCCTCGTGGGATCGATATTTTTATACTACTTGAACGATACGTGCGCTTGCGTATACTGTGTGTGTTTACGCCGGTCAAGAGTCAGAGGATAAATATAATAGATGTTATTGTTATGGCATTGTAATCTTCTTGAAAGCTATATCATATGCACATACATTACGTAACCACATGCAAAATCGACTGTATCTGTACGTATACTACTTATAGATAATAATTAGGACAATACAGCAGTTCATTTGTACACATTACGTAACCACATGCATGCAAAATCGATATGCATGCTTATAGATAAGAGAACAATACAACATCTTGAAGGCATGGCTGATATATTCTATCTCTATTTATTTATTTATTTATTAATAATGGAATACAATTAATATTAAATATCAAAACTGATCATTCAATAATTGTTAGGAAACATAATCCCTAATATATTTACATGTTTATCCTCTTAGGATCTAACCATACATATATTACTAGTCCTAAATTTATTTACATGCTAATTGAAATAAATCTATACTAATCACAACACAATTGTATACCTTTTAATCTTGTTAAGACCTCTTAATCAAACTTAATTGATTGCTTAACTCAATAAGCAAATGGTCTTATTTATAGGAGGGAAACCAAGTCACTATTAGCTCACATGCATGGATTACTATTAATCCTTGATTACTATTTAATCACATGCATTGATTACTATGTAATCACATGTATTTGGATGCATAATGACTTTCTCTAACCCTTCCAAAAATGTTACCATCATGGGTGTACCATTTGTTCCCCACTTAACATTTTACGAATTGTTGTTACTTAATTATTTGATTAACAACTCTTGTTGTTACTTAATAATTTCCAACATGAAATCATTACTGATTGTTGTTATTTAACAACACCAAATAATTAACTTAATAATTTCCAACATGAAATTATTACTAATTGTTGTTATTTAACAACACCAAATAATTAATCAACAATTAATTTCCAACATCTCACACTCACACATGATGGGATCAACAGTTTTTATTATCTCTACAAGAATAATTCATACTTTGCAATTGTGTCGTGCGACCAGCATACTTCGAGAGCTCACTTGCTATACATCTGTTAGGAATATATAGCCGCTCGAAAAATGGATAGAACCATAGTGGATTATGTATGCAGTATCCTCGATCATTTATCACATCAAATCTCTTTCGATCTCTTTTCGAATGTAATATTTATTTTGTATTCACAATCATGTTTGATCACATATAACAACATAATTGGTCTACCAGTGAATACAAGCTAATGTGATATTACTTATATAATGATCTTTCTCATTTCTCGAATCTCTAAACTTTGATTCAATTCGCTTTTCCAGAGATGTTCTTTCAGATCGAATCTCTCAAGATCTTTCAGCAACACTCCAAGATAGCGATCATCAAATCTAAGTTTTAAGAAGTAAACAAGAGTCTAAAGGGCACAATGTGAGATTGAAATAATCTCAAGGGTCTCACACAATATCAAGACTGAGATCTTTACTTGTATTACCCTCAATAGTCGCAAATGTACACATGGTATGAAAACATGTGCTACAGTATTCTCTCATTTCCCATGGAGCGCATGTCTCATAAAATACCATACAGATTATAGTTCAGACAAACACAATGTCTAACTTATAACTGACATTAAGACAAGTAAGGTGAAACGAACTTATTCACCTTAGGTCATATCACAGAGAAAGTGACCTCAGAACGACATTACATAATTTTTAAGCTTGAGCTCTCTAGATTATCACTCAGATAATTAGCTTAAAAAATTTGTCTCATCTCCCATTAATACAAAGTAATGGAGGCGATTGCCCATATGAGAGGGCCAATCATTCACTTGTCCGACATACTTCTCATACTAACTAATAGTATATTTGTTTAAACATGTATCAACATAATAACATGTGAGCATTGAACACAAATATCAATGAGTATTAACATTAGTAAACATTATTTGGGAAAAGTACATATCATAATATGTAAGCACATTAACATCTACGCAATCTCTGAGTTTTTACATGTCTAACAAAGACATCTCTAGGAACAGGCTTGGTCAATGGATCTGCTACCATTTCTTGCGTAGAAATGTACTTCATGTTTACCTCTTCTCGTGCAACTATGTCTTTCACAAAGTTATATTTGGTATCTATATGTTTCGTTTTACAAAGGGAATTTTGGGTCTTTTGTGTAGGCTATCGCTACTTCACTATCACAGTTAACTAATACTGGACCAGAAGCTTCATTTGACATACCCAAATAATCCAAGAATCTTTTCAACCACACAGCCTCTTGTACTACTGATGAAAAGGCCACAAATTCAGCCTCTATTGTGGATAAGGCTATACAAGACTGTTTCTTACTACTCCATGAAATGACACCATTGTTTAGCAAGAAAATAAAACCGGAGGTAGATTTTCTTTCATCTAAAACTCCTCCCCAGTCAGCATCAGTATAGCCTCTCAATTGCATATCATTTCCTTGATAACACAATGAGTAATCAGCTGTCCCTCTCAGATACCTAAATATTCTTTTAACTGCTTTCTAATGTGCTAGTCCTGGATTGGATTGGTATCTACTTACCATTCCAACAGCGAAACAGATATCAGGTCTTGTACACAACATTGCGTACATTAAACTTCCAACTGCATTTGCATAAGGAACTTTCTTCATTTGTTCCTTTTCCTATGGAGTTTCAGGACACAATCTACGACTCAAAGCTTCAGTTTTCGTGATAGGAGTATCAATGGGTTTACAAGCCTGCATTTGGAAGCGTTCAAGAATTTTCTTTATATATAACTCCTGTGAAAGAGATAATAAATTTTTTGAACGATTTCTTGAGATCTTAACCCCAAGAATATATGCAGCTTCACCCATATCTTTCATCTCGAAGTTAGATGATAACCATTCTTTGATGTGTTTTACAAACTCCTTATCATTTCCGGCTATAAGTATATCATCCACGTACAAAGATAAGATAATGAACTTATCTTTATCTCTCTTGGTGTACACACAATTATCCTCATCTATCATTGTGAAATCATTCGAAATGATTGTATTGTGGAATCATATATACCATTGTCTAGACGATTGTTTGAGACCATATATAGACTTTAAAAGTCTACATACTTTCTCCTTTTCATTTTCTTTTATGAAACCTACTGGTTGTTCCATATAGATTTCTTCATCAAGTTCTCCATTGAGAAAACCAGTCTTTACAGCCATTTGATGTAATTCTAGATCCATGTTTGCTACTATAGCCAGAATCAAGTGAATTGAGGTAAACCTTACAACGGGTGAAAAAGTCTCTTCGTAGTCAATTCCTTCCTGTTGTGTATACCATTTTGCTACTAGCCGTGCTTTATATCTTTCGATATTGCCATCGGCATTACGCTTTATTTTAAGAACCCATTTGTTCTTGATAGCTTTGCGTCCTTTGGGTAGATCAACCAATTTCCAAACTTGGTTGAACCTCATTGACTCCATTTCGTCTTCCATTGCTTTCATCCATTTTTCCTTAGCAGGACACTGAAGAGCCTCTTTTATGTTTCTAGGTTCTTCATCCTCTTGAGGTAGAATCATAAAGGTTTCTCCTTCGATATCGAAACGACGTCGAGGAATGCCTATACGATTACTACGTCGTAATTGGGATTCTAGTGGTGGAACTGATTCCTCACTTTCCATATTATTCCTATTTGGATCGTGCACATTTCTCCCACTTGGATTATGTACATCACTCCCACTCGGATCACGTAAATGAGACTCGTGTGAAACTAATTCATCATTTTGAGATTCATGTGAAACAAATTCATCATATTTTCTCAAATTTCTCTCATCACTCCCACTTGCATTAGGTAAACCCGAGTGTTCACCAATCATGTGATCCATGTGATCTTGAGTTTCATATAGAGATAAATCTTGACCTATCTCTCACTGCTTAGGAAAATCATTTTCTAAAAATGTGATATCTCGTGATTCAAATTCTGTCACGCCTCCACTTTCATGTTCACCTATGCAAACATACCCTTTTGATTGTTCAGAATATCTTATAAAGATACATTTTTTTCCTCTTGGGCCTAACTTTCCATGTTCGTGAGAACGCACATGAACATAGGCCGTACAACCCCAAGGTTTTAGAAAGTGAATATCTGGTTTACGACCTGTCCATAACTCATATGGTGTGGTGGACACAGATTTTGATGGCACTCGGTTAAGTACATATGTGGCAATTAATAATGCATCACCCCAATAGGTTATAGGCAAATTTGCTTGTGCCATCATAGACCTAACCATTTCAAGAAGAGTTTTATTTCTTCTTTCCGCAACACCATTTTGTTGAGGAGTAGCAGGAGTAGTCAACTGACGACTAATTCATTTTTCATCACATAATTCTCTGAACTGATCAGATAAGTACTCACGACCACGGTCAGTGCGTAGTGCTTTAATTTTCTTGTCTAATTGATTTTCTGTTAAATTCATAAATTTCTTGAAACATTCTAATGCTTCAGATTTATGAGCAATCAAATAGACATAACTAAAGCGTGTAAAATCATCTATGAATGTGATGAAATAAGATGCTCCATGCCTTGCCCTGACATTCGTTGGACCACATATATCTGAATGAATTAATTGTAATGGAAATTCTGCTCTAGTCCCTTTTTCCGAATGGTTTTCTCGCAGTTTTTCCAGCCAAGCAATATTCACAGATTGACAATTCTACCTTCTCAATATTTCCCAGAAAGCCTTCTTTGGCTAATCTGTTCATTCTTTGCTGGCCAATGTGGCCAAGTCTAGCATGCCACACAATTACATCACCATCATTATTGACAGTTGAAGTAACAAACGAAAAACTGGAATCGTGATTGAAACACTCAACATTCAATACAATAAAACCATCAAGAAAATAACCAGAACTATAGTGTATTGTACCTAAGTACAAATCAACACCAAATTTATGGAAGTTCAAATTGAAACCTAAATTAACCAAAACCAACAAAGAAACTAAATTTCGACGAATTTGTGGAGCAAACAATACATCATGTAGTAGTAAAGTTTTTCCACCATGCATGACTAACTTGCATGTTCCTATGCCTTTGACTTCAACCCGTGAGTTGTTGCCAACATATATCTACTTCACCCCATGTGAAATTCATCGAAATTCCATGAAGGCATCTCTATCTTTCGCTACATGGTCTGTGGCTCCTGAGTCTACAGTCCACAAAGGAATAGATTCAGTTAGAAAGATTGAACTTGAAACACATATTTCATTTAAATATGCACGAAAGGTATTCACCTTTTTAGGCTCAGTGCAGTCACGAGCAAAATGATCTTTCTTTCCACAGTTAAAACATTTAACCTTTGCCATGTTTTTCTTTTTGGTAGGACGTTTTCCTTTCCCATGTTGATTGGTTTTCTGTTTCTTTTCTAGCTTGGAAGAATTTTGTTCTTTTCCGAACTGGAACCCACCACCATGAAATTTTCTTATCTTCTTGAAACCCCCAGGTTTGCTAGTTTCTGTCATATACACTTCAGTATTTGACTTAGCGGCCGCGAGTCGGTCGCTTTCTAATTCAAGGTGACGTTTAGCATTATCAAATGTTTTGATGCTCTCATTGTGGGTCAAATGCATCTTCATATGCTCCCAGCTATTTGGAAGAGAACGAATGACCGCTTGGACTTTCTGTTCATCTGTAAGAACATGTCCAGCATCTGCCAGTTCAGTAATCATGTTTGACATTTGCCTCAAGTGTTTTGACATAGTGAACTCAGGACGTTTCTTGTATGTGTCAAACTTGATTGTCAGTGACCTGAGTTTGGTTATTGAGGTACTACCAAACTTTTCAGCTAGTGTGGACCACATGTCCTTAGCCATGTCATATTTCCTGAACTTTTTCATTAGGACATTATCCATACTGCTTAGCAACGTAATGCGGGCAATTGAATTCTTTTTATTCCAGGCCTCATAAGCCTCTCGGTCTCACCTGTGTTGGGCCGTAGTGCCCTGTTCAGGTTCATCCATGCTCATTTTCAAAGTTTCAAGAACCTCTTGTTCTTCTAGCACATATTGGATTTTCATGCTCCAAATTTCATAATTATCGCCATTCAATTTCTCACCCTTATTGAGTTCAGCAATAATGTTCTTTGTTGCGGAAGCCATATTAAAAACACAAAGTTACTACAGACATTCATGCACTATTGTTAATACTTTTGTCTTATTTTATCATGAAATGAATTATGTTTAATAAGATTTTTCAATGGGGTTGGAGTCAAAAGGCCACTATGTGTCCAATCATCATCCAATTGCCCAATGTAAAAATATTATCAACATAATCAATCATGTAAAATCATTTTCTAAAAATTACATAAATTCTTAGGACATCTTAATCATGCGACTATTGTACATGACAATCATTGATTTAATTACATAAATTAAATTCAACATGAAACATTCATACATATAAATACAATATTTACATGTCGTGAAGTAACAAACAATTACACACATAAACATTAACATAGTTTTTATCATAGAAAAAATTAATATCTAACACTTAAAACTTTTCCGATTCTAGTGTTCCAACGAATAAATGTCTTAGGAGAAGAATCCTTAAATTCTTGTGGTAAATCGTAATTGATCTTGGACAACCATGGGAAACCTATAGCAAATTTCGGATCCTTGCAACGTTTCCGGGACATCAAAGGAAAAATGGTATGATTTGCCTTATATTGGAGATACTCAATCGCTAACCTCTCAATGACTATGTTATACTGAAGACGTAGTTCTTCTGTATGAGTTACTAATTTCCAAATATCAGTAAGCCGTTTTTGCCATATTTCTGGGAGAGTATTTTGTAGCAATCTGAATCTATTCGGCTGTCCTATCCAATTACCTGCCCAGATAGACTCCTGTAACAAGTTATTGAAATTGATGATATGCGAAATCATATCATCGCTTTCACTCATTCGATATTTATCCATTTCCATCAACATGTCTAATATCATCTCCCGGTCTGTGGGTGTCATAATTTTTTTTGCAATTCTTTGAATAATCGCCATGATTTTTCTGCAACAAATACAAGGAAAAATCAATACAATGAAACACAAAGTTACATTAATTAAAATAAACATCACAAAGATATTCATTTTCATAAACACAAAGTTTATATGATAAAACAAATTTATCGTGGCCGATTAAAATATTTTGTAAAAAGGATTAGAATTTTAATCATGACGGATCAGAATTACCGAAGCAAACCGATACAGACATGACCAACACGGGCCCACACAGATTTCCATGCACCATCCACGCGCCACATGAGTGTCTCACGCGCCTCCACGCGCCTGCCACGGGCTCCCACTCGCCCTCACGCGCTCTCACGCGCCGGCCAGCCTCGGCCAAGTCACACGCGCAGACGACATGTCGCCCGCGTGTTCTGTGATTGTATGACATGTCGGTTAACATTTATAGGTTGAACCGACTTGTCGGTTGTGTGATTCATGGACGACATGTCATCCCTTTAATCTATACACGTACGACTTGTCGTACGGAAATCGGACGACTTGTCGTCTGACTTTATAAATACCGGATGACATGTAGTACGGTTCTTCTGGGAGTATTTTTCTGGGTAAAAACATATTCAACTAGCCAACTTCTAGGGTCCATATCTTTCTCAATTTTAATCCAAATTAAGCAAATGATATACCAAATTGAAGATCTCATGACCTAGTTTTCAAAACATATTTGAACATGCGATTATCAATTTTCTACAGAGAGTTATTACGACCCAAAGTTGGAAGAAAATTATTTTTGTAAAAACAAAAAACATAAGCATTTTTAACAACTTTCATGCATGTTCATGCAATTTTTGTTTAATCTAACTAGAATGCATGCATTTAACCTACTGATACCAATGTTAGGAAACATAATCCCTAATATATTTACATGTTTGTCCTCTTAGGATCTAACCATACATGTATTACTAGTCCTAAATTTATTTACATGCTAATTGAAATAAATCTATACTAATCACAACACAATTGTATACCTTTTAATCTTGTAGAGACCTCTTAATCAAACTTAATTGATTGCTTAACTCAATAAGCAAATGGTCTTATTTATAGGAGGGAAACCAAGTCACTATTAGCTCACATGCATGAATTACTATTAATCATTGATTACTATTTAATCACATGCATTGATTACTATGTAATCACATGTATTTGGATGTATAATGACTTTCTCTAACCCTTCCAAAAATGTTACTGTGGATGCTGGATTTCGGCCGAGGTCCACAATCAGAATTTATAGGTTGGAAGCACCAGCGATCCTGCAAAACAAAGCGGAATGAGCGGGAGTAGACTACCCACCGGTGTGGTGGGTGCCGGGGGCACTCCGACGCTCAAGTCAGTAGTGTGTAAAGAGCAGTGAATAAGTAAATATGTGAAAGTAAGGTTTGATATTACCTTAACTTTCTCTGGATGGCCGTGAGGGCGAAGAAATTTGGTTAGGAAATATAAAAAGCTAAAAGAATTTAGAATAGAGAAGAATAAGAAGCTTAGAAGGCTAAGTATAAGAGCTCCAAACTCAGATGCCCTATATCTTGAATTACGCTGCTATTTATAAGTGCAAATGATTGCCTTTAGCAGTTGGCATAAACCCATTATATGCTAAGATATATTTATTTAGTGAACAAAGTGGAGCAGTTCGATTATGATTAGGGTAAGTGGGAAATGTTTGGTATAGATTTGGCTTTGTGTATGAATCATTTTTCTGCAAGTGGAAGAAGGGTTTTATTGGGCTTTACCTTGGGCTTAGATGATTTCACCTTTGGCCCAAGTTTGGTCCATATAGGCTTATATATCTTTTGGGCCTGGCTTTTACTTTCGGGCTTTGCATACCATTTTGGGCTCTGCATACTATTTTGGGCTTTTAAGGTAAAAGACGGTTTTATCCTTGGCCCATTTTTGGTTCGTACAGTTTGTCCCTTACTCTCTAAGTCAAAAAAGTTATGTCTTAGAGAGTATATACGTTTGTGTCGAATGATACTAATCACAAAAAGCACGTGATAAGAATGTATCACCTTCTGTCGAATGGTTTTATAAGAGTATTGTGCAAAATGTGGGTTTTTGGAATATATCGCGTGTATCATCTGGGCAGACGAAGTCTTAGTCTTTCTGATTTGACTTGACTTGTGGGAATCGGTTCTTGGTCGTCTGATCAGTTTGAAGATCAATGGATACATTCGACTCGACATAAGTAATGGAGAACATTCTCTGGTCAACTGAACCGAATGTAGGTTTAGGGGTTCCACTTGACTCGACAACATTCATGGGGAAAGTCCCTTGGTCGACTGAACGGAATGCAGGTTCAGGAGTCCAACTTGACTCGACAAGAGTTATGGGGAATGTCCCTTAGTCGACTGAACCAAAAGCAGGTTTAGGAGTCCAAAATGACTCGACAAGAGTCATGGGGAATGTCCCTTAGTCGACTGAACCAAATGCAGGTTCAGGAGTCCTACTTGACTCGACAAGAGTCATGTGGAATGTCCCTTAGTCGACTGAACCAAATGCATGTTCAGGAGTCCTACTTGACTCGACAAGAGTCATGGGGAATGTCCCTTAGTCGACTGAACCAAACGATGATTCAGGAGTGCACTTGACTAGACAAGAGTCATGGTGATTGTCCCTTGGTCGACTGAACCAAACGCAGGTTCAGGAGTACACTTGACTCGACAAGAGTCATGGGGATTGTCCCTTGGTCGACTGATCCAAACGCAGGTTCAGGAGTACACTTGACTCGACAAGAGTCATGGGGATTGTCCCTTGGTCGACTGATCCAAACGCAGGTTCATGAGTATACTTGACTCGACAAGAGTCATGGGGATTGTCCCTTGGTCGACTGAACCAAACGCAAGTTTAGGAATATACCTGACTCGACAAGAGTCATGGGGATTGTCCCTTGGTCGACTGAACCAAACGCAGGTTCAGGAGTATACTTGACTCGACAAGAGTCATGTGGATTGTCCCTTGGTCGACTGAACCAAACACTGGTTCAGGAATTCATTTGACTCGACAAGAGTCATGGGGATTGTCCCTTGGTCGACTGAACCAAACGCAGGTTCAAGAGTATACTTGACTCGACAAGAGTCATGGGGATTGTCCCTTAGTCGACTGAACCAAATACTGATTCAGGAGTTTACTTGACTCGACAAGAGTCATGGGGATTGTCCCTTGGACGAATGAACCAAACGCAGGTTCATGAGTACACTTGACTCGACAAGAGTCATGGGGATTGTCCCTTGGTCGACTGAACCAAACGCAGGTTCAGGAGTACACTTGACTCGACAAGAGTCATGGGGATTGTCCCTTGGTCGACTGAACGGAATGCAGGTTCAGGAGTCCAACTTGACTCGACAAGAGTTATGGGGAATGTCCCTTAGTCGACTGAACCAAAAGCAGGTTCAGGAGTCCAAAATGATTCGACAAGAGTCATGGGGAATGTCCCTTAGTCGACTGAACCAAATGCAGGTTCAGGAGTCCTACTTGACTCGACAAGAGTCATGGGGAATGTCCCTTAGTCGTCTGAACCAATGCAGGTTCAGGAGTCCTACTTGACTCGACAAGAGTCATGGGGAATGTCCCTTAGTCGACTGAACCAAACGATGATTCAGGAGTGCACTTGACTAGACAAGAGTCATGGGGATTGTCCCTTGGTCGACTGAACCAAACGCAGGTTCAGGAGTACACTTGACTCGACAAGAGTCATGGGGATTTTCCCTTGGTCGACTGATCCAAACGCAGGTTCAGGAGTACACTTGACTCAACAAGAGTCATGGGGATTGTCCCTTGGTCGACTGATCCAAACGCAGGTTCAGGAGTATACTTGACTCGACAAGAGTCATGGGGATTGTCCCTTGGTCGACTGAACCAAACGCAGGTTCAGGAATATACCTGACTCGACAAGAGTCATGGGGATTGTCCCTTGGTCGACTGAACCAAACGCAGGTTCAGGAGTATACTTGACTCGACAAGAGTCATGGGGATTGTCCCTTGGTCGACCGAACCAAACACTGGTTCAGGAATTCATTTGACTCGACAAGAGTCATGGGAATTGTCCATTGGTCGACTGAACCAAACGCAGGTTCAGGAGTATACTTGACTCGACAAGAGTCATGTGGATTGTCCCTTAGTCGACTGAACCAAATACTGATTCAAGAGTTTACTTGACTCGACAAGAGTCATGGGGATTGTCCCTTGGACGAATGAACCAAACGCAGGTTCAGGAGTACACTTGACTCGACAAGAGTCATGGGGATTGTCCCTTGGTCGACTGAACCAAACGCAGGTTCAGGAGTACACTTGACTCGACAAGAGTCATGGGGATTGTCCCTTGGTCGACTGATCCAAACGCAGGTTCAGGAGTATACTTGACTCGACAAGAGTCATGGGGATTGTCCCTTGGTCGACTGAACCAAACGCAGGTTCAGGAGTACACTTGACTCGACAAGAGTCATGGGGATTGTCCCTTGGTCGACTGAACCAAACGCAGGTTCAGGAGTACACTTGACTCGACAAGAGTCATGTGGATTGTCCCTTGGTCGACTGATCCAAACGCAGGTTCAGGAGTATACTTGACTCGACAAGAGTCATGGGGATTGTCCCTTGGTCGACTGAACCAAACGCAGGTTCAGGAATAAACCTGACTCGACAAGAGTCATGGGGATTGTCCCTTGGTCGACTGAACCAAACGCAGGTTCAGGAGTATACTTGACTCGACAAGAGTCATGGGGATTGTCCCTTGGTCGACTGAACCAAACACTGGTTCAGGAATTCATTTGACTCGACAAGAGTCATGGGGATTGTCCCTTGGTCGACTGAACCAAATACTGATTCAGGAGTACAATTCCATATTTGTTATTCTTCAAATGCGTCGAATGCATAGTACATTGAATATATTTGTTATGTGTCGAGTTATTATGAGGCTTGCTTTGGGGTTCGCCTAATTGTTTTTCCTGAGTGAATTTCGAGGAAATATTTTACATCTCCTAGATCTTCCACATGTCGTTTAATGGAGTAAAACCTAACGCAAATAACGAGGAGTCTTTTGGCGGGAAAAGTACCGCCAAAAGTTGTAGTATAAGAGTAGCTTGATGGGATCATTTGCTCAATTCACAAGATCACAAGTTGGGAGAAAATCTTCAAGGCTTCAAGGTACTCTTCAAAACTCTCTTCGCGTTCTTCTTTACCTTTGAATATTCATAGAGTAGCTTCAAATTGTTCTTAGCTAAATTAGGTTGTTTGATCTTTTGAATTATACGTTATTTGGTGGATTTGTGTTTGTAGAGGGGAGTAGGATTTGATCTTTAAGAAACCCAAATCTTAGAAATTATTTGTTTATAGACTAGTCGAGTAGAATATGTCGAGCGGAGAATCTTTAGAAAGTTTAGGCGAACAGATTGATAAATTCGTAGGAGTATCATCGAGTGAATCAACAGAAGAAAAATCATTAAAGGAATGGTTGCGTCAAGAATTATCCGAGGAGGGACCTGTTACCATTTTGTCGCATGAAATTCCCGTGCTAGCGATTCCCATTAGATCATTGGCAGCAGTAGAGGAGTTTAGTGGAGCGGTGAGCACAAGTGAGCCGACCAACTTGCTAACCAAGAACCCAGCTAGTCGGATGACGGCTAGTTTGCTGATGGAAATTAGGAGTAAGTACAGATTTCCTAGATCAATGGAATTGAGGGTGCCCTTGCCGACTGAAAGAATCGACTATAAAATTCCCGGGTGGATTGGATTTTATGTAGTACCGTTCTCTAATGGACTTAGATTCCCCATACCGAGGTTAGCTTGGGAAGTTTTGGATCATTACGGGATCGCTCCTTCACAACTTATGCCGAATGCTTGGAGGATTTTACTGTCGATTGAATGTCTAGCATTCGAACAAGTGTTATTTTTTGAAGTGAAGGATGTTGCATACACATACTACCTCAAGGAGCACATAAATGAAAAAGGGAGGTATACTCTGTATCTTCGTCGTAAGAGGGAACATATAGTGATGGGGCTCCCAACAAATGATAAAGGTAATTGGCAGTCTGATTATTTCTTTGTGAGGAATGAGGGTGTCTTTGGGTCGACTGGAATGGGTCGTGTTTCAGAATATTGGAGTGTATTTAGTGAGTATCAGTTCCTTCAATTTATTGATAATTTATCAATTCTGTTGTCGTTTGACACTAATGTGTGGATTGTTTGTTTTGTAGGTCCATTTCGAAACAGTTTGTTCGACAAAACTCCTCAAATTTTATCAAATACTAAAGCTCTTCTAGACCTTCCCGTCGAACAAAGAGATTGGAGAATAATCTTGGTAGAGCAGAGATTAAGGGCAACATTAGTGTGGAAAGAAATCTTCGAATCAGAAGGTACATCTACCCCTTTGGCACTTTCTAAACACGTATTGGAAGTCATCTACTGTACTCGGTCGATTCGAGCTTTATACGGAAAGGTGTGGTTTATAAAGACTTTAACTCCAAAAGAAATTTTATGCGCAGAGGATATGATGTCGAGGCAAATAAAGGTAGCTTCTATTGATGAATTGAAAAGCCGAAAGAAGGCTAGGAAGCTTAGGATAAAGGAGCCAGAAGTGGAGGTTCCAGAAACACAACAAGTTGTGTCGACTGGAACTCCAAAGACTAAAGGGAGGTCGACTGAAATTATTGTCAAAGGGGGGAAAAGGAAAGCGGATGAAATTGAAGACATTGACAATATAATTGTCAGGATCCCATCAGGGTCGACTGCAATTTCTGACCCATCAAGCCTTGACCCTTTTATCAAGAAGCTTCTACTGGAAGAGGATGAACAAAGGCTATCCAAGATTGGCCCCGTCGAGTCAATGAAAAAGGCTGCAGCTTTAAATTACCAAGTAAGAAAGTAAATAAAAATTTTTCATTATAATTTGTAGAATGGATTCTAATCAAGTGCTTTTTGCAGGCAATGGAGTGTAGCTTGCACATGCAGCGGTACGTCGAATCGAATCTCAGGAAGCAGAGAGAAATGGAAAAATCATTCGCAGCAATGAAAAAGGAAATGGTCCAAATGAAGTCGCTTGGAAAAAGGAATGCTGAATTGGAAAAGGAGTTGAAGGAGGTGAAGGCTACTCTTCAGTTGGAAAAGGAAACTTCTGAGGTTACAATAGAGGGTTATAAGGATGCCTTTGAAAATGTAAAGAAGGAGAATGATGAATTACTTGAGAATCTTGAAGGGATCGCTCTTGAATCAATGATGAAAGAACGAAGTAATCTGATGAAGGATTTTCTTGAAGGGAATACAGCAGTTTGGGAACCAGAGAAATGGATTCAAGAGTATGACCGATTACTGGCAGGAATTTCTTCTTCCAACGAGGGTGCTGAGGAAGAGAAAGGTGAAGAGGTCGATTCTAAAGTGGCTGAGGAAGAAATTGTTGACGGCAAGGAAGCGGCTGAAGTTCAAGAGATGGACAAGAAGAATGAAGAACTTAGTCGAATGGAGGTGGAGCCGTCTGGCCAAGTCCAAGAAATTCCTGCGCCTGAAGTTGTTGCTGAACGTATTCCGGGAGAAGTTGCTCCGGAAATTTGAATTTCTTTGTAATTTTAATTTTAAGTTATCGCTTTTTGTAGAACAAATTAATGACTTAATGATATTTTGGGATAATATTTCAAACGGGTCTTGTTATTAAGTCGAATCGCAATACATAAAGCAGTAAAACACTTTGAACTTTCAAATTTAAATAAATGCACGCATAATTACCGGTAAAATCGCTTAAGGTGAATTGCATTCCAACTGTTGTGAATTTGCCTCCCCTCGGTTGTTTGTAATTTGTAGGCTCCGTGTCCAACAACTCTTGTGATGACGTATGGCCCTTCCCAATTTGGCCCCAACTTTCCATCTCCAATTTCTTTTGTATTTTGAAACACTCTTCGTAGTACCCAATCCCCTTCCTTGAATGTTCTGCTTCTGACATTTTTGTTGAAATATCTGGTCATTCTTTGTCGGTGCGCCGCTAGTCGAATGGATGCACGATCCCTCGATTCTTCAATTGTTTCCAGGTTAAAATTCATAAGTTGTTGATTCGCATCATCGCTGAGCCATTGGTAACGTGGAGATGGTATGGTTTCTTCAGTTGGTATCACGGCTTCTGTCCCAAATGCTAGAGAGAAAGGAGTTTCTCCTGTGGAGGAACGGATAGTCGTCCGGTAGGACCATAAGACTCCAGGTAGTTCATCTGCCCAGGCTCCTTTCGCTCTTTCTAATCTTTTCTTTAGTGTGTTTAAAATTGTCTTGTTGGAAGACTCGGCTTGACCATTTGCTTGTGGGAATCGAGGGGTTGAAAAACTTAATTTGATCCTCCAATTTTTGCAGAAATCTTGGAAGTGGTTGCTGATAAATTGTGAACCATTATCAGTTACAATCTCTTTGGGAACGCCGAATCGACATATGATGTTCTTCCAGACAAATGATTGAACTTCTTTGTCTCGTATCTTGGCGAAAGAGTCTGCCTCAATCCACTTTGAAAATAATCCGTTAACGCCAGCATGTAGACTCGTTGTCCAGGGGCGGTTGGTAGCTTTCCCACAATATCCATTCCCCATTTCATGAATGGCCACGGGGAGAGAGTGGGATTTAATTTCTCAGGAGGGAGATGTGAAATCGGGGCGAACCTTTGACATTTCTCGCATTTCTTCGTATAATTAGCTGAATCAATTCTCATAGTTGGCCAATAATACCCAGTCGAATGGGCGCGTAAAGCGAGGCTACGTCCTCCAGAATGATTTCCACATTCTCCTTCATGTAATTCTGACAATACGTGCTGTGCTTGGTCGTGAGTAAGACATTTTAAGTAGGGTCCAGAGAATGACCTTTTCAATAAATGTCCGTTGAATATGGTAAATCTTGCTGCTGTCTCTGAATCTTTCTTGCTTCAGTTTTGTCTTCTGGAAGTAGTCCATCTTGCAAATATTTCATGAGTGGCGTCATCCATGAGTCGTTTGATGTGATGGTAGTGATCTCTTTGCTCTCTTTCCAAATTGCTGGCCATTTTAAATATACTACCGGAATGGATTGTGATTTATCTCCATGCATCGTCGATCCAAGGGTAGCCAACGCGTCTGCTTGAGTATTCTCACTTCTCGGAACTTGGGTAATAGTAAATTCTTCAAACGTCGACTGGATTTCTTTCACCTTTTGTAAGTAGGATGACATTTGAGGATCTCGTGCTTGATATGAACCTTGGAGTTGGTTGACTATCAGTTGAGAGTCTGATATTACTTCTATTCTACTCGCCCCAAGATCTTTTGCCAAACCAATTCCTGCAATCAAAGCCTCATACTCCGCCTCATTGTTTGTAACTTTGAAGCCACATTTGATTGCCTGTCGTAATATATCACCATCTGGAGTAGTGATTACTACTCCAAGACCACATCATTTCCTATTACTGGAACCGTCGACTGCAAGCTTCCAAAGTGATGTTGTCTGGATTGAATTGACCTCTTTATCTTTCAAAACGCTCTGATTGGGACTGAAGTCAGCTACAAAGTCTGCCAAGGCTTGAGATTTGATTGCTGTTCTGGGCTGGTAAGTGATGTCGTGTTCTCCCAACTCGACCGCCCATTTCGTTAATCTGCCAGACAACTCCGGCTTATGAAGAATGCTCCTTAGGGGATACTCTGAATAAACTGTGATCGGGTGTCCTTGAAAGTATGGTCGTAGCTTCCTTGCTGACATTACCAAGGCCAATACTAGTTTTTCCAAATGTGAGTAACGTGATTCCGCATCAAGCAATGCCTTGCTTACGTAGTAGACTGGAAGTTGGGTGTTGTTGTCCTCTCTGATCAAAACAGCGCTCACAGCTTGATCTGAGACTCCTAAGTACATGAAAAGTCTTTCATTGTCGAGTGGTTTCGACAACAATGGTGGTGACGTTAAGTACCGCTTGAGTTCTTTGAGAGCTTCTTCACAGGCTGGAGTCCATTCAAAGTTTTTTGCCTTCTTTAAGGCTGAGAAGAACATAAAACTCTTGTCTGTGGACTTGGAGATGAATCTGTTTAAAGCTGCAATTCTTCCTGCTAGTCGCATAACATCTTTTGGGCAGGTAGGAGAGGGAATTTCAAGAATGGATTTGATTTGATCAGGATTTGCTTCAATGCCTCGTCGCGTGACTACATATCCCAAGAACTTCCCAGAGGCTACTCCAAATGCACATTTTGTTGGATTCAACTTCATCCCATACTTATTCATTATGTTGAATGCTTCATCCAAGTGCTGTAGATGCTGATCAGATCTTGAAGATTTCACGAGCATGTCGTCTACATAAACCTCCATTGTTTTCCCAATCTGTTGAGAGAACATTTTGTTGACCATTCTTTGATAAGTAGCTCCAGCATTTTTGAGGCCGAAGGGCATCACTTTGTAACAAAATATGCCTTTATTGGTCACAAAGGCTGTCTTTTCTTGGTCGTCTGAGTGCATAAGGATTTGATTGTATCCAGAATATGCATCCATGAAACTTAACAATTCATGTCCGGCTGTAGCATCGACCATTTGATCTATATGTGGCAATGGGAAAGAATCCTTCGGGCACGCTTTGTTCAGGTCTGTGAAGTCAATGCAAACTCTCCACTTTCCATTTTTCTTTCGTACTACCACCACATTGGCTAACCAGTCTGGAAACTGCACTTCTTTGATGGCACCATTTTGTAACAATTTCTGGACTTCTTCATCAATAATCTGATTCCTTTCTTGGGCGAACTTCCTCCTTTTTTGCCGGACTGGAGGGTAGTCTGGATCTACGTGGAGTTGATGGGTGATCAACCCAGGATCGATCCCTGTCATATCTTCATGCGACCATGCGAATCGGTCGTGCCGTTTTCGTAGAAATTCACTCAAGTCTGCTCGTAGCTTGGGATCCAGATTTGCTCCTATTTGAGTTTTGTGATCTGCATGTTCTGGATGAATTTGGACCTCGTCCAGTTCTTCAATACTTGGGAGTGTAGGCTCCAAAGGATGAGGCCCGCTCTGTAATTGCTATGCTGAATGAATCTTAGCTTTCATTGTCGTCTGGTAGCATCCTCTCGAGGCAGTCCTATCGCCCCTTACTTCTTGAACTCCCCACTTCGTAGGAAACTTTAGAGTTTGATGATAAGTGGATGATACAGCCCTCATTTCATGAATCCATGGTCTACCGATGATAAGATTGTAGGCTGAAGGACAATCCAGAACTAGGAAAGTAGTCATTTGGTTGATTTCTCCTGCGTAGACTGGAAGATTTATTTCTCCCAAAGTAAATTTCTGCTCACCACTGAACCCGATTAACACCGTTGTTCGTTTGTTAACTTTCCCTAGCTCAGCTCCCATATCTGCTAAGGCGGTTGCAAAGATGATGTTGGCTGAAGATCCCGTATCTACAAGAACCCGCTTGACCATAAAATTCACCACCTGTAGGGAGATCACTAAAGCATCATGATGAGGGTTCATACTTCCGGAATTGCTGTCGTCTGGAAACTCCATCATCAAATTTGTAAATTTTTTCTCTATAGAAACTGTCGAATGATGAGTGTTTGACATGATTGCTCTGGTATGTCGTTTGGCCGCTGAATATGAAACTCCACTGATCTCCGATCCTCCTGAAATGAAACTCACTGTGTTGTCGATTGGTGGAGGTGGTATTGGCGCCTCTTCATGTCCATCTTTTTCACTTCTCTGAGCGAAATTAGCTTTCCCTTTTTCTGTAAGTAAATCCCTTAGAAATCCCTTGTTCAGCAGCTCGAGGACTTCTAATCTTAATGCCACACATTCAGCCGTTGTATGACCGTAGTCTCGATGGAATTCACACCATTTACTTGTGTCTTTCTTTTTGAAGTTTTCTCTGTTGCGTGGAGGCCATCTTACTTCATTTCCCATCTTTTTTAGTACCAAAACTAATTCTCCTGGAGAAATAGAAAAATTGTAGTCTGGGAGTCTCGGCTTTTCCACCAGAACTCCTTCTCGGGCTTTGTATGGTAGAGGTCTTCGATCAAAGTCCCTTCGGAGGGGCTGGTGTTCTTTCCTTGGGTGATTCATCTTTTCTGAATGATGCCTGGGTATCATTCTTGCAAATTCTTTATGTCGTTTGGAAGTGTGAGAGGTCCTTTCATTCTGCACATTGGAGGAATTATCTTTCCTTTTATTTCTCTTGTCTTCTTCCCACCTGATTTCGACTTGAGCTCGTGCCATGGCCTGGTCCAACGTGTAGCATCGAAATTTGGTCAACTTTTTATAGAGTCCGCTATCACAAAGTAATCCGTTTCTGAAAGCTTCCACAGCTGTCGGCTGATGTAGATCTGGAATTGTTATCCTTTCCTTGTTGAAACGGGCCACGTAGCTTCGCAAGGATTCACCCCTCCGTTGCTGTATGGTACTAAGATCGTCAGTAGTTTTTTCAAGTTTGCAAGAGCTGGCAAAATGCTCCACAAACTTGTCTGCTAACTGTTGATAGGACTTGATGGATCTGTATGGTAGATTGATGAACCACGTAAGGGCAGGGCCTCCCAAAGTTTCTCCAAATCCTCTGCACATACCTGCTTCCCATTGAAGAGGAGCTAAGCCAGTTGACATCATTTTGTACTTGTAATGGATGACATGGTCGTCTGGGTCAGTAGATCCATCATATAGTTTCATGTCTGGTGGGCTGAACTTTCGTGGTAACTCAACGGATGTGATGTTCTCCGTGAAGGGGGTATCAGAAATGGTTCCAGCTCTGCTCTTCTTTCTTGATAGTTTCACACCTGGTAGGCTGGACATGATTGCTTCTTTAAATTCCTTCATTTCCCTTCTCATAGCGATGGCAACTTGCTGAGCTTGGTTGATGGGAGATTTTGGCAGGTCCCTCTGGTCCTCATCATTTGATGGAATGTTATCAATTGTTTCGTTAAATGCTCCCAAGAGATTAGCTGGAGTGATACGGTTGTTGGGCTGATCTGAGATATCATGATGCTGGGATGGTGATGAAACCAATTCCAACTGTTTCTGAAGATTCATGTTGGAATTACGTATGGTTAGATTTTCCTCTTCTAAAGCTTTCAATCTCTCCTGTAGCATGGCTAGTTGTGATGCCACTGGATCGGGTGTCTGTTCATTGCTTGAAGCCATGAGTGACTAAGCCGTGAATGTTGGTAGAATTCAAAATCTTTGTCTGCAAATTATCGCTAGGGCCCCACGGTGGGCGCCAAATTGTGGATGCTGGATTTCGGCCGAGGTCCACAATCAGAATTTGTAGGTTGGAAGCACCAGCGATCCTGCAAAACAAAGCGGAATGAGCGGGAGTAGACTACCCACCGGTGTGGTGGGTGCCGGGGGCACTCCGACGCTCAAGTCAGTAGTGTGTAAAGAGCAGTGAATAAGTAAATATGTGAAAGTAAGGTTTGATATTACCTTAACTTTCTCTGGATGGCCGTGAGGGCGAAGAAATTTGGTTAGGAAATATAAAAAGCTAAAAGAATTTAGAATAGAGAAGAATAAGAAGCTTAGAAGGCTAAGTATAAGAGCTCCAAACTCAGATGCCCTATATCTTGAATTACGCTGCTATTTATAAGTGCAAATGATTGCCTTTAGCAGTTGGTATAAACCCATTATATGCTAAGATATATTTATTTAGTGAACAAAGTGGAGCAGTTCGATTATGATTAGGGTAAGTGGGAAATGTTTGGTATAGATTTGGCTTTGTGTATGAATCATTTTTCTGCAAGTGGAAGAAGAGTTTTATTAGGCTTTACCTTGGGCTTAGATGATTTCACCTTTGGCCCAAGTTTGGTCCATATAGGCTTATATATCTTTTGGGCCTGGCTTTTACTTTCGGGCTTTGCATACCATTTTGGACTCTGCACACTATTTTGGGCTTTTAAGGTAAAAGACGGTTTTATCATTGGCCCATTTTTGGTTCGTACAGTTACCATCATGGGTGTACCATTTGTTCCCCACTTAACATTTTACTAATTGTTGTTACTTAACAACTCTTGTTGTCACTTAATTCTTTGATTAACAACTCTTGTTGTTACTTAATAATTTCTAACATGAAATCATTACTAATTGTTATTATTTAACAATACCAAATAATTAACTTAATAATTTCCAACATGAAATTATTACTAATTGTTGTTATTTAACAACACCAAATAATTAATCAACAATTAATTTCCAACAATAATAATAAGCCAATATCACCACCCACCTGAATATTCTTTCTTATAGCCAATGTAACCACCATGAGTAACCTAATCATATTTCAAAATTAATCAAAACCTGTTAAATTTAATTATTTCCCCCTCATATGTTAAAAATCCTCCTGCTACAAAAGAAAATTGTTCACTCTCATTTCTTTGTATATTTTATTATTTTACCTAAACATTATATTTTTTAAACGTTGTTTTGAATCAATTTTGAACATGATGGAATAATTATACAAAAATAGTTGGCTCCACTTGTAATAAATTCTAATCAAATGGTATCTCTCACTACTTGCATTATTTTATTTTAACTTTGCCGTTAAAAATATCAATTTTTATTTTAAAAATAAACATTATTTTCAATTTTAATTATGTTTTAAGAATATAATATTTTAAAATGATACCAAAATATCTTAAAACTTCAATAGATTTAAAAAATCAAAGAAAAATAATTATTAATTTTCGTGAATCTAATTTTCTTTTAATATTTATAATCTAATTTTTCGGAGCAAATTCTAGCAGGGACTACATTCTCAATCCACTACCCTAAAGTGAACTGTACCTAACAATCCATACCCGAATCCACCTCTATTTTCGAGATTCATACACTTAAAAGATATATCTCGAACTTATGATCTCACTCAGAGAGTAAACTCAAAAAAAAGTCACGTAGGATAAAACAAAATGGCGGTGACAACACTAAATATAGGGTGACACTGTTTATTACAAAGCAACCGCCCATCAAATTTATCAATCAAGGGGATATATATACGTGGAAACCCTAAAAGTTCATACATAATTGGGATACCGAAGTATATTATTGAAATTCATGGGCCTAACTCAATCTAAAAATCAACTTGAGAGTTGAGGGTTGTCCGATGTTTATATTTTGAGTTTAATTGTTTATCTCATGCGATGTGGGATATTTTTCTCAACATATATATGCACTTCTAATAACCCTAATTAATTTATTTGTTTTCTTGTTCTTCGATGATAACAATATTATTGGTATTGTATTAATTGATCCTATGATGGAATATTATGCCTAACTAGCTAAAACTCATGGGTAGTGTTAATTATTTTTTTTAAGGTATTAATTTGATAATTTTATTGTGATTTTGATAATGAAAAAATGAGCAGATCTGACTGACTGTTTCTACTTTATAGCTGATGTATGTTGAGATCTTATAGTATATATATTGGATTGATTGGATGTATAGAAAAATGGAATTGTAAATAGTTGTTAGCGGTGTCCTGTGCCGCAATCCATGCAATTAATGATTTTCTTATAAATCTCTTGGGATTGAGTTGGTCCCAGTAATTTTTTAATTCTATGCTTGACGGTGGCTTTGTCTTAAGACTTAATTTTAATTCTAGTTCATAATCTAGACATTTAGATTTCACAAGATGACCTCATTATTAGGGTCTCTGGTCAATATTTTTAAGATTGATAGAAAATTTCAATTCAAAAAATCACTCTTTTTAAATTTAGTAATCCCTAAATGCTTCCTATTCGGAGATTGTCAAAGTTCTGCTTCCAAAATGAAGGTACCAAGTCAATCATGTGGGAAATTTTGACTGAGATAGTGCTATTAGCGATTAATTAGTCGAAATTTGGTCACCTAATTAGTAATTACAGTTTAATGGAATCGATAAGTCCAAAAGTTACAGCTTTGACCAGGAAGGATGTCTTGTTTGTGTTGGGTTGCCATGTTGAGCGAGCCAATTGGGAATGTCTGAGCACTTGACAGATGTTCAGTTTGCTTTTAAAAATTCTTGCTTATTTCCGTCTAACAAATAAATGATACACGTCTCATCACTGTGACAGGTGTATATAGTAGCTAGTTAGGTTGTACTAATTAATTTAAAAAGTAATTAATCAATCTTTTTGCAACATTGCCTTTGAAATTGTATTATTATTATTATTATTATTATTATTATTATTATTATTATGGACACCCAACAAAAGAAGCGTGAGACTCCTTTTAATGAACTTGGGTTGATATAGTTTTTGATAAACAAGCAGTTGAGAATAGAGGTAGCTTCAAGTTGAAGTAAAGCTTTTTCTTTTTTACTTTTTGGAAAAATACCAAAAAAATCTCAAATGGGTGTCACCGCTTGATCAAATTTGTTTGATGAAGTAATTAACACCACGTAGCAATGACATGCTGCATGAATGAAAATTGTCTTTTGTTCTATGGTTGCTTAGGAATTTGACACCAATAAAATGAACGAATTTTTTTCTCTGTTATTATAAATAAATAAGTGGAAATGCATGAATCTTTAGGTATGCCAAGGATTGAAATTTTAGAAGTTTATAGATATAAATAAATCATATTTAAAATTAAGTTGAGAAGTTGCCCAGTTGAGATTATATCAAATATACCCAATTTAAAAAACTATTATAAACTAATATGAGTTATATCTTTACGTGAATTTCAAATCATAATTAATCAACTTGATATCTTGTACTTCACTTAGCTAAATTAAGTAAATAAAAAGTATCATTAAGTCCTATATACAGATTATAGAATTCAAATCATATTATTATTATTATTCTTGATCATCATGCTCATATTAATTGACCCATTTTGTGATTTTTTAAATGTAATAATGTCATATTTGGTGCCCTGCCCTGGTTTCCATGAATTATGGCATTACCAGTCCAATAGGTTAGGAATTATAATATAATTGATATTGGCATGCATGTCACTCTCACTTTAAAAAGTCGGAGAGAATCAATGACTATTTGTTTGCTCTCTCAAGATTCAATGACCATTTGTTTGTTTTTAGTTTTATGAGACGTGATGCCTCTTGGTGCCTAATAAACTTTATATCAAAGTTTTGATGTGTTGTGTGTATATATATATATATATATCTTCTTCGATCAGTTATATAGTACGCTAGATTTGATAGTAATTTTGTCTTTATAAGAGTTCCAAGTTCAAGGTTCAAAGTTTGGTAATTGATTAAGTTTGAAAATATACAATTCTCGGTGTTTTGTACCAGGATGCAAGTTTGTCTGCTTGGTGGAATATTGGTCTTCTCCAAATGGAGCTTGCTCATTTGCCAATTTTTCACAAAACAGGACCAGGTAACATAACAACAATCGGCTATTTTCTAGGTCATGATACTTTTGGAAATGCCCCATGTGACATTGAAAATTTTATTTTTGTGAGAGTCATGCCATTGACCTTCATTTTCCGATAGTTCGTCAGTACGTACTGCTCTAGAATGATATTTAACGTCCCAGCGACGCTTTGGCGGGGTCTCTAACATCATAATTCGGGATAAGAAAGCATATGTAATCTCGATTTGTTTTTTTTTTTTAAAACAAAAAAATCGTCTCAAATTTCATACTAGAATCCTAAATGTTGAGATTCAAGATTTCCTATCATCTTTATTAGTAGAACATAACAGATTTTTCTGTTCAAATCTAATTTTTAGACAGATTTTTACATGATTGGTTGATCATCATATAATTGACATTTTGGTGCTTTACTGACGTTTTAAATGTAATATTTTAATCTTTGGTGATGAATTATGGCATGGCGAAGATATATGCTACGAATTCTATATAAATTAATATTGATGCATGTCACTCTCACGTTAATTAAAATTGATTTATGATATGTCTTTTAAGTGCCTACCTAATAATTAAAATCGGATATATTTCGTTTTTACAAAAGCCTTTTAACATGAAAAATTTAGTTGGTAGCATTGATAGAACCCATGCATAATGAACGCTTGTCGATCATTTGATGTGTCCAAAGTTGGGTAATGATAAGTCCTGAAAGTAAATATATCTTTGAAGCTACAATTCTCATCAGTGGCCGCCTCTCCAAAATGAGCATATACTGATTTGCCCATTTTTGGCCCACACACCCAGGTAAGAAGTTTGATCCGTCAGAGTTATTTTCAAAACACTAGTGAAATTATGAGTAGATGATTGTCAAAAACATTTAACACTCTCATAATGATTGTAAAATTAATAACAATTTCAAATCAGTAATATATAGTTATGTGTTGAAGCCTAGGTGTACTCCTTCAGTTCAGAACACATATCATTAATGTTTTTTTTTTTTAAAATGATAATTAAAGAAATAGTAGTGCCAGCATTAGCTTTCCTTATTTGACACTATTAGCTCGTAACGTATTATGGGTCGTCTACGCCTTTGGATGATCGAATAAGGACTACACTGTGTGATCACTACAAAAAAAAAAAATTATTCACTCATTAATAGAAATTCCGTTGGATTAATTCCGTCTATGAAAATATTATCGGGATTTTTTTATCGACGGAAAATCCATCGATAAATGATGTCCAATACAAATTTTTAGCAACCGAATATACATTGCTAAATAATCGATAATCTGACGATAATATATGGCGTCATAAAATAGCTCTTAATTTACCGAGATAAAATATTTATCGATAAATATGAGCGCCGATTTTTTTAATCATTTTTTAATATAATAATTTCCATTATTGATATAGCAATTTAATTTTTTTTTTTTTTTTGGGTAGTAGATGATGTATAAAGTAATGATTATGACAACAATTTAAGTTGAAAAAGCTCTTCTAATGGTTTGATAAAATTCTTTTGTGTTTGAGAGTAATTTCAAGAAGCAAGCATTCACAACTTAGCTTCAAAACTGTTTCTCTGATCCAACAACAACATATATGACATTTTGAATTTGTATGTACCTTTTCTTATTTCTAACTTGCATATTGATTTTCTTCTAATAGTTGATAAACTATTTTGTGATGCAAAGAAAGAATTGAAGTGTACCCAAAGACTCCTCCATTGAACTTAAAAACACACATTGCCATTTTTCACTTGATAGTTGATACACACAGCTCTTTTGTAGTCTTTTTAGTTGTTTTTTAATATTTTAACACGCGTGACAATGGATTATTAGATTATTGCACTGATGACGTGATATCTCCACTGTATTGTAGATTTTCTCCTTTATAGATGTTGACGGCGGATTTTGGTCTCAGGGGCAATAATGGTTTTTTACTCCCGAGACAACCCTCTTCCAATTGTGATTTCTTTTGTTTATGGGAAACCAAAAGCAAATTTTGCAAAAGATAGATAAATACACCAATCAACAAAGAGTTTAACGTGGTTCGGCGGATCAGATCCAACCTAAATCCACAGGCACAGAACGGACGATGTTTTATTACCGAAATATGTTCCTCTGATCTGTTTTGTGTTTACAAGTCTAATTCTCTCTTGTTCTCTTCTCAACTCTCAACTTTCAACTTGTTACCACCCTTACAAGGACGCTTTCCCCTCCTATTTATAATAGCAAAAAAACAATTTTCCTTTTCTCATAAGGATTCATAGTTGAAACTATCTTCACTTCCCATATCCTATTAGGACACTGACTCATTCACTTCCCATATCCTATTAGGACACTGACTTATCAACATTTCCCCATGAAAGTAGATAACTTATCTTCTTATCCGTAAGAATAGAATGTCTTATCTTCTTGAGCATATCCCGCCATACTCCCGGTCTTTATGGGTCGGTCATGATGGTCTTTTGAACTGAGAATGCTGCTGTCGATCTGATAATGCCCGATCATCCGATCTTATGTGGTCGGCCCCCAACTCATGTGGTCGGGCCGATATTAATGATCTCGATCAACAAGGGAGTTTACCATTTTTACCTCTGCCGTATTGCTTAAATATCATAGGACCTGAAAATACCACCAACATATGTCCCCTAGTTCTCGGTTCCAACAAGTGTACGAGTTGGTGCCGGGAACTATATAAAAAGAGTGGTATTTGCTGGTGAACTGGTGGCCAATCTTTGAAGGAGAAAATTCATCGGCCTACACTTATCTCATCCTCGGTCTGACTCAGGTGTTCGACCTGTCTTTTTTTTTTTTTTACATGTTTCTATTCCATTTTTTTTATCTTTCATAATCTGCTCTGAATAGTCTCCTGCAAACGATCTCTCGAGGCTCGGCCATGAGGGGACAACCCGAGCCGAAAATTAGATCATGGGTGGGACGTAAGCCGACCCTGAGTTGAGAGAAACACTTGGCTCTGGGGGAATGTTACGTCCCCAGTCCAAAAGAGACATACTCGGTGGGACGTAACCCGACCCCGAGCTAAGAGAAGTCATAATGGTCTCGGTGGAACGAATCCAGCCCCGAGCCGATTAACCAAGTGGCATCGGCGGAACGAATCCAGCCCCGAGTCGATTAACCAAGTGGCCTCGGCGGAACGAATCCAGCCCCGAGCCGATTAACCAAGTGGCCTCGGAGGAACGAATCCGGCCCCGAGCCGATTAATCCTTGGGACTTATTCAGAAGGGAGGTGAATCAACCTTTGAAGCCTTATCGGGTTTGGCATGGGCGTCCCCTTGCCAGTCCAGGGAAAATCAAAAACAAAACTTTGGAAAATAAAATCAAAAAATGGGAGTGACTCGAAATGAAACATTTGCAAGTGTAAAAAACAGCACGGATTCCTCAAAACAGCGTTCTGGCCGAGGTCTCCAAAACACAATTCTGAATCTTTCAATTCAGAGTTCCGGCGAACCAGGATTTGGATCAAAGAGCGTTTAGAATGGTAAGGGCACATCCTCTATACTTCAGGTCGCCATGGAGCTTGTGTATTGTTTGAGGGCTCCTCCTTACAATGCTGGAGCAAGCATACGCTACGAGGGCACAATCCATCCCCGTGCTATACTTCTCACGGATCCGAACGATCAAAATAGGGATCAAAGAGTGCCCGAAATATTAAGGGCATGTTCCTCCTTATGTTCGGTAACACTGGAGTAAGCAATCGCTACGAGGGCATGATCCCTCCTCGTGCTATGCTTCTCACGGATCCGAAAGATTGAAGAAATAGGTAGGGATCAAAGAGTGTCCGAAGCATTAAGGGAATGCTCCTCCTTATGCTCGGTAACACTGGAGCAAGCAAACGCCACGAGGGTATCATCCCTCCTCGTGCTATGCATCTCACGGATCCAAATGACCAAATAGGTAGGGATCAAAGAGTGTCTGAAGCATTAAGGGAATGATCCTCCTTATGCTCGGTAACACTGGAGCAAGCAAACTCCACGAGGGTATCATCCATCATCGTGCTATGCGTCTCACGGATCCAAATGACCAAATAGGTAGGGATCAAAGAGTGTCTGAAGCATTTAGGGAATGCTCCTCCTTATGCTCGGTAACACTGGAGCAAACAAACGCCACGAGGGTATCATCCCTCCTCGTGCTATGCATCTCACGGATCCAAATGACCAAATATGTAGGGATCAAAGAGTGTCCGAAGCATTAAGGGAATGCTCCTCCTTATGCTCGGTAACACTGGAGCAAGCAAACGCCACGAGGGTATCATCCCTCATCGTGCTATGCATCTCACGGATCCAAATGACCAAATAGGTAGGGATCAAAGAGTGTCCGAAGTATTAAGGGAATGCTCCTCCTTATGCTCGGTAACACTGGAGCAAGCAAACGCCACGAGTGTATCATCCCTCATTGTGCTATGCATCTCACGGATCCAAATGACCAAATAAGTAGGGATCAAAGAGTGTCCAAAATATTAAAGGCATGTTCCTCTTTATGCTCGGTAACACTGGAGCAAGCAAACGCCACGAGGGCATAATCCCTTCTCGTGCTATGCTTCTCACGGATCCGAATGACCAAATAGGTAGGGATCAAAGAGTGTCCAAAACATTAAGGGCATGATCCTCCTTATGTTCGGTAACACTGGAGCAAGCAAACGCCATGAGGGCATAATCCCTCCTCGTGCTATGCTTTTCACGGATCCGAATGAACAAATAGGTAGGGATCAAAGAGTGTCCGAATCATTAAGGGCACGCTCCTCCTTATGTTCGGTAACACAGGAGCAAGCAAACGCCATGAGGGCATAATCCATCCTCGTGCTATGCTTCTCACAGATCCGTTGGTCAGACAAAACGTATAGGAACACATTCCCTGCAGCCGTATTTCCCAAACTGGCCAGGCCGGCCATCTTACGGGGGCACTCCCTCCTCGCGATTACCATCTCGAAATATCCTTCATATTTTCCTCAATCTTCTCCATCCAATCCGCTGTTGAACTCCCTGACGACCGGTGATTTCCACCTTTTGCCATTGTCTTACTACGCGAGCTGCTTTTTGTTGGAGTTCCCCACAGACGGCGCCAACTGTTAAGGGCTGATTACGGTCTCAGGAGCAATAAGGGTTTTTTACTCCCGAGACAATCCTCATCCAACTGTGAATTTGTTTTGTTTATGGGAAACCAAAAGCAAATTTGGCAAAAGATAGATAAATGCACCAATCAACAAAAAGATTTAACGTGGTTCGGCGGATCAGATCCAACCTACATCCACGGGCACAAAACGGACGATGTTTTATTACCGAAATATGTTCCTCTGATCTGTTTTGTGTTTACAAGTCTAATTCTCTCTTGTTCTCTTCTCAACTCTCAAGTTTCAACTTGTTACCCCCCCTTACAAGGACGTTTTCCCATCCTATTTATAATAGCAAAGAAACAATTTTCATTTTCCCATAAGGATTCATAGTTGAAACTACCTTCACTTCCTATATCATATTAGGACACCGACTCATTCACTTCCCATATCCTATTAGGACACTGACTTATCAACCTTTCCCCATGAAAGTAGGATAACTTATCTTCTTATCCGTAAGAATATGATGTCTTATCTTCTGGAGCATATCCCTCCATACTCTCGGTCTTCATGAGGTCGGTCATGATGGTCTTTTGAACCAAAAATGCTGCTGTCGATCTGATAATGCCCGATCATCCGATCTTATGTGGTCGGCCCCCAACTCATGTGGTCGGGCCGGTATTAATGATCTCGATCAACAAGGGAGTTTACCTTTTTTACCACTGCCGTATTGCTTAAATATCATAGGACCTGAAAATACCACCAACAATAGATATAGATTCTGTTGCCAACTCATCACCCAAAGTGGAGTCTTGATCTTCAAATTTACATATTGCAGCCGCCTTTGATGAATAAAATAAGCCACTTGACAACACATGCACTGGCATATTGCATTTACGTCAATTGTTACCGATCGAATACATTGCATCCAATGTATTTCACGGAAAATACACATTACAAGTTTTTGACAATATATTTATGTTTTAAATTTCGAGCACATTTTTCTTTTGTATGATTTGCAGATTCATGAAAGCTTACAACTTTTTCGTTTGGACTTGGGATATATAATTTAGCTTAGTTGACCTTGTTGACGGCTGGTTTTCGTCTCAGGGACAGTAAATGAATATATTGCCCCCGGGATTCAACATTCCTTCAGCAGTGAATTTGTTTGGTTATGAGGAAACCAAAAGCAAACTTTGGTAGAGGGAGAAAAACATGCAGAATAACACAAGAAGTTAACGTGGTTCGACGGATCGAGTCCAGCCCACGTCTACGTGCAAAATGGATGGTATTTTACTATTATAATACGCTCGGGCCGACCTGTTTGTGGTCGGTCTGAATGGGAACCGAGCTGTTTTACAAATGGAATTATAAAACTATCTCAATCTCACTCTTTTTTTGTGTCTCTGTGTGTGTGTCCCCCCCTCTTACAAAAAAGACTTTTTCTTATATATATACTAAGTTTGAGGCGGCAAAGATGAGGCGGTTGCTGTTCCCAATTCTGCAGAGTCTTCCACGTGAACCTGCTTCATTTATTAAGCTCACTGCCCTAGGCATGCTCTTGTCGAAAGTGAACATGCTCCCTGACATCTCATCACATCAATATAACTCTTCACTGCCACATGCATTTAATAATGATGACAGCCTGGTGGGTGCTTCCGGGAAGTGACATGTGTAAAGGGAAATTATAATCTCGAGACTTCTGTCGGTTGTTAAGTGGTCGGCCTAATCATCTGCCGAACCATTCGAACCATTCTCGTAATGCCTTGAACTGTCCGAGCCCTTCGAATTACTAGGAAGGGAGCATTGTAGGCCCGAACCGAGCCGACGAGCTAATGTGGTCGGTTTATGGAAAGCCGCGTCGAAGCACATGCTATGGCCGGTCTAAACTGAGGGATTGTGTCTGGGCTTCTGCCGAGCCGAGAAGTGTTTAACACTTTCTGAATACCAGCTAAGGAAAATTCCACCCCTGCCCCTGGCTCACACTGCTTGATTTATATGTTGATTTCTACCACCAACATCTATCCCCTAGTTCTTGGTATCAACGAGTTTGTGAGTTGATGCCGATAACTATTATAAAATCGGTGTGTTGTTGCCCTGCCACTATTCTTAGTTCTGCCATATCCATGTTTCCAGTTGCTTGAGAAGTCTGCTGCTTGAATTTCCTTTTTATTTTTTTTTCAAAGAATATGTATCTGAAACTAGAGGATCTCTTTTGCCGAGCCTGCAACCTTGCCCTTCTTCTGGTCGCCCGGCCTGGTAACTTCATGTGACTTATCTTCTTCCCTCCCTTGCTTGCTCCTCCAAATCTGGATGTGAGGAGAGATTCTTAAGTCCGACCACCCTTGAATCTGGCCATGAGACGGACATTCTGCTTCTGAGCTAATGATAGGTCCATTTGATGGAGCGTAATCGGACTTCATGCTGAGAGGAAATATCTGGTTACAGGAGAATGTTACATCCCTTCATCCACATAATCAGACTCGGTGGGAATCACCCCAAACCCGAGCTTAGCAAAGTACTTAGATCTAGGGGAATGATACATCCCCAGTTGAAAAATCAGACTCGATGGGAATCACCCAAAACCCGAGCTGAGCAAAGTACTTAAGGTCTAGGGGAATGATACATCCCCAGTTGAAGAATCAGACTCGATGGGAATCACCCAAAACCCGAGCTGAGCAAAGTACTTAAGGTATTTGATAGAACAAATCCGACCCAAAGCCGAATTATTACACGATCTCGGCGGAACGAAATCCAGCCTCGAGCCTTGACACCATGAAGTCTCGGCGGAACGAATCCAGCCCCGAGCCGATGGCGTACAGAGGCCTCGGCGGAACAAGTCCAGCCCCGAGCCTAGAAACCATGAAGCCTTGGCGGAACGAATCCAGTCTGAGCTGAATAACTGTCAAGACTTATACGTAAGGGAAATAAATCAACCTTCGATACTCTACCAATTCTGGCGCGGGCGTCCCCTTACCAGACCAACGAAAAAATAAAAACAAAGTTTTTAGAATGAAATTGGTAAAAGGTGGGGGTGATTTAGCACATACCCAAAACGGGAAATTTCACAAGTGTAAATAACAACACAGATGCCTCGAGGCAGCGTCTTGCCCGAGGTCTCCAGAACATAATTCCTAATCTCTCAACGACATCGGTGGAACAAATCCAGCCCCGAGCCGACACCATGAAGCCTCAGTGAAACGAATCCAGCCCCGAGCCGATGGCATACAGAGGCATCGGCGGAACAAATCCAGCCCCGAGCCTAGACACCATGAATCTTCGACGGAACGAATCCAACCCCGAGCCGATGGCACACAGAGGCCTCGGCGGGACAAATCCAGCCCCGAGCCTAGACACCATGAAGCCTCGGCAGAACGAATCCAGCCCCGAGCTGATGGCACACAGAGGCCTCGGCGGAATAAATCCAGCCCCGAGCCTAGACATAGATGCAAGTCATGAGGTAGTTACGCTCCGGCCTCGAGAGTCTGATCCTGCCACGAGGGGTTCACGCGCTCCCTCATGCACTTCATCCCTTGAAGTAATTCCCACTTAAAATAAAAAGAGCCAGGCCGGCGCGCTTTACCCGGGGGTTTGATAATGACACCAGTGTTTGACGTGCCACGGGTTTAGTGCCCTTTTTTGACCTCAAATTATTACCTTCGCATCGAGCATGTCAAAAAATAATGAAAACAACTTTCACGTTTAATTAACAAACAAGCGAGATGTGCAAGTTTCTTAAAAAAAATGAGTGTTTTATTCATATTTAAAGGACATATTGCACTCCTTACAACTCTTTGCGGGACATTTTAAGAGAGACTTTTACATTTGTTTTCTTCTGCCTTCTGCTTCGCGGTCCAACCGCATCTTCTGATCTGAGCTCCGAAAACTCTCGATGTATATGCCAAAGTTGTAAACATCACACTCAAGCTGGCTCCTGCATCAGGCGCTCCGTCGGGATCCTTCGATCTGAACTTGATCCCAAGGTTTTCGAGCTGGATCACAGGGTCTTCTGAACCAGGCACTTCGTCGGTGCTCCTTCAAAAACGCATTTCCCCGGTGCTTGGTACCTCACGATCGACTCTGGGCTTCCGGGCGAGGCCGTCAGTCTTCGCTTTGCCTGATTTTCCCGAATACTTTTTACCTTCTTTCTTCTCATTCGGGGAAGACCACCACACCAATTGAGAACTGGACCGACAGACGTCCTCCCTCGCCTTTGGCTGACTAGCTCCCTGATCAATCCTCCAGCATAAGTAACTTGCGAGGCTGGCGGTGGGTAGTTTGGGAAGCGTAGATCCTTCCTACTGAGGAGCCTGATCAGCTGTCGCCAACGGATGTAACTCATCCCCCTCGTTACATTTCATTCGACAATTCACCCCGGATGGGTGTCTGCTGGCCAATACTTTTACATTTCATTTCACAATTCAAAAAGAAAATATTTTTGTCCACACAGACCCTTTCTTGCTCCCGTTCCGGCTTGCTTCTTCCCATTCATTTTCCCCTCCATCCATTCTGCTGTTGAGCTGCTTGTGAAAACCATCACTTTCACCTTCACCATCGTCTCACAACGTGAGCTGCTTCTTGTTCGATTCCCCACAGACGACGCCAACTGTTGACGGCTGGTTTTCGTCTTAGGGACAGTAAGGGAATATATTGCCCCCGGGATTCAACATTCCTTCAGCAGTGAATTTGTTTGGTTATGAGGAAACCAAAAGCAAACTTTGGTAGAGGGAGAAAAACATGCAGAATAACACAAGAAGTTAACGTGGTTCGACGGATCGAGTCCAGCCCACGTCCACGTGCACAAAATGGATGGTATTTTACTATTATAATACGCTTGGGCCGACCTGTTTGTGGTCGGTCTGAATGGGAACCGAGCTGTTTTACAAATGGAATTATAAAACTCTCTCAATCTCACTCATTTTTTGTGTCTCTGTGTGTGTGTCCCCCCCATTTTCTTACAAAAAAGACTTTTTCTTATATATATACTAAGTTTGAGGCGGCAAAGATGAGGCGGTTGCTGTTCCCAATTCTGCAGAGTCTTCCACGTGAACCTGCTTCATTTATTAAGCTCACTGCCCTAGGCATGCTCTTGTCGAAAGTGAACATGCTCCCTGACATCTCATCACATCAATATAACTCTTCACTGCCACATGCATTTAATAATGATGACAGCCTGGTGGGTGCTTCCGGGAAGTGACATGTGTAAAGGGAAATTATAATCTCGAGACTTCTATCTGTTGCTAAATGGTCGGCCTAATCATCTGCCGAACCATTCGAACCATTCTCGTAATGCCTTGAACTGTCCGAGCCCTTCGAATTACTAGGAAGGGAGCATAGTAGGCCCGAACCAAGCCGACGAGCTAATGTGGTCGGTTTATGGAAAGCCGCGTCTAAGCACATGCTATGGCCGGTCTAAACTGAGGGATTGTGTCTGGACTTATGCCGAGCCGAGAAGTGTTTAACACTTTCTGAATACCAGCTAAGGAAAATTCCACCCATGCCCCTGACTCACACTGCTTGATTTATGTGCTGATTTCTACCACCAACAGACCTAATTAACTATTTCTATATCAGTCCAAAGGAACAAAATAGGCTTGATGAATTTTAATTAATGGTTTAGTGAACTAAGTTTAAGTTGGTTTCATAATTTTTTTTTTATTCAACTACTCAATTCAAAAAGTATTGCAAAATCTTATTTCAAATTAAATGGTATTTTATTATGGGTATTTATTAAGTGGGAGTTTTTATTTTTATTTTTATTTTTAATGCAGTATTTCACATTCCACAGCTAAAACATATGGGGGAAACAATATTTTCTCTATTTTAGGAGGTAAAATACACTACAAGAATTTGGACATTTAGCGTCAAAACTATTTTCGACGCTAATAATTAATTTTCGCATCGATTCGGTTATTCGACGTAAAATAGTAAAATAATTATTAGAATAAAAATAATTATATTATTATTCGGTAAATTTATTTTTTTCTAATAATATTTTTCAAAATATTAAATTGAATAATAAATTTCTTATTTATATCCTTTAGTGTTGAATTATTCGACGCTAAAAGTAATAAAATAATATTTATATTTTAATATTTTATATCTTTTAGCGTCGAAAATATTCGTCGCCAAAATAGATTATTTAGCGTCGAAAACTTTCGTCGCAAATTATGCTTTTTCGTTGAAGAATTTTAGACGCAAAATCTTAGACTTTAGTGTCGAAAAATTCTATTTCGACGCTAATTGTCTTTCTCGTCCACCTTTTCGCGTCGAAATTTAGCATCGAATTTGTTGCCAATTACTTTTAGCTTCCAATTATTGAATTTTAGCGTCGATATGAATCGAAGATAAAGACCTTATTTCTTGTAGTGATAGTTTGAGTCATTCATTATTTAAGAAATGGGACAATATTTTTTTAGCGTAGATTTCGATCGAGTTATACTTGGAATATCCTCAAATAATGTTATAAATATATGTAATTATATACTCATAAAATCATTATTTGTAATATGTAATATAACTTTAACATATGTAGTCAACATGACGATTGTTACTTTTTTTTTTTTAAAACAAAATTATGTAGCCCTAAAAAATAAAGTTAATCTAACGTATGAAATTTCTTATTTTATGATCTTCCCCAAAATTTATCGTGTCGGAAACATCATGTCCCGGATCATCCTTTATCTTTTAGGGCTACATAACTTTGTGTTTGGTATTTTTATTTGTAACATCAAGTATGGGAATGTCTCACCCTCGAAATATACCCATTTAGTTATTTGATTTTTCTTATTATTGTGTCATCTCCGTCTTCTTATTTAGTATAGATTAGATTTTGACTCGAACCCCACATGCCACTAGACTCCACTTCAAGGTCCAAGTTTGGTCCAGATTTGGCTAG
Organism: Zanthoxylum bungeanum; assembly: GCA_019454045.1. NCBI lineage: Eukaryota > Viridiplantae > Streptophyta > Magnoliopsida > Sapindales > Rutaceae > Zanthoxylum > Zanthoxylum bungeanum. The sequence goes on along the minus strand of SKCR01032769.1, from coordinate 246,810 downwards.
ATTTCAAGTCTTAGTTAGTTACCACAAATTTCACCTTCACAGTAGACCAGGTAAGGCAGTCTCATGTCCCATCACATGAAATACAATCTACCCACTTGAATATATCTTTCCGATTTCGTTTTTGAATGGATAAAAATTATATTATTTTGATAAATTTTTAATCAATTTGGAAATTCAATTGGGTGTTGTATCGGAAGAATAGCATTACTACACACGCCCTCTTAAACCATTAATTACTCTTATTTGTCCTAGCTCTACTTATAATCTGAGCCCCTTAAATGAACAAAAATTAATACAAAAACACTAAAAGAAAAATAAAATCATTTCTTTTTTAATACAATAAAATGAACAATAAAAATAGCCTCAACAACTTACATGCACATTGTTTGATGTTGCAAAAGCAAATTAACACTTGGAGCCTTTCTCCTGCAGTCCTGCTACATACAATAACAATATTTTGAGTAGAAAAATTTATATAAGGACCGTACTTATAGAATCGGTTAATTAATAAATGATAAGTGTTTCGGATTGATTATTCTCAAAATAACTGTAACACGTGTCATTCATTGATTGAATGATTCTATATGTACAGTCATATATAAGTATTTCTCTATTTTCAAAAACTAACATTAAATATCTCTACAAATCAGATTTTCGATTCTACTACTACTTAGGTGCTCAAATGACCTTTTTTTTTTTTTTTTTTTAAAAAAATTTAAGAAAAGTATATGTCCCTTCCTTATTTATATTTATTATTATTAGTATAATATTATTATTAAAAAAATCGGAACGCCTCTATCTTCTATAGAGAACAACTTTCTCTACGATTCACTATTGACTAGGCCCTATAAGGGATGAGAACAAAGCCTGAATGTTGATAGAACCATGTCCGAAGACTGTGAGAATAAGATCCGTAGGCTAATAGAATTAAGGCCAACGACTGATAATTACATAAATTCTTTATTCACTCATGTCATTATGAGAAATCGAACCTAGTCTCGACCAAGTGAGCCACCACCTGTTGACGCGCTCAAATGATCTTTTCTGTGCATACTGTACTTATACTACAACCTAAATTTATGTCGAGCATGAGTTTGCAAATGTATTTCCACTTCTCGGAAGAGATCTATTTCCACTTTTCAGGAGACAGCTGCTCGTATATCCATATTTTTATAAGATAATATGATTTTTGAACCTATGGAAACACAAACACATGCGCTTACCTTTTGTTCTTATGTTTTAATGTGAACGCATGAGCGCCAGTTATTTGATGTCTCTTTCAATTATGCCATCACTAATCACTATCTGTTTCTATTATCTAATTGGATTGAATTTGACTTGGGGAACTCCAATTTCAAGGTCTTATGTTTGGTAAACGATTAATTGTGATGGTTTTCAAATTACTTTATGCCTTTGAAGCTGCAGCTCCCCATGTTTTGGTCCATATGAAGCAGATTTGCAGCAATATCAAGTCTTAGCTATATATGTGGCTGAATGTATCTTCTCCAAATGTAGCTTCCTAATTTGCCCGGTAAGTTTCCCATCAAATTAAGTCAATCTTGCCTTTAGTAGCTGCCTATTAATTTCTTGTGATTCTATTAGTGGTGTGTTTACTTAATGGAAATTGATGATTGAGAATCATTTCCATAAAATTGTTTACTTCCTAAAATTAAATAAAAATGGGAATGAGAATATGGCTCACATATTTGGGAATGAGGAATGAAAATCTCATTCTCACCACCACCCGTGAGAATGAGATTCCCATTCCCATTATTAATGAGAAATTACAATATTACCCTTAAGATAATTAATTAATATTAATTTATAAATAATAAATAAAATGTATTAATAATTAATAATAAAAAAATATTTACTATTTTAATAAAATAATAATTTAATAAAAGAATATATTAATATTTAGTAATTTAATACATTAATAATTAATTGATAAAGTAATACTTAATTAATACTTAATTTATAAATAATAAATAATATTAATAATATTTAATAATAAAATAATATTTAATATTTTAATAAAAGAATAATTAAATATTGAGTAAGTTAATACATCAAAAATTAATCATAAATAATAAATAATAAATTAATATATAATTATAACTAAGGGTATTTTTGTAACTTTTTAACAATTCATTCCGATTACTGGACAAAGTAAACACATCAATGGTAATACTGCTTCATTTCGATTCTGATTCCTACAGTTAAGTAAATAATTTATTCTGATTCTGATTTATCATTCTCATTCCAGCTCATTCCGATTCCATTTCATTCCGATTTTATCTCATTCCGATTATGAGTACGTAAACGCACCATATGAGTTATGAAATCCCAAATCCCTAAATCTTAAGTAAATCTGAAATCTCATTCATGGCATGTCTATGAACTATAAATGTGCTTTAAATGTTAATTTTTGAAGTTGGTGTTGGAGCTTTATTTTTGTCCCTTTATGCTAAATGAAATTTCGTATTTAATCAAGGTTCTGACCCTATGCGGAATTAACACAATAATTAAGATAAGTTATAAATATTGTCTCTATGGATTTTCAACAAACACCCTTAATTCTAATAGCAATAAAACAAAACAGAATATTAAAGCAAAAAATAAATCAACCATACAAAATCAACACAAATTATTTTGGTGACGAGGTGAAAAATTCATGCGAGTAAAAAATCACTCCAGGTATATCTCGGCTACCATCCAAAATCCACTATAAAGAGAAATACTTACAATGATGGTAAAAGACCTATGATAAAAACTTCACCGACTCTATTACCTCTAGATTGTAAGAACCCGAAGAACTCATCGAGCCCATACCCACGATTTTCTTCAGAATCTCTGAAGTCTCTGAGTGAATCAACTCTGCAACTCTGAATGCCAGAACTCCGACTGCCAATCTTCCTCCTTGAGAACTATGAAGGTTTAGGAAATTGGGTTTGTTGTGTTGATGGTTTAACAAAGAACGCTTTCACCAAAACAAAGAAGACAACAGAACAATAAGTCTTCAAGGTGAAAACAAAGAGATTGAAAACTAAGAATATGTTTAGGCTCAAATGAATTTCTTTTCAACACTTGTGAGGGTAGCTCAATGTTTGTTTATATAGGAAGGGTAAAAAGAGAGGCTTCCCAATACCAAATTAGGTTAAAAACACGTCCAAAATAATTCAAATACGCACGGGCATTCGAACGTCACTCAAACGCGCCACGAATGTGTGCTCTCTGGAAAGGTTCGTTCGAACGCTTACTCGACCGCACCACAAACGTTTGCTCTTTGGAATGTTTTGTTCGAACGCACCACGAATGTTTGCTCTCTAGAATATTTCGTTCGAACCCAACAACGAATGTGACACTAATGCCACACGTTCGAACACTTCAACGAACGCAGCACTAACGAATTTGCTCCAGCTTTGTCAAAATACCAGTTCAATTGCTCCAAGTTCTTCAAAACTTATTACAACTCAATTGAACTTGTTTTGTTACAGACATTGCCCATAAAAATGGAACTAATAATCTCCTCATTTGGCATTCTGTGACAAAACACTACCTACTACAAAGACTACGGTAAAAGAATCAAAAAAAGAATAGCCAACTGCCAACCATCACGATAATGACTTATTACAATAAGACTCGATATAATACCTAACCAATAAGTCTTGAAATCAATGTCACCACAGCTACCAAATCTGCTTACCTGAAACATCTACAATTAACAACATACCGTGAAAAACACATGGATTATAAAGAACAGATAAAGCAACAACAAAACTCATGCATGTATAAATAGATAGTAGATATCCTACTCCCCCTTAATCTTTCTCCCCTTAAAACAGAGATATCAAATGGATATACTATGACTCCCATATACTACTACTCTCTCATATACTACTCTCCCATTTTTTGTCACGAAATGACAAAGGGTGAAGGTACCAGGATAAACAACACATGCAAGAGTATATGCAAACAAGACTTACTCCCCCTCACTAACAGCTCTACTAAGTTTTCACAAAATCATACGGGAAGTAAATACTCATATATATGCAAATAAAATATGTATGTAGAAACTTGAAGCATACACAAGCACACAATGAGGTAAAAACAAAAATCAACAAAATTGACTGAAACATTACTTCAAGCAAGTACAATGATACTCAGTCAGTATTCAGCTGTTTATAACATGAAATAATATGCATCACTTTAGATTTTGCTAAATACTACACACTTGCATATGACATAAACACCAAAGCATAACAAGTATTTGCGTGAAAAATAAGTGCACAACAAATCAAAGCTTAAGACCTTATTTTATGAGCGGGACACAGCCAAATAAATCTCATCTCTTAACAAACCAAGTCCACAAAATATGTGTTCAAATCCAGCACCATTAGGACCTGAAAAGTAGCAATAATGGTTGCATGCTATGTTATTCTCCCCCTAAATATCATAAGCTCATAATTAAAAACTCTTTTGAGTTAAGGGTTTTTGCCCTTATCTTTTGAATTTTGGGTCATTGGCTCTTTTGCATTTGAGACTTATGTAGTTTAATTTTTTTTTTTTTTTTTTGTTACTACGAAACAACACAAGGTCATCTAGTCAAATGTCACACTATTTAGTGAGAAAAATATGGTAGAGATTAGAATGATGTCCAAAGACTCATACATGCGATCAAATATTGACAATTATAAAAACGTGTATGTGAAGTACAAGCACAAAATATACTAAGGGTTTTTACCACACACACTTATGCACATAGAGCATCAAGAAAAGTAAAAGCATATTACACATGCAAAAACATATATCATACATACTAGGATCACATGCAACAAGTTTTTCATGGTCTAACAAGCCAGCAAAAATATTTTTGATCTTTTTCATTTTCTATTTTTTTTTTCAGTTTTAACACCCAAAAAAATAAAGACTGTTGGGATATATACCATAGAGCTTCATGTAATGTAAACAGTTTTATATGTTATGAAATAAAATGATGCATTATTCATTTATCAATGTGTTTGTTTGAATTTCACATATTGCAAATTATCTTGATTACCCTAGATTACACATGTACCTTCAGACTTAGTGTATGAGTGTCATACACAAGAGAATTTAAGTCTGAAGTTGGTAATCTAAAATAATCCATAGAGAGCAAACAAAGCGGGTACTTTGTTTGTAGTTTATCTATAGCTGCGGTCCATTCTATAATTGTATGGCGACCTTGATCCAGGATCGTCCATGTGGAGACATGAGAATAGAGGCACCTTGTATGATGTGATCATATAGGACTAGACCTAAATAGAAATGACTTTCTTATAATAACTATTAAATAAAGAAATTCATTTCCATCTACTAGATGGTCATATATGGATTGATCTTAATCCTGAGTGTACTACGAACTCATGCATGTCAGACCATGTCTTTTGATTTACAAAGGTGAGGTTGGTGTAGCAGTCCCGACCAATAGCTACGTACTTTGGGGGCATGGTCTGGTGTGTAACTGTGGACGTTTTACATAGACATGGAGTTCACTTCTTCTTGCGAGAAGTAGAGGATTATCTTTCTTAAGGGTTGATTCAGTATTTGAACGGTTAAAGCGCTCAAGTATTTCTATTACAAATAGAAAGATTAAAATTCATAATAGTTATGAATAAATCGTTCATTAGAGAATCAATGATATTTAAGGTAAAAATAATTAGAGAGGTATAACAAACATTGTGACTTGGCTCTAATTACGAGATACTCATGAAGGGTCAATTCGTATGTAGTTACTATATCGATGGACACAGACTTGGTTCAGCTTAATATACTATTTGCAGCAACGAGAGTGCAGCTTTGGGTTTTTTAGTGGAATAACCCGGAGTTAATGATTCAGAATATTTAATAAGAGCTTAATTAATATTTCGAGATTATTGGAGCTCGGAACCGTAGGTCCATTTGGTCCCCGTGTTAGCTCAATATACTGTAGCGGATTTAGTATAATTGGATAGTCCAATTATACACTCACAAATGTATAAATATTACTAATATGATTAATAATGTTATTTTGTCACACTTGGAACTTTATATTAAAGTTTAATATATGGTTTTATAATAAATGATTATATGATAATTATTTATTATTAATTATTAAATTATATATTATATAATTTAATATAGGGTAAACTTGGAATTCAAAATTTGGATTTTGGAAACCCTTGAATTAAATTTGGAAGTTACACATTTTATTAGGTGATAACTTATTAACTTTTGTAACATCTTTTCAATTATGGTAATTGAAAATTTTGATGTTACAAAATTTTTTGGCTTTCCTTGCTATGGCCGAATTTTTGGTTTTTGGGAGAGGAATGGTTTTATTAATTTTTGAAATTAATAACCCTAAATATAAAAAAGAAAATTTGATTTTCTTTTTGGTGGGAGTCTCTTATTCTAACCCTAGCCTCCATCTTCTTTTTCTCCAATTCTCTCAAAAGTTGAGATAAACAAAAAGAAAGAACAAGAAGTAAACAAAATAAAATTACAAATGTGATTCCATCTCTAAAACGTTTAGGGATTTAATATTATGAGTCTAGCCCACACTAGTTTTCGTTGGTAATGAGATATAACTCGGAAGATTTTGTGGTGTCGAACAAATAATCATCTTCATCTTTTTTCTTGTTGGTACTCGGCAGTGAGGCTTAATTTTGCTCACTTCTGCCCCTTACTTGGTAAAACGGAACTCGGTTTGGTTTCGTTTTAATCCAGATTTTTTGGGAAACATATAGGGATGTTTTGGGGCTGTGTTGTAGCTGTTTTCAAGTGAAAAATCAAAACTGAAACACAGCCGTTGTCCACACATTTCAGGGGTTGTTTCGGTAGCGCACTGGGCGTGAATCGGGTCCAAAACAATTTAATTTTTGTGCGGCTGTTCGGGACTGTTCTGGGGCTATTTCGGGGCTGAAATTTTATCTAAAACAGAAGTAAAATTCTAGTGGTGGTACTGGTTGCATTCGGCCACTCTAAGGGAATGGCAGAAAATTTTTTCAAGTCCAATCCATGTGCCTAAGGCGTTTCCGCTGCGCAAGGAAAGCGTTTCCTACAAAGACACACCATGGCTTATCAATATCCAATGGTACGTGGAGTTGTATCCCGAGTATAGATCATACTACCATCCATTCGAAATCGACTATGAAATTTATGTCCGGGTTTCCATCATATATACCAAGGAATATATATAAAAAAAAACAAGACACACACCCATATTACAGTGAGAAAAAAATTAACCGTGCAAAAATACAAAAGACGCGCGCGCGCACATACAATGAGAAAATAAAATACGACTTCTAACAGGAGTTACACTGAAGTGCACTCACATCAAGGCACTCAAAAGTAAATGGAAGTCATCCTACTTCCTCACCCAAACTTTCTTAGGAATCTCTTCCACTTGAAAGTTCTTAGTCAATACAACAAGTTTCTCATTAAGGGATTGCGTCAGTTATGTTAGTGCAGAAACCTAAGAAACTAGATTTGAAGATTCAAATCTAGATGGAACAGTCTTAGGCCTTTTCTTGTGTCTACGCAACAAGAAGCATTGTGGCCTAATATGTCCTACCTTGCCACAGCGATGGCATGCAGGCACAAACCTCGGATGAGAGCGAGGTTTCCCATTTACACCTCTAGATTGAGGTTGGGACACATGATGAATGATACGATAAGGAATCACATGATTAAAATGAACATGTTTTTTTACCTAACTCACGTGTAGGAGGGGTAAATTCATTATTTTCGGACTTGGACTGAGCTGTGACAAACACAGTTTTGGAAGTTGATGCATTGTCACAACTCGACTCAATAAAGCCTAATCCTTTTTTCGTACAAGGAGGCATACCAATCCCCAACATATGATCTAGTTTTTCAGTTCCACTAGAAAATACATATAACTGGGTTCTAGCATCTTCAAATTCAGTTTCTAAGAAGTTGACTCTATCAACTAGACATTTATTCCTCTCCTCGAGGTCATCTACCATCATTAGGTTTTGCTTAAACTTAGCTTGAGCTTCACACTTTTCTAGCTCTACATCTTTCAGCTTCATACTGACCTATATGTACGTCTTCTTGATAGCTAAACTCTCGTTAAACAGTTCAGTATAGGCTCCCTGAAGACTATCATCCTCTATATACTCATCGAGAGAGACTTTTGAATCAGCATCATTAACATTATTCTCTCTCTCATCAGTCACACTAGCAACAAAAGCCATATAGTTGCTCTTATTCTTAGGAGACTCATCAGAAGTATAGCCACATTCTGAATCACTAAGGGAGGTTGTCATGGCTCTCTTACCTTTAGCATTAAGATATATAGGGCACTCAGATCGAATATGCCCATAACCTTCACACTATGACATTGGATACCTCGGGGTTTGCTACCTCTATCCTCTCTAGACTCCCTCATACTGTACCTACTCTCTCTAGACTTATCTTTTATATCTCTATTACTGCTACGACCATTCTTCTTCAGCTTAAGAAATTTCTTAAACTTCTTTGCAAACATGGCCAAATCATGATCCGTGAGGATATCATCATCATCGCAAGACCGATCATGAGCAACTTCCTTTATGGTCTTCATCGCTAAGGTTTTGAGCTTTTTATACCCAGGAAGCTTATTCTCATAAACCTGCAGCTTTCCTACAAGATCGTCTAGTTTAAGTTGATCGAGGTCATTGCTTTCCTCGATGGCGGTAATCTTCGGTAGGAACTTATTAGGCAGAGATTTAAGGATTTTTCTTACTATCTTATTAGTAGGAATAGTCTCGCATAGGTTAAAGCTTGAGTAAACGACCTCGTTAATCTCAGCGTAGAACTCGTCAAAGGTCTCATCATCTTTCATCTGGGCGACCTCAAACCTAGTAGCAAGATTCTGAAGTCTATTATTTTTGACAGACAATGTACCCTCATGCACAGTTGAGATGTCCCAAACATCCTTGACTATTTCACACATGAAGATTCTCCTAAATTTTGCCGAGCAAACAACACCATGAATGACATTAATTGCCTTGGTGTTCCTATTGCTAGCGTCAAAATCATTCTTGGTCCATGTCAGTTTGTCTTTAGGGGAAAAGACTCCATCAACTATAACTACGGGAGGTTTCACCCCTATTCTACTGTCATCCAGATCCTCTCATCTAAGGATTTAAGGAACGCTCTCATGCGAACCTTCCAATGTAAATATTCAGTTCAGTCAAAGAATGGGGGACAATTGAAGGGTTGATTATGTTCCATAGCTAACGGGTCAAGGATCAAGTTCAGGCTCTGATACCAATTGAAAGTTTGTATTTAACCAAGGTTCTGACCCTATGCGGAATTAATACAATAATTAAGACAAGTCCTAAATATTATCTATATGGATTTTAAAAAAAACACCCTTAATTCTAATAACAATAAATCAAAACATAATATTAAAGCAGAAAATAAATCAACCACACAAAATCAACACAAGTTATTTTGATGACGAAGTGGAAAACTCGTGCGAGTAAAAAACCACTTCGGGTATCTCCGCTACCAGCCCAAATCCACTATAAAGAGAAATACTTACAGTGATGGTAAAAGACCTATGGTGGCAGCTCCGCCGACTCTAGTACCTCTAGACTGTAAGAACTAGAAGAACTCATTAAGCTTGTATCCCACGATTTTCTTTAGAACCTCTGAAGTTTTAGAGTGAATCAACTATGTAACTCCAAATGCTGGAACTCTGACTGCGAATCTTCCTCTTTGAAAACTCTGAAGGTTTAGGAAATTGAGTTTGTTGTGTTGATGGTTTAACAAAGAATGCTTTCACCAAAACAATGAAGACATGAGAACAAGAAGTCTTCAAGATGAAAATAAAGAGATTGAAAACTAAGAATACGTTTAGGCTCAAAGGAATTTATTTTCAACATTTGTGAAGGTGGCTCGATATTTGTTTATATAGGAAGGGTAAAAAGAGAGGCTTCCCAATACCAAATTAGGTTAAAAATACGTCCAAAATGACTCAGATACGCGCGGGCGTTCGAACGCCACTCGAACGCACCACGAATGTTTGCACTATGGAATGTTTCGTTTGAACGCTTACTCGAACGCATCACGAACGTTTGCTCTCTGGAATATTTTGATCGAACCCAACAATGAACATGACACTAACGCCACGCGTTCGAACGATTCAACGAACGCAACACTAATGAATTTGCTCCAACTTTGCCAAATACCAGTCCAATTGTTTCAAGTTCTTCAAGACTTATTACAACTCAATTGAACTTATTTTATTACGGACATTGCCAATAAAAATGGAACTAACACTAAACCTCAATATTGACTTACCAAAAACTATGCAAGTATATTAAGAAATAACCTACGTTTAAAGAGAGGAATTTAAAAGCTAGAGGTAACTTTTAATTAAACATTTTTTTTTCAGACAAGGATACTCTCCTTGTCACTCTTGTTTCTCCTAATACTATATGTAATATCCCACGTCACTTGCAAGGGGTTCTAGTTGTTAATGTCATTGCACTTAAAAAAAAATTTTTTGATGATGCAACGCTAGCGGCTTCGATGCGCATTCGTGAGCATTATAAAAAGTTGTCGAAATAAATTGGATGAGAAGACTCAAGAGCTTAATGAAGAAATCAAATATAGTCTTATAGCTTAGAGCTCTCAATATAAGTGAGTTGTTAATTTAGGTATTCTAAGCTAATATGACTCATAAACACTCATATATATGCATTATGGTCACGTGTAAAATATTTTTAAATTTACAAATCCTGAGTTTTCTGCAGTGTGACCGATATATCGGTGTCTCTGCTCTGCCTTGGACAGTTTTCCATACACTCTGGAATCAGACTACTCCATACCAGTCTACCTTATCGGTCAGTCTGGAGTTTGCATATCTATTGGAACTGGGACGGAATATACCAGTCCTGATATCGGTTAGCTAACCGGCATACCGAATAGTAATCCGATTGGTCTATGTTTTAATCTTCAACGATCATATTCTTATAATCGTTTAAATTATATATATTGAGTCTCTAGTAGACCGGCATAACGGTCTCAGGACAAAAAGCTGGGGCAATTTTCACTTTCATTATATATTGAGCCCTTATTTTATTTTTGCTAAATTTTTAACACCTTCTAACATTTATTTGAAAGCAAAAACAGAGAATTTTAACCATCTTCTTTATCATACACTCTCCTAAATCAAACAAAGCTCACACACTACATCTTCATACATTTTTAGTGAGCTTGGAAATTACTTGGGTAAGCAACTCACATCATAAATCTTCTTTATCCCTTGTGAGTACTCAAGTTAAATTGTAAATCTTCTATATTCAAACACATGTGGTATTGAAATCTCTTGTTGAGTAGATATACTCAAAATTGTGATTTGTGTGTAAAAGGTTTAAGAGTGAACTTATGTGACAAAACTCTTGTGTAAAGGTTTGGAGTAAACCTATGGGACAAAACTCTTGGTTGTGAGTGAGCTATGAAAAATTAATTACTTGGTGTATTAATTGACACACTCAAAAAGTAGTTCTTTACTCACAAGTATAAGAGTGTCGAAGTAATAAAATAACCTGGTAAGTCCAGGGTCGATCCACATGGAATAAATTTAGTAAAAAAAAAACAATTCGAGTGAAATAAAAATGTTGGATTTGTTTGAAGTGATGAAAAATTTTAAATTGAACTTCAACAATAAATTAAAATGTTGGGGGCTAGAAGATCCACTCTTAATATTACAAATATAGAGAAATCTTACTTTTTATAATATACAAATTGTCATTATTACCCAGTTAATTTATTTCATGAATTAATTATGCCAAAACATATAACATCAGTCATAAAGGCGGTGATAACATTTGTCTATAATAATTCCAATTAGGTACTCAGTTATGCCAAATAAATAAAACCAGTCATAAAGGTAATAATAAAGTTTGTCAATAATTAATCCAGATTTAAATTACTTGTTCAGATTACAATTTATATATTATAATATTAATAATATTAATCTATACTCTCATATTAAGAGCTTCACTCATTACCCCAGCAGGATGAAATTAGCTACTCATGATTTGAAGAAAAACATGCATAATTTTATTACCCGAAAAAAAAAAAAAAAAATTTCAAGAAAGCTTAAAAATTAAAACATTCAAGACACTATCTCTCAAATTCTACAAGAGAACTTTGAAAGAAAGCATGAAATGAGAGGTGAGCATCTCTATTTATAGTAGAAGTGCTCATCTCTCAATTATTAAGTACAACTTTCCAAATCAAATACAAACAATAAACTCTTACTAATTTATTTTTTTTCTTTTTCCTTTTTTGATTTTTTGTTGATAATTTTGAAAATATTTGTCATAATCCACCTAAAGGTGGATTGCGACATTTCAACTTTTATCTTTTTTTACTTTGTTTTCTAATAATTAAAATTACATGCAACACATATTGGTTTCTTCACTCATTTCGACCTTGAAAACTTTGGAACTAGAAACTCTTGTAAACAAAAAGGTTGTAGATATTTGAGTCTTGTTTCATCTGGAACTGGAATTGCCTCAATCTGATATCGGAGTCAAAAGTTATGGCCTAAATACGAAACTTGCACAAAGTTGGAATTTCCAAAATTGTTCATTTTTAGAACGCCATTTCAAGTTTCCGGCCTCCAAAATCCAAATGTCATGTCCATTTTTCTAATTATACATCCAATGTATTATTTCACTTACATAAGAAAGAAAAATCACAATAAAAAAATATAAAACAAAAATTTAATTATTATTTCACAAATGTGCTAAATTAAGGGGATTAATGAAACTACAAGTGTAAAATAATTAATTTTTCTTTTCATAAATGTGCACTTTTTAGTGTTAATCACACCCCAACCAACTTATTACTAGTGCCTAATAATTTAATCGAAAACATAAAAGAAAAATACTTATCAAAGTTAAGAAATGTTTTCTTTCTTTCTAAATTATCAAATAAGTAAATTTTCATGTACTTTTTATCATTCATCATACATACATAAAATAATGTATCAATCAATTCATTATGCCCACAATATTCACAAGTCTTGTTGAAAAGAAAGTAACATTTTTATCCTAAAATTATATTAGATTTCACACCTTTTTGGCAATGGAAATTTATTTAAAAATACAAAAATAGTTTTTTTTAAATAAAAATACATCTTCAATTATTGTTGCGAGCTTTGAGCTAGTGACTCCTAATACATCTTCAATCATTGTTGCGAGCTTTGGGCCAGTGACTCCCAAACTAGTTGTCTTTAGGGCACTAGGTGTTAAAAAACCTCCACTGACTTAATTGCTCGGATCTCAGATGTTAAAAAGAAGAAGTGTCAGATTTCCTTGAGCTTTCTCTTTAACACATGTAACGAGCTTTGGGTCAGTGACTCCCAGACCAGTTGGCCTTAGGGCACTAAGTGTTAAAACACTCATACGAACTTAATTGCTCGAGTTAGAGAGGCTATGAAATCGAACTTATTCACACATAATTTTTTAACAAACTCAAGCTCTATCGTTTTACGTGAAAAATCACTATTTACATAGACAATATGTCTGATTACTAAGTAAAAACTTGATTATTATTATTAATATCATTTTTTTAAAACTAACTCAAACTCTATCGTTTTAAACAATCACTGCTTGCTGAGACAATATGTTCAGTTATTAAGTAAAAGCTTGGTTATTTTTATTTTTATTTTAAATAAAAACACAATTTTCACTGCCTTTATGTGCTATTTCTAACAAACTAGAGAATTAAATATTACAAAATTTTCACTTACAACCCACAATCATATGTTACCGTGTATGTTGATAATATCTGTCAAATGAGCATATGGAAATCTAATTTAATCAATATTATGGAGAATTCATAAATTTAAATAATTCAAAATGAACGAAACAAAAATAACTTGTTACGAATTATATTGAAAACAAAAACAATTTTTTTATACATAAAACAATTTCTTAAAAAAAATAATAACACAAACGAAAATAAAAATATTCTAGTCAACTATCCCCTCCCCCTAACCAAATTGAGACATTTTCCCCAATGTATGAATAAAAAGAAGTAGAGTTTAGAAGACATCACTTGATTAGTGTGGAATTGTCAATTGAATCTACAAAATTGCTACTAAAAAGAAAGGTTATAGCATAAAACGATAAAAGAAAATTAAAAAAATAAATTGAAATATAGTTGTGATTGTGGCTCACAACTTTCTTTGGTTTTACGTCCAATAACGGCTTGAACGCCATCTATGGGTCGGGGATATGCTTCTCATCCAATTTTCTTATAAATTGACAAACAATGTCTTTTAAACTCAAATTTTCGTGACTGTATTGTTATTTTTCTTTTTAAAATTATGTATGTGAATTGCAAATTAGTTTATCAAGTCCATTAGGATGCGTCTCAAGAATCAATGATATAATATCTAATGACTCCTTACTCAAGCCATCTCTAATAGGTTGAATTTTCTTTTTTCGCGATTATTAGACATTATTCATAAAGAACGACAACGAGTTTTGCACCTCCAACGTGCGCATTTATAAGAAACACCTAATTGTTTAACTCTTCGTTTCTTAGCATATGTGTTTTTCTCCAAACTAGGTATGTAAGAGATGAATTAATCAAGAAATTTAAGTACTCATGTTTTAACCATAATTTTCATGTAAGGGTTTAACCTTTTTTGGGTGGTCGATGTGTCCTGACATTATCTTTTAAATGCATTCTGCTAGTGTATTTTAAAGGATTAATGTCTTTTATATCTTTTAAATTTCATCCAATTCATTGTTTATCTTCTTTCAAAATAAATAACTTACCTTCTTGATCGCTTGTGAGAGAGGAAGAAATTACCACATGGTAAGTTTGTTCATCTCCAAGAAAAACGTACTTTATTCCTTCTGGCAAAGTCTTTAATTCCAATTTAGGTGCTTCCTCATTTTTCTCGTCTTCAAGTGTTCCTAGTTCCTCAAAATTTTACTTCTCTCTTTCGTCTTCCAGTACCTGTGTAGAATCAAGTAAAAAATCATGAGAAATATCTGAATCTAATTGCGTACTTGATTCGAGAAAATTAGTTGTACAAATTTCTATAGGATCAGATAAACTCTCCTGAATATATTCCTCCACAATTGGTTCAGTTAGTTTCATGCCCTCGTCTTCACTGTCTTCATCGTATGGTTGTTTGCACATGTTAAAAACATTAAGCTTCAACGTCATATTGTCAAAGGATAAATTCATGATTTCATTCCTGTAATTTATTAAGGCATTAACTGTTGTTTAAAATGGACGACCAAGCATTACAAGAGCTGACTTATAATTGTATGCTACAAGTTGTGTTTCCAAGACAATAAAATCCACATGATATATGAATTTATCGACTTGTAATAACACATCTTCCACAATTCCTTTTGGTATCTTAACTGATCTATCAGCAAGTAAAAGAGTAGTTGAAATTGTCTTTAACTCGCCAATAATAAGTTGTTGGTAAACCGAAAATGGAAGTAAATTTACACTGGCTCCAAGATCAAGTAAAGCATGTTCACTTTTTTTATTTCCAATAATACATGAAATAATTGGACAACTAGGGTCTTTGTATTTTAATGCATTATTGGTTGAAAGAATTGAACTTACTTGTTCAGCTTGAAAAATTTTATTTCTTACCCGATGTTTTATTTTAACGGTGCACAAGTCTTTCAGAAATTTGACATAAGATGGTATTTGTTGTATGGCATATAACAAATGAATATTGATCTTCACATGTTTGAATATTTCATATATCTATGGGGAATGATTCAATTTCTTTATTTTTAATGCTCGAGGGAATTGAGGTACATGAGAAAAATTATTATCATCAATGATGGGTAATGGTTCATCAACCTCTTCCTTACCCTCTGAATTTGATTTATTTTCAGTTTCGCGAGGTTCAAGAATAGGTCTGTGGATGACCTTACCAGTGCGAATAGTAATAACAGATTTGACTTGGTCTATGTGTTGACTACCAAAACTATCATCGTGAGTTTGATGACTCTTGGGGTTTGGTTGTGGTTGTGCATGAAACTTTCATTTCTCATTAATGTTCAGTGCATAGGTGATTTTGGAGAAAGCATCTTTCAGATCAATCAATGTTTGCACATTTTGGTTATTGATGACTTCCTGTTTTTCAATGAATGCATGCAAGATATCCTCAAGGGTTTTCCTAGGTGGTGGGATATATGGTGCATAATTCTGGGAGTTTTGGAAATTCTGGTGTACCTGGGGAGGTTGTTGCGATGATTGTGTTTGGTTATCATTCCTCAAATTGAAGTTTGGATGGTTTCTCCAACCAGAATTATAGATTTAGGAGTATGGATTTGGATTTGGTATATTGAAAGTGTTTATGGAATGATTCGGTTATGGAGACATTCTTGCAGGGCTGGTAAGGTTGGGCAAACGTGTATGACATGTTCATTTGAATTACAGATTTGACATGTGACTTCTTGAATTGACTTGACATGATCACTCTTTCTCATTTCTAATGCCTCGATTTTTTTAGCTAGAGATGCATATTTAGAAGAAATGTCATGGTTTTCCCCATGGTTAAACATACCTCTACCATATGATTATGGTTTTACAGACGACTCATAAGTACCAACTGTGTCTCATTGTTATGCATTATCTGCTATGTGTTCTAAGTAATCCACTGAATCTTCGAGACTTTTTTCCCTAAACTCACCATTACACATCATTTCCATTTTTTTGTCTACATTAGGGTATTAAACCCTCGTAGAAGTAGGAAACCAACCTCCATATTTCAAACCAATGATGTGGACAAACATTCAACATTTCTTTAAATCTCTCCCAACATTGGTAAAGTGTTTCCCCTGAATCTTGTGTGAAAATTGTGATTCTCCTCTTAAAGGTGTTTGTCATATGAAGGGGAAAGAATTTTTCATAAATTACTCTTGCAAATCATCTCATGTTCCAATAGATCCCGACCTAAGGTTCTGCAGCCAAATTTTAGCTTTATCCTTTAAAGAAAAGGGAAAAAAACTTGAGTCGAATTATATTTATGCTGTAACTTTTATATGTGCAAGTAATACATACCTCTTCGAATTCCCCCAAGTGCCGATAAGGATTTTATGATTCAAGACCGTGGAATGTGGATAAAAGTTGGATGATACCTGATTTGAAATTGAAACGTGATGCATCTGGGGGGAAGCAATGCAAGATTATGATCCTGTCCTGGTGGGATTCATGAATTCTCTGAGTGTCCTATGATGATTAAGATCACCATGCTGACACTCATTCTCTTCCTCATCATCTGGATTTTCAACTCGGGCATATGAATTTTCATTTTGGTTCTCGGCCATTTTGACTGACGATGAAGGTGATGAAGACTCTCTATTTAATCTACTGCTAGATGATCGATATCAATGTCTCATGCAACCTAAATGCAAACTATATGTTAAAATTTACAAATACAATACTTACAAAAAGAAAAAATAATAAACAAGTTAAAAAAAGTTTTAAAAAAAATGACAAAAAAGAAGAAAAAAATACAAAATAAAAAGGAAAAAATTACAAGGATGTTAAATTATTATTTTATCTACTAAATTATATTCCCCGACAATGGTGTCAAAAACTTGGCACACTCAAAAGTAGTTATTTACTCCCAAGTATAAGAGTGTCGAAGTAATAAAATAACCCGATAAATCCGGGGTCGATCCACATGGAATAAATTTAGTAAAAAAAATAACAATTCGAGTGAAATAAAAATGTTGGATTTATTTGAAGTGATGGAAAATTTTAAATTGAACTGCAATAATAAATTAAAATGTTGGAGCTAGGAGATCCACTCTTAATATTTCAAATATAGAGAAATCTTACTTTTTATAATATACAAATTGTCTTTATTACCCGGTTAGTTTATTTCATGAATTAATTATGCCAAAACATATAAAATCAGCCATAAAGGCGGTGATAACATTTGTCTATAACAAGTTCAGTTATGAACTTAATTATGCTAAATAAATAAAACCAACCATAAAGGCGGTAACAAAGTTTGTCTATAATTAATCCAGATTTAAATTACTTATTCAGATTACAATTTATATATTATAATATAAATAATATTAATTTATATTCTCATATTAAGAGCTTCACTCTTTACCCCATCATGATGAAATTAGCTATTCATGAATTGAAGAAAAACATGCATAGTTTTATTACTGGAAAAAAAATTTAGAAGAAAGCTTAAAAATTAAAACACACAAGACACACTCTCTCAAATTCTACAAGACAACTTTGAAAGAAAGTATGAAGGAAATGAGAGGTGAACATCTCTATTTATAGTAGAAGTACTCATCTCTCAATTATTAATTACAACTTTTTAAATCAAATACAAACAACAAACTTTTACTAATTTATTTTTTTCTTTTTCATTTTTTGACTTTTTTGACTTTTTATTAATAATTTTGAAAATATTTGTCATAATCCACCTAAATGTGGATTGTGACATTTCATATTTTATCTTTTTTTTTTTAATTTTGTTTTCTAATAATTAAAATTACATGCAACACATATTGGTTTCTTCACTCATTTCGACCTTGAAAATTTTGGAACTAGAAATTCTTATAAACAGTAAAGTTGTAGATATTTGAGTCTTCTTTCATCTTGAACTGGAATTACCTCAATCTGATATCAGAGTAAAACGTTATGGCTTAAATACGAAACTTGCCCAAAGTTGGAATTTCCGAAATTGTACACTGTTAGAACACTCTTTCAAGTTTCTGACCTCCAAAATCCACATGCCACGTCCATTTTTCTAGTTATGCATCCAATGTATTATTCCACCTATATAAGAAATAAAAATCACAATAAAAATATATAAAATATAAATTTAATTATTATTTCACAAATATGTTAAATTAAGGGGATTAATGAAATTACAAGTGTAAAATAATTAATTTTTCTTTTCATAAATGTGATCTTTTTAGTGTTCATCATTAATTGTAGAAATTGAACTCCAAACTTAATCGATAAAATCTACTATTTAAGTAGCTTAAAATCTTAAAGAATTTTTAATTCCGTAATATTTGGCTAATGCCTAATTCACCCTCTCTGCTGGGTATAGTTATTGTTATCTGAGTGCTTGTAGGTAATTTCACTAGTAATGTTCTTATAAGATGTAAACACCATCAACTAGTTTGAGGGCTTTTGGGATAAGACTTTCAGTTGAGCCACCTTAGTACGGAAAGAAAATCTTAAAGGTTAGAGCTTTGAAGTTGGGCCACCATGTTCTGTTAAAAGGTACAATATCTAACTAGTTGGGCGGACTGTCACTGTAACACCCCATTTTTTTCATCATGCATTAATTTGTTAATTAGGGGTGTGTTGGAATTTAGGGGCTACATTGTTGGGTTTTGAAAAGTTTGATTTAAAAATGATAAAAGGAATAAGTTGAAGGGAGGCAAATGATATTTACCATGGTAATATAAAAAAAAAAATTGCATCTCATTTGTAAGTCACAAAGGCATAATCATGAGTATAGAAAGAAAGAAAGAGAATGAAGGAGAAAATGAGAGAAAATATAACATTTTGCCATATCCGTCCGATTTAGAGCCGATCTCGACCGCTAACGTAGAGCTCTACGAGAGGAACATTTTGAAGGTGGTGTTATTGCAGAAAACTATTGATTTTAACCGATTTTTCTGTGATCCGAAATTTTGATTGACAAACTACTGGTGGCATTGGAACCGGGAGGGAGAGACGAACGCTCAACCGTCGGAAAATCAAGATTCTGACGCGGCTTAGAGGTGCGACGTGTGGGATCTGTTAGTGATATGCCATAAAACCAATCGTGTCGTACTATTTCATGAGTACTATCCTTATGTAAATATAATATTCTAATTAGTCGTAAATTAGTTTACGATTAATATTATGACAATTTTATGACATTTTACATCGGTTCAGTTGTTATCAAAACATATGCAAAATATGATCCTGTGATGTATTCCATATCGATATTTTACCTACAAAAGGTTGTAGATGTGAGTACATAGTTTTGATTTGAATATATTTGAAACTGTTCCCAATTGAGGTGATGTTATCAGGGACAATGATGATCACATCACATGACTGACATGTTTTAGATGCTGTCATAAAATCAATATTTGATATTGATAGTTGGGTGACGGGTCTCACGTCATAAGAGCATGAATATTGGTAATACGTTTGAGGAACATGTTACTGAATGTGATCAAACGTGATGAATCATATGAGCGATTATCTACGGTTATTGATTCGTCGCACGGACATACTAGTGTACCATTAGTCCTTTGACCTGAGATATCACGGTTGCCATCTGCATTGAGACACATCGTTCACTTGGGTATATCACAATAGGCTAATCATGTCTGGTTAATAAAGTTTGTTGGTGATGTGTACTTAATGTATGAGGATAAGTGATGATCAAGAAGGAATTTGTTGGCTCATATAATGAAGCTTGAGATCCTAGGCGGGAATGTCATACACGAGGATTAAGTCTTCGGTCGGAGCACACGTTTTCCTAAAATATGTTTTACGGATACGTGCATCCCGTATATGATTGATTTCTGTATCCTATGATCGAGTTAGGGGTTTGACGACTTCATGGCCCACACTTGATCGAGAGTCGACAACAGAGAGATTTTACTACACGTAAGTACGACTATATGAATTTATCTGATATTTATTCTTTGTGTCTGGGGGTCATAATATTGCTAGAGGTCACTTAGGATCATTACGAACTTCGGTTACAATGATTTGTGCCGAAGTGATACGAATGTGTTTGTATCAACTCATGTTCAGCTCATGGAGAACCTAGGGGGTCACACACATTAGCCGAATGATTGACGAATTAATTAAATTATTTCCATAAAATATCATAAGACAATTTAATTACTTTATCGGTAAAGTGTAAAATATTTTTCAATGTTGACGTGCTAACACCCGTTATTCGAGAAATATTTTGATGATTTTAAAAATATCGTAATTAATGATGATTTGCGGGTAGTTGAGAGACTAATAAAATTATTTTATATTTATCACTTGTGATAATAATTAATAATTATTATTATTAAAATAATAAAATTATTTATTATTAATTTTTAATGCTTATTGGAAAAACATGTGAGGTGACAAGATTTTGTCCAAATATATTTATTTTAGTTGGCTAATTTTTAGCCAAATCTTTAAAGTTGAGAAAATGAAAAAATCAATCAATTTCTTCTTATTCCTTGCTCACCAAATGAAGTCAAAACGTGTGAGATAAAAATTGTTTTTTTTTTTTTTTTTTTTGGTTAACTGGTTTTCACTCTCTCTCCCTCTCTCACACCCGGCTACAAGAAAAGAAAATGGTTTTTTGTTTTCTTCTTTGGGCTTATGGTAAGCCACGACAAGAAAGAGAAAGAAAAAAATTGAAATAAAACAAAAGAAAAGAGAAAACGAGAATTGTTTTATCCAATTGTTTCAAAGGCCACTCGGTCATTCTGATTCTTTTATTTTTGTTTTGTTTTTTTGTTTGATTTGGAAATGGTTTCAAATGAAGCAAGTGAAAATTATTTTCACAAGCTTTAAATAATCTCCCAAAATTTATAATAGGAAATTTCGTAGACCGATTCGGTGTGTGGATACACCTGAAGGCAATTGGAGATGGTTTGCTTCCGGATTAAGCTCATGGAAGGTATACTCGTGTTATATTCTTCATTACATGTATATGTATTTCTTTAATTGTTGAAAATTTTTTTTTTAAAAGCCATAAAGATCAAATATGGTCCTCCGTTATTTTTCCACATGGTTCGTTCGACGACTGTAGCCGCAGAAACAGCGAGAAACGGTGCGTGGATAAGCTTGTAATATTGACGTTTTTCAAAGTATATTGCTATGTATGTTTTTTTAAATGATTTTTTAAGGTAATGCATTAAATTGTTTATTTTTTAGAAAGTTTATATTTTTCTATAAAAGAATGGATCAAATATTGATTATGTTTGAAATCATGAGTTTGTAATATATGAGAAAGTTTGCATGATAATGAGATACACGATCATGCATTTTAGAAATGTCTTTTATGCAATGATGCACTCCGTGTACATATACGTACCAGATTATTTGTCGTGAGACAATGTCTCATGTTGCATGTTTTACTTCGGATGTTGTATATTGTCGTGGGGATGTCATATGTTGCCGGATTTGTCGTATTGTCACGAGTGTGTATATATGTAGATGAATGGATACTTTTTATTTTATGAAGAGTATTCTTATGCAGAATAAGATTTATGAGAAATAAGATTTATGATTTTCAGGAAATCATTATAAAAAATTTATACGCCAATTTACATATCTATTTATTTATTTATATTATGAATGACTTATTCGATCCACCTTGTTTCTTGTTTATCCACAGCACTAAGCTGTGATCCATTGCACTAAGTGTGAGCTTACTCATTTCTTTAATTTCTTAGGTTAAGAAGATTAGTAGATCTTTCTTTTGTCTTATGTTGTTTCTTCATCATATTCTGCTAGTAGAGAAAGGTTGTGACAATAGTAAAGTGTCTTTTGATATGTTTTTTTTAGATGAATGATTTAGATATATCTTCCATGCGTGAATTATTATTTTTCTAATTTTGATACCTTGATGTATATACATTTTACTGTGGATGGTTCTTTTGAGATGGATCATGAAGATCCTATATAAATATTTGATGATGTTGGTTTCAAATTGTTGTTTAGAATTCTATTTCAGGGAGAGGTAGTTCTTTTTTCAAGGGAAACTCTGTCGATTTTCCCATTCCGTCTCACCCATACCCTACTTAAGGGTATGAGTGTGACAGTCACAAATAATATAAGAGCATGAGACTATGTCTTTAGTCACATATAGGAATTATGTTAAACAAAACAACTTTTTATTTAGTTATATTTTACTATTTAGTAAGCATGATAAGACATTATTGGAATGTTGAATGAGTGACGTGTTATTACCGTTGTATTGTAGAATTTATCATTATTTAGATAAAGATCATTTTTTTTTTACCGATTAATTTTAGCTATAAACTTGTTTGAATTTCATTATCACACACGTCTTTTTTTCCAAATTATATAGGACAGTGTTACACTTTAAGACGTGCGACTTTTGTGAAGTTTTGATTTGTTGTTAAGAGTCTACCGAGCATTGTTTCGATTTAGTGCCATGCATATTATGATCAATTGAACACGCTGAGTTTGCAGCCACAATTTTCTGAACATAACTCAAGCCTTGTCACTGTCGTATGGTTGGATGGCCACTGATTGGTTATGTTTTGATAAGGGGCTTGGTATATCGCCATGCATCGACTTTTTCATATTTACTCACTTCCACGTGTTTTTTTTAGTCATTTAGTGCATGGATGTCGTGAATTGCTCCAAATTTTAGGGGGTTTTATTACGCAAATGTAATAAAAGAGACGTCTATATTTGAAGCACAAGCCCCAAAAACGAGTAAAACATATTGACAAGACAGCCTCTCTTGCCCTTAAGTTTATAGTAACAGGCTAACAGCTAAGAATATCCCTGAAACATGCGGTCGATTTGCTCGCGATTGTTGTATTTCAATTTTTATACTCATTTATTATATATCTAAAATTTATAATTGTTTGTTTATATACTGTTAATTTATTGGCAAGTATGTATATTTGTTCAGATTCCTAAATTTATACATTTGTTGAGCTTGAGGATCCCGAAAAACTTTGAATGATTCATTTTGGGAATTACAATGGCCAATTTTGAATACATATTTAATTTGATCCATTGATAATTAATCCAACTGCACCCGTAATTAGTTTGATCAGTCATGAGTTTTCCCCCTTAGAGTATGTTTGTTTCGCTAATTAAAGCTTTTTCGGAAAATGTTTTACTCATTTTTCAATATTTGAGACAATTATGAAAATTTTGATTAAAGTAAATTATTTTTCGTCTGAAAATGACTTCTGGAATGTAAATCAGTAAGTCATTTTTTGGAAAATAAATTTTCCTCTCTTAATTATACTTGGTCTTAACGTAAGAGTGCCCGCGGGAGCCCCTATGCAGATCTCCACTTACATGAAATTTTATTTACCTTTACTGGTGTAGAAATATCAATACTTATATTCCATCCATCCAACCAAAAAAACATAAAAAAATCATACTAATACCCGATCTTGATATATTAGACCTAAAAGTCTCAATCCTGCAGGAATTTTTATCATCCCACTATGACATGAATCACGTTTTCTTCTCAATTATTGAAAGGGGAGTTTCTCTTCTCATCATTTATTTGTTCATACGATGCCCATGAGGGTACTGGACACGTGTCCCAAATGGTAATACGAATAAAAAAACAATAAAGAGACTAAATGATAATTAAATAGAAATTAAAATTCATCACAAAATATATTTTGTCTCTACGTCACTACTCAATACGATAGAGTTCAAATGTTTATAATATAGAAGTGTGGGTGTTAAAAAAGAGTCAACTAAAGATAGTATACTAGAAACTAAAAATAGAGGCGGCAAAATAAATTAACGAATCGAATTTGTATCGAATTCTAAATAAATCGAATCAAAAAATGATGGATTCGTATTCGATTCATTTACTAAACGAATCGAATATGAATATTTGTTTAGTCATGATATTATTCAATGACATAAATTATCATAATTTATTTATATTAATTCTTCATAAATATATACATATGAAATACGTAATTAATAGATTTACTAAAAATAATTCACCATATATAAACAATATTATTGTTTTATGATAATTAGCAATAACTTCTTGAATCTTAATTTAAAAATAATAATAACTAGTAAAAGAAAATATTCAAACGAATCATGAATAAATAAATGAATTAATGAGCTTAAATTCGTATTCGATTCATTTAATAATCGAATCGACTCATTTATTAAACAAATCTATTTTTTTAAACTTATATCCACTTTAAAACAAATCGAATCTAACAAATAAAATAAAAGGAATCATAACTCAAAATTACCACTCATAATTATAAAGTAAATATGAACTTCAAAAGAGAAACAAATGACATAACTTAAAATCTGTAGGCTGACTTTTTGGCCATACGCTTTTTAGAAGACAGGCTGGTAGGTTAAAATTTTACTAAATAAGATTGTGATAGTTTCAGCATATAGTCTTTGTTTGGTATGGACGGTGCTTGATTAGTTAGGCTTAGGCATTATTACGACAAATTAAAATTTTGAAGCAGCAGCAGCATTCTACTTAAGTACGCACAAAGTTCGGGGGTGCGATGGCAAAATGTGTGAATGTGGTCGGTACTAAGGGTATTTTAGTATTTTAATCAATGCACGTGATAACCCATACGCGCCAGATGCTGGCTTTTTGGAGGATTTTATAATTATATTATTCTTTGGATACCAAAGTTGCTAAGAATAAGATACACAGATTTTTTTTTTTTTATATATATTTCAATTTCATTACTATACAGGAATCGCTAACACCAAAAATGGCACACAGGCAACCGCTAATGTTTCATTTGCAGCGCATGGTATCATCATCTGGTTAAAGAAAATCGAATGTGAAATTCCAATTTTATCACAACGATCGATGCACCTGCCGAATATCTGCAATTTTAGTTACTTCACAATTACAAGGTTAATTAGTTTTGTATTTTCTGTAGTTAAAAATCTATATCTCAACTTTTTTAATTTATTCTTGAAGGACTCTTCAATCAGTAGCTTTAAACGGGCATGTGGAGCTCACAAATCCTTCAACCAAGTGGAGATACGTCTTGAGGTCGTGACACGTGGCAAAATTGATATTGTTAAGGTAAGGGGAGTCCTTTGAGCTAAGTCTCAGCTCTCTCCCGACCTCAGCATATGCCCATTGTGCATCTTCAACTCGCTTTTGGATCCAGTTAGGCAATTGAGCCGCCTTACTTTTTACCACGTCATTATCATGATCTATTACAAGACCTGGTACTTTCGTTATTAGATCATCTGAGTTCACAATACGTAAAACTTTTGTTCCTTGTTTTTCCAGTAGTTGTCGGAAGCTCTTGTTGCCTACACGTGGACCGCCAAATGAGATAACAGTCGCCATTGGCGAGCGATTGAAGTGTGTTTTGATATCGTAAGCCGCGAGCGTAGCTAGAGCAGCGCCAAGGCTGTGGCCTGTGATCGTTAAACTTAGAGGCTCATCGCCGTAAGTTTGTAGCAACCGTTTGATTTCTTCACGGACCATTTCTTGTAAGCTCGGACACATGGTAGTCTTAGAAGTGTACAAACTCAAGAAGCCACTTTCAACCATGGGTCCGGTTTTCTCACCGGGAAGGTGAGTGAGAGTGGATCGGAGATTCTCCAGCCATTCGAGACACGTGGCTGTGCCTCTGAAAGCAATCACGACGTCTCTTCTTCCTAGCCGTGAGATCACTTCTTGATCTTGACAGACTGCCACGTAACCAATCCAGCTGGACTGAGCTGCCACCCAACTAGGCGCCTTTTCAGTCCAACGTGGAAGATTAATACCTGACGTGGCACGTAAGTTCTTGGTCAGACGGTAACCGGTTTGAGGAAGACCTGACCGGTCAAGCAATGTGTTTTTGGGGAAGCGGCATGTTGCATATGTAGGAGATGATGAGTCAAAGTCAAATGACTTATAAGCAGCTTCAACGAAATCGCCATATCGAAGAATCTCACCCCGCAAATTATCATCTAAAGGATCTAGAAGGCCTTCCCAGTTTCGCACGCCTTGATACTCCATCCACCGGTCTGCAAGTTTAACCGGCGGTCTAGTGCTGAGCCGGAAGCAGTCCGAGTTATAGCCATGCCAGTTCTTCCCTGCAGGTAGGTTTTGTGTCAACTTTTTGGTTTGTGTCAAGGGCTGTGTAATGGTGCAACAACGAAATGTTGCGTGTTTTGAATGTGTAAGCGGGGAAGAGAGTGTGCATGGGGGCATAGGTTTTAAAGAGAGCCTCATTTTTAGTGTTCTGTGAGAGAAGAAACTAAAGAAGGTTCGAGATGAACGAATGATGCTTTAGAGAGGAATTGGTGGAGGTATTTATAACTACATAAAGTGGAATGAGAATTTAATGAAGACAAAGGATGCATGATTGATGAATGATTGGTGCAACGCAGGTATGAGTGACGTGTTACTACAAATAAATTAGTAAATGACATGTATGATTTAATATCCATATTTTTAGTTATTTTTTAATATTTTAGCACGTGTGGCAATAAATAATTAGATTGTTGCACGAATGATGTGGTACCTTCGTTGTATTATAGATTCTCTCGTCTTGAGGACTGTCACACCTAGGGATGGCAGGCAGACCCGGACCGGATCCGCATGGACCCGGACGATCCGGGTCCGGGTAGACCCGGGTCCGTGATTAAAATATCTAGACTCGGGTCTTAAAAATTAGGACCCGGGCGAATCCGGATCCGGGATTGCACGGGTTCGGAAAAAATAATAATTATTAAATATAATAAATTAAAATATAATAAAAAATAATATGTATATATAATTAAAAATATAATAGAATATAATTAAAAATATAAAAGAGTTGAAATAAACTAATAAAATTGACAAAATAAAAATATAAAAAAATAAAAAATGGATATCCGGATCCGGACCGGGTAGACCCGGGTCTGGGTCCGAACCCGGGACAATTAAATGCTTCCGGATCCGGACCCGAGTCCGAATCCGAATTTTGCCATCCCTAGTCACGCTCACACCCGATTTAAATTTGAGTTAAAATTAAAGTCTAAAATTTTAAAAAATAAGTAATAATTATTACAAGGCAAAAATGCAAAACTGACCCTCTAACTTTCACGTTTTTTCATTTCAGTCCTCTAACTTTCAGTTTTGTCAATTCAGTCCTCTAATTTTCAATTTTTATCAATTCAGTCCTCCGTTACAAATATGTTACTGCTGCCAAAACGACGCCGTTTAACGGAGGACTGAATTGATAAAAATTGAAAGTTAGAGGACTGAATTGAAAAAATTGAAAGTTAGAGGACTGAAATGAAAAAACGTGAAAGTTAGAGAACTGAATTGAAAAAACGTGAAAGTTAGAGGACTGAAATGAAAAAACGTGAAAGTTAGAGGGTCAATTTTGTATTTTTGCCTAATTTAATTTAGGTCATATTAAATTAGTTTTTTTTTTCTTATTTTTTTTAATAGTAAAAGAAAAAGAAAATAGACTACAACTGTTCAGAAAACTAATTTAATATTATATTACTACTAATAATAATATAAATTGAAAACAGATTCCAACAATTTAGACAAGTAATTAGTGAGCTAAGTAACAACCCATTCATTTTTTTTAAAAAAAAATTTGTATTCATTCAAGAAATAATGATCTGATGAAGGTCGATCATGGACAAGCATTATCTTCAACATTTCCGTGAGGCATTAGAGATTACTGTTCAATTACATTAAAATTATATTTATAAATTACATTGTCAAAATTATATTTATAAATTAAATTGTCAAATCAAATATTAAAAATTAAAAAATACATCACTTATCTTTAAAATGTAATCTCTAAAATTACATTTTGAAATGTAATTGTTGGAATATAATTTTTTCTTGTTATCATTAAAATTATATTTATTAATTTTCTTAACAGTTGTAGCCTATTTTTTTTTTTTTTACTATTTTAAAAAATAAGAAAAAGAAAACTAATTTAATATGGCCTAAATTAAATTAGGCAAAAAATACAAAACTGACCCTCTAACTTTCACTTTTTTTCATTTCAGTCCTCTAACTTTCACGTTTTTTCATTTCAGTCATCTAACTTTCAGTTTTTTCAATTCAGTCCTCTAACTTTCAATTTTTGTCAATTCAGTCATCCGTTAAACGTCGTCGTTTTGGCAGCAGTAACGGCAAGCAGTAACAGATTTGTAACGGAGGACTGAATTGACAAAAATTGAAAGTTAGAGGACTGAATTGACAAAACTGAAAGTTAGAAGACTGAAATGAAAAAACGTGAAAATTAGAGGGTCGGTTTTGCATTTTTGCCTTATTACAATAAGTAAATAAAAACAAATCTTTTTTTTTTCCTAATCGGTAGAAAGCCACATATGAAAAGTGATATGGAGTAGAGTGTATAAGAATAATGATATGCTTAGATAATTGAGTAATAAACGTTAAAAAAAAAAATCAATAAATGATAATTTTTTTTTAACATTTATATATACAATCATGTGTTTAATTATGTATAACTTATCATTTTTCGTGTGTATAGAGAGAGTGGAGAGAAAGGTTTAGGTACGTAACGGTCGGTGGGGAGAAAGAGTTATAACTAGAAAAAACCGAATAATGAGGTCCATATCAATGATCAATTGGACGATCAAATGATGATTGATGCTGAGAGAGAAGCTATATATGGCATTTGGTGGGTAAAAGTCGCATCCAACGGTCCACAATCAACCAAGATGGATGCTTCGACTCTTGCCTAAATTTTAAAAAATAAAATTGATAAATTCAACCTTCTGAAATATCCTATAATGTAATGGTGTTACAGCCTCATCCACACATAGATCACCTCACGTGCACGTCACCTATTCAGTTGAATTAACGAATTATTAACCCTAGAGAAGAATTTAATTACCGGCTTATAAGCTGACACATGGAGATCAGAGTGTTTAAAATTGCTTTGTGATTTAAATGAGATATTGTAAGAGATTTTCAAGTTGACTTGAGTTGAGTTGAGTTGAGTTGAGTTTGAGAGCGGTTAAGTGGTTGTAGCTTCAGTACTGTTATTGTAACCACGTGTGGACAAACGATGTAGCCAGCATTAATAATACATGCACGTACCAGCTACGTTCTCTTCTATATATCTTCTTATTGCTTGTTAATTTACGTAATGAAAATATATTTATCAACTTAATTTACAGCTTTACATGCTTCAATTTTTAGCACGTGCCCATAAGGGCTCGATTTTGAATATATATTTTTCCCTAGTTTGAGAGTGAATTTGCCAATAAGTTTCCCTAATTGCCGATGTATTTTTCATTCCATTCTCTGAAGTGATTTCAAATCATACACATGCATCTTTATTTCTTTTGTCACATTTTTTGAGTGTATTCGTATTTTCATATGCCATTCAACTTAAATAAATTGAAATTTTCCTTATAGGAAGAATATTTCTTGCTAGATTAATTGCCAATAAGTTGATGCATAAGTTTGTATATATGGTATAATTTAGAATATGATTTAACTTATATACGTTAAGACCAAACTTTTTGGATTATAAGTTAGACTAGATCTCAAATCTTTCCAATTTCTTTTCTTATGGTCATAAAACTATTGGAAGGACCAAAATGAAACACACATTTTTGTTTGAAATTAACAAACTTGTTTCCATTTTCGGGAGCAGATCCAAATTCGTATTGATGTGCCCTTAATATATATAATAGCCAATAGCAGGCTATTGGTGAATGGACGATTTAGTTGCACGATAGGTGTGTGCAATAATAACAAGATGGACCAATTCATCTTGCTATTATTAATATCTGTTTGTATTAATTAAGCAATGAATGCAGGCCATGAATTAAGGCTCTGTTTGTTGACGGGTGATTTCCGTTCCAATGGCAGTTTCGGGATAACTTGTTGGAAAAAATGCTTATGAGTAAGCATTTTGAGGCTCAATTTTAAGCATGGTCCACTTCGTGTTAGTGGTTGTTATTGAATGATTCGGATACTCCTCCGTGAGTACTTCGAAATGGTATATTCATATGCTTAAAATGATGCTTGGGTGAATGAGAAATTGTTGCTCAAAGTTCACCAATTGGTGTTGGAAAATAAAGAAAAGTAAGCTTGTCCCATATGGGAAAGCTATAGAGTGAATATTATGCTTATATATGATTGCTCATATGTAGATGGGTAAGAGTTATAAGGATAGAGGCTCTCTCTACGTGCGCGGGGGGGGGGGGGGGGGGGGGGGGGGGGGGGGGGGGGGGGGGGGTGCAAATCAAATCCGAATCAAGCTTGGCTCGTGTGCACTCGCGTGTCCTGCGTACACGAATGCCGGACCAAATTGAGCGGGTCTGGCTATTTTTGGATGTCTCTTTATTTTTGGAAAGCTATTTTATGTTCCATAACAGTTGAATCAATGACAATTAATCAACTTTGTGGTTACAATTTGAGATTAATGACATTAATCAACTTGATGGTTACAACAAGTGTAAAGCCTCTCATTGATGAAACAGTTTACTGTCTGTTCAAAGTCCGTTGTAAGAACACAGTAAACAAATAAGTTGTAATATAACTCTCCCGGGACAATGCTCCTCCAACCGTGAATTTGTTTGGTTATTGTGGGAACACATAAACTGGACGACGCATGCTGTTCTAGGCTCGCGGCCTAGTCGGGAGTACGAAGTAGCCACGGGGGACTCAACCGGAGAATAATGGAGTCGCCACCCACTACAAGAAAACTGCCAAATAGCGACGGAAAAATCCGTAGCTAATTCGTCGCTAATAGGCCATTAGCGACGGAATAGCGACGGAAAAATTCCGTCTCTATTTTGTTGGTCGCAAAAAAATAGCGACGGAAATATATCATCCGTCGCTAAAGTTAGCGACGGATGGAAATTCCGTCTCTATATAGCGACAGAATGTCCGTCTCTAATTAGCGACGGTTAGTATTCCGTCGCTAAATAGCAACGGAAAATTTCGTTTCTAATTAGAGACGGAATTTCCATCCGTCGCTATTTAGCGACGGAAATTCCGTTTCTATATTTTTTTGAAAAAAAAATTAAAAACTGAAATTTTAAAATTTTAGATAGGCGGGAAATTTAAAATTTTAAAAATATTTAGCGACGGAATATTTCCGTAGCTATAAATTTTTTTTGAAAAAAAATTTAAAAATTTAAAATTTTAGAAAGGCGGGAAATTTAAAATTTTAAAATTTTGAAAATATTTAACAACGGAATATTTCCGTAGCTATTCCGTAGCTATATTTTTTTTTTTTTTGAAAAAAAAATTAAAAACGAAAATTTTAAAATTTTAGAGAGGCGGGAAATTTAAAATTTTAAAAATATATGAAACTTTTAAAATTTTAGAAATGAAAAAATTTTATAATTTTAGAAAAGAAAAAATTTAAAATTTTAGAAAGGAAATTTTTTTAAAATTTTAGAGAGGTTGGAAATTTAATAATTATATAGATATGAAAAATTTATAAATTGTAGAGATATCAAAATTTTTAAATTTTATATAAGGGAAAATTTTAAAAATTTTGAATGGTATAAAAATTTAAAATAAAAATAAAAATTGAAGATTAGAAACGGAATTGAAATTCCGTTTCTAATTAGCTACGGAATTGATATTCCGTTTCTAATTAGCGACGGAACAATTCCGTTTCTAATTAATAAAAAAATAAAAATTAAAATTAAATTTAAAATTAGCGACGGAATTGAAATTCCGTTTCTAATTAGCGACGGAAAAATTCTGTTTCTAATTAACAAAAAAATTTAAAATAAAAATAAAAATTAAAGATTAGAAACGGAATTGAAATTCCGTTTCTAATTAGCTACGGAATTGAAATTCCGTTTCTAATTAGCGACGGAATATCAATTCCGTTTCTAATTAGCGACGGAACAATTCCGTTTCTAATTAATAAAAAAATTAAAATTAAAATTAAAATTAAAATTAAAATTAGCGACGAAATTGAAATTCCGTTTCTAATTAGAGACGGAATTTGAATTCCATTTCTAATTAGCGACGGATTAGCGACGGAAAAATTCCGTTTCTAAACAAAATTAGCGACGGAATAGTAATCCGTCTCTAATTAGCGACGGATTTTCATTTCCGTCTCTAATTTAGAGATGAAATTTTTTTGTCGCTAAATTCCGTCCCTAATATCATTATCCGTTTCAATTCCGTCTCAATTCCGTCGCTACATTTTGAAATGGAATATTCCGTCGCTAAATTCCGTCGCTAAAACTGTAATTTCTTGTAGTGACCCGGTGTGAACCGGGAAAATGAGATTTAAGGCCGCACTCACCCCTCGCAATGGAAGACCTCAAACCGTTGGGTTCGGAATGATCCCTTACTTATGTCACTTGTAATGAAATGATTTGTGTAATAATTTAATCAAGCTTAAGTAACACTTATTTCCAAGAGTATCATGCTTCTAAGTTCATATGCGCAAAAATAAAACTTACACCTAAATTTGCATATATCTTACATTTAAGATTGCATGCTTGAAAGTAAATCAAAGTAGCAACGAACATACAACTTCATTGGCATATTGTGTTCATGGAAACACAAGCACACACTAACCACGCAAGCACACATAAAAGCGAATCAAATAATGGCGAACATATGATTTCATAGACATGTCATACTTATACGTGCAGAAGCATAAACAAATAGCCATTACATGTCCATGTGTAAATAAAAGAGTCAACTAAGTACATAATGCAAAAAGACACTTAAGGATGCAATTAGGCATTAAAGTAAGCATGCTATGACGTGGTGCAAAAGAAGATAACTAATATGGACACAAACACACATGTAAGCACTTTTCCAAGTGGTACGTGGAATTGTATCCCGAGTACAGACCGCACTACCGTCCATTCGGAATCGGCTACGGAACTTATGTCTGGGTTTCCATCCGATATACCACAAGAAATAATACTCAAATGCTATCACGACATGGATATATGAATTGTAATACGTTAAACACATTGTACTCATACATGTGGGGAATACAGATGAACGACACCTACACAATCTTGCGTAATACAGAGAAGCAATCAGGTTCATCATACGAAGGGATAGCTACTAGGAACAATTATGTATGAAATCTGATGAAAATGACTCAGTTCAGTGGGTGAGCGTACGCGTAGCGTTCGAGAACGCGTTCGAACGGTAAACAGAAGGTTCGCGTTCGTATAGCGTTCGAGAACGCGTTCGAACGGAACCAGACCTGATGCATGATGAAACTAAGAAAATACGTGCGCGTTCGCGTAGCGTTCGAGAACGCGTTCGAACGGTAAACAGAATGTTCACGTTCGTGTGGCGTTCGAG
The DNA here is from genome assembly GCA_019454045.1 of Zanthoxylum bungeanum. Taxonomy (NCBI): domain Eukaryota; kingdom Viridiplantae; phylum Streptophyta; class Magnoliopsida; order Sapindales; family Rutaceae; genus Zanthoxylum; species Zanthoxylum bungeanum. The sequence continues at coordinate 212,750 of SKCR01032769.1, read as the reverse complement.
AACGCGTTCGAACGGAACTAGACCTGATGCATGCAACACATTCATAGACAAACAAATCCACAATATGAGACCTCACGTATCCGATTGAACTCATCTCGCATCCAATCGAGTATACACCAATCGGTGAGGCAAAACATCGTGGTAAAGGATTTTAACCCCTCAAAGTAGGGGGCCTTTAATCCAACTTACTAAGCTCATGCGCTCGATCACATTATGCATATAAAAATAAAGACAATACATCGGACTTCGTATACCCGATTGGACACATCTTACATTCAACCGAGTATACATTAATCGGCGCGGCGAAGCATCGTGGTAAAGGATTTTAACCCCTCCAAATAGGGGACCTTTAATCCGACTTACTAAGCCCATGCGCTCGATCGCATCATGCGTACAAAGAATAAAGATAATAATATCAAACTTAATATGCCCGATTGAACATTTCTTACATTCAACCGAACACACATCAACCGACGCGGTAAAGCATCGTGGTAAATGGTTTTAACCCATCCAAATAGGGGACCTTTAATCCGACTTACTAAGCTCATGCACTCGATCGCATCATGCATACAAAGAATAAAGACAATAATATCAAACTTAGTATGCCCGATTGAACATTTCTTACATTCAACCGAACACACATCAACCGGCGCGGCAAAGCATCGTGGTACAGGATTTAATTCGACTTACTAAGCCCATGCACTCGATCGCATCATGCATACAAAGAATAAAGACAATAATATCAAACTTAGTATGCCCGATTGAACATTTCTTACATTCAACCGAACACACATCAACCGGTGCGGCAAAACATCGTGGTAAAGGGTTTTAACCCCTCCAAATAGGGGACCTTTAATCCGACTTACTAAGCTCATGCGCTCGATCGCATCATGCATAAACAAGTAACATGCGGAATTTAAATGACGAATAATAAATGAATCAAAGCAACATAAAACAAAAGAAAGTGCTGTTTACTCAAGCGGTACGTGGAGTTGTATCCCGAGTACAGATCATACTACCGTCCATTCGGAATCGGCTATGAAATTTATGTCCGGGTTTCCATCCGATATACCGCGAGAGTTGACACATAATTCATTTTATTCCAAGGCCACAACATACAATATTTCGTAATTCATGCATATGTATCTACTCAAGGGCCACAACATGCATTTTAACATAACAATCATGCGAACAATACTTAATGAATAATAAAAATAAAACAGAAAACGAATGTGGAAAATACCATCAGGTCTAACCTTTTTGTGATTTTCGGACTTGTGTTTCACGAAGATCGGAAGGGTAAAGCTCCTCAACTTCTCCGGTTCACTGGTTTAGCGTCTTAGCTCACTGTTTTGCTTGCTGTTTGGCCTCCGTTTTACTGCTGTTTCCTCTGTATTTTCTGCTCACTGTTCAGGTCACTGTTTTGGCGTGAATGGCTGCTGTTTTGTGGTAATTTTCGGTGTATGTAGCTGCTGTTTTGGGGTAATTTTCGGTGATGATTAGGGACTATTTTGATGGTTGTAGGGGCTGTAAATGGCTGCTGTATTTTCGGTAATGTGAGGGTGGAGATGAAGAGAATTGTTTGCTATTTTTCTTGTGATTTGCGTGTAATGTCTAGGGTTTCTTGCTGTGATTTGCGTGTGAGTTGTGTGTATGGGCTAGGGGAATGCATGTCTTGGTTAAGGGTTGTTTATATAGAGAAGGGCTAGGGCTTCCCCTTGTCTCACAAGGAAGGGATTTGATTTAGTGTTAAAGAAGGAAAACAATGGATTTGATGGAGACAAGATCAGTTTAGATTAGGAAGTCAATATATTTAAATTGGTTATGAGTGATTTAATTAGGCATGATATTTCTTTAATTTAGTATATGATTTTGTTTAGTTAGGAAGTTAATATATTTGATTTATCTAAATTAGGTATGATTATATTTTATGTTTTATTTAATTGGTAAATGGTTTAATTATTTTATTTAATTCAATTACATTATCTAATTAATATTTTATTTAATTTGGGTGTAATTTAGGGTGATGGGAGTGTGGGCCTAGTCATGGTGGGCGTGTGGGCTAGATGTGGTGTGGGCTTGGTTTGGCTTGGTGAGTGGGTTAGGCGTGTATGGGCTAGATTAAAAGGTTTTTGGTTTTTTTCTGGGCCAAAGGTGATCTAAACGGAGGTCCAACAAGTGAGCTTGACGCTAAATAAGTGAACAAGGATCTAACGAAATACCGATTCCCTTCCGACGACCGTTTCCCGCAATATCCTTAACTAAAAAGGTAGTGCCTCCAACTGAGACTCATCATCGGGTTTCACATGCAAAAATGCAATGCCTACAGTTATAGGGGACCAAAAACAAACTTAGCAAAAGACAAAACAACCACAAAATCGACAAAGAGAGTTTTACGTGGTTCGGCGGATCTAATACAGCCTACGTCCACGGGCACAAAGTGGGGTGTTGCTTTTTATTACCAAACCGAGCTCGACTGACCTGTTTTCAAGTGTGGTCCAAAGAGAACCGAGCTGTTTGTGTTTCACTCTTTTACAAGTAATGTTCCATCTTTCGTTACAAATTTTGCTATCCCCTACAAATGAGACTAACTTTCCTTTATATACTAGGAGAATTACAACACTATTCACATACTTCCATGACGTCATCCACGTAGATCTCCGGCTGATTGACGGGCTCTCTGCCCCAAAGCTGCCTCGCCGAAAGCAAATCTGCCACCTGACAGCTTGTCACATTATCATGTTTTATACACTGCCACACGCAACATAATGAAACCAGCCTGTAAAGAGTTTTCGAATTGTGGTGTATGTCAGAAGGAAAAGTCCAAATTACCCCGATCATATATCGGACTTCAAGAGGTCGGCCAAATGATCTGTCGAACTACCCAAACTGCCCACGTCCTGACCCAAAATACACAAGCTCATTATCCTGATCCAAGGAGAAGGTAGAACTGAAACGAGCTATCGGGTTACTGTGTTCAGTTTCGGCTCTGATGTTGTCAATCTCTGAAATTCGCATCATATTGTGTCCTCTAGTCGGCCAGATCCGGGAAACTGGGTCTAGACTCTCTCCCGGGCTGAGGAATAACCCAAGCCCTCAGAACATCTAACCCTTCAAAAAGGAAAAACTCATCTCTGTCATTGTCGAACTGTTCAAATATTTGTCATAAAAATCACTATCAACATCTATCCCCTAATTCTCGGTTCCAACGAGTGTACGAGTTGGTACCGGGAACTACAACATCGGAAGTCTGTTGATCAGCCAGTGGGCGGTCGGCTGTAGGAGTCATAGAGTGAACTGCCTCAGATACCAATCGGGTCACCCCCGGCATCTTCTGATGCCTATCCGTGGGGAAGATTTGCTCCGACCTTGCGCTGATTATGATCCACTCAGTGGGACGTAACCCGACCCCAAGCTAGCAATACATATGGCCTCGGCGGGACAAATTCAACCCCGAGTTGGTGGAACAAATAGAATCGACATAACGAATCCAGCCTCGAGCTGGTGGAACAATTAGCCCCCGAGCTGGTGGAACAATAGCATCGACGAAATGAATGCCGCCCCGAGCTAGTGGAACAATTAGCATCGGCGGAACGAATCCAGCCCCGAGTTGGTCGAACAATAGCATCGACGGAACGAATCCAGCCCCGAGCTGGTGGAACAATTAGCCTCGGCGGGACGAACCCAACCCCGAGATGGTGGAACAATAGCATCGGCGGAACGAATCCAGCCCCGAGCTGGTGGAACAATTAACATTGGCGTAACGAATTCAGCCCCGAGCTGGTGGAACAATAGCATCGACGGAACAAATCCAGCCCCGAGCTGGTGGAACAATAGTATCGGCGGAACGAATCCAGCCCCGAGCTGGTGGAACAAATGAGACTTAATCTCGAGGGAAGAACTTCAACCTCTGAGGCTTCGCGGATCCCGGCGCAAGCGTCCCTTTGCCGGACATCGGCAAAAACAAAAGGGCGTAAATATGACAAGGTTAGCAAATCGGAGGTGACTTAGCACATACTCCTCACAGACCCAAAAAATAACAAATCGGGTGCCCTAAGGCAGCGTCCTGCCTGGTGCTTCCTAAAATACAATTCTGAACCTCACAATTCAGCGTCTCGACTAGCCGGGCTACGGATCGGTGAGCGGCTAAAGCCATGAGGGCATAAACCTCCCCATGCTATGCTTTTCCTGATCCGAGGCGGTTAGGCAGATAACTCATGGGGGAAAAAACCTCCTTGTATTCACCATCCCGAGGTAGTGCAATCACGGTTAGGCAGATAACTCATGGGGGAAAAAACCTCCCCGTGTTCGCCATCCCGGAGGTGGTATAGAAGCTCGGTTAGGTAGATAACTCACGGGGGAAAAACCTCTTGTGTTCGCCATCCCGGAGGTGGTATAGAAGCTCGGTTAGGTAGATAACTCACGGGGGAAAAAACCTCCTTGTATTCACCATCCCGAGGTAGTGCAATCACGGTTAGGCAGATAACTCATGGGGGAAAAAAACCTCCTCGTATTCACCATCCCGAGGTAGTGCAATCACGGTTAGGCAGATAACTCATGGGGGAAAAAACCTCCTTGTATTCACCATCCCGAGGTAGTGCAATCACGGTTAGGCAGATAACTCACGGGGGGAAAAACCTCTTGTGTTCGCCATCCCGAGGGAGTTTCTCAAAAATGCGAGTCATGGGGTACTAACGCTCCTGCCTCAGAGGTTTGATTATGACACACAGGGTTGGCGTGCCACGAGGGGTTCATGCTTTTCCCACATGTACTTCATCCCTTGATGCGTTCTGGATTCTCAAATGTGAAAGGAGCCAGGTCTGAACACTTTCACCCGCTGGTTTGATAATGACACCCGGGATTGGCGTGCCACGTGCTTGATGCCCTTCTCAGCTACCGAGCACCCCTTCGCATCGAGCACATCCCAGGAATATCGAACATGGCTTTCTCATTTAATTATTAAACAAGTAAAATGGGCAAATTTTTAAATTCAAAAGAGATAGTCATATTCATATTCAAGGGACCTACTACCCTTCTTATAACTCTTTGCGGGTTATTTTAAGAGAGACTTTTACAAATGATTTTCTGGTTCTTGTCTTGCATTCTGATACATCTTCTAGTCTGGACTTGATTCCGAAATTTCGGTCCGTGTTGATAGGATTCCCCCGTCATGACCCAAAATACCCGAGCTCATTATCCTAATCCAGGGAGAAGGTATAACTGAAACGAGCTATCGGGCTACTGTGGTCGGTCTCGGCTCTGATATTGTCAGTCTCTTAAATTCGCATCATGTTGTGTCCTTTGGTCGGCCAGATCCGGGAAACTTGGTCTGGACTCTCTCACTGGCTGAGGAATAACCCAAGCCCTCAGAACATATGACCCTTCAAAAAGGAAAAACTCATCTCTGTCCTTACCGAACTGTTCAAATATCTGTCATAAAAATCACCATCAACACTGTTCAATATAGTTTTATTTTTCATCATAACCTGTGCATAAATCATAAACTAATTTAAGCTATGCAACAAATTGTTTACAAATGATATATTAAGAAAGTTGAGGGAAAAAGATTAAATAATGAACTAATCTTCTCAAAGAATAAAACAACAATAAATTTTAGAGGAGTTGAAAAGTTAGTCTGTGAACAGGAGGTTGACAGGAAACTGTATTAGATTTTGAATTTTTCTATTTTAAAAATTCAAAGGTTTAGAAAAGAGAGAGAGCAACATAATTGGAGAAAATAATATCACTATTATATGTTTCATTTCTCATTCCCTCTCCCTCTTCCTTTCTCCAAATCTTCTCTTTTCTTTCTTCCATTTTCTTCGGATCTCTTTCTTTCTTTTTTATCCTTCCTTTTCTTCTTTCTTCCTTTTCATGTTTCCGTTTTCTTTGTTTTTTATTTTTTATTTTTTCATTTCCTTCTGTCCTTTTTTTCCAGATTTTTATGGATTTATGATTCCACAATTTACGGTGGTAGATTTTCAATATTGTGTTGGATTTTTGTTTTTGTTTTGCATGAATAATATTGTCTTTTCATCTGCCGATAGAAGATATGTGCGAGGAAGATGATAGATCTACTTTTGGAAGTGAAGACTAAGTTTTAGAACTTCCTTATAAACTTGTTTATTTTTCTCGTAATAGATTATATATAGGTTATTGTAAAAATCTATATTTTGTATATTGTGTATTTTCTGTAATTGTTTCTAAGTCCGTATTCACCAACACTAGCAGATGTGGTACATTCAGGCCAATTCGTAAAATCCTCCAGCGTTTTCAGAAGATTTCGGTGTGAATACGACTCCCAATCTGAATAATTTTAAGGGATACATGATATATAATTTTATATTATTAGGCTTCGTCCTAACTAGGTTCGAGTATAATCGAATCGAAATGACCGATTATTTACATCCTTATGGTATTTTATTAATGAAATATTTCATTACCCTTCAAAAAAAATAAAAAAATGGGTCACATCACAGCCCTCACAAAATATATTTCCAGATATTTAGATGAGTGGATTTCAAGTAGTTTTTTGTCTACTCGCACAAGTTTGAGAAGAAATAGGAATATGGAAAATCAATTTAGTCTTTATCCACCCCTATTTTTTAAAATAATAATTAAAAAGAAAAAGAGTACTCACATAATATAGAAGTTGAAAAACAAATTTGAGCAGTTTCAAACATAAAATAACTTAAAAATTCCAAGACCATTTGCTCCTTTTTCATAGAAGGGATTTCTGTTTCAAAGGTCCTGAGGGCCGAGGTTCGGTAGGAAGAAGCTTCCCTATGGCGCTAGCCTCAGGTCGGTTCATGTACTTCACCCGATCGAGGAGTGAGATATTCAGGGCAGCTCAAATAGTTGATTTCTCAGTACTGAGTAGGTAAAGATGGTCAGGGTTTCGGCATTTAATCGCCAATCTTGGTCGAGTGGTTGGAATCTGGCATATAGACTCGCTTTCTCTAAAAAGGTCTGATGCGATGGTAGCGAGCGACTAGTTAATCTTTTGACACTAGATAACGTGTGGCAGTGACCAAAAGTGACATGGTTTAATGAGATATAGATGTCAGAAGGCAGATATGTCAGACTATAGAATTATTGTTTGCAGAGTGTGATGGGGGAGAGAGTCTTGGCATTGATGGCAGAAGTTATGTGGCTGGCGTCATGAGATTGATGTAACAGTAGAGTTCGCTCTAATATATAAAGGGCTTAAGAGCTCATTGTAAAGAGTTTGCAAAATTCATTCACGCATAACTTGTAAAAGAGAGAGCTAAAAAACTTAAGTGTAAGGGTGAATTTGTAAGAGGTCGGTCAACCGAGCACTTGTTTAGAGAGGTCGGTTCAACCCGACCACATAATAAAATCTTCATTTTTTTTTTGTGCCTGTGGACGTAGGTTGGATCCATTAATCCGCCGAACCACGTTAAATCATTTGTTTGTTGTGTGTTTTATTAACTCTTGCTAAGTTTGTATTTGACCCCAAAACCAAACAAATTCACAATTGAGGGGGAGATTGTTCGAAGAGTGTTCTTCCAGAACTACCACTGGAACAAAAATCGACCATCAACAATAAACTTATATCATATATATATATTTTAATGATAATGTATGTTTAATATTTAATTACATTTAAATTATTATATGATAATTAAAAATCATTCATATGGACACCAAATCTAAATCCTTTAGTTGCTGTCTATTTACTCAAGCAGCACATGCCCATACAATTAGTCATCCGTAGTTCATAATAAAATGTACGTGGTTTTACACTTGGTCAAGTTTTTTTTTTTCCCTCTCTTAAAAATCAGAAATCATCTCTCTTAAAATCAACTGATACAGGGTGAGTGCGTGTTAAGTATTTGTGTTAATTACGCTTGACCATTTTAGATGTTCATATGAATATTGACATTTGACTAGGATAAGGATGGGGTCTGGTCATTGTTTCATATTCAAACAAAGGGCCACTTTAGTAACTGCACTTGGCCCAAAAAAAAAAAATAGATTTTGTATGAAAGTAAAACGACAAATAATTTTGTCCACTATTCTTGCGAGTTTTGCTCCTTACAAGTTCAGACTTCCTGGTAATTAACTAGTTCGCGTTCTTCAGTTCAGTCCAATCTTCGTGAAGAATCGATTATGGCGTTACCTTTGATTTGCACACGTGGCTCTTTTTTTTTTTTCGAGTTATGAGTTACGACTTATGAATTATGACAATTTTTTTTTTTTTTGCAAACATTTAGAAATCTTGTAAGGGGCAGGCCACTCATTAAGCAAGACTTGGGCGGGTTACGGTTCCGGTTCCGGAACCGAATCGGAATGGGACCGGTTCGGTTGGGGTTCCACCCCAACTCGAACCTGTCCGAACCGGTGGAACCGTACGGTTCCACCGTTTGGACGGTTCCGGTTGGAACCGTCGGGTTCCTGTTGGAACCGTAGGGTTCCAACAGGAACCCTACGGGCCTAATTCCCCCAACGGCTAGTGCCGTTGGGGGATGCAGGGAGCCGTTTGGCTCCCTGCCAAACGGCTCCCTGCCAAAAAAAAAAATAACAAAATAAAAAAAAAAAAATTGTTATATAAAATATTAATTACTAATGTACCCCTAATAACGGTAATAAAACGGTTATATTTAGGGGCATATTTGGTATCAAAAAAATTCTAAAATTCTATAAATAGGATTCATTTTTCATAATTTCATCACACCAAATTCTCAACTCTCTCATTTTCTATAATTCTCTAGTTCTCTTATTCGCATTATTCAATTTTCTTATTTTTCTTCCTAATTTCTCAAACGAAAAATGGCAAGCTCATCTGAGAACATAATGTCAAATATGCCAACCCAAGAGAGCGGCCCTAGTGTCAGTGCACAATCACGGAGAAGAGAAGTTAAGGCTCGGTCCTCGGATATTTTCAAAATTCATTTTAATTTGGAACGCCTAAAAGATGATTCACAACGAGCAGTTTGCAACTATTGTGGGGTTATCTACAAATTTTCAGGTGGATATGGCGATATGATCAAGCACATGGAAAAACATCATCCGGTTGAATTTGGCATTGATACGACGCAAACTCAAATGGCCAGGTACGCATCATCAAGTAGAGGTACGAGTGCTTTAGATTTATTTAAATATTCTGATGCAAAAAATAGAGAAGAATTTGCGAAATTAACTTGTATGGCACATCTTTCTTTAAGCTTTGGTGAAAAACTACATTTTACTAATTACGTGCATAAGAATGACTCGAAACACAACAAAACGTCATATTTTTAAATTATACAAAGATGGTAAAATTATTTTAAATGAAATATTTAAAGAGATGAAAGGTCGTATTTCTGTATGTTCTGATATTTGGAGTGATCATTGGCAAACACACTCATACATGGGTGTGACTTGTCATTGGATTGATGCATCATTTACCATGCAAAAACGACTAATTGCATTTAGAGTTTTTGATGACCAACATACTGCACATAATATTTATAGAATGATGAAGGTAATTTTTGATGAATATGGTTTAGGAGAAAAAATTTTAACAATTGGATTTGATAATGCATCTGCAAATACTGCATCCATCAATGATTTAAAACAAATATGTCAACCAAATTTAGGGGGTCAGTTTTTTCATATTCGTTGTACATGTCATGTCCTCAACTTATGTGTGCAAGACGGTCTAAAATTATTATCACCTTTCCTTGATCCAATTAAAACGGCACTTAACTGTATTGGTCATATTCTCAAATTAGGAGAGAATGGACCAAGTTTTGTAAAATAAATGGTATTAAACCGATTAAATTTTCAAGAGATGTTCCAACACGTTGGAATTCTACTTATTTTCTTTTATGTCAAGCATTTCAATACAAAGATGCATTATGTAGTTTTTTTTCTCAACATGTTCAAAATATCACACTTTATCCTAGTCAATGATATATTGTGAAAAATTTAGATATTTTAAAAGTTTTTAATGATGCTACTTTAGTTTTTAGCGGCGTTTATTATCCTACAGCACATTTATTTCTTCTTTAGAGTTTAAATATTGTTGGCACTCTCGATGAGCATGTTGACAGTAGCGATCCTAATGATATTGTTTTGTTAGAAGCCATTACTGTTATGAAGGTAAAATGGTTAAACTATTTTAGAGAAATTCCTTTACTTTATCTTATTGCTGCTGTTTTTGATCCTAGATTTAAATTAGAAGGTTTGAGTGGTGCTTTACAAGCTTATTATGGTTATTTAGGAATATTAGATGAAATTGACATTACTAGATTAATGACGAAATTAAGAAATGATTTAATTGAGTTATTTAATGATTATATTGTAAGATATAACTTAGGAACATTAGGTCAATCTAGTAGTAGCGAACCGGTAATTCAAACAAGACTTAGCGCATGGGATCGTTGGTTATTGCAACGAAATAAAAAAGCTAGGGATACGACAACTAATAACCCTGAATTAGATAATTATTTATCTACAAATTTTGAGTTTTCTAATGAAAGTTTATGCAGTAAAAATTTTAAAATCCTTGAATGGTGGAACCGCATCAAAATATATATCATGTTTTATCTATTATTGTTAAAGAGATCTTGGCAGCACCTATTTCCACCGTTGCGGTTGAGCAAGCCTTCAGCTTGGGAGGTAATATATTGGAAGCTATGCGATCTTCATTACATCCAAGCACTCTAGAAGCAACAGCTTGTGTGGATGATTGGACTCGAGCTGATCTGAGACAACAAGAAGATGCCCCCGATGATTGTGAAGATTTGTTCGATAATGCTTCTGCAACAAGTGCAAGCGGAACCGGAGCCGAAGGATCAACCGATAATGATGATTGATAATTGTAAAATATAATTTACAAAAGGGGATATGTCTAAAAGACTAAAACTTGTAATGGAACTACGTGAGCTTTGATTCCTCTCACCTTGGAGGATACGTAGGCAACTTAAATATTTAAAAATTTAAGCTCAAGCTCTTCAATGTAATAAATTTTTTTTTTTTAAATTTAATCTCATTTTTTTTATTTAAATTAATCAAAAAAAAAAAAAAGGAACCGAACCGAACCGGAACCGAAAAGTTCGGTTCCGGTTCGGTTTTCGGTTCCGGTTCCACTTAAGTGTGGAACCGGTAACCGGCCGGTTCGGTTCGGTTCCGAACCGTCGGCCGGGTCTGCTGGGCTGGACAATTCATGCTATGTTACTGCATATAAACGCATGATTGGAAAATTTATCACCTCCCATCAAATAAATAATCCTCCAATGCTGTAGCGCCTACCAAACCATTGTTTTGTATTTTTTTTAAAAAAAAATAATAATTTGAAACTAGTCAAGAAAAATTAATATGAAATTCGAACACCTCAATTAATTACATGTATAAACTTATAAAGGAATTAATAATTTGTTTTTAAATATAGTCATCCATTTTCCCCAAAAATGATTATCACATATTGTGTACAATTGCTTTGCCATTATGCAGGAAGAAGAAAGAATCAGAAATAACAGGCTTGCACTGCTCAACAAAATTGCGGATCTTCCAAAAGGCATAGCAGAGCTGTCACTTTTGCCAGGATTTTAATTTAAGCCAACCATTTATTTGAGTCTTTGAAGTTCTTTTATCTTCTAATTATTTCGGATATCCAAAATAATAATAAAATTTATATAAATTTCAGAGAATTATGATTTTCCAAATTATAATTCGGAAAAAATTCATAATTTTTAAAATTTCCCAATAAATTGTGCGTATCGGATTAGGTATCGTGTAGCGGCTAGGGGTTTTCTCTCTGTCTCAACTCAACTCTTTTTCGGTCTCACTTTATTTTTAAAATCTAATATTTGAAAACTAATTAAACAAGAACACATCGATGGAGTTAGTTTTGTGAAGCTAGGGTTTTGGTCGGTGAGGGGTCTTATTGTTGTGTTGAGTCAAAGAAATATCAACAAATGGCGACCATGAACCCTTTTGATTTGTTGGGTGATGATGATAACGATTACCCATCGCAGCTGATTGCTAAGCTTCCGGCTCCTAAGGCTCAGCCTAAGCCAGCTAAGCTTCCTTCCAAGCCTCTCCCTCCTGCTCAGGCCAGTAAGCCTTCTTCATTTTTTTTCCTTTTATTTTAACAGTGGCTTAAGCTGTAATTAATTTTTTTAATCTTTTTATCTCAACAAATATTTTATTTAATGAATTAAATAATATGTTTCATTATCTGTTTTTTTCTGTATTTAGTCAATAAGTTTGAGTATATTGAGCAACAGTGACGAGCCTACAGACCTGTAATGATCTGCGAAAATGATCGTAACTCTTTATGAACATCTAAGGGACTGAGTTTCTTAATATGCTCCTGTCCGTTTCATATATGCATTGTGTTTTTTTTGTTTTTATGCAACTTAAAAACTTCAATTTTATGGTGTCTCTGTGTGTGTGTGTGTATTTTATGATTCTCTCTTGGGGTGCAGTGAGGGAGGCTAAGAATGAAGCTGCTCGTGGGGGAGGACGTGGAGGCGGACGTGGTTATGGACGCAGACGTGGTGGGCCTGGTGGCGCCGGGGGTGGATATAGACGCGACTCTGTCAATGATGAGCACTCTTCTGGCAGCGGTGCAGTGTTTGCTGGTCATGGTTCTCCCGAAGACGTAGATGCTAAGAACTCTTTTAATCGTGGCTATGGTGCACCTCGTGGTCCTTACCGAGGAGGCCGACATGGCGGTTTCAGTAATGGTGAACGTGGTGATGAACTTCCTCGTAGGGTGTTTGAACGCCGCAGTGGGACCGGGCGTGGGTGAATAAACCGTTTGATACTTCATTTCGATACATATTGCAATTATATCTATGAAATGTTTTTCATGTTTACACTTCCAAAATGGATTTATTCAATGCGCAGAAATGAATTCAAACGTGAAGGGTCTGGTCGCGGGAACTGGGGAACCCAAACTGATGAAATTTCACAGTGAGTATATCCTTTGCAGTTCCTTGATGTATAGGAGATGACATTGATGCTTATAAGCCTTCTGTGAATAAACGGAATTACTTTGCTGTAATTCATCCTATCTCCTTTAATTTTTACATGCTTAGGGTGAATGAAGAAGCCATCAATGAAAGTGAGCAGCAGTTGGGTGATGAGAAGCCTGCGGGAGAGGAAGATGCAGCAAAGGGTAACAAGGAAAACCCCACTGATGAACCAGAAGAAAAAGAATACGAGGAAAAGGTATTGTAATTCTGTAGCGTTTATTTTATACCTAGAATACTTTTGTTCATGGACTAGACAGTTTCGAGTGTTCTATTCATAACTAGTAAATTTATATCATTGTAACTGGAATTACATAGCCTCTTAAGAATTGGTATTTGCATAATAGGAGATGACTCTCGAGCAGTATCAAAAGGTGCTGGAGGAGAAGAGGAAAGCTCTGCAAGCTCTTAAGACTGAGGAAAGAAAGGTTGACACTAAGGAGTTTGAGTCCATGCGGCAACTTTCCAATAAGAAGGAAAATGGTGATGTCTTTATTAAATTGGTAAGAAGTTTTGACTATCCTTGGAGATTTATCAACGATCATTCATCTTGAAGTTGGTATTAATGTTGATCATCTGTGCCGTTTGTTTTTCTCAAGGGCTATGATAAGGACAAGAGAAAAGAGGCTGCTGATAAGGAAGAGAAAGCAAAAAAGGTAATTGCTTGCCAATTACTTAAGCTGTTCTCTGCATATTTTGTAATGCCAATTCTGCCTGTCTGTGTGCTTTTACCAATTTTTTTATTCCTCTTTGAATTCGAATAACTATTACTTAAAGCTGTTCTCTGCTTATTTTATATGCCAATTCTGCTCGTCTGTGAGTCATCACTAATTTATTTGTTCCCCTTCAAGTTATTTATCAACAATTGTGTTAATATTAACAAAACCAGGTTTCTTCCTCACTCTAGTTTTCCTTCAAAACGTTATGGATGTACTCCTTTGATCATGTTGGAAATTCTCAATTATCAAATATTCTTGTGGAATTATGATGTCAGTTTAGAGTGTTATTTATATATTGTTCCAGCCTCAACTTTCTTTTCAATTTTACAGATTACCCTTTATATATTGTTTAGAGCTTCCTGATTTCTTGAGTTTTTGACAACTTTTCATGTTTTTGCGTAATTCTTTTTTAGCTAGAAACTGTTCCCGCCTTAGTAGCCAGGTGGTTAAATCCCTTTTTGAAGGAATACTGGTTTGTAGTGTACTGTTGTTGGAACAAAATAAAAGTGGATGATAATAAGGGTTTTTGGAGGGAAAAAAAATCTGGTACGAGTTTGAAGTTTACAATCCCATATATGCTCTTTTCATAGTTGCAATCATGTGGAACCTTAAACTTGATCTGTAACATGTGTATCATACAAATGCTTAATTATGTTTTTGGTTTCAAGTTTTTCTTCATTGTTCCTTAGCTGCTTTTTGCAACATGTTAAGTGCCTCCTATTATATACTTCCACATACATATAGAATTTCCTTCCATAATCGTGTTTCAATTTAATTTTTATAGTTATTTTCCTTTTGGAATATAGATGAGAATCATTTGATTAATTTTGTCACTTTAAACTTTCTTGAATTCCTGTTGTTTTTTTCCTGATTTTTTGGATATGTTTTCTGACTTGGTGATGTTTTTCTAGTCTGTCAGCATTAATGAGTTCCTGAAGCCAGCTGAAGGGGAGAGGCATTACAATCCAGGCGGTCGTGGTCGCGGTTCGAGAGGAGGATACAGTGGAGGCAGCGGAACAAGTACTGTGGCGGCCCCTTCCATTGAAGACCCTGGGCAGTTCCCTACCTTGGGGGCTAAGTGAGATTCTCTAGAACCCTATTTACAATCTCCTGTTTTTCAAATTTTGGGTTATTTTGCTGTTTCAATCTTGAGCAGGAAATTGACTGGAATAATGTTGGTTTCCTGTACCAGAAAAGATCTTAATTATAAGCTTTAAAAGTATATATTTTAGGCGTTTCTTCATATGTTCCCATTGCAGTCTTTGTATGCTATCATTGAACTCCGAGAATTTGGGGCGTATTAGACGAGATGATTTATTCATGACTAAGAAATTATCTTTTGCTCAGTTTTGCAAATTTTTTTGACTTGAGATTGCCTTTATACTAAGCTTTGATCTGAAATAACTTTCATGTTATATATATTTAGAAGTGGGTTCTCGAGATAAATGAAGGGGGTTGAATATATAACGAGTTTTGGTTTTGGGTAATAAAATCTCAAGGGTCAAGGATTTGTAGTGGCAAGAGAACAGTCTTACTCTTTTCCTTTGAAAAAAACAAAAACAAAAACAAAAACAAAAACAAAAACAAAACAAAGCTTGACAATTATATAGAGTACACCTTTTTGTGTGGACTTGTTCTACGTAGGTTGAAAATAGAATCATCTCTATTCTTGGGAAAGCTTAATCGAATCGTTTTCAAGGAATCGATGATTAATTAATCTGGTCGATATAAGGACACTGCGTAGCAAAACATGAAAGCTACTTAAAATAACAATTTACAAATTGCAAATTATCACAAGATATTCAGGATAGAGATGCTCCATTTAGTGATTCAATCTACGTACAAAATCAAACTGGCTAAAAATTAATAATCACTTAGAAGACTGCAACTGATCACAAAGAATTAACCAATTATTGGTCTAGTCTTAGATTAGATGGCCACAATTTCAAAGAAAAATATAGTTTTTCCCAGAATTTAGACTGTTGGCCTATTAACGGTTTTGCTGGGGCGAGCGGAATGTGAAAAATCCGATTTTTTGAATTTCAAAAATTTTCTTTGGACTATTAAAATAAACTATTTATTTTAATATTTAATCCCAAATCAAATTTATAATTACCCCAATTACCGAAAATATCCAATTTATCAATTTTTTTTTGTATTTTGCTCATTTTAGTCCAAAAGTGTCAATTACACAATTAAGTGTTTCCAAAACACTACCAAAATGATTAATATATATCGAATATATCCAATTTAATCCATATAATGAAAAGCCCCAATTTAATATTTGGCATAAACCCTAGAAATTTAAATTAATCATATTAACCAAATTTCCACCAAATTAACTTTCAATCTAGCATTACAATAATCAATCCAACATTCTTAAAGTCTCACCACATCCAAAAATACCAAGAACAATTCTAGGATTATATAAAGTGACATAAAAAACTCTAGAATGACAACTTATATTTCCTTAGAAAATTAAACTCTAATAACATTTATTAAGCTTAAAAACTCATCACACATGCATATTACTTCCAACAAACATCCAACAAGCAAAACCCATTTCCAAGAGAAAGAAAATCAAATATACATCTTATGTATTTTAATTAAGCAAAGGAAAACAATTTCCTAGTTAAAAAATTAAGAAACTTACCTTCCATTTCCAAAATCCTTAAGCCAAAACTTTATTTTTGATCTCAACAATTTTTCTCTTTCTTAGGGTTCACCATTTTGGTATCTTGTTTTCTTTTTCTCCACACACAAATGAACAACCAAAAACCAAACCAATTAAAAGGCCACTCACGTGAGAAAAAGGGAGGGGGCAAAATGGGAAATAGAATTTCATAACTTTAAAACAAAAATATATTCCCACTAACATTTACAACAAGTCCACATGTCTCAATTAAAAGCATATAACACATGTCTTATACATGTGAATTATATACTTAATAATTCCCAATACATTTAATTAATCAATTAATTAATTAACACTTTAATTAATTAATCCATTTAATCAAATGTTTAATGTATTTCTACATTTACAATAAATGTTAAAATACATTTAAGGTTGACATATGTTCCAAAAATTATTTGATAATTAATTAATATGTATCCAATCAAATTATGTATCAAATACACATACATATTAATTTAGGAAATTACCGAATACCATGCATGTGTAATTTTCGTTTAATCGTTAAATAATTTCTGAATATTCAATATTATTCGTTTTAAGTCGCCATAGTGCTCTACGAGTATTTTTGATTATGTGACTCTCTAAGTTCGGGCATATCCGTCATGGGATCAAATCACTTGTCCATAATTTACCCACTCATAAATTATGACGACCACATATATTCTCGCTGAACCATACAAGTTGAGATCTTCGCATACGTATAATCCTTCCGTCATAGGTCAAATCTCATAAGGTATTATCTCGTCGACGTATAGATTCGCGATTTCTCAATAATACTCAGAACTTATTTCCGAGTGTACCACGGCCATGGATTTGATAAATCGCAATCTCATAAAGTGGATACCCTGTACGTAGGACTGACAGATCATTTCTGGACACATCACCGAATATCATGAGCATCAGTCCACACCCAACGAACAGGCGGAGGTCTAACCTAAAAAGGTCAAAGACATGACTATCATCAAAGTATGAATGATAACTCATATATTCACTGTAGTATCTCAAGTCAAATGACCACTATGCTACTCAACTCGTGAAAGCGTACCATCTATTAGGAATCTTCCGTGAGTCGTTCAGTGCTCATCCGCTATGAACACCTACATGTCTATACGAGTCTCCCAAGACTCGTGGCTCATTGAGATAAACCACTGGAATCTAATATTCCAATATACGACATGTACCAAGGCCAATTCCACAATAAGGAATAGGACATGAAGAATAATACTGACTTTAATTAGCATTTCTACTTTTGTACAGACCTTCTCATGAAAAAAAAACAAGAAGAAGAAAGGAATGGTATCGTCTTCAAGAGTTCGTCCTGAAAAGCATAGCGGGGAGAACGATTTGTTATGAAGTTGGTCCAGAAACCAGAAGACAGTTTTTTCCCCAACAGAGGAGATGAAAGCAACCTTACACACCAATAGGACCACCAGGACTAGGACTAGGACTAGGACTAGGTCAGACAGACAGACCTAATACATCGCTACTTAATTAGCGCAACAGCCACTCTTCTGTGCAACAGGCTGCCCTTTGAAGTTTGATCTGTATGGTTGGAGGCTTTGCATTGTTCATGGATGGTTGACTTGCCATTCTGCGTTCAATGATAAATTTAAGGCATGAGTAAACATTTGTCTAAAGGACAATCATGTGGACTCGGGTAATATATGCAATTGTCTGAAGTTAATGTAATCTGAAGGCTTCTTCAGAAAGCAAGCAAAATATGATACTCCTATCAATCTATTTCACGATTACTACAGAACAAATTTGCATGTTACCTATCCTTGATTGAAGCAGCCATGGCCATGAAAGCCTGTTCCACGTTGGTGGAATCTTTTGCACTGGTTTCCATGAAAGGTATTCCAATTTCGTCTGCAAATGCCTAATAAAGGAGAAGAGGAGAAGATTCAACAGAATCTCATATCATAACAAAATTTACCTTGATCGCAACTCCATCTACATAAATGCACATATAGCGTGCCTCTAAACTTGTAAACAGAAAAGAAAAAGTATATGTACCTTGGCTGTTTCATATGATACAACCTTATTCGCAGTGAGATGATCACACTTGTTTCCAACCAGAAGTTTGTTTACATTATCACTAGCATAGCGATCAATTTCATTCAACCACTGCTTGACATTATTGAAGCTCTCTTGGTCCGTCATTCAATGGATAAATTCATTGTACGAAGAATGAAAAAGAAGTTGAAAATGAACTAAAAGATTGAAAATACTTGAAAATGAACAAAAATATTGAAAGGACATAAAATGAACTAAAGGATTAAAAAGAGATCACCCACTATGATACCATGTGCCCCACGGTAGTAGCTGCTGGTGATTGTCCTAAATCGTTCTTGACCAGCAGTTTCCCACTGCATGTCAAACAAATAGCGAAGCAACTTATTTGTAAGTCGTTAAGCAATTATAGCCCTAGGAAAAGGTGATGCCAAGGACCAAGGACCGAGACTATGAAAAGCTTGGGGCTTATGAGTAACAAATTATTGTTCTTGATGGCGCCGAATATAAAAAAATCTGCAAGGTGATTCAAAACATACAATTTGAAGTTTAATGGTCTTCCCATCCTGCTCCACGCTACTCAAAAAAGGACATGATATCAGTCTAGGTTGTCTATATATTATTTCTGTCAATAGAGTCAAATTAAACATAAGTAAATTTACTTATAAAATCAACTCCTATGGTGCTGATGTAACTCTCAATATATGAATCATCCTGGTCCAAAATATAAAAAAGAAATTCAACATCAAAAAAAAAAAAAATGCAAGATGCAATCACTTTAAAAAATTAGTACAAATAACCCTCTACAAAAAGCTTACAGCAAATCTCAAGAGAAGACACGATTTTCCAACACCAGAATCTCCAATAAGCAGAAGTTTAAATAGATAGTCACTGTAAAAGCACAAGCAAAAATTGAACTTCCTGCATCAGGCTTACGCTTAAATGATTCACAAATCATTGGAATATACTTAACAACAAAAGGGAAACAAGAAGAAATAAAATGAAAAAATAAATAAATTTATTTTCCTCAATTTCCACAGAGTATATGTTGGAAAATGCTTATGAATAAGCATTTTGAGGCTCAATTTTAAGCATGATCCACTTCGTGTTAGTGGTTGTTATTGAATGATTCGGATACTCCTCCGTGAGTAGTTCGAAATGGTATATTCATATGCTTAAAATGGTGCTTGGGTGAATGAGAAATTGTTGCTCAAAGTTCACCCATTGGTGTTGGAAAAAAAAGAGAATTAAGCTTGTCCCACATGGGAAAGCTATTAGAGAGAAGTTGCGCTTATATATGATTGCTCACATGTAAATGGATAAGAGTTATAAGGATAGAGGCTCTCTCTACGTGCGCGCGCAGGGGGTGCAAATCAAAATCCAAACAGGCTTGGCTCGTGTGCACCCGCACGTCCTGCGTACACGAATGTCGGACCAAATTGTGCGGGCCTGGCCCAACCAATTTTTTCAAGCCTTTTGAAGTTCCATAACAGTTAAATTAATTTGGGGGTTACTTCAAGTGAAAGGTCTCTCATTAGTATGATTAATTAGCATGTTAATTTCTATTTAAAGAGGGCAGTGTATTTCGTTTTTTTAGAGATACAATACACACAACAGCAAAAACATTTTTCTTCGGTTTTGTTTAGTTTGGGAAGAGTTCAAACACTTTAGTGGTTCATTAGATACGAGTTCGGTGGTGCCCTTACTCACCATCGGTAGAGGACAAATTTGTTTTAAGGATATTGTTGACATCAACAAGCCTCGGAAGAAAGAAGCAGTGGTTTGGTTCGGTTCTGACTCAAACAAAGTTCGGTCAGAGGCAAAGGCACAAACGCTTCAGAGGCAGAGGCTCAAAGTCGGTCAGAGGCAGACGCACATCATTTCAGAGTCAGACGCAAGCTTCAGCATCTGATTCGTCGTTGGGTCTGAAGTTTGCCGAGAGGGTCTGAACCTCGTTACCAGGGTATGCTTTGCACAACATGGACTGATTCAGAAACAAGAGGCTGATTCAGATTTTCCCAATTTACCAATCATTGTATTTGTAATATTTGTAATACAGTCTTAAAACAAATTGACTATGTGGATATGAAAATCAGTCCAAACACAGTAGATCCGAATATGGCGGCCCCTTCGGCTGGCCATGGGTGGCCAAATTGCAGTGGCATCCTCTTCGGCTGGCCAACATGCTACAGCCTCTAGGCTTAATTTGGCAGCCTCTGTGGCTGGCCAAGGTGTTGCTGCCTATGTGGCTAGACAACCTGTTGGACATGTGAGCCATGTCAATCATGCTGCGGAAAAACCTGAAAAATTCAGTGGTCAGAATTTCAAACGGTGGCAACAGAAAATGTTTTTCTACTTGACCACGTTGAACCTTGCGAGGTTCCTAAAGGAAGATGCTCTTGTACCCACGGAGGGTGAGATTGATATCCAAGTGATCAGTGCGATTGATGCTTGGAAACATTCTAAATTCCTATGTAGGAATTATGTGCTGAATGGGCTAAGTGATTCCTTGTACAGTGTGTACGCCGGAATGAAAACAGCAAAAGGGCTTTGGGAATCTTTAGATCGAAAATATAAAACTGAGGATGCCGGTACTAAGAAATTTGTCGTAGGCTGTTTCCTAGATTTTAAAATGGTTGATTCCAAAACTGTGTTAAGTTAAGTACAAGAACTGCAGATTATTCTAGCAGAAATTCATTCTGAGGGGATGAGTTTAAGTGAAACCTTTCAAGTAGCCTCGATAATTGAGAAACTACCACCTGGTTGGAAAGATTTCAAGAATTATCTAAAGCATAAGCGAAAAGAAATGAGCATTGAAGACTTGGTTCTTAAGCTGAGAATTGAGGAAGATAACCGAGTATCTGACAATAGAGGAATCTCTCATGAGGCCAAGGCAAATGTTGTTGAACATGGCCATAAGAACAATAACCTCAAGAACAAATGGTCAAAGATGGGCCCTAAAGGAGGAGTTTCCAAGAAATCAAAATTTCAATGAAGATGCTTCAACTGTGACAAAATGGGTCACAAGTCTTCTGAGTGCAGACTGGCGAAGAAGAAAAAGAACCAAGAGGCTAATGTGATGGAACACATGACTCAAGATGTTTCAGACATTAACCTTTCTGCTGTGGTTTATGGGGTGAATCTGGTGGGTTCAAACCCAAGAGAGTGTTGGATTGATACTGGTGCCACTCGACATGTGTGCTCGGACAAGAGCATGTTTTCTTCTTTTGCGCCTGCTGGTAATGGGGTTAAAAATATACATGGGAAATTCAGCAACGTATGAGATTGAAGGTCAAGGAAAGGTGATTCTGAAGATGACCTCTGGGAAAAATTTGACTTTGAATAATGTTCTGTATGTACCTGAAATACAGAAGAATCTTGTGTTTGGATCGCTTCTGAACAAGCATGGATTCCGGATGGTGTTCGAGTCTGATAAAGTAGTTTTGACTAAAAATGAGATGTATGTGGGAAAATGGTATGTCACTGATGGGCTATTTAAGCTTAATGTAATGGTTGTTAAACCCAAAAATATCAATAAAGCTAGTTCTTCTGCTTATATTGTTGAGTACTCTAATCTATGACATGGTAGATTATGACATGTTAATTTTAATTCATTGCAGAGAAATTAATTAACATGAATCACATTCCCAATTTTAAAATTGATAACAGACATAAGTGTGATACTTGTGTTGAGGAAAAACTAACTAGATCATCTTTTAATAGTATTGAAAGAAACACTGAACCACTTGATCTCATTCATACCGATGTATGTGATTTTAATTCAATACAATCGAGAGGCGGTAATAAATATTTTATTACCTTATTGATGATTGCACAAGATTTTGCTATGTGTATTTGATGAAAAGCAATGATGAAGCTATAGAGAAATTTGTTCTCTATAAGAATGAAGTTGAGAACCAACTGAATAAAAGAATTAAGGAGTTAAGAAATGATCGTGGTGGTGAGTATGTTTTTCATTTTGAATCACTTTGAGAACAAAATAGAATCATGCATCAAACCACAGCTCCTTATTCACCTCAATCCAATGGGATTGCAGAACGAAAGAATCGTACCTTGAAAGAGATGATGAACGCTATGTTAATCAGCTCTGGCTTACCTCAGAATATGTGGGGAGAATCTGTTTTATCAGCTAATTACCTTTTAAATAAGGTACCACGGAAAGAAGCAGGGAAAACTCCTTATGAAATGTGGAAAAGAAGAATATCTTCCTATAAATTCCTACGAGTGTGGGGGTGTCTTGCCAAGGTAGTCATTCATCCACCTAAGAAGGTGAAGATATGACCAAAAACTGTTGATTGCATTTTCATAGGATATGCACATAACATTAATGCTTATCGATTTCTTGTGTATGAGTCTAATATACCAGATATTCACAAGAATACGATAATGGAGTCGAGGAATGCATCATTTTTCGAATACGTTTTTCCTTGTAAAACTAAGTCGAATTCAAATGTGCACAAACGGGCAGATGAGACTATCATTGAAGATAGTCAGAACCAAGAACACATAAATGTTCCAGATGATCAACAAGTTATTGAACTTGAACCAAGACGTAGTAAAAGAGCTAGAACCGAAAAATCATTTGGTCCAGATTTTCTAACATTTTTGCTAGAGAATGATCCTCAAAGCTATAACGAAGCTGTAAGGTCAGCTGATGGTGCATTGTGGAAAGATGCCATCAATAGTGAAATTGAATCCATCTTACAAAATCACACCTGGGAGTTAGTGAATCTTCCTCCATGATGTAAACCTTTAGGGTCCAAGTGGATTTTTAAAAAGAAAATGAAGGCAGATGGATCAATTGACAAGTACAAAGAAAGACTTGTAATTAAGGTTACAGACAACGTGAAGGTCTTGATTACTTTGATACTTATTCTCCTGTAACGAGAATAAATTCCATAAGGATGATACTAGCGATTGCAGTTTTGCGCAATCTTGAGGTACATCAGATGTATGTGAAAACAACCTTTCTGAATGGATATTTAGATGAAGAAATCTACATGAAACAACATGAAGGCTTTATAGCTCCAGGATAAGAAAAGAAAGTTTGTAAGTTAATAAAATCCTTGTATGTATTGAAACAAGCTCCGAAACAATAGCATAAAAAGTTTGACGACACCATGTTGCCAAATGGTTTCACAATCAATGAATGTGATAAATGTGTTTATGTCAGAGAGACATAAGTTGGCTATGTCATTTTATGTCTCTACGTTGATGACATATTGATTGTCGGGATTGATGTTAAAATGGTGAAAACTACCAAGAATATGCTGAAATCCAAGTTTGACATGAAAGACATGGGTCTAGCAGATGTCATTCTGGGAATAAAGATCTCGAGAAGTCCAGATGGACTTATTCTTGATCAGTCACACTATGTGGACAAGATTCTTGGTAAATTCAACAATGATGATTCTGCTGTGGCTAGAACTCCTTTAGATGTGAGTCTACATCTATCAAATAATAGGGGAGATGGTATATCTCAAGAAGAATACTCTAGAGTTATCGGGAGTTTGATGTACTTATCAAGTTGTACAAGGCCTGATATAGCATGTACAATAAACAAGCTCAGGAGATATACGAGTAATCCAGGGGTTGATCACTGGAAAGCAATAGTAAAGGTACTCAGGTACTTACGTTTTACTCGTAATTATGAGTTGCATTATCATAGATATCCAGTTGTAATCGAAGGATACAGTGATGCAAATTGGATATCTGATATGAAAGACTCAAAGTCTACCAGTGGCTATGTGTTTACACTAGCATGTGCTGCCGTATCATGGAAATCCTCCAAACAGACTGTGATAGCCAGATCTACAATGGAATCAGAATTCATTGCATTAGATAAGTGTGCTGAAGAAGCAGAATGGCTTCGAAATTTTCTAGAGGATATTCCAAGTTGGCCTAAGCTAGTGCCAGCAATTTGCATTCATTGCGATAGTCAATCTGCAATTGTAAGGGCACATAACAATATGTATAATGGTAAGTCTAGACATATTCGTCGTAGACACAATACCGTTAGACAATTACTCTCTATTGGAGTTATTTCGATTGACTATGTAAAGTCAAAGGATAATATTGCGGATCCGCTAACCAAAGGGTTAAACAGAGAGTTAGTTGTGAAATCATCGAGGGGAATGAGACTAAAGCCCATTAGATAAATGTTTATTAAGAAGGAAAACCCAACCTTGTTGACTGGAGATCCCAAGATCTAGGTTCAATGGGACAACCTACTTGTAAAAGACATAATTGGTTCACTGTGGGGGGTTACCCTATAGTCCATTCCTATGGTGAAATGAAACAGTGATGCTCGTATGGATAGAGGTTAAGTAAAGGCTTTTAATGATTCTTATGCGTCGGGAATCTGAGCATAGTATTACGAGATACTCTTAAATAAGAATCAAATATGTGAGAGAGAAGTGGGGCCGCTTCAAAGGGAATTGTGCGGGGTTCAATTCTTAGAAACTCTCGCAGAACTAGGTTGATGTTCATGGCCAAAATGAACATAATAATGAGAACTCAAATGTGTTAGGTAAAACATATGTGTGATATATGTTTTCCATTTACATGAACGGCAGCACAGTTCAATGACATCGCGTCCACTGTTAGCCAGTAAATGAGATATATTTTCACAATGGAATGTTCAAAGGCTGAGGCCTACCTATCATATGCAGGTGTTGAACCGTTGAACTCTTCTAGGTCAAAATAAAATATTTTATAAAATAATTTTATTTGACGTTTTCGCCAATTTCATTCATGTGGGGGATTTTTGGAAAATACTTATGAATAAGCATTTTGAGGCTCAATTTTAAGCATGATCCACTTCGTGTTAGTGGTTGTTATTGAATGATTCGAATACTCCTCCGTGAGTAGTTCGAAATGGTATATTCATATACTTAAAATGGTGCTTTGGTGAATGAGAAATTGTTGCTCAAAGTTCACCCATTGGTGTTGGAAAATAAAGAGAATTAAGCTTGTCCCACATGGGAAAGCTATTAGAGAGAAGTTGTGCTTATATATGATTGCTCATATGTAGATGAGTAAGAGTTATAAGGATAGAGGCTCTCTCTACGTGCGCGCGTAGGGGGGTGCAAATCAAAATCCAAACAGGCTTGGCTCGTGTGCATCCGCGCGTCCTGCGTACACGAATGTCAGACCAAATTATGCGGGCCCGGCCCAGCCAATTTTTGCAAGTCTCTTTATTTTTCAAGCCTTTTGAAGTTCCATAACAGTTAATTTAATTCTATTAAATTAATTTGGGGGTTATTTCAAGTGAAAGTTCTCTCATTAGTATGATTAATTGGCATGTTAATTTCTATTTAAAGAGGGCATTGTATTTCGTTTTTTTAGAGATACAATACACAGAACACACAACAGCAAAATCATTTTTCTTCGGTTTTGTTTAGTTTGGGAAGAGTTCAAACACTTTAGTGGTTCGTTGGATATGAGTTCGGCGGTGCCCTTACTCGTTCGTTTTCCATTGTATCCTGGGAAACAATCGTCTCACGTTCTACTGCACCATCGGTAGGGGACGAATTTTTTTAAGGATATTGTTGACATCAACAAGCCTCAGAAGAAAGAAGCAGTGGTTTGGTTCGGCTCTGACTCAGACAAAGTTCGGTCAGAGGCAGTGGCACAGACGCTTCAGAGGCAGAGGCTCAAAGTCGGTCAGAGGCAGACGCAGACGGTTTCAGAGGCATAGGCTCAAAGTCGGTCAGAGGCAGATGCATACGGTTTCAGAGGCAGACGCACATCATTTTAGGTGGTGCCAAGATTTCAGAGTCAGACGCAAGCTTCAACATCTGATTCGTCGTTGGGTCTGAAGTTTGCCGAGATGGTCTGAACCTCGTTACCAGGGTCTGCTTTGCACAACAGGGTCTGATTCAGAAACAAGAGGCTGATTCAGATTTTCCCAATTTACCAATCATTGTATTTGTAATATTTGTAATACAGTATATAGTAAAATGCCATAAAATTGGTACACCTATTTCCTCCCCAATTCATTTAGGGAAACGGATATTGAGGTAAACAGTGAAAATGTTAAAAACGGCGTCCTAATTTCCAAATAAACTCAAAAGTCACAACTACTTCAAAACGGAGTTGATGATTCCGTAATTAATTCAACAGAATCATCATCTAATCTAAACAAAAATCATCGAATCTAGTATCATTAAATTGATAATCAATATTAACAAACAGAGCTTAAAAGAATAAGAGGAGCTTACTATTCAGGATTCATCGTTATGTAAAGAGAGAGAAGCTTCGTTCCACTACAAAATTAAATGTCCACTAAAAGAGGAGATGAGACAAAAAGAGGTTGACACGACAAGCAAATGGTTAAAATTATCGGTAATTATTACCGCAAAGGATATTATTGGAATAGATTAGAGGCGGCCGGCTGTTCAGTTCGGTTCCGAACCAGAACCGAATCGAACGGTTACCGGTTCCATGTGTGTGGAACCGAAATTGGAATCGGAACCGAACCGAACCGTTCGGTTCCGGTTCCATTCATTTTTTTTTGTTAATTGAAAATAAAATATTGAGGTTAATAAAATAATATAATTTAAAATTATTAATTTGAATTTATATAGTAAACTTACATTACATAATTACATTAAATTACAAATAAAATTATTATTTAAAAAAAATTATTAAATTAAAGAGTTAGAACTTAAATTTTTAAAAACTTAAGTTGCCTACGTATCCTCCATGGGTGAGAGGAATCAAAGCTCACGTAGTTCCATTACATTTTAAAGATATTTCCCCCATTGTAATTTTACAATTATTTAAATATTTAATTATCAATCATCATCCGTGTCTGTTGATCATTCAGCTCCAGTTCCGTTTGCACTTGCAGATGCATTATCGAACAAGTCTTCAAATTCATCAGGGGCATCTTGTTGTTGCCTCATATAAGTTCGGGTTCAATCATCCACACATGTTGTTACTTCTAGAGTGCTTGGATGTAATGAAGACCGTCTTACTTCCAATATATTGCCTCTGATGCTAAAGGCTTATTCAACCGCAACGGTAGAAACATGTGCTGCCAATATCTCTTTAGAAATAATTGATAATACATTATATATATTTTGATGTCGGTTCCACCATTCAAAGATTTGAAAATTTTTACTAACTAAACATTCAGTTGAAAACTCAAAATTTGTAGATAAATAATTATCTAATTCCAGGTTATTAGTCGTGTTATCACTATGTTTTTTATTTCGTTGTAATAACCTACGATCACATGCGCTAAGTCTAGATTCCATTACGGTTGCATACTGCTCTTGAACCTTCATCAGCAACGTCTAATTGAAAATGAATTTTGAAAACATCCGAGAAACGAGACTTAACTTCTCTTATCCGTGAACCGATATTATGGTCGCTCTCTTGGGTTGGCACATTTGACATTGTGTTCTCAGATGAGCTTGCCATTAGAGAATGAGAATGATAAATTGTAATTTGTAATGTGTAATGAGAGAATTGAGAATAAGAGAATTGTAAGAATTGAGAATTGAGAAATTTGTGTGTTGAAATAATGAAAAATCACTTATATATTATACATTTTTGGAATATTTTTATGATACCTAAACAACCCCTAAAATTAGTCGTTTTATTACCGTTATTAGGGGGTAATTTAGGAAATCCCCAAAAATTTATTTTTTTTTGTTTTTTTTTTGGACGTTGGGGCAGTGAGCCGTTGCTCCCTGCCCCCAGCCCAACGGCTACTAGCAGTTGGCCTAGCGCTGGCCCCCCAACGGCTAGTAGCCGTTGGGGGGACGCTGGAACCCTAGGGTTCCATCCGATTTCAACCGGTTCGGTTAGGATAAGAACCCTAACCGAACCGGTCAGATTCCGGTTTCGGAACCGGAACCAGAACCGGTTGGAACCGGAACCGTCTGATTCCAATCGGTTCTGTTCTGATTTCGAACCGGAACCTTGACTGGGTCTAGAATAGATTATTGACGATATTCGATTTTATTTTATTATTATCCCAATGGTCAAGTGGGCCAGCCACAAATGGGCTACATAAGCCCAAATTTCTCTCTTATATAAAAATATGTGGGCCAAATAGTGGAGTGAAGTTTAGTGTAACACCCCAAATAAATTTACGGACTAAATTATTAAGTTTGTGGAAGTTGGAATTAAAGATGCGGTTAAGATCAAGTTTAGGGTGGCAAACGAATTTTGCCATATTAGTATTTATTTACATATATATATATTTACGCACACACAGATTATAAAAAAAAAAAAAAGAAGAAAGATATACTTGAGAAAAAAAAAAAAAAGGAAAGAGACAGAAAGAAAAGATAAGAAAAGAAGAGTCAGTAGCAGGCGAGAGAGAGAGAGAGAAAAGAAGAAAAAAAAAAGAGGAAATTTAGTTTTGGCCTTGATCCGACCTATCCGTAGCTCAAACTCGACCGAGTCTTTAAGGAAAAGTGTAGATCTCGTCGAGAGGATCATTTTGGTGGTAGTTTCATTTCAGGAAACTTCCAATTTTCGGAGAAATCTCGGTAAGAAACTTTTTATGGTTTTTCTCGATTTCCCGTTGATCCGGAACTCCGATCGACAAACCGTCAGCGCCATTAGAACCGAAATGAGGAGAGGAATTCACGGCCACCAGAAAATCTGGTTTTTGGCCGGAGCATGGTGCTCACGCGCCACTCAAGTGGCGGCGCGTGAAGCCCACGCGCGGACAGTGGCGGTGGCGAGTGGAGCCCACGCGCCAGGCAGTATCTTCGCGCCGACTTCCCGAGTCTCCTCCGCGAATTTCAGACCATTCCGAGTAGTAATGGACCTCCGAATATTAATTTCGTTAGGATTGCGAGAACGACCGAATCACGTTTCTTGCATATTCTTTCATTTATTCTAGTTAGGATTATGTTCCTTATAGTAAATTCTTTTGTCTGTTAGGTGATCGTGATACAGTAAGCAGGGACGGTCCTGCTGCATAGTTTCTTTCTCAGTAGTCAGCTCACCAGGTGCGTGGATAAACCTGTAACATTGATGTTTTCAAAAGTATATAGTATGTATGTTTTCTTAAATGAATTTTAAGGTAATGCATTAAATGAGTTTGTTTTCACAAAGTTTATATATTTTGCTATAAGGTATGGATCGAATATTGATTATGTTGAAATCATGTTTGTGTTATATGAGAAACTTGCATGATTTGAGATATATGAGCATGGATTTTGGAAATGATTTTTATGTTAGGATGCACCCCGTGTACTTATATGTGCCAGATTATTGCCATGAGATAAGGTCTCATGTTGCCAGTTATTGCCGTGAGATAAGGTCTCACGTTGCCAGTTTGCTCCGGATGCCAGTTTTGCCGTGGGGAAGCCCCATGTTGCCAGCTTTGCCGTATTTGTCATGAGGTTGTGCATATAGATGAATAAACAGATTTATCTTTACAGAGTATTTTTGAGCAGTATGAGCTTATGAGAAATGAGATTTATGATTGAGTTTTATGAGAAATGAGTTTATGAGAAATGAGATTTATGATTTCAAGTAAATGTTTGAGATATTGATTTACAGCTTATGTATTTATTTATATTATGAAAGACTTGTTCGATCCACCTTGTTACTTGATTATCCACGGCACTGAGCTGTGATCCATTGCACTAAGCGTGAGCTTACCCCCCATTCCTTAACATTTCAGGTTTAGCAGATTAGTAGATCGTTCTTTCATCTGCTGTTTCGTCATCATTCCTGCCAGTAGAGAAAAGGTTGTGCCAACAGTAGAGTGTCTTTATTATGTTTTGAGACTGTATTTCTAGATATGTATTTCTTGGAAGAATTTGTTATGTGATTATAGGCATTGAGCCTTTAATTGATACTGAGGTTATTGTGTTTCCTTTATGGATATTATGTTGAGTTGGATCATGGAGATCCTAGTTTTATGATGAGATTTTTATTTTTCAGTTTAGATTTTTCCTTGTATTTGGAGGATTAGTCCATATTACAGGGGAAACTCTGCCAGTTTCTAGTCTCCGTCTCACCCCTACCCTACCTAAGGGGAAGGGTGTGACATTTAATGGTATCAGAGCCCAGGGTTCATAGATTCTGTAGACACTTCATTTTCTTGATTAGTTATTCTATGTCTTCTAGCGGTTGACATCTTTCATGTGTTTTCAGATGCCTCCGCGTCTCAGAGTTCGAGGTGCAGGTCGAGTCCATACTCGTAGGTTAGCAGATGTTGGCCAACCTTCTAGGGCACCTCCAGTTGATGAGGAGGTTAATTCTTTTGATGGGGAACCTTTTGAAGGGAACCCTAATCCTGTTGTAGAAGATTCCATAGCTTCGGTTTTCGGGGATAGTACCCCAGTTCATCATCCTCCTAGCAGTAATGTTCCTCCAGCCCCTGCAGCACCTCAGGGAGATATTCCAGCACCTCCTCCACCTCCTCCAGTAAATCAGGGTTATCCTATACCTCCTCCAGGTTACTACCCTCCACCTTATTATGCTCCTCCACCAGCAGATATTCCTCCTGGTGCTTACCCTTATCCGTATTACTACCCTCCAGCATGGGGTCATGGTCTCAGTCGTAGTCATATATAATATAAAGAAATGATTGCTAAAGGAATGAAAGAAGAGGAGCTGTTGAGTTTGATGGGAAGAAGGATCCCATTGTAGCTGGAAATTTCTTGGACAGGATTGAGAAGGCTTTTGAGTTGATGAGATTAACTGATGAACAGAAGTGCCACCATGTGTATCAACTTTTGACTGAGCAAGCTGATAAATGGTGGAAGAGTGTAAGAGGTAAATTCTCAGAGACTAATGTGTTAACTTGGGAGAAGTTCAAGAGGGAGTTCATGAGTAATTATATGAATTCTGCTTTTATGGATGAAAAGAGAAGGGAATTTTATAGGTTGACTCAGGGTAGCCGCACAGTTGATCAGTATGACACCGCATTCCATGAGTTAGTGCAGTTTGTTTCACATTTGAGAGATCATGAACAGGGCAAGATGGATCATTTTCTTAACGGTCTGAATGCAGAATTGAGATCCAGGATCAGATTATTTCCTATGAACAGTTTGACAGAGATGGCAGATTTTGCTAGAAAAGCAGAGTTTGCAGAAAAAGAATGGCAAATTGGGCTAGATTTTCAGATAAGGAAGAGAAACAGGGAGCATAGATCTTTTGGAGAAGGAAATCAGAGTAAGAAATGGGGTGACTCAAGACCCAGTGGTAGTTATCAGATGAGTTCTGGACAGCCGCAGAAACAAAGTCGACCTACAGTTAGTCAGAGTTCAGTGAGAGCTCCACCTAGTGGGATTCCTAGTGGTCAGCAAGGCCAAGCTCAAGAAAGAAGATTTCCACCATGTACTATTTGTGGGAAGAATCATCCTGGAGAGTGCAGATTGGGTACCAGAGGTTGTTATTTGTGCGGAGAAGTGGGCCACCTGAAGAGAGATTGTCCTAATGTTAGCAGTAGACAGACTCAGAGGACAGTTGTTCCTCCAGCTCAGAATTTCAGAGGCAATTTTAGTCAGAGTGGGGTTCGTGGTCAGACTTCTGGAGCTCACACAGGTTCAGGTGCTCAGAGTAGAGTTGCTCCAAGTGGTCAGACTAGCAGACCTAGAGCCCAAGGCAGAGTGTTCGCTATGACGCAGCAGGAAGCTTTAGCAGCACCAGAGGTTATCACAGGTATGGTGTCTATCTTTGGTCGGAATGCCCGGATACTTATTGATCCCGGTGCTACACATTCCTTTGTTTCAAAATCTTTTGCATTGCATGCCGATAGAGAAGGAATTGAGTTAGATTGTGAGTTAGTTGTTGCTACCCCTGTCGGATATTCCTTTATTGCTAAGCAAGTTTACAGAGGATGTGTAATCCGTGTTGGTGAGCATGATTTGTTAGCAGATTTGATTTGTGTGGAGATACATGATTTTGATGTCATTTTGGGTATGGATTGGTTATCTTTTCATCGAGCAACAGTAAATTGTCATGAGAAAGTTGTGGATTTTGAGGGTCTGAATGGACAAAGATTTTCCTTTAGAGGGGAGAGAAGATTTGTTCCCTCCTATGTGATATCTGCAATACGAGCCAGTAAGTTGTTGCGGAAAGGTTGTGATGCATATTTAGCTCACATAATAGATACCAGAATAGGTACATCAGAATTACATGAGATTTCGGTTGTGAGGGAATTTACAGATGTATTCCCAGATGAACTACCTGGTTTACCACCGGATAGAGAAGTTGATTTCAGCATCGATGTAATTCCTGGTACAGCCCCTATATCCCTTGCTCCTTACAGGATGGCTCCTGTAGAGTTGAAAGAGTTGAAGATACAATTGCAAGAACTGCTAGATAAAGGCTTTATAAAGCCTAGTTTTTCACCATGGGGTGCACCAGTGTTATTTGTGAAGAAGAAAGATGGTTCCATGAGATTGTGTATCGATTATCGGAAATTGAATAAGGTTACCATTCGCAATAAATATCCTTTGCCTCGGATTGATGATCTTTTCGATCAATTACGGGGAGCCAAGGTATTCTCCAAAATAGACTTGAGATCAGGGTACCACCAGCTAAAGGTGAAGGAAGCAGATATACCTAAGACGGCTTTTAGAACTCGATATGGACATTATGAGTTTTTAGTAATGCCATTTGGTTAACTAATGCACCAGCTGCTTTTATGGACTTGATGAATCGGGTATTCAAACATTATTTGGATAAGTTTGTCATTGTGTTTATTGACGATATCTTAGTGTATTCTAGTAGCAGAGATGAGCATGAAGAACATCTAAGAATCGTTTTACAGACTCTGAGGGAGAAGGAGTTGTATGCCAAGTTTAGCAAGTGTGAGTTTTGGCTTGACAGAATTGCATTCTTAGGCCATGTCATTTCTGCAGATGGCATTTTAGTAGATCCCAAAAAGATAGAAGCAGTGGTTAATTGGGAATCGCCTACCAATGCGACTGAGATACGGAGTTTCTTGGGTTTAGCAGGCTACTACCGACGTTTTG
The DNA here is from genome assembly GCA_019454045.1 of Zanthoxylum bungeanum. Taxonomy (NCBI): domain Eukaryota; kingdom Viridiplantae; phylum Streptophyta; class Magnoliopsida; order Sapindales; family Rutaceae; genus Zanthoxylum; species Zanthoxylum bungeanum. The sequence continues at coordinate 179,353 of SKCR01032769.1, read as the reverse complement.
TTCAGGGATTTTCTATCATTGCAGCACCATTGACGAAACTTTTGAAGAAGAATGCAAAATTTGTGTGGACTGAGGAATGTCAGCAAAGCTTTGATAAACTTAAGAAATGTTTGACAACTGCTCCAGTGCTTACTCTTCCATCAAACATTGGTGAATTTGTGGTGTATAGTGATGCCTCGAGGAAAGGTTTGGGTTGTGTGTTGATGCAGCATGGGAAGGTGATATCTTATGCTTCTCGACAGCTTAGACCTCATGAATTGAATTATCCTACTCATGATTTGGAGTTAGCTGCAGTAGTGTTCGCACTGAAGATTTGGAGACATTATTTGTATGGAGAGAAATGTGAAATCTTCACGGATCATAAGAGTCTCAAGTATTTACTCACGCAGAAGGAGTTAAATATGAGACAGAGACGCTGGATCGAGTTATTGAAAGATTATGATTGTACTATTGACTATCATCCGGGGAAGGCTAATGTAGTAGCAGATGCTCTTAGTAGGAAGTCATCGAGTATTCTAGCTCATATGGAAGTTCTACAGTTGCCATTGCTAGTGGAACTCAGATCTTTGAGAGTTGACTTATCAGTTGGTGATTCAGGATCTCTATTAGCAACTCTTAAAGTCAGGCCTATTTTAGTAGAGAGAGTCAGGGAAGCTCAGACTCAGGATGCTAGTTTTATGAAGATTATTGATGAAGTAAAAAGGAAAGAACGTTCAGATTTCTTGCTTAAAGATGACAACACATTGATGTATGAAGATAGATTATGTGTACCTGAAGTTGAGAGCTTGAAGAGAGAGATCATGGAAGAAGCCCATTGTTCTGCTTATTCTATGCATCCAGGCAGCACTAAGATGTATAGAACTCTCAAGGAGAATTATTGGTGGAAAGGCATGAAGAAAGAGATAGCAGAGTTTGTATCAAAGTGTTTATCGTGTCAGCAGATTAAAGCAGAACATCAGCATCCAGCAGGTACCTTGCAATCACTTCCTATTCCTGAGTGGAAGTGGGAACACATCACTATGGACTTCGTGTCAGGACTGCCTCGTACGAAGAAAGGACATGATTCAGTATGGGTGATTGTTGACAGATTGACTAAATCAGCTCATTTTCTACCTGTCAGAGTAGATTATTCTTTGAACAAGTTAGCAGAACTCTATGTTGATGAGATAGTGAGACTTCATGGAACTCCAGTGTCAATCGTATCAGACAGAGATCCAAGATTTACTTCCAGATTTTGGCCAAGTCTACAAGAGGCTTTGGGTACTAAAGTAAAGTTAGTACTTTTTCATCCTCAGACAGATGGGCAGTCAGAGAGAACCATACAGACTTTAGAAGATATGTTGAGAGCTTGTGTTTGGAATTCAAAGGTAGTTGGGATCAACATCTATCTTTGATGGAGTTTGCTTACAATAATAGTTACCATGCTAGTTTGGGCATGGCACCTTATGAGGCATTATATGGAAGGAAATGTAGAACTCCTTTATGTTGGGATGAAGCAGGTGAGAGGAAACTCTTAGGTCCTGAGATTGTTCAGATTACTGTTGGTAAGATAGAAGTGATCAGATCAAAGTTGAAGACAGCTCAAGATAGACAGAAGAGTTACGCAGATCTAAAAAGGAAAGACATCGAGTATCAGGTGGGAGACAAGGTATTTTTGAAGATTTCTCCTTGGAAGAGTGTCATGAGATTTGGCAAGAAAGGGAAGTTGAGTCCTCGGTTTATTGGGCCGTATGAGATCGTGGAGCGAATTGGACCGGTTGCCTACAGATTAGCATTGCCACAGGAATTGTCAAAGATTCACAATGTTTTCCATGTGTCCATGTTGAGGAAGTACAGATCAGATCCCTCCCACATTTTGCAGGAGCAACCAGTTGAGTTGAGAGAAGACTTGACATATGCTGAAGAACCAGTGGGAATTCTAGCTAGAGAGTTGAGACAGCTGAGAAACAGGACGATTCCATTGGTAAAGTTTTGTGGGGTAAACACTCGAAGGCAGAAGCAACTTGGGAGCTTGAGGAAGACATGAGGAATAAATATCCTCATTTGTTTCCACCCTCTGGTATGTGAATTTCGAGGACGAAATTCTTTTTAGGGGGAGAGAGTTGTAACACCCCAAATAAATTTACGGACTAAATTATTAAGTTTGTGGAAGTTGGAATTAAAGATGCGGTTAAGATCAAGTTTAGGGTGGCAAACGAATTTTGCCATATTAGTATTTATATATATATATTTACGCACACACAGTATAAAAAAAAAAAAAAGAGAAAAGATATACTTGAGATAAAAAAAAAAAAGGAAAGAGACAGAAAGAAAGAAGAAAGAAAGAGCAGAGCAGGCGAGAGAGAGAGAGAGAAAAAGAAGAAAAAAAAAAGAGGAAAAGAAATTAGTTTTGGCCGATCCGACCAATCCGTAGCTCAAACCCGACCGAGCCTTTAAGGAAAAGTGTAGATCTCGTCGAGAGGATCATTTTGGTGGTAGTTTCATTTCAGGAAACTTCCAATTTTCGGAGAAATCTCGGTAAGAAACTTTTTATGGTTTTTCTCGATTTCCCGTTGATCCGGAACTCCGATCGACAAACCGTCAGCGCCATTAGACCGAAATGAGGAGAGGAATTCACGGCCACCAGAAAATCTGGTTTTCGGCCGGCGCGTGGCGCTCACGCGCCACTCATGTGGCGGCGCGTGAGGCCCACGCGCGGCCTGGCGGTGGCGCGTGGAACCCACGCGCCAGGCAGTATCTTCGCGCCGACTTCCCGAGTCTCCTCCGCGAATTTCAGACCATTCCGAGTAGTAATGGACCTCCGAATCTTAATTTCGTTAGGATTGCGAGAACGACCGAATCACGTTTCTTGCATATTCTTTCATTATTCTAGTTAGGATTATGTTCCTTATAGTAAATTTTTTGTCTGTTAGGTGATCGTGATACGTAAGCAGGGACGGTCCTGCTGCATAGTTCTTTCTCAGTAGTCAGCTCACCAGGTGCGTGGATAAACCTGTAACATTGATGTTTTCAAAAGTATATAGTATGTATGTTTTCTTAAATGAATTTTAAGGTAATGCATTAAATGAGTTTGTTTTCAGAAAGTTTATATATTTTGCTATAAGGTATGGATCGAATATTGATTATGTTGAAATCATGATTTGTGATATATGAGAAACTTGCATGATTTGAGATATATGAGCATGGATTTTGGAAATGATTTTTATGTTAGGATGCACCCCGTGTACTTATATGTGCCAGATTATTGCCATGAGATAAGGTCTCATGTTGCCAGTTATTGCCGTGAGATAAGGTCTCACGTTGCCAGTTTGCTCCGGATGCCAGTTTTGCCGTGGGGAAGCCCCATGTTGCCAGCTTTGCCGTATTTGTCATGAGGTTGTGCATATAGATGAATAAACAGATTTATCTTTACAGAGTATTTTTGAGCAGTATGAGCTTTATGAGAAATGAGATTTATGATTTGAGTTTTATGAGAAATGAGTTTATGAGAAATGAGATTTATGATTTCAAGTAAATGTTTGAGATATTGATTTACAGCTTATGTGATTTATATATATTATGAAAGACTTGTTCGATCCACCTTGTTACTTGATTATCCACGGCACTGAGCTGTGATCCATTGCACTAAGCGTGAGCTTACCCCCCATTCCTTAACATTTCAGGTTTAGCAGATTAGTAGATCGTTCTTTTCATCTGCTGTTTCGTCATCATTCCTGCCAGTAGAGAAAAGGTTGTGCCAACAGTAGAGTGTCTTTATTATGTTTTGAGACTGTATTTCTAGATATGTATTTCTTGGAAGAATTTGTTATGTGATTATAGGCATTGAGCCTTTAATTGATACTGAGGTTATTGTGTTTCCTTTATGGATTTATGTTGAGTTGGATCATGGAGATCCTAGTTTTATGATGAGATTTTTATTTTTCAGTTTAGATTTTTCCTTGTATTTGGAGGATTAGTCCATATTACAGGGGAAACTCTGCCAGTTTCTAGTCTCCGTCTCACCCCTACCCTACCTAAGGGGAAGGGTGTGACATTAGAACCCTTTTTAATAACACTTTTTGCTTAGTTGGAATTGGAAAAAAAAAAAAAATTATCCATTTTTCATCATAACTTATTAACCAAATAATTTCTTAACAATTAGATCATCCTATAGTACCATCATTTTTATAGGACACATGGCATCACTAACTAATAAATATACAATATGTAAAGTTATATTAAATATAATTATTATTTATTTTATTTTTTAATTATTTTATAACACACGTGGTAAGTTATTATCGGGTTGTTGCATATGGTGATGTGATACCACTGTTATATAGTCTTACACGAATGTGAAATAAGAAAATTGTTATGAAACTCAATTTAAATCGTTGTTTGGACTTATAGTTCAATGATGAATTAGAAAAGAGTAATGATACAGACACAGATCTATACACAGATGCTTATGTGGTTGGATCTATGTAGCTGAGTCATATCATCAACATAATAATAACTCAGCCACACAGTTCCAACCAGTTGAAGTATGTTTTCGTAATATTTTATATTAGAAAACTATTCTATATATTTTTTGTTGGTGAGGGAAATACGATATCATATGCTAATTAAGATAGGTGGCAGGTTCGGACGAATCTAATTATCATATCATATAAAAACTCATAGTATTAACTTATACTTAAAACGAGCTCAAAAGTTAAGATTTGTGTCATTCTCATATTTCCTTAACACACGATTGATGTGAAAGAATTATATTTTCAAACATGCCCTAACTGACTTTTTAATGATTCGATCATCTTGATGACTTTCGTCAGCTTCTTTCCGTTTATTTTTCTCTTAATTTCTTTTGGGGTGACGTTAATAGCTAAGTTTTTTTTTTTTTCCTCGGAAATGTTTGGAAATTCTCCGTCAAACTATCTGATCCGGACTTAAACGGAGAAGATAAAACATCCGATTATCCAAAATTCTTATAAAAAATATATTCATATACTCGAACTCAAGACCTGACAATCAAGTTATACGTTATTTACCATCCAGAGACACCATTTAGGGGCATACGTTAATAGTGAGTTCCTCATAGATAAAATCCAATAACTGCATCGTCACCAATTTAATAGCAGTAAATGTCCCGCAGATAATCTGGAAACTCTCATGTTTTGGATTTGGCCTTTATTCAATCATGTGACAGAACATGATCATATCCTGTTACAGTTTCATGTGATCTATATATATCTTGTTTCAAGAAAATTACAATCGATGATCAAAGCTGTCATGTACAACGAACAATTTGCATCAAACAGTAAACCATTTTGCAACTTGACATTGTTGGCTATTTAAGAAAATAAAAATACATGCTTGCATTAATTTGGTTGTCAATGACCTATTGTAAAAAGAATAAAAAAAAAAACTACTTGGGAGTTGGGATCACTTAGTTATCAAGCAATATACATTTGCATTGCACGCCCATAGCAAAAACGTTGATCAATGGATATAGAGAGAGATAGAGAGAATATTCGATAAATAAATACAGTGAATATATCTGGAAAGTTGATTATTTAGGGTTACATATTTAAAAAAACCCTACAATGGTTGATGGGTGTTTTTTGATCAAGGACTATCAGCTCGCAAAAAGAATTCCCATTGCTGGTTTCTTTTGAAATGAAAATGAATTAGCTAGCCTACAATTTATATATATTACGTACTGATCATCATTCAAGAAAGTCTATACGTGTTCCATTCCATGCATACAAGTTTAAGGTACGTAAAGAGTAGGTTTGCTTTATCCATGTTAATTTTCTCCTCTTTTAATTACACAATTAATAATAATTAATTAGCACGAGAATTTAATTTTGTGCATGTCAGCATGTTTGTGTGTGTATAAGTTCTCTGTTAAATTACAGTCTAATGATTCATTAATTCTAATACTTTTGGGAATTTTTGCTGGCATTTTAACACAATTTTTAATGGCTTTATTATGTTATATATATAGCGATATAGTAATTAATCTTTTCTTTTACGAATTAAATGAAAATTTTGAATGTCTGTCTGTCTATATAATACTAATTAACTTATACTTCCTTAATTAATCACAAAAAAATTTTATTAATGAAAATTTTCGAATATAATGAAAAATTAAAATTGTGATTTGATTGACGTTCAAATTCGACAAAATTTGCGTGTGTTTTTGAAAAATACCTCTGAAAATAAATATGATGTTCTGGTAGTATTTTATTTATCAAAATTTTGTTAAAATAATGAGCTAGAGGCAAGGGTTGAATTGTATTGTCAGTTGTGGCTATCAGGGTCTTCAAGGAGATTTATTGTATTTATGTTCTGATACCCCCCAGATTTAAATATAGGGTTATGTTAATGCGTGCGCTCGTTTAAATTTGTTGTTTTTTTTTTTCTTTGATTCTAACTCATGTCGTATCGAAAGCTGATCTGCGTATTAAATGTCTACGTCCTCCCGGTATTTATTATGTACAGTTGTCAAGCGGCTACGCCACATTTCAGATGACGATTTGCTGATTATGCGATCTAACGACTCTTCTTCCATCTCAAATTACGACACGTGGAATTAAGCGCATCGGAATCAAACACGTGGCATCTTCCCCGTATACCACACGGGAAAGTCTGAATAGAAAAACGCTCATAGCAAACTACCCAGAGCTTTATTATGTATGTATGTAAACGGTCACCGGAGTAATAATTATTGAACCGATGTCTATTTCCTTTTTTTTTTTTTTTTTTTTAGTTTTGACGTTATGGACCGATAAATGTATAAATAAATACCTGTCGAGTTTTCAGTGGACTACTAACTGAAATGGTTAAGATCTTATTAAAGCAATAATAAAGCTAATGGTTTGATAATCAAATCAAATCGAAACCATTCATCTGGTTATTAACTTTGTGGATAAAGTGGACCCGTCCATATTGATAAATATGAGCCCTTAGATTTAACATTAACGCAGCCTGGTTTTGAACTTTTTTTTTTTTTTTTTTTTTTTTTTTTTTGGAAACGATGGAAACCCCGCCAGCAAACCACTCATTCTGGGCCGCGGCGCAGGTAAAACCACCGGCTGTCCCAGGCTCTTACAAGAAGTGCACCCCCTGGATTCGAACCCAGAACCTCAAGGTGAGATCCTGAACGCAAGTTTAAGTTTTGATAATATTTTTATAAGAATTTAGAATCGTATTGGTTTATTCACTTATCCATGGTTATTGGATCCGATATGGGTGACGTGAATTTTAAGTTTATTTTCGAAACCCGTCTCTGGCGACTGAGTGAGAGTGTCTCTAATGGGGATTAGAAACAGAGAAAGAGATCGCCGACGCTGAGGGAGAGAGTGATTGAAGTTGAACTTTCTGTAAGTTGTTTTTCTTCTTGGAATTTTTGTAAGAGATAATTTGAATCTTATTGTATGGTAATTGAAAATTTGATTCAGTTATTTCTCTCAAGTTGCATTGAATCTACTATTATTGGCACCATTTTGAATGTATTCGAAAATTTAATAGCCATGATATTGAATTATTGATGTTGATTGAATGATCTCTGTAGTTTCAAGTTTTTTTTTTTTTTTGTTTTTTTTTTTTTTTTTTGGTGTTTGTTTCATTGACATTCTTCATATAAGAAAATTAAAAAAGGAAAAAAAAATCAGTGATTCTCCTTTGTCAGAAAAAAGAGAACTTAAATATCATTGATCATGTCATTATCATTGAAGAAATTACTTGTCACCAATGCCGTCAATGTGATTTAAACTAACAATAGGGTAGTTTTGTGAATAATGTAGTAAGGTAACTTCTGTTCCGTTTCGGTTTGCTACATAGATGTGAATTATTATAATTTCAAATATTGCTCATATATATGTCTCTTCTTTCCCGGATTAGTTTGTTGGATGATCGTTCATTAAGTTAAAAGATAAGAAACAATAAGAAGTTTCACGTGTGTGTAGTGAAATTGCAAACAAGGCAAGTTAAAAAATCATGAAATGTAACTAGTTGGGTTTGATGGCAATCCTTTTAGTCTTCCCTCCTTTTCAAAAATGACAGAATCTAGACCCACCCACATATAACAATTCGGACCCACCTTATGATTTCGGATTATGAGAGATTATTGAGTGTGAGTTTCCTTTTTCACTAGTTTTCAGCTCTTTTTGGAATTGAAAGCCAACTCTTCGAAGCTTGAGTTATTGATATTTGAGTACATCATTCTGATGTTTACCTTAATCAGTGTTCTGTTAGAATGTTTTTGAAGAAGAAGCAAAGAACTCTACCTCTCTTTAGATTTGGGAGTTAAAAACTCCTTGTGAATACCAAGATGCTCCCTTGTTTCTCGTTCTCGAGAATGTGGAAATTGAATAATCATCATTTAGTTGCTTGATGGTTTGAATTTCTAGCGCTGATAGGAGTTCAGTAAAAAAAAAATTCCTCTCCATTTTAACTTTAAAAAGCAATTAAATCTGGTTTAGAATTTCGGCCTTCAGTTACAACCTGAGGCCTCAAATTCGTAGATACATCCTTCGGGAGTACTGGCTGTTGTTTCACACCCTAAATTATAAGGTAACAAAGATAGAAGTCTCCTAATACATTACACATTACAAGTAATCCCTAAGATGGTGTTATTGTCATGCTATGTTTACTCGAAGCTAAATTAACTTTTCCTCCAGAATGCTATTATAGTAATATAGTTTTGACAATAATATGTTTGCCATGTTAGTTTCCAATTCATATTTACTTGTCAAATTATTTTTGAATCCTTTGTAAAAATGGAGAAGATCTTCGCTTACAGAGGGTACTAATGGGCTGGACTTCATAGAGCCTTTCGTAAAACCAAGACAGGGATGGAGACAACATGGTTATGGGAGCATTTCGGTTTGAAAACCACAGGTTGCCTTTATGAGCCAACATTTTCAAATGCCTGAAATGGGCACTCAATGTATGTCGCATTCAGACAAATTATATGGCCCTCTTACTAGATGCTATAACTCCCAAATTTTGCCTTGGCATTGGGCCTGGATAAACAAAAGCTATTACTGTCTTAAACACAAGTTACATAACCGCATTAATTCATTTTCTTTGTTAGGAACATGCTAGCATGAAGTTTGTCTTATGATATTGCAGCTGAATTAAATTTCAAGAACCACATATTCTGCAATTTTCATTGCTTTCAGAGTTAAATTAGACTCTGCAGCTATGCTAGGGAAAACAAAACTGTAAAAAAATATATATATATTCTGCATTAATTGCAACAAACTACACATATTATATTATTAATGCTGCAACATTAAACAACATGCATGCATTTATGACTTACCACTCTCTGAAACTAAAGCCATGATACAGTTTATTACATTAAATAAAATGTAATTATATGCCTGGAACTCCACTGCAACTTCTTTATGGATTAATCTTCAGTGTATCAATGAACCTACCCTTTGTGAAGTCATTGCTTGAGATAAAGTCGAGGAATTCTTTGAAACTGAAAAATTTGTAGGACTTTGGATGTTGTTCATCCACGAGCTTCGGTGCCGGGCCCATTTTCTTGTCTAAAGCCAGGCTGTGAAGACATGCTATTGAAAGTCGATTCTTCTCTTTGGCAAGAGTTACTCTGTGGACAACACTCTTGTATTTCCCATTGCTCATTACTTCTATTTGATCTCCCACCTGAACTATTAAAGCTCCTTCAACTATGGGTACAGATAGCCAATTCTTGTTGTGGTCCATGATCTGTAGCCCTGGGCAGCTCTGGAGTAAGATGGTTAGTGAGCCAAAGTCTGAATGTGGTGGCATGCCTAAAGCAAGTTCTGGTTCAGGGCATGGAGGGTAGCAATTTACGGCAGCGACTTGCGAGCCTCCTTCAATTTCCTTCTTTAAGTAATCTGCATTTAACCCTAAGCTTTCTAGTACAGCTTCCATTAGTTGTTCTTGTAGCACTTGCACTTCCTTCACATAGGTTCCCATCTTCTCTCTAAGAAACACAAAATTGGTTTAGAATTAGAATTGATACAAATGAATCATCATGGTGTGATTGCAAATTACATGAGAAGGTATGGTCTCCTTATATATGTATTATTGTGTTTGTGTGGTTCCTTAGGAATTGATGAAGACATAAACATGCCATATTTTATAATTTAAGAGCAATAAAAAATCCTAGGTTAACTTACCTGTAACTTGGAGGATTTGAAGGCCACAGATGGATCCAGTTTGAGATGGGATGGGCATAATGCTTGATGAAATCTCTCCAATAATGAACTTTTTCTGTTGCAGTATTTAAACTGGTGCCATACCTTACAGGCTCATAAACATTCTCTGACGCGAGATGCATCTTCTCCTCAATAGGCAAGTTGAAGAACTCTGTTGCAGCATCTAGGGCATCTTTCATTGTTGAAAGTGGAATTCCGTGGTTTATGACCTGAAATAACGTAAGTTCTCATCGAACTTTGAAAAATAATTATGATGATGATCACATAATCATTCATGCATGCCTTATAATTTTACGTACAGATATGAATAGTTTGTCTCGAGGATGAGACTTGGTGTCATGATAAGGTTACTCCATTGAATAAGATTTGAGAGGGTCAACTCCTATCTAATATGTGTTTTTCTTCTAGGTTATCTAGGTAGCCACTAACAACATGCACTTCTTCTGAAGTGACATAGGTTAAGCTATATATTAGGAACAGTACCTGAAAGAACCCTATATCCTTGCAGGCCTTTCGAATTTCATCGACTATGTGAGACCAAATAGATGGATCATGCAAACAGGAAATGTCAATAATGGGAAGTGTATTTGAGGGGTTGTCACTTGTGTTTGGGCGTTCTGAAGGAGGAAGGACATAACAGCTAGGCACATGTGGTACTTTCAAACCGTCAAGTGCGATTGCACTAGAATACGATCTGTATGAGCTCTCCCTCTCTGCTTCCATTTTCACTCTTGCTTTTTTCTTTTCCCTCTTAAGCATGATCTTTTTAAGCCTGCTGCCTTGCCCTATTTATAATCAAATTTAGCCTGAAAGATTTGCTCTATCTTTTTTCTTCCTCATGTACAGTTACAATAATGTATGCAATAGTTATATACAATATTTTTTGTTCATAAATGTGTGTATGTGAGAGGGAGAAATATCTCCTTGAAATTCCAGGTGAAATGGGTCCCATAGCCCTGAATTGCTGGAAGAAATAGTATTTGATGTCCAGTTGGGTAGTGACTGCACGCGCCATCCTACACCGTGGGACTGTCTACTTGCTTTTTCGGGTCAGAGTATTTTTAAATTTACAACAGGTTTCTTCTACAGCTCCTATTAATGTTGTGGTTGATTAAACAAAAATTTGCTAGTGGTTGATATTGAGCAGAAAATTACAATAGTACCGCGGCTCTCTTTTAAGAGCAAGCCAATCTTTTAAAAGTCAGCCACATTTTGTTTTTTGTTTTTTGGACGGAAATATGGCTGCATGTGTATTAACTGCAGTTTTTGTAATACACGTCCATTTTCTTAATTCTGTTTTGGTCTTAATTTCTTTTAAAACTGGCCAGAATTTTGCATGCTTAGTTAGATGGTTGCCAAAGGAACTTGAGGATCACCATTAGAGGTCGAAGTGAAACCCCATGTAATCAAGCTGACACCATACCATTAACCTTGTCACTCCCATCATTAATTAAGTTAAGCAGAAACTTAATAAGATTGCATAGCAATTTGTCATAGATCACTTTGTATAGCAGTGATGTAGGTTTTATATCTATAAAATGCGGCACAAGACTAATCATTTATTTTCCTTAACACGATGGAGATATTGTTAGTGATGATGGGAAAGTAAGATTATTATAATAGTGAGACACTAAATGAGCTTTTGAAGACCATATAAGAACCTGCCATGTTGAAAAGATGAACAACTAATTGTTCTACTTCTACAAGGGCATGCTGTCCGGCTTCAGCTGATCAACGATGCACAATGTAGTTTGTTATTTTTAATGAGAAGAAAATAAATGGGAGCCAAAAAGCCTATGCTTGTCCCATTGGTCCTTGGGCTATCAGCAGTTATAGTTCAACATGGCTGATGCATGCCATGTCATGTTGAAATAATAGAGAAGTTGGTTTTGCCCAATGACACTAACCACTCTCTGGGTGGCTGCCACGCATGGTCAATTAGAAAAATTGCACATGGTCTTCTTTCATCAAATCCCGAAGCCATCAATTCTTTGAATTAAGATTTTATATAGCACGTAAACGCACAAATATCATTCGTACTAAAGTTTTACCAATCATAACCTTATTTAGATCAATAATTATGAAAGAAGAATTATTAATTAAAGTAAATAATAAACTCAAACATATAAAGTAATATAATAAGAAGAAAATCAATGTTCTCACAATAATAACTTTAAATTTTTTTCCATCTTTATAACTCATCAACTATGATAAATTATTAATCCAGAACACGAAGGTATCTACAGGTCTCTTTCGATGATCGAGTAAAAACATCCAACTTATATTCAATTACCTATATTGCTATGATAATTAATCTAAGCCAGACTTATTATGATCAAGTTCTAATTATGATTATGCATGCCCTACATGTATATTTATATCATGCATGAAAATTGATTATACGAATATGATCACGCCTTATCAATTCTCACGGCTAAGCCAAAATTCTATTTTCCAAGTTTGTTAGGGTTTATCACAACTATCATATTATTGGCTAAGTTTTAGAACGTATTAAGCAATTAGAATGATAGATAATCCACATAAAAGGTCACAAAATCAATCATAAAAGAGATTCAATTAATCAAACGTTCATATTGGGTCTCATTACAATCCTAAAACAAGATTTAGTTCATGATAAAGAAAATAAATAACAACATCATGTTCAACATAATGAACAATGAATAAAGAAAACAAATCATGAATGTTGTCAATCTTCAAACTCTTCAATTTTCTCTTCTTAGTTCTTATTTGATGTTTTTGTTCTTAATTGTTCTTGAATGGTTGTTGTGTTTAGAGAGTGTTTTTCCTTCAAAAGAGGCTTATTTTTCTCCCTAAAAATATATATGAAGTAACCCCAAACAATCCCCTTATATAAATATCATAAAAACCAAGTTTCTTATTCAATTTTAAAGTTATCACATTAGTGGCACACCATTGACCTTTTCTAATTCACTAAAATGATTTTTAACTGCTTAGTGTCACGCCACAAGCTTGTGTGTGTCGCGACACTGCTAACAGTGTAAAACTGTCAATTGAAAGCTCGATTTTGGCCAATAAGGAATCTGATTCAGTCTTCGAAGTAAATTATAAAATTGTAGATAATTGAGTCTTATTTCCAATGCAACTTGAATCACCGTAATTGGATATCGTATGCGAAAGTTATGAAAAAAATACTTCATAACACATAAATTAGAGTGAAATTTTAGGATTTCACTCTTTTTTGCTAAATTTTTCATATAATGCATCATAAATAATAAAATATTTTATATAATTTAAAAGGAAATTAATAATAAATACAAGTACCATCACTTGCCATTCACCAAAGTTCTAGCTCTGATCAAGGTAAATATATTTGGGCTGAGCTTGGACCTAGATATAAACTCACTGCTGGGCTTGACAGTGGGCATTTTAGAATGTTCTTAAGTCTCTTTTTCCTTTGGTTTTTTATGCTCATTATTTTCAATTACATAATCTTGAGAAGCTTTGTTAAAATATCTGCAATTTGACTTTCACTCTTACAGAACTCCCAGCTTAATAACACCTCATTTACACAAGTCACTCAAGAAGTGAAATCTAACGTCAAATGTGTTTGCTCTTTCCATGTACATGCAACAGGATTTTGAGAGAGCTTTATTGCAGAAATATTATCACAATGAATTAGAGTTGCCAACTCTTGCTGCTGGTTGTCTAAAACCTCAAGTAATCTTCTTAACCAAATTGCTTGCTTGACAGGAACGGCAATGAACTCAGCTTTAGTTGTTGATAGAGTCACTTTTTCTTGCTTCTTTGATGACCATCTGACAGCTCCTGAACCCATCATATACACAGAATCAGATGTACTTTTTCTATCATCAAAGTCTCCAGCATAATCGCTATCTCTGAAAAAACCAATTATTCCTGATTAATGTTCAATTGTTTCATACATTATTCCAAAATCTGCAGTTCCTTTCAAGTAGCGTAAAACCCTCTTTGCAGCCAAGAGATGAATTTCTATAGGATTCTCTCTATGTATCTGCTGATTACATGATATCTATCTGATCTTGTGGATATTAAATACACAAGACTCCCAATAATTTGTTTGTAAAGAGTAGCATTCACCCTTTTTGCTGCTTCAAATGCACTTGAATCACATTATGATGGAAGCACAAAAATTAATTTAACAGCACCCGGGACACTATACTTCAATATGACCAACAGGATCAGGGTGGCATGAAGCTAGCAGTGATTGTTACAGCAGCCCAAACCACCGACCACCACCCCTAGTGGCTCCCCGCTGTCCGGCACTCCTCCGGCCACCGCACCTAATGGAGCTGCTAGTACTGTGTGTAACGTTTATAATGTGATCATGGCTGTTTTAATTTCTATTGCTTTGATGGCCTAGCTAGGGAAGACGCAGTCTGCCGTTGGCATTGTGGGATTTGTTGTTTGATTTGATAAAATAGTTTATGTGATTTTATATTATTGAATTGAATAGATAGTGTTATATGTTATATTTATATATTCTAATATATATATTACAATATGTATTCGATCATTTAACATGGGATTAAATTAATATGCTGCTGACTGGCACTGATTTTAATTGTGAGAGGAATTGAATAGCATAATTTATATATATATTTTTTTAAATTTTAAATTTGTAACAGGCTTAAGTTTGATTTATTATCAACATATCAGTTTATTATTATCACTACTAAAGAAAACAGACTATTTTCGCAGGAGCTTAATAATAATAATAATATATATATATATATATATATATATAATTTAGTCTCCAACGGGTGTGACTTTGTGATATAGGGTCCAAGATCTCACATTGAGGCCCTCGGTTCGAATCTAATGGGCGTGCTTCTTGTAAGAGTCTGTGACAGCCATAGGTTTTACACGCTCCGCTTAAGCTTAGAATGAATGTTTGACGGTGGGATTTCCAATAGGCATGAGCATCGGATCAGATCAGATTTGATTCCCGAATCCGATCAAATCGTGTTTGATTGATTCGTTGAATTTTGGATCGGATCGAATAAATTTGCTAACTATAGGATCGAATCGAATCGAATTTTATTCGATTTGATAAGGAATCCGAATCTGATAGAGAATCTAATTTGATAACGGATTCAAATCCGATAGAAAATCTAATTTGATAATAAATCCGATAGTAGATTCGATTCGATAACAAATCCGATTCAAAAAGTTGATCTAAAATTTATAAATTCATATTAATTTTATCGAATCAGATCGGATAACCTAAAATTCAAACTATTTTTATCAAATCGGATATGTTATTGAATCGAATCCGTTATCTAATCGAATCCACAATCAGATTCATTATCAAATCAGATACTCTGTCGGATTCAGATATGTTATCAAATTGAATTTATCTGATTCGTTAAGATTTCAAATTGAATCGAACAAATCCGATTCGATTCAATAGTTATCGGATCAAATCCGATCCGATTCAATATGAACTCAAAATCCGACCGAACCAAACAAGTCCACTCTTATCGAATCAAATCGGATTCAAATTCGGTCCGATCCGATCTGAATCCGATAGTGTGTTGGTGAAAGAAACAAATGATCATAAATCGATAATCTGACAATAAATATTTATCTAATTTTAGAGATTCTATGAAGTCAAGGCCAAAGAGCATTTTGAAGGGATGTTGTACCTTATATTCGGGGAATGAGAACTACTTAAATTTTCGGTGACCACACTCTATATATAAGATTTAGGGAAAAAAATATGTTTAACTTTTAAACCAATGCTACCATAAAATAAAATTGACATTGCACAATTAATTATTTTATATTAAACGATATCATTTTTTAATATCATTCTTGGAGACAATGATAAAATGTGGTAAGTGACATGTAGTATTACTGTATTAGATGATTACAAGATTAGATACTTAAATGGTATAATAGGAAATATTGGGGGTCTGGAGAGTTAGTTTCCAAAAAAAAAAAAAAAAAAAGCATTGGGGTGTATTTAGTATGGTAAGTTGAAGCGGACGCACAACCCTTGGCCCATCGGTGATCCATTAAAAATTTTCATCGCCTTTTTATACCGCGAGAGAGATTCGATTTTGCTTACACTCTGATTGAAACTGGCGCGGGTGATAGCAGGAAAGAAAGACGGAGAGTTTTATCTTCGTTACAACGCAGGACAGAAGGGCAAACCCGGTCACGAGTTTTTGGAATTCTAAATCTGGCCAGATGGCAAGCTCCGATACGCCAATAACTCCAACTACAAAAACGATTCCGTGATTCGCAAAAAAGGTCTTCCTCACCCCCGCCATCCTCCGCGAATGCCGCCGCATCATCGCCGAGAGCGAGGTTCCTCTTTCATTTTCCCTCTTATGATTTCCGTTTGATTACTTCAATATTATCGTTCCTAGTTTTTTTTTTCCTATTTTGTTTAATTGGCATTTAGAGTTTTTGATTATGTTATCATTCTTGTTTGAGTTTAGAGCAATATTTTGTTAATGGATTGATTCTATTTTAGTTATTTTGTTCTCTTTCAAATGATTTTGCGAGTAATATGTGCACAACAAGCCGATGCGCTGGAATTTATGTACTATGAAAGTGGCATGGTAATGTGCACAGAAATTGAAAATGTGAAAAAGGTCTGATGTCCCATCCTCATGATGTCCTCTGTTGCGAGAGTGGCTCTGATTCGAGGCTGATTCCATTATGGCCAACGCCTTTCAGGCTTTGTTCTGGGGGGGAAGTATTATCGCTTGCGGTTATATTTTGTGAAATTTAATTTTATATTTTGCTAATCTGTGTACAATAAGCTGGAATTAGTGGAGATGGATGTAGCATGGTAAAATGCTCAGAAATTGGAATTTCATTTGTGTCTCCATGTCTGCTCTTATTGCCTTCTCTCTTTACGGTTTTGATTTGGGGGTTCTGGTTATGACCTGCATTTCTTTCACTTCTTATATTAGTGCAACATCCATTCGTAGTTTTTAGGTTGTATAATTTTAGCTATTTTGTCTGGGCTATTGCTTCTAACATGTTAAAATGTCCGGTTTTGTTCAGATCATGAAGGAGATTATAACAACTGGCTGGAACCTGATCGTGTTGATCGGCAAGAGCTGGAGATTTTGATGGGAACTGAACATATCTCCTTCACTACTTCAAAAATTGGATCGCTTGTTGATATTCAGAGTAGTAAGGTGTTAGGGTTGGTGCTCTGAGCGCCAATTTCCTATGTATTTCCTTGTAAATACTTTTGTATATATTTTATTAATGAATAAAATAGACAGTTTCTGTAATATAAATTCTTTTATTATATGGTAAAGACGTAAATGACCATAGAATGATTGGTTATGATACAGTTGCAAAAGCGTCGCAACTGACATTGAGTAGTATCATAACAATGTCATTCTTTAACTGTTCCTGGTCAAGGTTTACAATTACTTGGTCAGTAAGTAAACCCGTTGAGACTGGTACGTGTCGTATATGGGAATGTTGGATTCTAATGGTTTCTCAATGAACCATGAGTCTTGGGAGACTCGTATAGACATGTAGGTGTTTATATTGGATAAACACTGAACGACTCACTGAAGATTCTTAATAGATGGTACACCAACGTCAATAAGAATCTTCTCGGTTGAGTGAGCATAGTGATCCTCAGACTTGAGGTACCACTGTGGATATATGAGGTATCCTCCACACTTTGATGGCAGTCACGTCACCGATCTATTTAGATCAGACCTCCGCCTGTTCGTTGGGTGTGGACTGATCCTCATGATATCCTGTGTGTATCAAGAAAGGATCTGTCAGTTCTGTGTACAGAGCATAGGTATCCAAATTAGCAATTTGTTAAAACCCATGGGCCCGTGGTACACTGTAGAAATTAGTTCTAAGTGTTATTTTAAAAGATTGCTAATAGTTTCGTCGACGGGATTATACCTAAAGAGATTTGACGTTTATATCTATATCTCTGGGATAATCCGGATACCTGTGACGGAAGGATTATACGTATGCGGTGACCTCGACCTGTATGGTTCGGGATTTTATCCGTGTTCGTCATAATTTACGGGTGGGTAAATTATGGACACGAAATTGGATTTCGTGACGGATATGCCTAAACCTAGAGAGTCTCACTAATGAGATATACTCGTTGGGCACTAGGGCAACTTTTATAAAATATTGATTATTTATAAATCGTTTAACGGTTAAACGATAATACATGCTTTTGGCCATTTATTAAATATCGAATTATGATATTTGATATTTATAATTAATATATGTATTTTGATTATTTAATGTAAATATAATACATATATTTTTTGAGATATTTATATTTAATTATTTATTTATTCAATTGTTGGATAATTAAATCAATTAAATATTTAATATTCTTTTTCTTATAAAGATAAGATAAATGGCACTTTTTTATTGGATTAATTGGCTTATTTTGATTGGCTAAATTTGGCATGAATTAATTGGTTGCTATTGGATAATATTAATTTGATTATTATTTATGGACCACAAATTAATTATGCCAATTTCCAATTATTTAAAAACAAATAAATGAAATTGTGGTTGTTATTTTCCCTTGATTTTTTCGTGAATTGAAGGAAAATATATATACCATTTTCATTGTTTTTGCTTGACCATTCCACAGACCCTAAACAATACAAAAACGAGAGCAAAGAAAAAGGAAGGAAAAGTGAAGAAGTTTACTAATTTGAGAAATTTGGTAAGTTTTTTTTTAACTTTTCCTTCTAGAAAATGTTTCTATGTTTATAAGCTTCAATATGATTGGCTTAGTTTTTTCTCTACTCTCTCATGGTTGTATTTTGATGTGTTGGGGTTTGATTTGAAGATGAAAGCATGTATTCAATTAAGATTGCTTAAATTAGTTTATTAAGTAATCTTTATGCCATATTGATGGATTGTTGCCATTCTAGAGTTTAGTAGCCACTCATGGTAAACCTAGAATGTTCTTAGTATATTTCATGATGGTGAGACTCATTGTGTGTTGGAAAATTTGAATTAAAGCATTGAATTTAATTAATTTGGTGGTAATTGATTAATTTGTGAAATTATTAAATTAGGGTTTCAAACCTTCACCAAAATTGGGGCTTTTCATATATGTGATGATTTTAGATGTATATATGATGTATCTAAAATTTGGGAATTTTTGAATTGATTTGGACATGTTTTGAACATAAAGGACCAATTGCAAATTCTTGAAAATTGAGGGACCTATTGGCAATTTCGGAAAAATTGTTTTCTGAAATTGTAAAACTGAATTTTTATGTTTTCAGACATAAATAAATCATTTTGGAATTGATTTAGAATCAATTAAAATGTGTTTGAACAATTTTGGACTAAAATGATTAATTCACAATTTGGGGGCAAATTGGTAATTTCTGAAAAATCTGATTTTTGGGTAAAAATTTCAGTTATTAAATATTGATAATTGAAATAAATTAGTTTATTTTAATTACTCAAGAAAAATAATTGAAATCGGAAAATTTTGATTTTCCGCGATCCGCTGCGTTTACCCGAATTACCACCCGAAACCCCAACAAAAATGGTATCAGAGCAGGTCTGAACCTCGAAACATAGTATGAATAAGCCCTTAAATTCATTGTTTTAATTATGTTCTTACATGATACATGCTTATATTTATTTAATTTGATTAAATTAAATATATTTCATCTTTGCGGAAAATCCCTCTTTTAATAAGGTTGTGAAAGTAGTATGTATTGGATACATATTTCTTGGTCCGTCTTGTCAATACGGTTTGTGGATATCTTTCTTCTATGACTGCATCTGAGATCGTGCCAAAGCTGTGAGGGTGTAGTTGATAGAAATTTATCCACACTGGATGTATATGTGATACTAGACAAATCCAAGCGAAAGCGAAATCCTGAACGTGCCAAAGCTGTCAGGACTACGCAAGTATCTTGAATTTGTCATTGACAAGTTTACCTTGGTACGCCTCCTTGTGAACGTGCCAAAGCTGTCACAACGAGAAACGGCCAGGACCGGAATCCAGGAGTCACTATTGAGTGATTGACAATGTGTTGTCTACCTAATGAATATACGTAGGCGAGAACGTGCCAAAGCTGTGAGCTGAAATATATTCATGGGATCCACCTTTCGCTATTAAATTTAATTTGATTAATTGTTTGATTGCATTCTGTTTGGGGATTACAGTATTGCATGTTATAGTGGGAGGGGCATTTTTAGATTAAAAATCCATGATCTATTTATGCTTTATTTGATTTATATTATTATGAAACTGTTATGTCTGCTAACTGTTATTCGCTGTCTATATGATAGATTTGCGATGGCGGCACCTGCTTCTAATCCTTTTGCCCGTATACTAGATACGAATAAGCTTAAGGGCGCCGAAAACTTCGCAGATTGGGATTTAGATCTGAGAATTGTTCTTGGGTCTGAACAAATA
Organism: Zanthoxylum bungeanum; assembly: GCA_019454045.1. NCBI lineage: Eukaryota > Viridiplantae > Streptophyta > Magnoliopsida > Sapindales > Rutaceae > Zanthoxylum > Zanthoxylum bungeanum. Next base: position 158,722 of record SKCR01032769.1, on the reverse strand, counting down.
GAATATGTGTTGGAAGGTCCGTTGCCTCTGGCCATACCTGATGATGCCACACCTGAGGAACACGAGACTCTCCGTAGATGGAAAGATGATGACAGACGTGTCAAATCATATATTCTCAGTTCCTTGGGATCGGATCTTAAGAGTCAATATTTTGGATTGCCTGACGCATATACTATGATGACACGGTTGAGAGAATCCTTTATGAACAAAGAGCAAGTCACTGTTCATAAGATTTCCATGGAATTGTTCCATGCAAGATTGGAAGAGGGACAGGCTGTTAGCCCTCATGTACTTCATCTGATCGATTTGATCGAACAGTTGAGGCGCTATAATTTCCCTCTTAATGACACTTTAGGACGAAGTGTCATTCTTGGATCTCTACCGGTGTCATATCGCCAATTTGTGATGTATTTCAACATGCATGGGACTAGCTGTACTTACCAAGAACTGCATCAGATGCTAGTTCAAGCGGAGGAAGATTTGAGGAAGGGGGTACCGACCCGCGTTCCTAAACCCACTGCTCTTCCCGCTTCTTCCCATTCTAAACATAAAGGGAAGAAGAAGAAGGGGAAGAAGAAGAAGGGTACAAATCTTCCACCCCAGGGTAAGATAGCCAAACCCAAGAGAGCTGCCGAAGACAAATGCCACCACTGCAGCAAGATTGGCCACTGGAAACGGAATTGTCCTGACTATCTGGCGCAAATCAGAAAGGAAAGAGCATCTACTTCAGGTACTTTTATTTTTCCCATTATTGATATCTCTTTAGCTTGTGAAGCTGTGTCATCCAGTTGGATTTTGGATTCTGCTTGTCCAATTCACATTTGCAATACGTTGCAGGTGCTGAAGGGAAGTAGACGGCTAAAATCTGGGGAGATGCAATTGCGGTTCGGGAGTGGCGACTCTTTGGATGCAGTTGCTGTGGGCTTATGCGAGATTCCCCTGCCCAGTGGGAGCCTTTTGTTGCATGACTGCTTTTTTGTACCTGGATGTGTTGCGAACATCATATCGCTTTTTGTATTAGATACTGATGGCTATAATGTAAATATTAAGAACCGTTCTTTGTATTTATATGATAGATATAATGTTCAGATCCTTGTTTGTCCAAATGAGCACGGTCATTACATTTTGCACACCACTCAAGATATCTTTAATGCTGGAATTAATAAACGTAAAGTATCTGATATAAATAATACTGAACTTTGGCATATGAGGTTGGGTCATATAGGCGTGAAACGCTTAACCCAGTTGGTTAGGAATGGTTTGATACCGGATCTCACCATTGAACCTTATCCAACTTGTGAATCTTGCATTCGGGGTAAAATGACCAAAGCCCCATTTTCAGGTGTGGGACACCGAGCATCTGACTTATTGGAACTAATACATTCTGATGTATGTGGTCCATTGAGTCTAACTGCTCACAGTGGTTTTTCATACTTTGTTACCTTTACCGATGATCTTTCACGGTATGGTTATGTTTATTTGATGAAACAGAAATCAGAAACCTTTGAAAAGTTCAAGGAATTCCGAAATGAAGTAGAAAAACAAACTGGTAAATATATTAAATGTCTGCGATCTGATCGGGGCGGTGAATATATGAGCCATGAGTTCATTGATTATTTAAAGGAGAATGGGATTCTCGCTCAATATACTCCTCCGGGTACTCCACAGCACAATGGAGTGTCCGAGAGGAGAAATCGGACTTTATTGGATATGGTTCGATCGATGTTGAGTTTTACAGATTTGCCCTATTATTTATGGGGTTATGCTCTTTTGACTGCTGCACATCTTTTGAATAAGATTCCTTCCAAAGCTGTTTCCACAACTCCATATGAGATATGGACTGGTAAGAAACCGAATCTTAATTATGTTAAGATTTGGGGTTGTCCTGCCTATGTCAGGGTGGCTCAGCAAGATAAGCTTTTGCCTCGAGGGCAGAAGTTTAGGTTTGTTGGATATCCTTCAAATACGAAAGGATATTTGTTCTATGATACCGAGCGTCGAAGTGTGTCCGTAGCTCGCTTCGCAAAATTTCTTGAGAAGGAATTTTTGTCTGAAGGAGGTAATCATAGACAGGTTGAACTTGATGAAGTACAACCTGAGACCAACGAACCAGTGGAGGAACCTGATGTTCAAGTAGATGAAGGGCCTTCAACACACACACTCCGTAGGTCTCAAAGGGTACCTAGACCTCCTGAACGCTTGTCTTTGATACAAGAAAAGAGTCTGGATGTTCTCTTAGTTGAAGAGACTGACCCTTATACCTATAGAGAAGCGATGTTGGACATCGACTCCGCGAAGTGGCAAGAGGCCATGAAATCAGAGTTAGACTCTATGCATCAGAATCAAGTCTGGGACTTGGTTACGCTTCCTGAAGGAATTGTTCCTATCGGCAGTAAATGGGTTTACAAGCGGAAGCGTGGGCCTGACGGAAAGGTTGAAACCTTTAAGGCCAGACTGGTAGCTAAAGGTTACACGCAGCGACCTGGAGTCGACTACGATGAAACCTTTTCACCAGTTGCGACTAAAGTCTATAAGGATTTTATTGTCTATTGCTGCTTATCATGATTATGAGATTTGGCAAATGGATGTCAAAACGGCTTTTCTTAATGGGTTTCTTGATGAAGAAATCTATATGGAACAGCCGGAAGGTTTTGTATCCAGCGAAACCTCAGGCATGGTTTGTAAGCTTAAGAAGTCCATTTATGGACTTAACAAGCTTCGCGAAGTTGGAATCTTCGATTCGATGAGATTATTAGATTGTCTGGTTTTCTCAAGAATGCAGAAGAATCCTGTGTGTACCAGAAGGTCAGTGGGGATGATTGTATTTCTAGTTCTCTATGTTGATGACATCCTAATCATTGGGAATGATATAGGAATGATGCAAGGCGTCAAAGCTTACCTCTGTAAGAATTTCTCCATGAAGGACCTGGGTGAAGCTTCTTATATCTTGGGTATAAAGCTCTACAGAGATAGAGACAGGAAGCTGATTGGGTTATCCCAATCGTCGTACATTGATAAGATCTTAGAACGGTATAATTTTGTTAACTGTAAAACGGCAAACATACCGTTCAGACATGGCATTCATCTTACGAAGAAGATGTGTCCGCAAACAGAAGATGAGAAGATTAGAATGTCTAATCAACCTTATGCTTCGTGTTTGGGTAGCATAATGTATGCCATGTTATGTACGAGGCCTGATATTAGCTACGCGGTTAGTGTAACCAGTAGATATCAGTCTAACCCAGGAAATGACCATTGGATGGCTGTTAAACATATCTTGAAGTATCTTAAAGGTACTAAAGATAAGTTTATCATTTATGGAGGAAATGAACTGCAGATTAATGGGTATACGGATTCTGATTTCCAATCGGATCCCGATGATAGAAAGTCTACATCAGGATTCGTATTTACCCTTAACGGAGGTGCAGTTTGTTGGAAAAGTTCCAAACAGGGGTCTACAGCTGATTCCACCACAGAGGCGGAATATATTGCTGCTTCGGAAGCTGCAAAAGAAGCTGTTTGGCTTAAGAAGTTTATCACAGAATTGGGAGTTGTCCCAAGTATTGAGAATCCGATTCCACTATACTGTGATAATACTGGTGCCATTGCGCAAGCAAAAGAACCGAGGGCGCATCAGAAGTCGAAGCATGTGGAACGAAAGTACCACATTATTCGAGAGATTGTGTCGCGAGGTGACATTGTCGTGTGCAAAGTTCCTAGTGAAGATAATGTAGCAGACCCGCTCACGAAGGCCATACCTCCGAAGTTATTCGATAAGCATGTGGAGTCGATGGGTATTAGATACAATCGATATTGGCACTAGAGCAAGTGGGAGATTTTGTTAGGGTTGGTGCTCTGAGCGCCAATTTCCTATGTATTTCCTTGTAAATACTTTTGTATATATTTTATTAATGAATAAAATAGACAGTTTCTGTAATATAAATTCTTTTATTATATGGTAAAGACGTAAATGACCATAGAATGATTGGTTATGATACAGTTGCAAAAGCGTCGCAACTGACATTGAGTAGTATCATAACAATGTCATTCTTTAACTGTTCCTGGTCAAGGTTTACAATTACTTGGTCAGTAAGTAAACCCGTTGAGACTGGTACGTGTCGTATATGGAATGTTGGATTCTAATGGTTTCTCAATGAACCATGAGTCTTGGGAGACTCGTATAGACATGTAGGTGTTTATATCGGATAAACACTGAACGACTCACTGAAGATTCTTAATAGATGGTACACCAACGTCAATAAGATCTTCTCGGGTTGAGTGAGCATAGTGATCCTCAGACTTGAGGTACCACTGTGGATATATGAGGTATCCTCCACACTTTGATGGCAGTCACGTCACCGATCTATTTAGATCAGACCTCCGCCTGTTCGTTGGGTGTGGACTGATCCTCATGATATCCTGTGTGTATCAAGAAAGGATCTGTCAGTTCTGTGTACAGAGCATAGGTATCCAAATTAGCAATCTGTTAAAACCCATGGGCCCGTGGTACACTGTAGAAATTAGTTCTAAGTGTTATTTTTAAAGATTGCTAATAGTTTCGTCGACGGGATTATACCTAAAGAGATTTGACGTTTATATCTATATCTCTGGGATAATCCGGATACCTGTGACGGAAGGATTATACGTATGCGGTGACCTCGACCTGTATGGTTCAGGATTTTATCCGTGTTCGTCATAATTTACGGGTGGGTAAATTATGGACACGAAATTGGATTTCGTGACGGATATGCCTAAACCTAGAGAGTCTCACTAATGAGATATACTCGTTGGGCACTAGGGCAACTTTTATAAATAATATTGATTATTTATAAATCGTTTAACGGTTAAACGATAATACATGCTTTTGGCCATTTATTAAATATCGAATTATGATATTTGATATTTATAATTAATATATGTATTTTGATTATTTAATGTAAATATAATACATATATTTTTGAGATATTTATATTTAATTATTTATTTATTCAATTGTTGGATAATTAAATCAATTAAATATTTAATATTCTTTTTCTTATAAAGATAAGATAAATGGCACTTTTTTATTGGATTAATTGGCTTATTTTGATTGGCTAAATTTGGCATGAATTAATTGGTTGCTATTTGATAAATATGAATTTGATTATTATTTATGGACCACAAATTAATTATGCCAATTTCCAATTATTTAAAAACAAAATAAATGAAATTGTGGTTGTTATTTTCCCTTGATTTTTTCGTGAATTGAAGGAAAATATATACCATTTTCATTGTTTTGCTTTGACCATTCAACAGACCCAAACAAATACAAAAACGAGAGCAAAGAAAAAGGAAGAAAAGTGAAGAAAAGTTTACTAATTTGAGATTTGGTAAGAATTTTTTTTTAACTTTTGCCTTCTAGAAAATTGTTTCTATGTTATAAGCTTCAATATGATTGGCTTAGTTTTTTCTCTACTCTCTCATGGTTGTATTTTGATGTTTTGGGAGTTTGTTTGAAGATGAAAGCATGTATTCAATTAAGATTGCTTAAATTAGTTTATTAAGTAATCTTTATGCCATATTGATGGATTGTTGCCATTCTAGAGTTTAGTAGCCACTCATGGTAAACCTAGAATTGTTCTTAGTATATTTCATGATGGTGAGACTCAATTGGTGTTGGAAAATTTGAATTAAAGCATTGAATTTAATTATTTGGTGGTAATTGATTAATTTGAAATTATTAAATTAGGGTTTCAAACCTTCACCAAAATTGGGGCTTTTCATATATGTGATGATTTTAGATGTATATATGATGTATCTAAAATTTGGGAATTTTTGGAATTGATTTGGACATGTTTTGAACATAAAGGACCAAATTGCAAATTCTTGAAAATTGAGGGACCTATTGGCAATTTCGGAAAAATTGTTTTCTGAAATTGTAAAACTGAATTTTTATGTTTTAGTCATAAATAAATCATTTTGGAATTGATTTAGAATCAATTAAAATTGTTTTGAACAATTTTGGACTAAAATGATTAAAATCACAATTTTGGGGTAAATTGGTAATTCTGAAAAATCTGATTTTTGGGTAAAAATTCAGTTATTAAATATTGATTAATTGAAATAAATTAGTTTATTTTAATTACTCAAGAAAAATAATTGAAATCGGAAAATTTTGATTTTCCGCGATCCGCTGCGTTTACCCGAATTACCACCTGAAACCTCAACATAAGGATCCTGAAGGCCTTCACATATTCTATTATCTGTAATCCAAATAGTGTCATCAAACAATAAAACAACATGCTACAAACAATTCAACCAGAAAATACCAATTAAACTATCAAAACCCTAAACCTAAAATGAAAACTGAAGATAAAAACCTGGAAAATGAAAAACCGAATCCAAGTCGAGATTTCTCTGTCCTTAAGAACTTATCAGCCTCCGTCACAGGTGCTTTACGGATTCGACTTGGCCAATGTTCTCCCAGGATAACTTGGATGCTTCTTGTTCAAGGAGCACTCCTTAACAAGTGTTTGAACTTGGAAATTGGTGGAACTCTCTCTCAAAAACAAAAGAAAATTGTGACTCTTAAATTCAGATTTCTTGTTCTCTCTCTTGTTGCTGACATGATGCATCTTTTATAAGGCATGGAGGGGTGCCAAAAGGGCACCCCTTGGGGTGAGACAACCCTCCTAAGGATTGCAACCTTCCCTTACACCCCTAGTGTCAAAAAGACATAAACACCCATCCTTTAATGAATATTGCAAGAATTTCCAATAATCCCCCACAATTCTTCTAATATTCAGGTAGACACTTGAGAGAGTTACCATGAGCTAAAGCTGCATCGAAATAGGTAGCTTTCACCTTGAACCTTTCTTAGTGAATGACAATCGGATTTACTAGGCAAACCAGTGACCCATAGTCTTGAACTGTTCTGCCGTTGGTGTAAACCAAGACAATTGCCAACACACATCTTTAATTCGACCATTTTCCCGTTCTACGGTTGTGTTCATTTTGGCCCTGAATGACGGTCCTGGATTCATCAAGTACTTTAGGGTAACCCGCCTTTAAAAGTTCCCATGGAAGCAGCCTCACTTCTTACTTGAAATATGTGATCTACTATCAAGAGGTAATCTGTCTTTACCCCCATGACAGACTCACTCAGCGTCATTATCGGAATGGGAAAGAGTCAGAACTCTTCAGTGCTTGTTTTGAATTGCACAAAGTTTCAGTTGTCCCTTTTGAACCTAGATCTTGGGATCTCCAGTCAGCTAGGTTGGGTTTCCACAGTGACAATTCTTAAATTATAGGCTTCAAGCCCATTCCCCTCGATGACTTCTCAACTTGCTCTCGAGGTAAACATTTAGTTAATGGATCCGCTAGGTTTTCCTTTGACTTAACATAATCGATCGTTATTATGCCACTTGAGAGCAGTTGACGTATGGTATTATGTCTCCGACGTATGTGTCGAGACTTACCATTATACATTGTATTTTGGGCTCTCCCAATAGCCGATTGGCTATCACAATGTATTCTAATCGCTGGCACCGGTTTGGGCCAACTAGGAATATCCTCCAGGAAGTTTCTAAGCCATTATGCTTCCGCTGTTTTGTCTAACGCTATGAACTCTGATTCCATAGTAGACCGGGCAATACATGTTTGCCTCGAGGATTTCCATGACACGGCTGCATTATCAAGTGTGAAAACAAATCCACTCGTAGATTTGGTATCCACCGTATCAGATATCCAGTTAGCATTTCCACTTGAACTTCTTGTTCGAAAAAAAAAGCTCCACTGTTCTTTCTCTTCTTGTTACCCTTTACACCATCAATGATGTTGGCCTTAGATTCCATAGTCTTGTAGCTGGCCTTCTCGGACATCCTGTTGTCCTCCTCGATTCTCAATCGAACACTAAGGTCTTCAAGGCTCATCTGCTTCTTTTTGTGTTTCAGATAGTTCCTGAAGTTCTTCCATGATGGAGGCAACTTTTCAATTAGGGCTGCAACTTGAAACATCTCACAGAGTTTCATTCCCTCATCCAGTATTTCATGAATGATCAACTGCAGTTCTCCCAACTGAGACATCACCGTCCTTGAATCTACCATCTTGTAGTCCAAGAACCTACCCACGACAAATTTCTTTTGTCCGGCATCCTCGGTTTTGTACTTCTTCTCGAGAGATTCCCAGAGAATCTTCGCAGAAGTCATGCCTTGGTACACATTGTACAGGGTATTGTCAAGACCACCCCAAAAAGGTAGTTCTTGCACAGGAAGTCTCCAGACAGCCATGTCTGTTCTCGCAGTTCCTTGGCCGTTTCCGATTCACCCTCCACAGGATCCGGAGGATCTTTGAGGAAATTGGCCAACTGGAGAGTTGTCAGGTAGAACAACATTTTGCTCTGCCACTGTTTGAAATTTGCCCCACCAAACTTCTCCGGCTTTTCTCCATGAGAGACCGGTACTGTGATGTTTCCGCTAGCCATTTGTAACTGGAAAAATCAACAGGGGTCAATTAGTCTACAAAAGACGAATTGCACAACGATCAACGAATGATCTTGTTCAAAGTGATATACTAGGTTCCCACTTGTTGTTCTATTGGACGGTGGTTCAAATAAATACAAGTCCTTGAATTTCAATTAAAGATTATTTAAAAAAATGAATAAACAAATATTCCCAGAGGACGAGGGGGTCCGGAGTAACCACTTAAATCCCTGACCATTTAGGCTCTTATCGCCTTTTTGTCAGAATTTTTTTAAACACTTTTTCAAAAGGATCTCTTAGCAATTCAAACCCAGAACTACATTTATTCAATAGCACAGACAATATACGATATGTGTAGATATATGTGTAAGTGTCAATCAAGATTGGATGGAATTTCTTGTGTATGATTACACTTTAAATTCTCACCCAAGTATGCAACACACAATCAATTTCAACTTTATCACTATTTGTATGCTTGTGATAATTGAACAACCTAATAATAACTTAAATCTATACTACCAAGATTAATGTGTTACAGTATATGATTTACTAAGTTAATATTAATTTAAGTTTGCAGTTTATAACAATTCCAGGACTATTTCGTTAGTGTCGCGTTCGTATCTACGTTCGAACGAGATTGTCCAGTGTGTGTACGTTCGTGTTACGTTTGATAACGCGTTCGAACGAAGTGTTTCCAGAGAGTTCACGTTCGTGTAGCGTTCTATAACGCGTTCGAACATAATAATTCCAGTGAGTTCACGTTCGTATAGCGTCCGAGAACGCGTTCGAACGGAATGATTCCAGAGAGTTTGCGTTCGAGTTGTGTTTAGGACGCGTTCGAACGTTCTTAGGCAGAAGACTTGCGTTCGAGTGGCGTTTGAATACGCGTTCGAACGTCTTACGAAATTTCAGATTTAAGCCTTTACGTTCGTCGGGCGTTCGAACACCTTTACGGGTTTTTCATGCACAGTTCATATTTTTTCCAGAAAATTTCTAACCTAGCATGCGAATTACTATCTAACAACACTAGTGTTGATAAGTTCTTAAGATTGTGATCCAAATAGTGTCATCAAACAATAAAACAACATGCTACAAACAATTCAACCAGAAAATACCAATTAAACTATCAAAACCTTAAAACCTAAAACATGAAGATAAAAACCTGGAAAATGAAAAACCGAATCCAAGTCGAGATTTCTCTGTCCTTAAGAACTTATCATTCTCCGTCACAGGTGCTTTACGGATTCGACTTGGCCAACGTTCTCCCAGGATAACTTGGATGCTTCTTGTTCAAGGAGCACTCCTTAACAAGTGTTTGAACTTGGAAATTGGTGGAACTCTCTCTCAAAAACAAAAGAAAATTGTGACTCTTAAATTCAGATTTCTTGTTTTTCTCTCTTGTTGTTGACATGATGCCTTTTTTATAAGGCATGGAGGGGTGCCAAAAGGGCACCCCTTGGGGTGGGATGCAACCCTCCTAAGGATTGCAACCTTCCCTTACACCCCTAGTGTCAAAAAGACATAAACACCAATCCTTTAATGAATATTGCAAGAATTTCCAACATAATCTTGTTCAGGTCATCTCATCTACTTATTTTATATTTTTCCTCGCATCTAGTTTCTTTGTGAACAATATATTAGATTTGGTTTGCAGCTTCTTATTGATGGGAATAGATGTTTAATAATTGATAATTGCTATTAAAAGTAGTGAGAGTTACAAATTTTTCTTTTTGCTGTTTGCCTTGATTTTATTGTTGCTGTGAGTCTGTGACATTAGGAATGAATACTCTTCAGTTTTGAGTTTTATACAACCATCTCAAGGTTTAGTAAAACTTAGTTATGAGGTTACTTGAGGTTTACATTGTTGAGATCTTGCACTCTCTGCTTTAACTTGAGAAGTACAAATTTCATTTTCTGTTATTATTGTAGTTGCCTGATTGCCTTTTGCCAAGTGATGTGAAAGTCTCCACACTTACGAGTTGAGAGTTGTATGCCCTCCGTCTTCTCAAGAGTGATATGCTGAGTGATGCTCAAGTATATTTTACACATGATTGACTTGTTAATCGCCTTTGTACTGGTTGTTTAAGTTAACATATAAGTTGGAATTTTGTGAAAAGAAAACTATGTGATACTCGTACGTTTGACACCCACCCACCTCTAAAGATCAGAAGTCTTGTCAACACTTTTTCTAATAATTGCTTTACATGGATATTTGAGTTTTTCTTATTTTATTTCCCAGCAGTTTTATGGGAGACTGATCAACCTGATACCTGTTATTTTTTTTCATTCGTTTGCATTATATGCCCCTGGAATGGTTCTTATATGTAATTTTTGTGGTTGCAGTACTTGAAATGCTTAGTGTTTTCTCTCATCTCACTTCATTTCAAGATCAAGCCCTTATAAACAGCATCATGGTTTCTGCTTTACAACGTCTGTTTTGGGTCTTGCATGTGTTTTTGTGCTTCATCCGCATGTAGGCTCTGTCATTTCACATTTTCTTTTACTTCCCAACTTTATGTTGGAAATTTTTCGAATATTATTTGGATGGAGGAGGGACATGTCCCTTGGATGTACCCCATAGGGACATGTCCTCCAATTGAAAATAACATGCTTATAGGCTCAAAGGGATGCATGAGAAGGGTATAACCCTTTGGAGGGTTGCACCCCAACCCAAACCCTTCCATGCCTTTATAAGGGGGCTTCCATGTTCATTTTCAGGGATCCGAATTCATCCTAAATTAAAAAGTCTCATATTGTGGGTTTGAGTCAAGAGAGAGTTCCTTCATTTCCAAGTTCAAGATATTCTTAAGGAGTGCCATTGAAGAAGAGGAATTCAAGTTATCATGGGAGAACATTAGCCACAAAGCCCGTAGAACACCGAGACGAGGCTAATAAGTTCTTAAGGACAGAAATACATCTCGACTTGGACGTCATTTACAAGGTTTTTCTTCTCAAAATTTTAGGGATCATGCATTTAAAAGTAGATCTGAAATTTGCTTCTAGTTTTAATTGTTGTTTGCATGTTAAATTTACTGTTTAATGACACTAATCCAACAACACTTTATTCAGGGGATCAAAATCCTAAAAATTTCTTTTAGGCACCAGCAACGAATCCCAGCCTCCCCATTTTGAATATGGATGCTAGCTAAAAAAGTAAACCACCTTTTTATATTGCTACGCGCCGAAGGCCAAAATTCACCCACTCGTTTTAAGAGTGTTTTGTTTTACCCCAATTTTACCTTTAATTTAAAACCCTTTTTCCGTTAATATATATATATATATATATATATATTATTTAATCATCTGCATACATTTACTTTTTCCTTGATGAAAGTGGAATGATCATTTTTTTTTTTAAGTTAGCTATTGGGTACCTGGATTACGATCCGATAAAGTGCTTGATCAAATATAATTTTGACTTTTGATTATTGCTTCTATTAACAGCAACAAATTGTTAATTAGTAGGCATAACATGGCAGCCACATCGGTATTTTGACTCCATGTACGCTAAATCACGAGCTTGCTTTGATCAATGTTCCATTCTTTTGGATACGTAGCTGTCCCTCATGAATATGTGGTTCCGGGTATCGTTTGGTTGTAAATGACTTAAAATTTGATAATGAGGTCCTAAGCTTGAGTTTAGAGATGTATTTTTTGTAAAAGCGAGATTTTACTTGATCCGCTTAAGCTCGGGTTGGGTCGGGTGTTTTACTAGTTCCGTTTAAATTCAGATCGAGTGAATTTGCGGCGGGATTTCTAACATTTCCAAAAAAAAAATGTAATGAATATGTCATACTCAATGTTTTTGGTCACATTAGTACCATTATTTTTTACCGATTTTTTGTAAATCTGATTTTTTATCTTTAGCCGAATCAGATTCACAACCGGTTCTCAATTCAAACTGGTTCGAACTTGTTATAAAAAAAGTGATTAGTATTATTTTCTTCTTCTTCTTGCAAGCAATTGTTGACTACTTATTTATTTATTGGTGTTACTGCGTGAGAGTTAAGCAAGGACACAGTATCTATTGGGTGGCGTAAAGTGCAGGCTAACACTATAAGCGAAATACCCATTGCAATGATGTGTTGAATTTTTGTTTTTCTCTTTTTAAATCTCCTCATGCCATCAAATGGAGAAAATCTTTTATGCAACAGTGGTACCACGTCATTCATGTAACAAGCCAATTATCCATTGCCATGCGTGCTAAAAAATTAAAAAAACAACTAAAAAATAGTTAAAGAAACTCTACATATAAAATTAAAAATTAATTCCAATTAATAGAATTAATTACCATTCGCACTTCTTCCTCTTCTTTTTTTTCTTGAAAATTCAAGTATATGAAAAGTTAATTAGAAAATTTTAATTTTAAAAAAAAAAAAATTTACAAAAAGGATGAAATATTTTATTTACGTGCAAGATTGACTACCAAATAAAGAGACTTTTTTTAAGGAAAAAATTACCATTATATATTGGAAAGTGGAAACAAATGCCATGCGATGCGTGTGGACCATGACTGGGAGTCACAAGTCACAACTACACATTATGTTAATGTGGGGTCTCACTCAATCGAACTTCATCCATTTTTTACGACAACACCACATCCACATGTGATGTGACCTTTCCCCTTCCTTTTCCAGAAGGGCATTTCTGAAGTTCCCCTCATATTTTACTATAATTTTTCTCCGTTCTCATTATTATTTGCTATTCTCACATCAAAATGAACCTTAAATTTGATTAATTAGCACTTTTTAGTCATATAAATAATAATTTTTCTTTTAGTGTCTACATATATAAAAATGTGCAATTATAAGTCGATGCAATGCTATCTAATTTAATTTAAAATGTGCGGACATTTATGTTAAAAAAGGGGGAAAAATAGTATTTTCAATCTTTTTTATATTTTATAATTTATTTATTAATGACTAATACTTTTCTCTAACAAGTAACAACGAACAAATTTCTTTAGAATTTTTGGAAAAAAAAAAACATGAAGACATATCAAATTACTAAATTACCCAACAGTTACTTCACTGAATGAGCGAGCTTGGCGCCCTTTCCCGCATCGCGCCTTTTATCTTCAAAGCACATTCATCATCATCATTCGATTAAAGTCGCAATACGTTACCCAGAAAATTCCAAAATAAATAACAATTGAAAATTGAACAATTCCACTCTCAAAATATTCAACATCCAAAAAAGGCATTACCTAATTAAATGACTTTTCGTCTGTTCCGAGTAAAATTCGAAAAAGCGGTGTCGTTTTGGTTATAGAGAGAGAGAGAGAGAGATGGATGAACATGAAAGAGGAGGTTCGTTTGTAGCCGTGAGGAGAATTTCTCATGGACTCGGCAGAGGCAATACTTGTCATTCATCTACTGGTATTTTCCATACTTGTTTTAATTCTCACTGAATTGTTTTGCTTTGCTTTGTTTGTTTGTTTGTATTTATTGAAATTTGGATCTGGAGGTTAACTCGGTGTATGCTTTAGCTTCGAAAAATTCTCACTAGCTTCTTCTTCTTCATGTTTACGGAGATTCAAAGTTGTTCTGGTTGGTGAGCTTGTTATAAGTGGTTTTTATATTTTGATATTGTTATTTATTTGTGCGTCGCTTATTAAGGAATTTTGAAGACAGTGAAATTTGGAAACTGTGAATTTCCTATTTGTGAGCAATTTAGTGTCATCAAACAGTAATACAACTTGCAAACAAACAAATTAAACAACAAAAGTAGATCTAGATGCATGAAACCCTAAAACCAGAAACCTTTAAAACAAACCAGAAAATGGAAATTACAGAGTTGTCCAAGTCGAGATGATCTCTGTCCTTAAGAACTTATTGGCCCGTCACAGGTGCTCTACGGTTTCGTATTGCCAATGTTCTCCCAGGATAACTTGGATGCTACTTATACAAGGAGCACTCCTTCACAAGTTTATGAACTAGGAAGATGGTGATACTCTCTCTCAAAAAACAAGAATAAAAACCAATGTCTCTTTGTAAAATTCGGATATTTCTTCTGTGTTCTTATTTTGGATATCAAGCCTTCTTATATAAGGCATGGAAGGGTGCCAATAGGGCACCCTTTGGGTTGGGGTGCAACCCTCCAAAGGGTTATACCCCTCACAAGCACCCAATGATACCAAAGGACAGATTTACCCTTAATGAATATTTGGAAGAATTTCCAACAATCCCCCACAATTCTTCAAATATTCAAGGAGACATTTGAGAGAGTTACCATGAACTAAAGCTGCATCGAAATAGGTAGCTTTCGCCTTGAACCTTTCCTAGTGAGTGACAATCGGATTTACTTGGCAAACCAGTGACCCATAATCTTGAACTGTTCTGCCGTTGGTGTAAACCAAGACAATTGCCAACACACAGCTTTAATTCGACCATTTTCCCGTTCTACGGTTGTGTTCATTTTGGCCCTGAACAACGGTTTTGGATTCATCAAGCACTTTAGGGTAACCCGCATTTAAAAGTTCCCATGGAAGCGGCCTCACTTCTTACTTGAAATAGGTGATCTACTATGAAGAGGTAATCTGTCTTTACCCCCATTAGGACTCATCTCTTAATATAGTGATCATTAAAAGCCTTAGCTTAACCTAACCAATGACAGACAGCACTCAGCGTCATTATCGGAATGGGAAAGAGTACGAAACTCTTCAGTGCTTGTTTTGAATTGTACAAAGTTTCTGTTGTCCCTTTTGAACCTAGATCTTGGGATCTCCAGTCAACTAGGTTGGGTTTCCACAGTGACAATTCTTAGATTATAGGCTTCAAGCCCATTCCCCTCGATGACTTCTCAACTTGCTCTCGAGGTAAACCTTTAGTTAGTGGATCCGCTAGGTTTTCCTTCGACTTAACATAATCGATCGTTATTATGCCACTTGAGAGCAGTTGACGTATGGTATTATGTCTCCGACGTATGTGTCGAGACTTACCATTATACATTGTATTTTGGGCTCTCCCAATTGCCGATTGGCTATCACAATGTATGCTAATCGCTGGCACCGGTTTGGGCCAACTAGGAATATTCTCCAGGAAGTTTCTAAGCCATTCTGCTTCTTCCGCTGTTTTGTCTAACGCTATGAATTCTGATTCCATAGTAGACCGGGCAATACACGTTTGCCTCGAGGATTTCCATGACACGGCTGCATTACCAAGTGTGAAAACAAATCCACTCGTGGATTTGGAATCCACCGTATCAGATATCCAGTTAGCATCGCTGTAACCCTCTAGTACAGCCGGATATCTCTCGTAATGTAGCCCATATTTTGAAGTTTCTCTCAGATACCTCAAAACTCTTACTATGGCTTTCCAATGGTTGTGTCCTGGATTGCTCGTATATCCGCTAAGCCGATTCACAACTTGAGCGATATCAGGTCGCGTGCAATTCGTGAGATACATCAGACTTCCCGATGATTCTCGAATACTCTAATTGCGATATGCTTGAACCAGTATTCTTTGATAAATGAAGAGTTAGGTCTACAGGGGTTCTAGCCACATTAAGATCCCCTCTGATATATTTATCGAGTATCTTCTCAACATAATGAGTCTGTGATAATATATATCCGTCTGATGTCCTAGAAATCTTAATCCCTAGGATCACATCAGCTATCCCCATATCTTTCATATCAAATCTGCTGGATAACACGTTTTTGGTAAACTGAATCATTTCATGATTACTACCAATTATCAGCATATCGTCTACATAGAGACACACAATGACATATCCTTTCTGAGTGGATTTAGTGTACACACACTTATCACACTCATTGGTTTTGAACCCATTTGACAACATTTCTTTATCAAATTTCTCATGCCATTGTTTCGGTGCTTGTTTTAATCCATACAAGGATTTTACAAGTTTGCACACCTTCTGTTCTTGTCCAGGAACACAAAACCCTTCTGGTTGTTCCATGTAAATCTCTTCATCCAATTCACCATTCAAGAATGCCGTCTTTACATCAATTGATGTATTTCAAGACCAAATATAGCTGCTATGGCTATGAGCATTCTTATCGATGTGATACGAGTCACTGGTGAATAGGTGTCAAAGTAATCAAGGCCTTCCTTTTGTCTATAACCTTTTATGACAAGTCTTGCCTTGTATTTATCTATTGATCCATCCGTTTTCATCTTCCTTTTGAATATCCATTTGTAGCCCAATGGCTTACAACCTGGTGGAAGATCAACCAACTCCCAAGTATGGTTCTGTAGGATTGAATCAATCTCACTATTTATCGTCTCTTTCCAAAGAGGTGCCTCAGGAGAAGATATAGCTTCTTTATAGCTTTGAGGCTCATTTTCTAACAGGTATGTCAAAAAATCGGGACCAAACGACTTAGACGTTCTAGCTCTTTTGCTACGTCTAGGCTCGATTGTCTCAGTATTAGCACGTTTATCTGATTCAAGGTCAACCTGATCACTGTCATTGACAACGTCAGTCGTTCTTTTGAGAGACCCAGTTATTTGTCTTTCCTTATAAGGAAACGTCTCTTCAAAAAATATCGCATTCCTTGACTCAATTATCATATTTTGATTGATGTCAGGAATCTCCGACTTGTGCACCAAGAATCGATATGCACTACTGTTGTGAGCATATCCAATGAATATACAGTCAACAGTTTTGGGTCCTATTCTAACCTTCTTAGGTTTAGGAACCATTACTTTGGCAAGACACCCCCACACTTTGAGGTATTTGTAGGAAGGTACGAAACCTTTCCACAACTCATATGGTGTCTTGTCCAACCTTCTGTGAGGAAGCTTGTTAAGAACATAGTTCGCGGAAAGCAAAGCTTCCCCCCACAAGTTCTGGGGTAGTCCCGAACTTGTCAACATGGCGTTCATCATTTCCTTCAACGTTCGGTTTTTGCGTTCTGCAATTCCGTTCTGTTGAGGAGAATAAGGAGCAGTGGTTTCGTGAATAATTCCGTGCACAGAACAATATTCACCGAATGGTGAAACGTATTCACCGCCTCTATCACTCCTGATTCTTTTGATTTTCTTGCCAAGTTGGTTTTCAACTTCGTTCTTATAGTGTACGAAGCTCTCAATTGCTTCAGCTTTGCTTCTCAGCAAGTACACATAACAGAATCTTGTGCTGTCATCGATAAAAGTGACAAAGTACTTTTTACCGCCTCTTGTTTGCACAATATTCATGTCACATACATCGGTATGTACAAGTTCTAGCGGTTCAGAACTACGTTCTAAAGAATGAAATGATGTTCTATGCATTTTTGCTTCAACACATGCTTCACACTTATGTTGGCTATCAATTACAAATTTAGGTATAAGGTCCATGTTAATTAATTTACGCATGGTATCATAATTAACATGTCCTAACCTCCCATGCCATACATTTTGTGACACAATAATATAAGCAGACGAACTAGCTTTATTAATAGCACGGTTAACAGTCATTACATTTAGCTTGAAAAGGCCCTCAGTTAGGTATCATTTTCCTACATACATATCATTCTTAGTCATTACAAACTTGTCAGAAACAAATACAAGCTTAAAACCAGCCTTACTAAGAAGAGAGCCCGAGACTAAGTTCTTAAGATTGTGAGCAATTAGTGTCATCAAACAGTAATACAACTTGCAAACAAACAAATTAAACAACAAAAGTAGATCTAGATGCATGAAACCCTAAAACCAGAAACCTTTAAAACAAACCAGAAAATGGAAATTACAGAGTTGTCCAAGTCGAGATGATCTCTGTCCTTAAGAACTTATTGGCCCGTCACAGGTGCTCTACGGTTTCGTATTGCCAATGTTCTCCCAGGATAACTTGGATGCTACTTGTACAAGGAGCACTCCTTCACAAGTTTATGAACTAGGAAGATGGTGATACTCTCTCTCAAAAAACAAGAATAAAAACCAATGTCTCTTTGTAAAATTCGGATATTTCTTCTGTGTTCTTATTTTGGATATCAAGCCTTCTTATATAAGGCATGGAAGGGTGCCAATAGGGCACCCTTTGGGTTGGGGTGCAACCCTCCAAAGGGTTATACCCCTCACAAGCACCCAATGATACCAAAGGACAGATTTACCCTTAATGAATATTTGGAAGAATTCCAACACTATTGACAAAAAAAAAAAAAAAAAATTTGATACGTAAGGATATCACGCGCTTTTCTACTCATTAAATTCGTGTTGAGTATTTCTTAATTGATATGAATTACTTGCTGCTTCATTATGCTCAAAAATTTTGAAGAATGCACAAGTTTGTCAAATAAACGATTAACTTGAGGAGAGATGATAGCTCAAAATTTGCAGTTGAAGGTCTAGAAGCTCCATTTTCATGAGCAGACGGTTTTATTTGTTACAGCTGAGATTGTCGCAGGATCAGGTGCTTGGCTGGGCCGAGGTCTTTCTTGTGTTTGTGCACAGAGGAGAGAGAGTGATCCTTGTCATTCATTTGATTTAACCCCTGCTCAGGTAAAATTTGTTTTCTCTTGGATTCGACTTTGCACATAGGGGAAGAGAGTGATCCTAGTGTCTTCTTTTATTGTTTGTCTTTCTATCTTGTTATAAAAAATGCGGCAACTTTTGTGCAATTAATGTCCAATCAGTACTCAAATGGAAGCAGACTTGTATTATGAATTTACTTTTGGGTCCCATCTATCTCAATTTTGATTTGTAGTTAAATGTCAGAGATGGTAATATTATAGTTTTTTGCTTTTGGTGCTATCAGGAGGAATGCTTGCAGAGTCTGCAGAATCGTATAGATGGTGCCTATGATAGTTCAATTCTTGAGCACCGGGTAAATATCTCTTGAACCATCAACTCTGTAGACTTAATCTAAAAACTCTTTAATTACATTCCATGGAATATCATGGTCCTAGGTTTGTCATCCTTATAGCCCCTTGTTCATTTTGTTTATTTTGGAAATAGAATATATTTATAGTTAGACGATCAATTGTTGCAGTATGAAACCCCTATTCTTTTTATTATATTCTATCATTACTCCACTGTAGGAAGCTTTGAAGGCCTTGTGGAATGCTGCTTTTCCGGATGAAGAACTCCATGATTTAATATCTGAGCAGTGGAAGGACATGGGTTGGCAAGGAAAGGATCCATCGACTGATTTTAGGTAGATTGGTAGTTTTCCACTACTATCTATTTCTTTCTCTAATTCTGTGTTCCCATCAAATTCTTACTTGTAATGTTTTTTTGTTCTTGGATGTTGGCAGGGGTGGTGGTTTCATATCATTGGAGAATTTGTTGTACCTTGCTAGAATTTTTCCGGTATTTTTACTTGTGCTGTCTCTTACCCCATTCAGTTTCCTACCCCAAATATCTTGTGTCAGTGCTACTTGTTTCCTGGCAGATTTGATGTTTGGAAATTAATAAAGTTTTCTAGTAACAATTTGTTTGATCACTTATTCTGAGATTCTATCATGATGATGCTATGATTAATTCCAAATATTCTATGTTTTGGGGAAAAAGAAGGAGCACATTGCAATAAGACAATAATGAATCTTGTACAGAATAAATTAAACAGCTTGTTGAAAAAAATCAATAAATTTAAGATGCATTTGGTGTCTAGAGTACATTCTTCAGCCCCTGGGTTGATCAGTTTGCATGCTTGAGAGATAAAGCTGGTTCCTGTTCAAATGTGTAGTACCTTCGTCTTAGGTGCATGCAAAGTAGATGTGTACATGCATGTGAGAGAATTGTGTTTGATCATTTTACCTTCAGTTTCCTAAAGGTTTTAGCCCTGTACTTTTATTTTCTTCATTCATTTTGAAGTTTCATATTGTTAATAATCTGTCTATGTTTTGCCTATTTCCAGAAGTCCTTTCAGGGTCTTCTTCAGAAGCAGGAAGGTGACCGGTCTGTGTGGGAATACCCATTTGCTGTAGCTGGTGTGAACATTACTTTCATGCTCATTCAAATGCTTGATCTTGAAGCAGGTGCATAGTATTTCATCCCCTTCAAGCACCCCTTATTTTTTTCTTTTCTTTTTACTAAATATTCTGTTTCCAAGAATCTCAAAGCAACATTGCAAAATGCGGCTAGATTTTTATTTATTTATTTATTTTTTAATTTTAATCATTTATAGTAACTGATTCTGTGCTAGAAGTTCCAGTTCTGTGTTTCTCAATAAACCGGTTTCTGAATAGGCCAAGATATCAGTTGAATAGTATAAATAATTGCATTATGTTCTCTTTTCAAGTAATAATAGTAGGCCTATGGGGACGAATGGAGGAGTATTATGAGTTTTATAATTTGTTGTTGGTGTTTTTAATAGAATAATGATTTTTCCAAGTTAACAGTGTGCTTTAACTTTACAGTTAAACCACGAGGGTTGGTGGGAGCAAAGTTTTTGAAGTTTCTTTCAGGTAATGTTAGAATACTTGTCAGTTCTTACAATAGTTTTTGTCCATGCAAAATGTGGAGCTGGCCCACCTTGAGATTTGTTGCAATGGAATACTGACTATGACTTGAAACATTTTTGCTGCAGAAAATGAATCAGCATTTGACATTCTCTATTGCATAACATTCAAGCTGATGGATCATCAATGGCTTGCCATGCGAGCATCATACATGGATTTTAATGTTCGTATTCCTTCTATCAACAGTTTGTTTCACTAGTTACATGTCCTCTGATATCCTTTACCTCTGCAGAAGGTAATGAAATCCACACGCCGACAACTGGAAAGGGAGCTTTTGCTTGAAGATGTAACTCGGCTGGAAGATTTGCCCTCGTACAGCCTTCTTACTCGGTTAGAATAGCAGTTCCAGAAGTTAACAAATTGGCTTGTTGTAGCAGCAGGATGAGTGCCATCATTTGGGCGCATTCTCCTTTCACTCTTTATCTACTCCTCTTAACTAAATGGTGCTTTGTACATGATATGCTGATACTCCCCTTTATAGAACTCATCTCCGAGCCATGTTAGGGCATTTTCCACTTAATTGTTTTTTCAGAAAAGCGTCGTCTTTTATTAATTTCATGAATCCTGTGGAAGATCAATCCCTTGATACGAAATCCCAAGTAATAATAAAG
The DNA here is from genome assembly GCA_019454045.1 of Zanthoxylum bungeanum. Lineage (NCBI taxonomy): Eukaryota > Viridiplantae > Streptophyta > Magnoliopsida > Sapindales > Rutaceae > Zanthoxylum > Zanthoxylum bungeanum. The sequence continues at coordinate 137,249 of SKCR01032769.1, read as the reverse complement.
GCAGGAAATTCGGCATGTAATTGTAGCAAAACGAACTGTCCTTTTAGTTGAGATTTGACCACTTGCCCTTGAACAAATAAAGAAAATGGCATATGAAAAAAATATTTTCCTGTGTTTCATTCAAGTAAGTATTGAGCTCAATCATTAGTCAGACAGACAGGAGTTCAATATCATACGAGCCCCACAAAAATTCTAAAACATGACATTGCATTGGACCCAAGTGATAGAGATCCACTGGGGAAAAAAACATCTTCATCATACAAAAAACAACAAATGAATGCGAACATTAACATTAAGTTCATAATATAGTAAACACAACAGCCAACAAAATAAGGATTGAACTCAAACCCAACTCAAAACATCATAACAGTTCACTAATAAGGAGACAAAGAAAAGTTGACTGCTGCAGCAATCTGGCTTTTAACGAAAACAATGAGTTCACTCGTAGATCCAGGGGTGAAGGCTGCTCTGCCAGTTAACAGGATCATCTGGGAACCACAAGGCAATTTCTCAACTGAGTCACTTCCATTCCATGTATGATATTCTTGCAAAGATTTTTTTCACCAAAAACAGATGAGAAGTTCGATAATTTAAGACCACATAACAAATACTTACCTGCCCATCACAATAGCAAAATCACCACGAATGGTTCCAGGCGCAGACTCAGCAGGCAGGGTTGGTGGCTCCACTTAACAACACCTTCACCCTCCCAAATCATAACAACAACAGGACCAGAGATAATGTACTCAATAAGAGCACCGAAGAAAGGCTTTGCTGACAAGTCCTTACAGTGCTTCTCAGCAAATGGGCAATCCACAGTCATAAGCTTCAAATCTTCACTCAAATTTCTACCAACTGGAAAAAAAATAGATTACTAAATGCAACCATCTTTTCATTTCCATAAGGAATTAATCCTCTGTAGATGCTCATGCAATCTTCACCTTTCTATGAATATCAAAAGGACAAGCTCAAGAAGGCACTAAGCCAATCAATTTTTGTTCATTTTGTTAATGGCAATGGCTACACAGTAGGATCTTTTTTTTTTTTAGGATTCATCATCCCCGCAAAAAGAATTTGGGGTGGGAGTAGATAAGAGTTAGGGAACAGCGAAAGATATCGATTTGAATATCCGTGTAGGTCCAAATCTCATTAACCAATAATCATGTGAATGGATTTTGTCTCATGGTAGCCCCCACCAATCCCTTTACTAAACTTTCATTACTAGATTAGCCATACACTTCACATTATTGCCATTGTGAGACAATAGGAAGCATAAAAGTTTATTGTATCTAAAACTCTCATTTTGATAAATGATAAATGAACAAAGAAGAAATAAAGGGATGACAGTTTTTTTTAATACATTTAAAATTATTTATTTTAAAAAAAATAAAATAAAATCATTAAATACCAAAACATAGAAATTCTTTTTTTCCCCATTTTGCCTTGTATAATTTATACAACCCACAAAGAATAAAGGGATGATAAAATTTTTAATTTTTTTTATACATTTAAAAATTATAATTTTTTAAAAAATATAAAAATTTTAATTTTTAAATACACAAAATCATCCCTTTCTTCACTCACAGTAGGACCGAGGGGATTTATTTCCTCTTCCACCACTCTCACAAACTTGTGGCGCGCGCACCAATTCGCGATGGATTCATCTATTTCAAAATTCTTCAAGCTTGACGGTACCACAATACATTTTATTCATCGCCATTCTCAAATTCTGTCATATTAACTCTTTGAGTTAACGTTGTAGGTTACGACGTCGCTTTGGGATTGATCGCGGCGTTTTATGTATTCACGGTGCCGTATACCAAAGTTGAAGAGAGCTTCAATGTTCAGGTGTTCGAATTATCTTTTCTTTCTCTTCAGTGAATCACGAATCTCATTTGTTGACCGAAAGAGTTATTATCCACCTGTTTTTGCCAAGAAATTGCACTAGTTGAATCATCTTCGAATTTTAAATTCTAGGCTGATTATCCAAGAGCATTTGGAAGTTGAATTTTTGAGATAAAATTTATTTGAATATTTAATTTTCCGGGTTTTGATTGTGTGGGGCATTTGAAACTCAACAGTGTAATTAAACGTTTGATATCAATGATTTGACTGATTAAGAGATTTAGTATTTGTATTTTGAAATTGTCACGATTTCTTGTTTTCTTTGCTTATATGCTTCTTGTCTTGATAACTTATTTTATGCTATATGCTTGATTGTTTTCTATGAAGGCAATGCATGATATTCTTTATCACCGGCATCACTTAGATAATGTAAGTTTACTTAGTTCTATCTTAAAATCTTTTATATGGTATCTTTCTAAGCTGTAATGAGTTGTAATGTTTTGGAGTTTAAATATTTACTTTTGTCAGTATGATCATTTGGAGTTCCCTGGAGTTGTTCCTCGTACTTTTATAGGTAAGCTTTATATATTACTAAGTTTAGTGAAATGTTTTAGTCTTTTATGGTCTTGACTTTCATTTTGAACTTTGATGTTACACTTGTGAAATAGCTGAGTAACTTGGTAGGACTAGGAATTCCATGGGTAATACAACCCATCATATAGAATCGTTTTATTGGAATAAAAACTACTTCATTTGTTGTTTTTTAATTTTTAGTGGTTTATATGTATTCCACGTTGTTGTTGCATTACACAAACCGAGTTCAACCATCTTATGCTCCGAGCTCATCCAGCGCATTAGGAATGGTTTACGAATTATAAATTAAATGCAGAATTAGTGTGTGTCAACATGAATTGTCCCTTGAGTTTTTCCAGTTGAAGTTTTGAAACCTATCCATCAATGCACTGGTTATGTTAATAATTCTGAACGGTTACATTCATGAACCACTAACTATTGATTTTTTTTCAGGTGCCTTACTCGTATCAGTTTTGGCATATCCAATTATATTAGTCATGAGCTTGTTGCACTTGCCAAAGATCTATGGTCTTATTGCAGGTTGGTTTATGGAATACTTAATAAGTTCGTCTTTCTTGCATTGAAATAGGTTCTGTTGAGGTGCTGCACCATGTGATAGCTAAAACATAAAATTGTCATTTCTCTAGCTGTTGTTCTTCTTAAGTTCTTATTTTTTCAGTTAATGTTGACTGTAGTAGTTCTTTGGATTGAAGTAGAGAACTTCAGCTGGTTGATTCTTGTGAAACTGAATATAATTCTTGTGGTGACGATTTACTTTTCAATTTTGTGGTACACTGCAGCAATCTGAAAATAAATTATAACAAGGCTTTCGCCGCCTATTGTTTAGAAGCCTTGTTTCCATTATTAGCATGCTACATTAACTCATGGTGTTCCCTTATGCGTCCTTGTCAATCATTTAGGAATTCTGTTGGATCATATTTGAACTGTTTGTGGCCTTTTGTATGTTTAGGTATTTTTTTGTGTGTGTGTATGGAGAGAGAGAGAGTTTTAAACTTTAGTTGTATTTTGAATTCTTATTATGTTTTATAAATCAAACATTTCTGCAATTGACCGACTTATTTTTAACTGTTCTGCAGTACGTTTGACATTGGGTTGCATCATACTATCTACAATGCGCTTTTTCCGTATTCAGGTGTTTAGTTTTGTCTTTATTTTTATCTGTGTTTATATTTATATACTAGTATCTTTAAGGGGTAACCAGTTATTAAATTGTGTCTCAAAGTTATTGTTTATATACCCAATCTATATGGTGATAATTGTGCATTCTTTTGCCCGGAAGGACGGAAGGTGATGTTTCAATCTGGATTGAACTAGTGGCCATTGCACTGTCAGAACATGTTACAATAAACCTTTTGTTAGTACCATGTTTACAAGGTTTAAGTGGTATACTCTACTTAAACTCTGAGACCTAAGAATTTTCAGAGTTAGTTGGAACTTGGATGTGAATTCCTTTTTTTTGGTGGCCGTGTTGCATTAGATCCTTTTACGGGGCATGTGCTTTCCATATGTTACTAGCAGGGTATGTAATTGGAGGGTTGGACATTAATCATGTAGTTGTGATTGGATAGCCAAAAAATGGTAAGCAACATACGCTACATAATGTGGCCAATTTTTTGTCTGCAAGTTTCAAAGTTCGAATCTATTGATGTTGGATTCTTAGAAAAGAAAACATATATATTTTATGATGGAGTTACTAAGGTCAAATTTCTTTTATCAGGTTAGAAACAAGTTTGGATGCCAAGTAGAAGCCTTCTTTGTGATACTAACTGCATTTCAGTTTCACCTGCTATTCTATTGCACGCGTCCTCTTCCAAATATACTAGCTTTGGGTATAGGTAATTAACCTTTGTCTTTAACTCTGTTTATGCACATTTATGTTTTCCTTGCGCGAAGCTAGTGAGTTTATTTTCCTATGTAAGCTCCAAATGGGTGGGTATATAGAGCTTATAGAAGTGAGCATAATATGGGGAATTTTAATAGGTTGCACTTTGTACTTGTCTATTACTTTATTCACAAGAAAGTTTCCTGCCTCAAAACATTTACATTAAATTTTTGAGTGTTTAGTATAATTGTGTAATTTTATTTTTGAGGTGTTTCAGATATTTTTCATAGTCAGTGTGTGATGGACTACTGGGCTTCAACACTCGTGAATTTGTTTTTTATTTGTCTAATGAAAATGTTTGGAGCTTAAAGTTGATGGGACATCTCTTCATTTTTTAGAGCATGTTTGGGATTGTGGTGATTATATGAGAATCTACTCCCCAATTATGTTTGAATTATCAATTTTTTTTAATAAAAAATATAGTTGATTTGAGTTTTTTCTTTTAGACCTATTACACTAACAAACATCAATAAATTATAATCAAACATGATTTGTGAGTACATTTTCAAATAAGTCATTATTTGAGAATTACCACAATCCCAAACATTCACTTAGGGCATGTTTGGTATGCAGCATATTACCACATTGAAATCCTGCATAGTATTAATTAATACAATACTATGTTTGGCTCCAAATTAATGACGTTGTACTGTATAAATTTATGCAGCCTTTGCCTCATTATCTAATGATGAGGGGGGGTGCGGGTTTACTAAGCATTGCATTAACAAAACCAACACAGCCCCTCTCAAAATTTTAAGAGCCAAAATAAATTTTCTCAAACCAAAACCCTCAAAAATCGGCTTCATAACCCCTTCATCGATTATATATTTTTTTTCCAAACCTAATCTATTCACAAAATCAAAATTTCTAATCCTCTCTTCACACATCACCGATCTCAAATCCAAACCCTCTCATCTCTCCTCAAGCGACATCGCAACTACAAAACACAACCGAAACCCATCACCAGTGGCTCATGATTCTTCTTTTTCACCGCTACTCAAGCTAATCCACTTCTTCTGTTTCATGGATCCTCTGGCATTGTTAATTTAAAAAACATTTATGTGATGATATATATTGTATTTCTTTCATTTAGTCAATTCTTTTCATTTGATTAATTATAGAAAATTGTATTATAATTTGTATCTATTTTTGTTTCCTTAAACTTGAAATAGGTTAATATTTAATATTTATACTTAAAAATTAATACAATGCAACACCAATCATTGTACAACATTAATGTAATACAATATAGTGTAGCACCAAACGTTGTAGAATATTAATATAATACAGTGCTAATACAATGCACCATAATACAATTCACTCTACTTAAATAATGCAATGCACCATAATGTAATACAGTGTGCCAAAAGCACCCTTAGTATTAAAAAATTAGAATGTTTCCATGCATTCTCTGGACCTGGTATAATATCTTTTTTAAGATGCTTGAAAACTCACTCGACTATACCTTTGGGGGCATGAATACGATGGACATATGTTAGAATAACTGTTGCTATTTTTTCCTCGATTTTGTGCAGTCAATCTGGCTTACGGGTTTTGGCTCAACAGGAACTTTTATGCAGCATTAAATTGTCTGGTCCGTCTACTGCTATTGGTTTATTTCATAATATTTGTGGATATTCGATGCCTATATTCGAGAGAAAGTCTTGGGTGCTCTCGTAGGTTTCTGCTCTATCTTCATCTTTTGGCTTTCTTCAATTGTTCTCATAACTTTTTGTTCTTTCATGTGATTAGATTTTCACTACAATCATCTTCAGATGTGATATGGTGTTACTCCTTTGTCCTTTAGGCCTGGAGCTTTTGTTGGTATGTTGCTCACTGTTTCTTTCGGGAATGCATCTTGATAATTTTACTCTCATAATGTGCATTTATTACCACATATTTTTAATTTAACAGCTAGTTTGATTGACATTTCTGCCTTATTTTAAGAACTTCAGTGTGTCAATTACAGACCAAATCAATTTCCTTATGGAAGGCATTGAAATGCTGCATTGGAATGGCGCTACTGTCTGTAGGTAAATAAATTGTGTTTTTTTATCTTTAAATGTACGTTAAAATGTTCATGATTGTGATTCCTGAATTATCACCCACTCTTTGGCAGGTCTTACCACATTGGTTGATTCAATTATGTGGAAGAAGTTAGTGTGGCCTGAATTTGAAGTTTTGTGGTTCAATTCTGTTTTGAATCGGAGTTCTGAGTGGGGTGTATCCTTGAAAGAATTTTCTGTATTTTGATTGGTCAAAGAATTTTTCAAAGTTATCGGATTTCCTAGTGAGAAACCTGCAAACCTGAGTAATATATGTTGACCTAAAACATAAATTTGTGCATGTAGGTTCTTTCTTGATTATTGTTTATCATTGATTTTCCATGTTTTTGCTGAGACTGAGAACCTTGGCCTATAAAAACTAGGTAATGGTCAGCGTAAGGTTTTGTGTTCCTTCACTGTTTTCATTAGACACATTCCTTCCACTGGTACTTCACTTCAGCACTTCCTCGCTCATTGTTGGCTGCATATCCTCTTTGTATTGTGAGTATTGGAGCTACTTGATACTATGATGCAGAATTTGTCTGTTCTATTTTTATACTTATCTTGGTTGATCTATGCATCAAATGTTTGTTGATCTAGCATGAGGGGTTTATAAAATTAATATGAGTACTAGACTTCCATTTTTTGGTGGTTGTCTATTCCATTTATATTATTGCCTATGCTTGTTACCATCACCAGTCAGTATGCAACTTTTTTAAACATCGTCTTTGTTATTGCGTGTGATACAGGTTTCTTAACTGATTTATTGGATCTGTTTTTACTATTTTTATCAATCATCTAATCTCTTGTATTTGTGATACATAATCTTCTTCCTATTGTCCTTTGTGTCTTTTAGCCGACAAAGAGTTGTATCATGAGTAGCAAGTTGTTTTTAGCGCTCACTGGTTTACATTAAGTTGTCAATATTAGTTATACATCTGCATTTGGGAATTCATGCTGTATCAAGCTTTTGCTATTGAGGACGATCCATAGAATATTCTTGTCTTCAATATTTCAACTTAGCCTGTTTTTTAACCATCTGAACTGAATGAAATGCCAATACTTCAATTGGGTAGAAATTTGTTTTAAAAAGAAATTAATAAAATGATAACTGAATGGATTGCTTAAATTTTGAGGTCCTTCAGTTCTTTCTTACTTAAGCGCAGGACCGCAGGTGCTAATTTACTTTGTTCATATCCCTCATTTGATTCCAGACGACATGTTTCCTTTTTTGCAGCTTGGGACTTTACTTGATAGGAGGGTTCTGCCCTTCATTATCCCAGTTTTCTCTTTTGTTTTACTTTACTCTAAGCTTCCTCACAAGGTATTGCACATGAAAATATAGTGGTTTATCTGATAAATACATGATTATGAACTCATAGTTTAATCATATTTTTTTAATGATACAGGAGCTTCGTTTTATTATTAGTTCAGTTCCAATTTTCAACTTATCTGCGGCAGTTGCAGCTAGCCGAATGTATGTTGATTGAATTAAGTTGTCTTGCTCTGTCTTTTTATATGCACTCAATTACACGACTGTCTATCATGTGTTTCTAATTATTTAACTTTTTTTAATGTTTTATATAGCTTTATGAATCGGAAGAAAGCTTTTTGGAAGTTGCTCAGTTTCATTTTAATGGGATTTCTTTTGATCAGGTTGGAAGATTAGTCATTTTACTTTATGATAGAATATTACTTCCTCAATGTTTACATATTTTATATTTTGTTTTGTAGTCTAGGGTGCACGGCCATAACTTTCATTGCGTCCTATGAGAATTATCCAAGTGGTTATGCTTTAAAATATTTGCATCGAATTGGTGAGTTCTTCTTTTTTCTCTTTCAAAATGAAATAGATACTGTTGTCACACAAAGATATTATGTGTGTAAAAGTACTTGACCTCCTTAGTAGAAGGTTGATATGAAAGAACATATTGTCTGATCTCTGCTTGGGCTAAGATTCACAGAGTATACTTTGTCGTTGAGAGCCAAATGAATAAATGATACGGGGTTATTTTGATCAGATTATTAAGCCAACAATTTCAGAATTTATCCTTCCTTAATAGGATAAGAGAAGAACAAATTTCCAATGAATGTTTTGAAAAAAAGCAAGTTCATCAAGCAGACATTATTTCCATTTTCTCTTTTGAAGCAATGGCCATTTCTCTCTTCTTCTTTTTCCTCCCTTGATTGAATGTTGTAAATGTAGACTTTTGATTATTATTATTTTTGAATGATTCTTCTTTATGGCAGGTCATCTGACCAACAATACTGAAGAACAGTGGGTTCACATTGATCCATATTCAGCCATGAATGGAATATCCCGCTTTTGTGAAAATGATTTCCCATGGAGGTATACTAGATTTTTCATGTGTAAATAAAGTTTTGCCTCATTTTAACTGTTGTGAGATTCAAACATCAAAACTAAATTCTGTATCTTGGGTTGTACTGTAAATGTCTACATTATGTTATATTTTATAAGATCAGAATTCTTTGTTTAAACCAGCACATACTACTGGAGTACTGGGATATCTTATAAAATCTAACACAAGATATTGGATAAAAAAACTTGTTGCCTCAATTCTTCCGATATATCCTAGAGGCTAGTTGCCAAGATTTGTGGTGATGAGATCGGCTGCACGTCACAGTCAAGTAATTCAGTTATTTCAGTTATTTGCATGTCTCTGATGAGCATTATTGTTCCATGTGGTGTACAGTTATCGTTTCTTCTATTGGCAAGGTTTATATCTATCAGGGTATGACAATGCTACTCTGTGATGCAGATACTCCAAAGAAGAAAGCATTCCTCAGAGAGAGTTCCGGAATAGAAACTTCACCTATCTTATAAAGTGAGTAACCTATTATATTCAAGTTTTCTTTTTTGACACTTGGATTTGACCAAAAAATGCCTTGAAGTCAGTTTGGGGTTTTGCAATTTTTCTCCTGTCTTATAGAATATAGATTATATAGCCAGCCAATTAGATGCGTGCAAACAACAATTAGTGATGTAAGGACTGGTGTGTTATGCTAATAGCCTTGTATGAATTATCTTCTTCTGAAACAGTGAGCATTCCTTAGTTGATGGATACAAGTGTTTATTTACTGTGGATGGTTTCTCAAGGATTCGTCCTCAACTGAGTTATCCGCCCATCTTATTGGTAGGTACTCAAAAGTATGTAGGAGTGAACATGATATTCAGATACTGAAAATCCTGTTATTGATGATTCTCTGCAGATTAAAGAGCCCAAAGTATATGTTCATGGAAATACAAAAAATGAGGATCTAATGAACAAAAACTGGCCAGGATGCTCAAGTTTTTCCGGTGCATATTTGTGAGTTTTTAACTTTCCAAAGTTTTTCCGGTCAAATTCTCAAGGTTAACTGTAACAGTTCAAATGATATCTCTTTCAATCATTACTGAGGGTTTCTAATTGTTGTCGTCAGCTGAAAGAGTTAACAGGGCTGTAGCAGCTGCTAACAGAGCAGCAAATGCGGCTCCAAAAACAAATGAATCAGAACAGCAAAGACAGCATTCCCTTTTACGTATGGTACGGGGTAATATGGTGGAAAAGCAATAATATGTTTAGATGCATTTCCATATTAACAGATACAGAGGTGACGGGGGATAGATAGCTTGTGTTTAGTTTATATTGCCTCCATTTTGGTGAAAGACCCTTGGCCCCCCGTATGTGAACCAACTCACACATTCTTACAATGAATTATGATTTGCTCATGATGAAGCAACAGAGGGCATATAATCCAATTATTTATAGCCTTTGTGATCAGTTTTCTAACAAGATTTACAATTTTCAACCTATTCCCCCAAGTTTAGATCCGTAATTGTGCATGTATTTCAAATTTATTTTTTACTAAAAAACTAGAGGATTTTATTATCAATTTCCAATTGAAATTTTCTGATGGAGGGACCTATTAACATGTTAACCTTCTTTGATATCTTTGACAATGTTATAAATGAATCAGATTATATTATTCTACAAGTATCAGACACAACTTCATAGCAATGGAGAATTAAATTAAAAAACTGAAGTTAACAGTACAATACTCTCTGAGACCATCAAAGTCTGTTCTTAATAAGATTGAAATTCAAATCTCAAAACCAAATATCCAGAACAGTCCCATCGCATATCAAAAACAATAGATTTGGCGACAAAACTAACTCTCAGTCTGTTCCCTCAGCCTACGGATGGTACTCCTTACTGTCACAGCACTAGCAGTACTGCAAAAGAACATAGGGCAGAATTCAGAATCATTTCAATTGAATATTCAAAGGAAATATGACATTTGATGAGAATCTTACTTCAAAGTGTAAGCACCTCCAGCCTTCACCTTGCCACAGTCTTTGCAACCCCAGATTCCCACAGCTTTCCTCTTCACTGCATACTGCAAAAGTAAAGAATTTGTAAACACTAAATGGATCACAAGTGAAGGCGAAAAGTCATCCAATCATGAACTTAAAATGAGATGGAAAAGGAAGGAGCAACAGAGGACATATTATTACCTTCCCACAGAACTCACAGAAGTACTTGCTGTGTTGACTGACCTCCATCTTCTTAATCTGCTTACGCAGACTGGCACCGTAGCGGGTACCTGAAATAGAATTAACATCTTACAATTCCAACCTCCCAAAGACACATACAGAAACTGGAGACAGATCTAAACAAACTTCAACAATAAAGACAGGTCTATAAGCTAGAAAGATCTCGCAGAAGGCCTTTCACAATAAGCAAGAGAAAAACCAAATTTCATGCTTGCATCTTAACTATGCATTTTCCTCTTAGCCACTAAAGCAAGTCAAAATAGCAGAAGAAAATAAATGCTCCAAAGTCTATTTTCCCATAAAAACTATCCTTGATATCGAAATAAAAAATATTAAAAAAAGAAAAAAAAAAAAAACCAACATAAAAGGAATAAAATTAGCCTCAATACATACCATACTTTCCGACAATTCCTGCCTTCTTGGTCCTCTTTGTCTGCAACACTCCACGGCATGAAACCAGAGTCACATACATTACTTGTAAAATTTATAAAAACAACACAACAAAACGAAAACCATTTGTTTGAAAGAAAAGTAGTGATGGAAAAAAGGCTTAATAAAACAATTTCAAGGCATTTTAAGTCATCTAACGATGAAATAAAACAAACTTGTGGGAACAGAACCATTGCAGCACAACATAAGGTAAGCATTAACTAAACGCGCCTGTATAAGCTCGAACAATAAACAAGTCTTCTTGCAATAGAGTTCAAAAATTTTCGCAAATTTTCACGTTTATTTAAGTAGACATACTATAATAAATTACATATCCCTAACTAACAACATGAATACATAAAAAGAGAATAAATAAAGATCAAAAGCATAAAAAGTGTAATCAATTAACATGCTGGTGTGGTATAAAGAGATAATGGGATACCATTTTGGTTTGTGTCTGGAGAAGCAGACCAGAAACCCTAGAAATGTCAACAACAGAGTGCGGCAACGCTAAACGCAATTCTTCGTTATTGAGATTTATAGTCTGCTAACCTTTCAAAGATTTTGCCCTAGGACCCGACCCCTTTTTTCCATCTATCAAGGTTTTTGACCCGCGTCATAATGGACGCACACCAATATCCCTTTTAAGATATACGATATTTAGCGAGAGAGTATTGTCAGCATTAAATTATTCATTTGGTGAAGTGTTATTAACATTCTATCAAACCCGCCTTTAAATGGCTATCCAATTTTCATAAAGTTTATTTAAGCTTTTAAAATAAATATTAATAAAAAATTGGATTATTTGCATTTTACAAAGTTATGATAAAATAATTATTGATTATTGTAAATTTTGAAATATTATATTTTACTACTAAACATATGGTAAAATAATATTTTATTATTTTTCTGTTAAAATGTTAATTAACTATTAGTTGATTGTTACATTTTAACATTAAAGTCAATTAACAATCAATAAAGTCATCTGATAGTTAACTAACAAAAAATTGTAAATATTAAATTTCGTATAAATTTAATAGTAAAATATTATTTTTTAACAAGTGTAATAATAAAATATAATATTTTCAAATTTGTAGCACCTAATTATCATTTCGCCATAAATTTAGTAATAAAATATAATAATCTAAAATATATTATTGCCTTTATGGATAATTTTATAAAATGCATGAACAATTAAATAATATACATAAGGGTGGCAACGGGCCGGGCCGAGTCCGGGCTTTGAAAAGCCCGGCCTGAGCTCGACCAAAAAAATTTCGGCCCAACCCGAGCATCTGCCGGGCCGGGCCGAGTCCGGGCTTTGAAAAGCCCGGCTTGAGCTCGAATAAAAAAATTTCGGCCCGCCCGGGCATTTGTCGGGCCAAGCTCCGAGGCAGGATGAGAGAGAGACGAGTGAGATTGAATCAAAGACGAGTGAGATTGAATCAAAGACGAGAGACGAGTGAGAGAGACAGAGACGAATGAGATTGAATCAACAATCAAAGAAATGTTGTGATTTGTGAATTAGGTTTAGGTTAAGGTAGAGGGCTGGCTGAGAGTCTCAGAAAAATTTAGAATTTTTATTTTTTAATTAAGCCCGAGCCGGGCCGGACCCGGGCTTAAATCGTTGAGCCCAACTCGGACCCAATCTCAAGGGCCCGGCCTGGGTTTTTTTACCCCGAGCAGGCTGGACTGAGTCGGGTCGGGCCCAAAATTTTCTGCCACCCTTAAATATACAAAGAAAATACATATTTGGCAGGTGATTTTGAAAAGCGCTCAATTAAATTAACTCGTTGTTGCAGAAGAAATAATGAGATACTTAAGAAGGAGATGGCCCATCATCAATTATAGCAAAGGCAAAATAATAATATTTTCTTCTAAGAAGCTAGAAATGAGCATAATATCCCTTGATCTGTTACTTAGGTCTGTCTGAAATCGAACAACTCATTGAACACAGTTTCTCGTTTATCTGATTTAATAATCTCTAATGTGCTTCCAAGAACATCACCTGCTGCAAAAGGATCCCTTTCCAAGTCCTTCCTCTCGATAGAGTCACCATTGAAGAAGGGTGTGGAAACCTGGGGGAATTCAAATCTTTCATACACAAAGCAACTTCTTTCTCATCCTTCCCGGGTTAATAATACAAACAACCGAATCTCCTATCATATAAATTCAATCATTATATATTCTGATAATTTATTTATACACAATTACACTATTTCCTTGCACTATAATTGAAAAATTATGGTGACTCAAATCCCAATGCTCTTATTTTTTTTGTATGTTACACTTACATGCCTTTTTTGGTTGGGAAGGAAGGCGTGATTCGCTTACCTGAAATTGAATGGGGTGGTTCATGATCAGGAGATATTCTTCTTCATCATATCATAATAATTTATTTATACACAATCACACTATTTTCTTGCAGCCATTGACATATCATGTAAGCGTTCTTCAGGCTACATCTTTTCTGAAGGAACAGATGATATCTCGGAATTACATCCTCCCTTGAACCATGAGCAAGTGATATTTTAAGAGGAAACCAATTCCTATATCTATTTATTATTTTATAGATGTAGAAATCTTATGGAAAAAAAATATTACGTTTAGCAAGTGATATTTTAAGAGATTTCATTATATTAATCTATTAATTGGTTGGTGGAGTCAAAATCAATTAGCTTATTTGTTTCCTCTTTAATGATTAGCCAATTAAGTGTTGGAAGGCAAGTGTGATTCTCAAATCTTGAGTTTAAGTCCGATTAGGAAAGCAATTTCCTTCTCCAATTTTAACTCTGGGAGCCAGAGAAAAATAAAAAACTATAAATACCCTGCAGATCTGCCTTTAGCAACAATCCAAAGAAGAAAAGACGAACCTGCTACAATGGCGGCCAACTGTTGGGTAAAAGTGCGTACAGAGTTGGTTTCTTTTGCTGGTGGGGTTTTCGAATGGTCTGCAGTTCCTTGGCGTAAGCTTCCACCCAGAAAAGAATCGATTTGTTTGTCCAAAGGCCGGAGATCATATTCATATGCAGTTTCGGAGAATAATATGAGTTGCAAATCTAGTGAGATTCCTTTGCTCATGCTTCCACCCAAAAAAGATTCCATTAGTTTCTTGGATCTTATTTCAAGAGGCAGGGATCTCCAAGTAAAATTGCCTGATGATGATCCTTATTCTGGAAGGTATTTATGCGGTAGGTACTTTTCTTCACGGGGTTGGCTGCTTAAAATTATCGATGTCGTTAACTATACCAATGTCATGACTCTTCTGCATCCTTTCTCAAAACTTCAACTTCAACTTCAACTGCCATCCGTGGACAGCTTGGTAGCCACTCGTTGTGATGATAATTGGTATTGTTTGGAGGGTTGTTTTATCACTTTCATTTTAACCAAATTCGTTTTATCATCATCCAATCCCGATTCATTCCAAACTTTGCTCATTTACGGAAGGGATGGGAATTTGGGGTATGCTAGGCCAGGTGATCAAGTTTGGAGAAAAATAAACACATTTAATAGCAAAAATTTTGTTGATGCCATTTATTACCAGAATCAATTTTATGCTATTAATTCTTCCAGTCAAATATTTGTCATCAAAGATGATGACAATACTGCAACTCAAATTGCAGAATTGCCTCCTACTGAATCTAATGTTGATGAATTAGATGTTGTTGAAACTTTTTATATGGTAGAAACAGATGATGGAGCAATGCTTGTGGTTTCACGAAGAGGAGAACTAGCACCACCTACTTATCAGGGCCTAGATGAAGAGAGCTGCTTCAGAACTTTGGGATTCCATGTTTATGAAGTCGATCTAAGAAGTAACAAATGGACGAGGATCAAGAGTTTGGGTAACAGATCCCTCTTTCTGGGTTTTAATTCTTCCTTTTCTGTTGATGCGTCGGATAATTCTGGGTGTAAACCAAATTGCATATATTTCACTGACGATTTTGTGGAGTCTTACTGGTACCTGGATGACACTCAATATGTGGAATCAGGAGGTAAAGATACAGGAATTTATAACATGGGAGATGGAAGCATTGAGCCATTCTTTAAGGATTGTCCTTGTCATCCCTTTAATCCACTCATGTGGGTTGAACAAAGTTCTTAAAAGTCTTTTAGTTTTCTGATTATTAGTTTTAGTCTGAATAGCTTTGAAGTGTTATTTAATTTGTTTATGTTTGGTTGGTTCCTTAGATGACTTTTAACTTTTTTGTTTATTGGCAGAACTTTTTTATTTATGGATAATATAAGTTTAATCAACATAGCTTGCCGGAAATTCAATGTCCAAATTTACATATTTTTTGCGATATATGTAAAATATATGGATGCAGAGATTATTGCTTCTATGTAGAGAAAACACAACAATCTAGAAATTAAAGCTAGAAGAGTATGGCGAGATCCCTTACATTGTGACTCCCACGTTCTGGATGCAAGGAGTAATTTTCATGGTAAAAAGAAAACAAACTTGATCATATTAACAAAGATGGCGATTGTAAAATAAATAAATAAATATATATATATATATATCAACTTAGATTATAACAGGACAACCGAGGATCAAGATAAAGAAAATAAAATAATAATAATGCAGCAACAACATAAGAGTAAACACAATTTTTTTTGTCCTTATCATAATTTATAAAATGCATAAAAACATATATATTACACAAAACAGGTAACAAAAAGTAAGATATGAGTAGCACCATCTTAACAAAATATAAACAATAATTTAAAAAAAAAACACACAACACTCAGCGAGCAAGTGACTATTCCCCAGTTTTCAGAGAAGCGGGCAATCTTTGTTGGCGTTTTTGATAAAATTGCTGAGAACGGCATATTGAAGTTTGTATATGAAAGAAATCTGAGACTAAAACCTATGTAAGAATGGCTGATGTTCCGTAATGATGATGAAAAGGCCAAAACAAAATAATATAACTCAATTATAGCCGAGGAACATGAAGTTCAAAGAGAACAAAATAGAAAAAAAAATACAGCTCTCACTAGTGACTTTTTCCCCAGTTTTCAGAGAAGCATGCAATTTTTTTTGGCGTAAAACCTATGCAAGAATGGCTGATGTTCCATATTGATGATGAAAAATGCAAAACAAAATAACATAACTCAGTTATAGTTGAGAATCATGAAGTTAGAAGAGAACAAAATAGAAAAAAATACAGCTCTCACCAGTGACTCTTTCCCCAGTTTTCAAAGAAGAAAAAAATGTAGAGATTATTGCTTCTATGTAGAGAAAACACAACAATCTAGAATTTAAAGCTAGAAGACTATGGGGAGATCCCTTACATTGTGACTCCCACGTTCTGGATGCATATTTAAGGAGTAATTTTCATGGGAAAAAGAAAACAAACTTGATCATATTAACAAAGATGGTGACAGTAAAATAAATAAATAAATAAATATATATATCAACTTAGATTATAACAGGACAACCGAGGATCAAGATAAAGAAAATAAAATAATAATAATGCAGCAACAACATAGGAGTAAAAACAAATTTTTTTTTCTTTATCATAATTTCTAAAATGCATAAAAACATATATATTACACAAAACAGGTAACAAAAAGTAATTATGAGTAGCACCATCCTAACAAAATATAAACAACAATTTAAAAAAAAAACACAGATCACTCAGCGAGCAAGTGACTATTTCCCAGTTTTCAGAGAAGCGGGCAATCTTTGTTGGCGTTTTTGATAAAATTGCTGAGAACGGCATATTGAAGTTTGTATATGAAAGAAATCTGAGACTAACACCTATGTAAGAATGGCTGATGTTCCGTAATGATGATGAAAAAGCCAAAACAAAATAATATAACTCAGTTATAGCCGAGGAACATGAAGTTCAAAGAGAACAAAATAAAAAAAAAAATACAGCTCTCACCAGTGACATTTTCCCCAGTTTTCAGAGAAGCATGCAATTTTTTTTGGCGTAAAACCTATGTAAGAATGGCTGATGTTCCATATTAATGATGAAAAATCCAAAAAAAAATAATATAACTCAGTTATAGTTGAGAATCATGAAGTTAAAAGAGAACAAAATAGAAAAAAATACAGCTCTCACCAGTGACTCTTTCCCCAGTTTTCAAAGAAGAAAAAAATGTAGAGATTATTGCTTCTATGTAGAGAAAACACAACAATCTAGAATTTAAAGCTAGAAGACTATGGGGAGATCCCTTACATTGTGACTCCCACGTTCTGGATGCATATTTAAGGAGTAATTTTCATGGGAAAAAAAAACAAACTTGATCATATTAACAAAGATGGTGACAGTAAAATAAATAAATAAATAAATATATATCAACTTAGATTATAACAGGACAACCGAGGATCAAGATAAAGAAAATAAAATAATAATAGTGCAGCAACAACATAGGAGTAAAAACAAATTTTTTTTTCCTTTATCATAATTTCTAAAATGCATAAAAACATATATATTACACAAAACATGTAACAAAAAGTAATTATGAGTAGCACCATCCTAACAAAATATAAACAACAATTTAAAAAAAAAACACACATCACTCAGCGAGCAAGTGACTATTTCCCAGTTTTCAGAGAAGTGGGCAATCTTTGTTGGCGTTTTTGATAAAATTGCTGAGAACGGCATATTGAAGTTTGTATATGAAATAAATCTGAGACTAAAACCTATGTAAGAATGGCTGATGTTCCGTAATGATGATGAAAAAGCCAAAAGAAAATATTATAACTCAGTTATAGCCGAGGAACATGAAGTTCAAAGAGAACAAAATAGAAAAAAAAAATACAGCTCTCACCAGTGACATTTTCCCCAGTTTTCAGAGAAGCATGCAATTTTTTTTGGCGTAAAACCTATGTTAGAATGGCTGATGTTCCATATTGATGATGAAAAAAAAAACCAAAACAAATAATAACTCAGTTATAGTTGAGAATCATGAAGTTAAAAGAGAACAAAATAGAAAAAAATACAGCTCTCACCAGTGACTCTTTCCCCAGTTTTCAAAGAAGAAAAAAATGCAGAGATTATTGCTTCTATGTAGAGAAAACACAACAATCTAGAAATTAAAGCTAGAAAACTATGGGGAGATCCCTTACATTGTGACCCCCACGTTCTGGATGCATATTTAAGGAGTAATTTTCATGGGAAAAAGAAAACAAACTTGATCATATTAACAAAGATGGTGACAGTAAAATATAAATAAATAAATATATATATATATCAACTTAGATTATAACAGGACAACCGATGATCAAGATAAAGAAAATAAAATAATAATAATGCAGCAACAACAACTTAGGAGTAAAAACAAATTTTTTTTTCTTTATCATAATTTCTAAAATGCATAAAAACATATATATTACACAAAACATGTAACAAAAAGTAATTATGAGTAGCACCATCTTAACAAAATATAAACAACAATTTAAAAAAAAACACACACATCACTCAGCGGGCAAGTGACTATTTCCCAGTTTTCAGAGAAGCGGGCAATCTTTGTTGGCGTTTTTGATAAAATTGCTGAGAACGGAATATTGAAGTTTGTATATGAAAGAAATCTGAAAGTAAAACCTATGTAAGAATGGCTGATGTTCCGTAATGATGATGAAAAAGCCAAAACAAAATAATATAACTCAGTTATAGCCGAGGAACATGAAGTTCAAAGAGAACAAAATAGAAAAAAAATACAGCTCTCACCAGTGACGTTTTCCCCAGTTTTCAGAGAAGCGGACAATTTTTTTTGCATAAAACCTAAGTAAGAATGGGTAATGTTCCATATTGATGATGAAAAGTCCAAAACAAAATAATATAACTCAGTTATAGTTGAGAATCATGAAGTTAAAAGAGAACAAAATAGAAAAAAATACAGCTCTCACCAGTGACTCTTTCCCCAGTTTTCAAAGAAGAAAACAATGCATAGATTATTGCTTCTATATAGAGAAAACACAACAATCTAGAAATTAAAGCTAGAAGAGTATGGCGAGATCCCTTACATTGTGACTCCCACGTTCTGGATGCATATTTAAGGAGTAATTTAATGGGAAAAAGAAAACAAACTTGATCATATTAACAAAGATGGTGACAGTAAAATAAATAAATAAATATATATATATATATATATATATATCAACTTAGATTATAACAGGACAACCGAGGATCAAGATAAAGAAAATAAAATAATAATAATGCCGCAACAACATAGGAGTAAAAACAAATTATTTTTCCTTATCATAATTTCTAAAATGCATAAAAACATATATATTACACAAAACATGTAACAAAAAGTAAGATATGAGTAGCACCATCTTAACAAATGCAAAAATGACCTTCTAACTTTCATGTTTTTTTTCTTTTAAGTCCGTTAACTTTCAGTTTTGTAAATTCAGTCCTCTAACTTTCAATTTTTTTCAATTCAATGCTCCGTTATAAATTCATCATTGTTTCCGTTATAAATTCATCATTGTTTCCATTACAAATAACGGCAACAGCAAAGTAAACATACTTTGCATGTTATTTAATTAATACTTTCAATTAGAAAATATAGGCAGACAAATGAAGCTAAAGTAAAGTAAACGTATTCTGCTTGCATCTTCGAGCTATTTTTTGATTTATGTGCAATCGTATGTATTGTAATGTCTAACATCAAATTTTTGCTAAATAAGTTGCGTATACTTATTTTCCACACTCGTCGCTAGGGTCCACTGATCAACTGCAGTGTAAAATGTATCGTCTCGTGTTTTTTTTTTTAAAGATTGGAAATAACACAATCGAATCATTAGATTCGAGTCTAAATATAGTAGGTAAAACATTTGATTATCTTAATCTCTTATAATAAATACATACATATCTTCGTTATAATTTTTTGACAAAAAGTTATATTGAACTTGGGATAAGTGTTTTTGACAAAAAATAGCTCAAAGATGCAAGCATAGTACGTTTACTTTGCTTTATCTTCCTCTGTCTGCCTATATTTTCTAATTGAGGGTATTAATTAAATAATAGAAAAAGTACGTTTACTTTGATTTTGCCGTTATTTGTAACGGAAACAGTGATGAATTTATAACGGAGCCTTGAATTGACAAAAATTGAAAGTTAGAGGACTGATTTGACAAAACTGAAAGTTAACGGACTTAAATGAAAAAACATGAAAGTTAGAGGGTCACTTTTACATTTTTTCCAAAAAATAATATAACTCAGTTATAGCCGAGGATCATGAAGTTAAAAGAGAACAAATAAGAAAAAGAAAATACAACTCTCACCAGTGACTCTTTCCTCAATTTTCAGAGAAGCAGGCAATTTTTTTGGCGTAAACCCTATGCAAAATGTCTGATGTTACGTATTGAAGATGAAAAGGCCAAAACAAAATAATATAACTCAGTTATAGCCCAGAATAATGAAGTTAAAAGAGAACAAAATAGGAAAAAAAAATACAGCTCTCACCATTGACTCTTTCCCTAGTTTTCAAAGAAGAAAAAAATGCAGAGATTATTGCTTCTATGTAGAGAAAACACAACAATCTAGAAATTAAAGCTAGAAGAGTATGGGGAGATCCCTTACATTGTGACTCCCACGTTCTGGATGCATATTTAAGGAGTAATTTTCATGGGAAAAAGAAAACAAACTTGATCATATTAACAAAGATGGTGACAGTAAAATAAATAAATAAATATATATATATATATATATATATCAACTTAGATTATAACAAGACAACGGAGGATCAAGATAAAGAAAATAAAATAATAATAATGCAGCAACAACAACATAGGAGTAAAAACAAATTTTTGTTTCCTTATCATAATTTCTAAAATGCATAAAAACTTATATATTACACAAAACAGGTAACAAAAAGTAATTATGAGTAGCACCATTTTAACAAAATATAAACAACAATTTAAAAAAAAAAACACACATCACTCAGCGAGCAAGTGACTATTTCCCAGTTTTCAGAGAAGCGGGCAATCTTTGTTGGCGTTTTTGATAAAATTGCTGAGAACGGCATATTGAAGTTTGTATATGAAAGAAATCTGAGACTAAAACCTATGTAAGAATGGCTGATGTTCCGTAATGATGATGAAAAAGCCAAAACAAAATAATATAACTCAATTATAGCCGAGGTACATGAAGTTTAAAGAGAACAAAATAGAAAAAAAAATACAACTCTCACCAGTGACTATTTCCCCAGTTTTCAGAGAAGCAGACAATTCTTATGGCGTAAAGCCTATGTAAAATGGCTGATGTTCCGTATTGATAATGAAAAAGGCAAAAAAAAAAAAGGCAAAAATGCAAAAGTGACCATCTAACTTTCATGTTTTTTCTTTTAAGTCTGTTAACTTTCAATTTTTGTAATTCAAGGCTCCGTTATAAATTCATCACTGTTTCCGTTATAAATTCATCACTGTTTCCATTACAAATAACGGCAACAACACTGTAAACATACTTTGCATGTTATTTAATTAATACCCTCAATTAGAAAATATAGGCAGACACAGGAAGCTAAAGCAAAGTAAACGTATTCTGCTTGCATCTTCGAGCTATTTTTTGATTATGTGCAATCGTATGTATTGTAATGTCTGACCATCAAATTTTTGCTAAATAAGTTGCGTATACTTATTTTCCACACTCGTCGCTAGGGTCCACTGATCAACTGCAGTGTAAGAATGGCTAATGTTCCATATTGATGATGAAAAATCCAAAACAAAATAATATAACTCAGTTATAGTTGAGAATCATGAAGTTAAAAGAGAACAAAATAGAAAAAAATACAGCTCTCCACCAGTGACTCTTTCCCCAGTTTTTAAAGAAGAAAACAATGCAGAGATTATTGCTTCTATATAGAAAAACACAACAATCTAGAAATTAAAGCTAGAAGAGTATGGCGAGATCCCTTACATTGTGACTCCCGTTCTGGATGCATATTTAAGGAGTAATTTAATGGGAAAAAGAAAACAAACTTGATCATATTAACAAAGATAGTGACAGTAAAATATATATATATATATATAATCAACTTAGATTATAACATGACAACCGAGGATCAAGATAAAGAATAAAAATAATAATAATGCCGCAACAACATAGGAGTAAAAACAAATTATTTATTCCTTATCATAATTTCTAAAATGCATAAAAACATATATATTACACAAAACAGGTAACAAAAAGTAATTATGAGTAGCACCATTTTAACAAAATATAAACAACAATTTAAAAAAAAAACACACATCACTCAGCGAGCAAGTGACTATTTCCCAGTTTTCAGAGAAGCGGGCAATCTTTGTTGGCGTTTTTGATAAAATTGCTGTGAACGGCATATTGAAGTTTGTATATGAAAGAAATCTGAGACTAAAACCTATGTAAGAATGGCTGATGTTCCGTAATGATGATGAAAAAGCCAAAACAAAATAATATAACTCAATTATAGCCGAGGTACATGAAGTTTAAAGAGAACAAAATAGAAAAAAAAATACAACTCTCACCAGTGACTATTTCCCCAGTTTTCAGAGAAGCAGACAATTCTTATGGCGTAAAGCCTATGTAAAATGGCTGATGTTCCGTATTGATAATGAAAAAGGCAAAAAAAAAAAAGAGGCAAAAATACAAAAGTGACCATATAACTTTCATGTTTTTTCTTTTAAGTCTGTTAACTTTCAATTTTTGTAATTCAAGGCTCCGTTATAAATTCATCACTGTTTCCGTTATAAATTCATCACTGTTTCCATTACAAATAACGGCAACAACACTGTAAACATACTTTGCATGTTATTTAATTAATACCCTCAATTAGAAAATATAGGCAGACAAAGGAAGCTAAAGCAAAGTAAACGTATTCTGCTTGCATCTTCGAGCTATTTTTTGATTATGTGCAATCGTATGTATTGTAATGTCTAACCATCAAATTTTTGCTAAATAAGTTGCGTATACTTATTTTCCACACTCGTCGCTAGGGTCCACTGATCAACTGCAGTGTAAGAATGGCTAATGTTCCATATTGATGATGAAAAATCCAAAACAAAATAATATAACTCAGTTATAGTTGAGAATCATGAAGTTAAAAGAGAACAAAATAGAAAAAAATATAGCTCTCACCAGTGACTCTTTCCCCAGTTTTCAAAGAAGAAAACAATGCGGAGATTATTGCTTCTATATAGAGAAAACACAACATTCTAGAAATTAAAGTTAGAAGAGTATGGCGAGATCCCTTACATTGTGACTCCCACGTTCTGGATGCATATTTAAGGAGTAATTTAATGGGAAAAAAAACAAACTTGATCATATTAACAAAGATGGTGACAGTAAAATAAATAAATAAATAAATATATATATATAACTTAGATTATAACAGGACAACGGAGGATCAAGATAAAGAAAATAAAATAATAATAATGCAGTAACAACAACATAGGAGTAGAAACTAATTTTTTTTTCCTTATCATAATTTCTAAAATGCATAAAAACGTATATATTACACAAAACATGTAACAAAAAGTAATTATGAGTAGCACCATTTTAACAAAATATAAACAACAATTAAAAAAAAAAACACACATCACTCAGTGAGCAAGTGACTATATTCCAGTTTTCATAGAAGCGGGCAATCTTTGTTGGCGTTTTTGATAAAATTGCTGAGAACGGCATATTGAATTTTGTATATGAAAGAAATCTGAAACTAAAACCTATGTAAGAATGGCTGATGTTCCGTAATGATGATGAAAAAGCCAAAACAAAATAATATAACTCAATTATAGCCGAGGAACATGAAGTTTAAAGAGAACAAAATAGAAAAAAAAATACAACTCTCACCAATGACTATTTCCCCAGTTTTCATCAGAGAAGCAGACAATTCTTATGGCGTAAAGCCTATGTAAAATGGCTGATGTTCCGTATTGATAATGAAAAAGGCAAAAAAAAAAAAGAGGCAAAAATGCAAAAGTGACCATCTAACTTTCATGTTTTTTCTTTTAAGTACGTTAACTTTCAATTTTTGTAATTCAAGGCTCCGTTATAAATTCATCACTGTTTCCGTTATAAATTCATCACTGTTTCCATTACAAATAACGGCAACAACACCCTGAACATACTTTGCATGTTATTTAATTAATACCCTCAATTAGAAAATATAGGCAGACAAAGGAAGCTAAAGCAAAGTAAACGTATTCTGCTTGCATCGTCGAGCTATTCTTTGATTATGTGCAATCGTATGTATTGTAATGTCTAACCATCAAATTTTTGCTAAATAAGTTGCGTATACTTATTTTCCACACTCGTCTCTAGGGTCCACTGATCAACTGCAGTGTAAGAATGGCTAATGTTCCATATTGATGATGAAAAATCCAAAACAAAATAATATAACTTAGTTTTTAGTTGAGAATCATGAAGTTAAAAGAGAACAAAATAGAAAAAAATACAGCTATCACCAGTGACTTTTTCCCCAGTTTTTAAAGAAGAAAACAATGCAGAGATTATTGCTTCTATATAGAGAAAACACAACAATCTAGAAATTAAAGCTAGAAGAGTATGGCGAGATCCCTTACATTGTGACTCCCACGTTCTGGATGCATATTTAAGGAGTAATTTAATGGGAAAAAGAAAACAAACTTGATCATATTAACAAAGACGATGACAGTAAAATAAATAAATAAATATATATATATATATATATATCAACTTAGATTATAACAGGACAACCGAGGATCAAGATAAATAAAATAAAATAATAATAATGCCGCAACAACATAGGAGTAAAAACAAATTATTTTTTCCTTATCATAATTTCTAAAATGCATAAAAACATATATATTACACAAAACATGTAACAAAAAGTAAGATATGAGTAGCACCATTTTAACAAATGCAAAAGTGACCCTCTAACTTTCATGTTTTTTCTTTTAAGTCCGTTAACTTTCAGTTTTGTAAATTCAATCCTCTAACTTTCAATTTTTGTCAATTCAAGGCTTCGTTATAAATTCATCACTGTTTCCGTTATAAATTCATCACTGTTTCCGTTACAAATAACGGCAACATCAAAGTAAACATTCTTTGCATATTATTTAATTAATACCCTCAATTAGAAAATATAGGTAGACAAATGAAGCTAAAGCAAAGTAAACGTATTCTGCTTGCATCTTCGAGCTATTTTTTGATTATGTGCAATCGCATGTATTGTAATGTCTAACAATTAAGTTTTTGCTAAATAAGTTGCGTATACTTATTTTCCACACTCGTCGCTAGGGTTCACTGATCAACTGTAGTGTAAAATGTATCATCTCGTGTTTTTTTTTAATAATTGGAAATAACACAATTGAATCATTCGATTCGAGTCTAAATATAGTAGGGAAAATATTTTATTATCTTAATCTCTTATAATAAATACATACATATATTCGTTATAATTTTTATAATTTTTTGACAAAAAATTATATTGAACTTGTAAGAATGGCTGATGTTCCGTAATGATGATGAAAAAGCCAAAACAAAATAATATAACTCAGTTATAGCCGAGGAACATGAAGTTCAAAGAGAACAAAATAGAAAAAAAAAATACAGCTCTCACCAGTGACTTTTTCCCCAGTTTTCAGAGAAGCAGACAATTTTTTTTTGGCGTAAAACCTATGCAAGAATGGTTGATGTTCCATATTGATGATGAAAAATCCAAAACAAAATAATATAACTCAGTTATAGTTGAGAATCATGAAGTTAAAAGAGAACAAAATAGAAAAAAATACAGCTCTCACCAGTGACTCTTTCCCCAGTTTTCAAAGAAGAAAAAAATGCAGAGATTATTGCTTCTATGTAGAGAAAACACAACAAGAATGGCTGATGTTCCATATTGATGATGAAAAATCCAAAACAAAATAATATAACTCAGTTATAGTTGAGAATCATGAAGTTAAAAGAGAACAAAATAGAAAAAAATACAGTTCTCATCAGTGACTATTTCCCCAGTTTTCAAAGAAGAAAAAAATGCAGAGATTATTGCTTCTATGTAGAGGAAACCCAACAATCTAGAAATTAAAGCTAGAAGAGTATGGGGAGATCCCTTATATCTGACTGTTTTTGTAACTGTTCTCCATGGATAATTTAATTCAAGAATCTCGTCTTATTCTTGTGAACAAATGGTTTTCTCTAATTTGTTGTCACCGTAATAATGGATTGATTTTAACAAGGAGCAAAGGACTGAAGTAAATAATTAAAGTAATTTCTCTTTTACGTCACATTTACGGACTTGGCCGAGAAGATTCACAGCCACAGATCTTTTCTTTGAATTTTCCCATTCATACGTATTTTCTTCTTCAGATGTAGAAGAAATTTGTTGGTGATGCACATTATGAACATCTACAAGTTATAGACCATCTTCATTGATTTTGTTGTCATTTCCAAAGACAATTCTTAGCATTCAGTCTGAAAATGGAAAGAGTCTATAATCACTTGCTTTCAAAACAATATTAGATGTCTCCTTCAAAGATACTATTTCTTTAAACCCAAAATCAAATTTTCGATAGGGAATCACTTCTAGATCAGGTTCCTTTCATTCATGTTAAATGTCAGCTATGTTTTTTTGAGGGTGTCCTGGGTCAACCCTATTAAATATTTGTTGTCACTGAGTAGCCGCCAGTTTGATAGACTTGCAAGATAAACCAAACTCTATTAATTTACGAGATTCCATTCTGCGCTTGAGTTTTTTGGGATAATTTTTTTTTTTTTATCTCATTCTATTTTTAAAATGAGATATAAAAATATATCACAAATCTCACTCCACATGGGACAAGAAAATTATCATCACTACAACCACCTCCCATTTATTCAACCAATGACTCCCATATGTATAATAATAGGAAGTTTGTAGCCAAATAACTCATTTGAACGATTAATTCA
Organism: Zanthoxylum bungeanum; assembly: GCA_019454045.1. Classification (NCBI taxonomy): domain Eukaryota; kingdom Viridiplantae; phylum Streptophyta; class Magnoliopsida; order Sapindales; family Rutaceae; genus Zanthoxylum; species Zanthoxylum bungeanum. The sequence continues at coordinate 110,039 of SKCR01032769.1, read as the reverse complement.
AAATTCAAAAATTTCTCCTCTCAAAATCATAAAAAAAAAAAAAACACTATCAAAAAGCCCTTTCTACCCAGACAAGAATAATACTCTTGTCCTGTATAAATATATTAATTTTTATTGTATAATTGCGAATCTGAATATTTCCACGACCACGAGTGAGCTTGCAATCTGTTGTGACCAGCTGCAAAGGAGCAAAGCAAATTGAAGACAGCTTTGGCGCCGAAAGCATGCACAGTGTCACGGGCCGAACTTTGGTGTTACCAAGTTAGGTCCGTGCGGCACTTGTTAACGTTGTGTCTAACAAGTCAGCCTAGAATTGACCCTGCAAGGTCGCACCCATGGTTAGCCATCGATATAATGTGAACATTATTAGGCAACAAAGTAAAGCATACATCGATAAGCACACATCTACGAGGCACAAGATAATGAAGCACCTATTAAACATATTGCATACACATTCAAGCATCACATTTGGACAAGCATTCGGAAATCAAAAGGAAGCATGTTTCATTAAGCAAGCCAACTAAGGGCGAGGGAGTACACAGCTAAAGCCCCTAGTATGCTGGTGGCCAAGGCCCTTCTAAGGTGCCCGGGTCACCCCCCTAAAGAGGTTTTAAAGACATTTCAAAAGTGACACTAGGAAACACACATGATGTTTGAGTTGTCACCCCCCCTAAAATAGAAAAATAAAATAAAATTAGAAAATACAAAAGTGCACCATAGCACCACATGCAAGCGGCCATGGGCAAGACATGTGCCCTGGACAAGCTTGGAGTGTAGGTGCGTTACATCCTCCCCCACTTAATCTGTCGACGCCCTCGTCGACACATCTGAACTGCTCATCCTCTGCTCTTCACCTCGGTGCTGACAGGCTTGAAAGTCTTCACTCTTCTGCTTTGGTTGGTGCAGGTCTTCGGCTCTCTCGTCTCGACACTGAAGGGTTGTAAAGTCTTCGATCTTCTGCTTAAACTGCTGCAGGTCTTCGGCTCTCTCCCAACTAGTCTCTTCATCTCCCAAGTCTCTCCACTTCACTAGAAACTCCTTTCCATGTCGCTGGTCTCCAGTCACATCTCTCTGCCAAAATCTCCTCAACTTCCCTCGTGGCTCTCTTCTTGGTTGGTTCTTCAATCTCCTGTCTTCGTGATTGGTTACGGGTAGCATCACCGCTATCTGCATGAAAAGGTCTCAACCTGCTGACATGAAAAACTGGGTGCATCTTCATCCACGCCGGAGTCTCGACTTTGAAGGAAACCTTTCCCACTTTCCTAAGAATGGCAACCGACCCTTCATACTTCCTCACCAATCTCTTGTCTCTGTTCCCTCTGAACCGCATTTGTTCTGGATTTAACTTGATCAACACCAAATCTCCAGGTTGGAATTATAGGGGTCTTCTATGCTGATATGCCCATTTCTTCATCCTCGCGGAGGCTTTTTCCAGGTAAGCTCGAGCAATTTCTGCATTGGTTTTCCATTCCTTCGTGAAGTTGAAAGCTCGCGGACTCTTCCCTGTATACTCTGTCACTGTGTGTGGGAGTAGAGGTTGTTGACCCATCACAACTTCAAAGGAGTTTTATTGTGGTGGCAGAGCTCTTCTGAGAGTTAAAGCAAAATTGGGCAACGTCAAGAAGTTGGGCCCAATTTCTCTGGTTGGCACTAACAAAGTGGCGTAAATACTCCTCTAACATTCCATTGAATCTCTCTGTCTGCCCATCAGTCTCAGGGTGGTAACTTGTTGACATGTACAGTTAGGAACCAAGTAGTTTGAAGAGTTCAGACCAGAAGGTTCCTGCAAATCTCTGATCTCGGTCACTCACAATTTGTCTAGGTACGCCCCAATACTTCACCACATGCTTGAAGAATAATTTTGCAGTTTCTTCTGCTTTACAATACTTCGGTGCTGGTATGAATGTTGCATATTTGGAGAACCTATCAATAATTACCAAGATGTTGGTTAGTTCACCAATTTTTGGAAGGTTGGTTATGAAGTCAAGAGAGACGCTCTCCCATGGCCTGTTGGGGACACTCAATGGTTCCAATAACCCAGGAGTCTTCAACTTCTCTACTTTATCCTGTTGGCAAATAAGGCAAGTCTTCGTGTACTCCATCACATCATCCCGCATCTGTGGCCAATAGTATCCTTGTTTGAGTAACGCATGAGTCCTCTGCCAACCCGGGTGGCCGGCCCACAAAGTATCGTGACATTCTTTCATGAGAATCTTCCGTAGGTTTTCTGTTTTCGGAACATACAAACGATTTCCTTTCGTCCACAAAAGTCCGTCTTCAAACCAGAAAAAACGACAGCCTTGCCCTCACTGACTAACTTCAGAAGTGCTTTAGAGACATGGTCCTTTTCCAAGTTGTTACGGATGAGTTCTCTGATGGGGGTGTAGAGAAGTGCTGAAAGACATATTGGTTAACGCCTTTAAGTGAATGAGTTCCGACTTTCGCGACTCAAAGCGTCAGCCACCTGATTCAAGCATCATGCTTTATGCTCAAAATGAAAGTCAAACTCGGCTAAAAACTCCTGCCATCGAGCCTGTTTCGAAGTAAGCTTTGGTTGAGTGAGGAAATAACTGACTGCAGAGTTTTGTCTGTTTTCACCACAAATCTCGACCCAATGAGGTAATGTCTCCACACCCGTAGACAATGTATCACTGCCAATAGCTCTTTTTCTGTGCTGTGTATCGTCGCTCCGCTTCGGAAAGCTTACGACTCTCATAAGCAGTAGGATGGCCTTCCTGTAGCAACACCCCTCCAAGTGCAAAGTCGGAAGCATCTGTTTGAACTTCGAAGGGTTTGGCAATATCTGGAAGGATGAGTACTGGGTCTTCTCTACCATCGCTCTTTTAAGCTCTCAAAGGCTTCTCTGCACGCATCGGTCCATTCCCATGTTACTTCCTTCTTCAATAGTTCCGTCAGGGGTATTGCCTTCTTGGAGTATCCCCTTACGAATCTCATATAGTAGTTGGTAAGCCCAAGGAATGACCGCAATTCTCTGACATTGGTTGGGGTGCTCCACTCATGAATTGCTCGTACTTTCTCCATGTCCATTCGGATATGGCCCTGCTCTATAATGTGGTCGAGGAATCTGATGCGTTCTTGGGCGAATGCGCATTTTTCCTTCTTCACAAATAGTCTATTATCCTTCAATTTCTGGAATACCATGGTAAGATGACTTTTGTGTTCCTCCAAGGTGGTACTATAGACTACAATGTCATCCAGGTAAACCACCACAAATTTGTCGAGGTATTCGTGGAAGACTTCATTCATCAATGTGCAAAATGTTGCAGGGGCATTAGTCAGCCCAAACGGCATCACCAAGAACTCAAATGCTCCATATCGAGTAACGCAAGTCGTCATTGGTTCATCTCCTTCGGCTATTCTCACTTGATAATATCCTGAACGCAAGTCTAGCTTCGTAAAATACCTTGCCCCACTCAACTGGTCGAACAAATCTGCTATAAGGGGAATATGGTAGGAGTTTCGCACCGTCAACTTGTTCAGAGCCCTATAGTCGATACACAACCTTAAACTTCCATCATGTTTCTTCTGAAATAAGACGGGGGCTCCAAATAGGGCCTTCGAAGGTCTGATGAAGCCTGCCTGCAATAGTTCATCTAGTTGCTTGCGAAGTTCTGCCAATTCTGGTGGAGCCATTCGATAAGGTGCTCTTGCCGGGGGTTTTGCTGAATGAACTAATTCAATTCGGTGATCGATGGACCTCCTCGGAGGTAAGGCCCTGGGAAGCTGGTCAGACATCACTTCTGTAAATTCTTCTAACACCTTGTTGATCTCAGGTGCAGGGGTTTCTTCTCTCCCTTCTCCAATTAGCGTAGGAATGGCAATGAATGTCGGTTCCCGTCTCCTGATCCCCTTCTTAAACTAGATTGCAGATAGAAATTTCCCTTCCAGGGGAGGTTTTACCTTTGCTGGTACTACGGCGGGTTTCTCCCCCATGATCAATAAGCTCCCTGCAGCTGGGACAGGGATGGCCCCTTTATCGAGCAGGAATTCCATTCCTAGAACAATATCGAAGTCATCCATTTGGACCGCTACAAGGTCAGTTTGACCTTCCCACGTGCCGATCTTCACTCTTACTTGTCTCGCTAACCCACTTGTGGGTAGCGCTTGTGAATTGACAGCTTTCATACGGCCCGCGTCCCGCTCTAACTTGAGCCCCAGACGCTTCGCCTCGGCGGTAGAAACAAAGTTATGGGTGGCCCCCGTGTCCACCATAACACTTTTTGCCGCAACACCCATTAATCAACGCATCAACAAACAAGGCCTTTTCTCGAGACCTTCTGAGTTTCTGGCTGTTTGTTTAGGGCATTGAGCATCCTCAATGCCACCATTCGGCCAGATTCTTCCTTTTCCGGGTTCTTTTCAGCCGTACGTCGTCGTTCTTCCTCTTCTTCTTGTGCTAATATGGCCGTCATTCTAGATTTCTTAGGGCACTCCATAGCTCGATGTGGCCCATCATAAATCCAGCAACTTAAGGGCTTTTTCCCATTTGGAGGACCATTCTGAGGTGTCGGCCATTTAAAGTTTGAGGAGCTTGACTCCACTCTCCTGTCCGCTCCCCCACTTCTTTCATTACTCCAATTTCTGGGCTTCTTATTCCCACTGTCATTATTAGTAGGCGTCGGTGGAGGTCTCTTCGATAGAGGTCCCTCAAGGGAGTAATCAGTTAGTTGCTCCGCAGCAGCTTGTGCGGAGGGCAAGTCCTTTACCCGTTGCCTCTGTAACTCTGTTCTGGCCCAAGGCTTCAACCCTTCGATAAAATAGAAGAGTTTGTCTTGCTCGGACATGTCTCGAATATCCAGCATCAATCCGGAGAACTTCCTTACATATTCCCGGATGGAGCCTGTATGCCTTAGTTCTCGTAATTGTCGCCGAGCCATGTAAGCCACATTTCCTGGCATGAATTGGTTCTTTAGCTCACGCTTTAAATCCTCCCAATTGTTAACGACGCATCGACCTTCTTGGATTTCTATGTGTTTTGCCCTCCACCAAGACTTCGCATCTCCAGACAAGTACATCAAGGTTATTGAGACCTTGTCCCTTTCCTCTTCTATTGTGAAGCTGTGAAGTACTGCTCCATGTCAAAGAGGAAGTTCTCGAGGGCTTGTGCGTCTCTAACACCATCATATACTCTAGGTTTGGGGATTTTAGACCTCTTTTGCTCCGAGTTCTGAGTAGTCGTGGGCAAGTTAGAGACAGAGGGGCGGTGAGGTTCACCCTTACGCTTAACTCGGCCATTGCTCTTTCAAGGAGCTCACGGCATCTTGCCAATTATTGGCATCTCCCCCTTCTCGTGTGGCACTGGTGCTAGCACTCGTTGCTTGAGTCTCTAGGGCACTTACCCTGGTTGTTAGGGCCTCCAGTACCTTGATAGTTTGCCTGAGGTTTTCGACATCAGAGGTTTTGTTCGTGAGTGTTGTGATGTAGCCATCAATATCCACTAGTTTTTTCTCGACAGCATCCAAGCGCGTTTTTGAGGAGGACCTCGTAGCCATTTTATCATACAACCTTGAACCACGCTCTGATACCAACTGTCACGGGTCGAACTTTGGTGTTACCAAGTTAGGTCCGTGCGGCACTTGTTAACGTTGTGTCTAACAAGTCAGCCTAGAATTGACCCTGCAAGGTCGCACCCATGGTTAGCCATCGATATAATGTGAACATTATTAGGCAACAAAGTAAAGCATACATCGATAAGCACACATCTACGAGGCACAAGATAATGAAGCACCTATTAAACATATTGCATACACATTCAAGCATCACATTTGGACAAGCATTCGGAAATCAAAAGGAAGCATATTTCATTAAGCAAGCCAACTAATGGTGAGGGAGTACACAGCTAAAGCCCCTAGTATGCTGGTGGCCAAGGCCCTTCTAAGGTGCTCGGGTCACCCCCCCTAAAGAGGTTTTAAAGACATTGCACAAGTGACACTAGGAAACACACATGATGTTTGAGTTGTCACCCCCCCCCCAATAAAATAGAAAAATAAAATAAAATTAGAAAATACAAAAGTGCACCCTAGCACCACACGCAAGCGGCCATGGGCAAGACATGCGCCCTGGACAAGCTTGGAGTGTAGGTGCGTTACACACAGCATGCATGCACCAAAGCCAGCTGTGTGTGTGCAAATACATGTTTTGCCAAAGACGTGTGCACTGTAGCACACGTCTTTGGGGCTATAAAAAGAGCCCAAAACCATTGTTAGAATCATCACAGAAATCCCAAACGTGAGTATAATAGAGAGTAAAGTGGTGTGAGAGTTTTTTGTAAAGCTTGGGTTATAAAGCTTTGTAATTATTTTGTTTGTAATATAAGAGAAGAGTTTTCTCTCCAATAACCTCTATTCGTGTGTGTTTAATCACAACAAGTGGTATCAGAGCTAAGGTTACTCGGAGGGATCCCGAAACTCAGAAACAGAGGTTCGATTCGGAAAGTCGGTTCCGACGAAAGTTGTCAAAAATCAATTTTGAGCATACCATTAGACTTTTCGCGGCGAGACGAGCACGGTGGTATTTTCCGGCGATCGATCGGAGGTCCAGAGACGAAGCACGCGCCGAACGCGCCGGTCAGAGAGCATCTCACTCGCTCCACGCGCAGACACGCGCCCCACTCTCTGCTGAAGGTTGAAGACGCTGAGTCAGCCGCCATGTCAGCGCCTAGTCAGCAGCCCAGTCAGCGCCACGTCAGCGACACTTGTCTGCCACGTCAGCGGTGCCTGGTAAATTTCAGATAGGTCCCTGAACTTTCTGGAAATTATAATTTAGCCCCTATACTTTCAGAAATTTTCAACTTAGTCTCTGAACTTTTTGGAAATTGCATATAAGTCCCTTAAGTTTTCCGTAATTACACTTTGGCCCCTGAACTTTTAGAAATTGCACTTTGACCCCTGTAATTTCTAAAATTTACAATTTGGTCCCTGTGTCGGATTTTGACAAACGAAGTGTCATTTCCACCATTTTCGACCGTTCCGGACGCAACGGTGAGGTCTGTTTTTTGAAATTCTGCCTAGAATTTTTGTGATGGAAGTGGGCAACGGAAAAATGGTTCTGTTAACGAGTACCAACTATTTCACATGGAGAGGAAGGATGAAAGACCTTATGTATGTGAAGGACTATGATGGATCAGTATTTCTGGAGGAGAAACCAGAAGGAATGACCGATGAGAAGTGGGCTAATCTTCACCAGAAAACATGCAGTACTATTCATCAGTGGATCGACGATAGTATCGTCAACCATGTCAGTGAAGATGCAAATGCACGTGTTTTATGGAGAAAGCTGGAGGAGCCTTTCCGAGCAAAGACTGACAACAACAAGCTGTACTACATCAAGAAGATGATGGGTTTGAAATACCAGGAAGGTACAGCTGTGGCGGACCATATCAATTATTTTCCTTAAAACCATGAAAGAACTGTCTGGATTGGGCATAGACTTCGGTGATGAGGTAAATGACTTAATACTCCTTAATACGTTACCAGAATCTTGGGAAACGTTCAGATCTACGGTGATAAATTCAGCCGCAGATGGGAAAGTCACTATGGAGATGGCAAAGACCAGGATCTTCGAGGAAGAAAAGAGGACGAGAATGCATGAGTCAGCATCAACCTCAACCTCAACCTCAGAAGCTCTAGTGACGGAGAAGAACACCAGAAGGGGGATGAGTAAAAGCCGAGGCCCAGAGAGATCAGACAAGAACCGAGGGAAATCAAGAACGAGGGATATTGAGTGCTATCACTGCAAGAAGAAAGGCCATATGAAGCGGGATTGCTACAAACTGAAGAACGAGCAGTCCAGGAGAGACGATGACTCTAACCAAGAAAGAGTTGCTACTACCACCGAGAAGACCTCCAAAGACTTCTGCATTATATATGAAGAAGATGTTGTGAATCTTGCCAGCCACGAGACCAGTTGGGTGATAGATAGTGGTGCATCCATACACGCCACATCTCGCAGAGACTTCTTTTCATCTTACACATCAGGGGACTACGGTGCTGTAAGGATGGGGAATGACGGCCAGTCCAAAGCCGTCGATATTGGAGACATATGCCTTGAAACAGACAAGGGGACAAGGCTAGTGTTTAAGGGATTCAAGCACATCCCGGACATCCGGTTAAACCTGATCTCAACAGGCAAGCTGGATGATGAAGGTTTCTGCAGCACCTTTAGTGACGGAACCTGGAAGCTCACTAAAGGATCAATGGTGGTGGCACGAGGTAAGAAAGACTCAACTCTGTATTTGATGCATGCTAAGCTTTCAAATAGTAGCATAAATATAGTTAACATTGATGAGGCAGCCGAGCTATGGCACAAAAAGCTCGGTCACATGTGTCAACGGGGATGAAGATACTACGCAGGCGGAATGTTCTTCCCGAATTGAAGAACTCACACTTACGGAAGTGTGAACACTGCATGGCTGGAAAACAGAACAGAGTGTCCTTCCAGAGCTCCCCGCCTCAACGGAAATCGGAGGTACTAGATCCCATACATTCAGATGTATGCGGTCCGATGCAGACACGAACACTTGGTGGGTCACTGTATTTTGTGACATTCATTGATGATCATTCAAGGAAGATCTGGGCATACACCTTGAAGAGAAAAGACCAAGTGCTTGAAGTGTTCAAGGAGTTTCACGCCCTGGTGGAGAGAGAAACCGGTAAGAAACTTAAATGCATCAGATTAGATAACAGTGGAGAATACAGAAGTCCGTTTGATCAGTACTGCAAGACTCAAGGAATTCGACATCAAACGACACCTCCGAAGACACCTCAGTGAATGGCCTAGCTGAGAGGATGAACAGAACCTTGTGCGAAGGGTCAGAAGCTTGCTGTCACAAGCCAAGCTGCCGAAGACATTTTGGGGGGAGACACTCAACACAGTAGTACATGTTTTGAATATGTCCCCAGCGGTCGCACTGAAAGGTAATGTTCCTAACCAAGCTTGGACAGGTAAAGAAGTGTCATACCAACACTTGCACGTCTTTGGGTGCAAAGCATTTGTACACATCCCAAAGGACGAGAGATCCAAGCTTGATGCAAAGACGCGACAGTGTGTCTTTATTGGCTATGGTCATGATGATTTCGGCTACAAACTCTATGATCATGTGGAGAAGAAGATTGTCAGAAGCCGAGATGTTGTCTTTGTTGAAGACCAGACCATAGAAGATATCCGGAAGGATATGAAGACAATGCCCCAGCAATACAGAAATGTGAATCCAGAACCTTATACACCGGTGGCAGTACGAGTTGAAGATGAGGTTCCCAGATGATGGTACATGTGATAAAGCTCCCAGAGATGATGATCATGATCAACCACCAGTACCAGAAGCTACACCAACAGTTCCACAGAGAAGGTCAGACAGAGAGAGGCGACCTTCAACCAAATACTCTGCATATGAGTATGTGTTGCTTACTGACGGGGAGAACCCGAGAGCTACCAGGAGGCTGTGGAAACAGAAGACAAAGAAAAGTGGGAGGAAGCCATGCAAGATGAGATGAAATCTTTGCATGATAATCACCTTTTGAGTTGGTGAAATTGCCAAGAGGCAAACGGGCTTTGAAGACCAACAAATGGGTGTACAGGGTGAAGCCAACATGAGCACACTTCACAACCCCGGTACAAAGCCAGATTAGTCGTCAGGGATTCAATCAGAGAAAGGCATGATTCGATGAAATCTTCTCTCCAGTGTGAAGATGTCATCCATTCAGAGTGGTACTCAACTTAAGCAGCAAGCCTCGACCTGGAAGTTGAGCAGATGGATGTCAAGCCCACATTTCTTCACGGAGATCTGCGAGAAGAAAATTTAACAGGAGCAACCAGAAGCTTCAGAGTCAGAGGAAAATAGGACTATTGTAGGCATTGCATTTTTGCATAACACCCGATGAGGAGTCTTATATGGAGACAACTCCCTCTTAGTCATGAAAGCCGCGGGAAAAGAACGTTGGAAGGGTAAAGTTGGAAAATATAATTTTTGATGGATTTACCCGAGTTGTTTCGCTTCGGTTGCTTGTTATACCTCCGTTTCTAAGCTCACCTTAGGCCCAAAACTCCCATAGACCACATACCTAACCCAAACCAAGCCCAAATACCCAAGTCAACCCAAGTCAACCCAAGTCAAACCAAGTCAAACCAAACCTATGCCCATTGGACATGATTCACGCCCATTGCCCTCTATTTAGGTAATTGCACATTAATCACATGTTTAAATCTTGTTAAATCCTTACCTAAATAAAAGAAATCAAATAAAATCATTACCAAATCGAATCCAATCCCAAATCCTAATTAGGAGATGCATTCCTTATTAGAAACCAATTAGGAGATTCCTTCCTAATCTAAAAAGGAAAGCCTTTTCCCTTTGTCTATAAAAAGAGACCTTTGCCCCCATACACAACCCTAGCTCATACACATCCCTCAAGCAACTTGTGAAGCCCTCTTTGCACGTCCAAAGCCCCTCCAAGAACCCTCATTGCCGCATCCCAGAAGAAAAATCCATCCCAAGGCCGCATATCACCATCCACCACCCTTCACCAAGACAACTCACGACCAAGCCCTTTTCTTAGCCCTCCTTAGCCGACTTCCAGCCACCATTCACAGCCCTAAAACACCCTAAAATAAACCTTATTTCCAGCCCCTGAAGTGCCGCAAAAAGACTCCCCAAAGCAGCTCCAAAACAGCGCCAAAAACAGCCCCTGAAAACGCCCCACTGCACAATTTCGTCCCCTGTTCTGGTCAGTATTTGTTGCGACTTTAGCCTCCAAAACAGTCCTAAAATCATCTAGAAACCATCCCAAAAATCCCCAAAAAGTTTCCCCAAGAAATCTTTACAAACGCACCTCCCGAGACCACCAAAATTACCCAAAACAGTCCACTAAACGCCCGAACCAGTGACCTGAAACGCAGCGAACAAATGGCGGTGAAACGAAGGTAAAACAGCAGCCCAAGCATCAAAACAACAAGGGAAAACAGTGAGCAAATAATTTGGAAAGGTTTCGGATCATTCGCCCTTCCAACGGACTTGGAACGCGCTTCCAAAGATCGACAAAAGAGGTTAGACCTGAGGGTACCTTTTACCTATCTTCTTTATTCTTTATTTTATTTTACTTTGATATATAATTGCATGAGAGTCGTTTGAGGCATGATTTGATTGTTGGATGGGCGGGACATGTGTTCCCTTTTGTGGTATATAGGATGGAAACCGGACGTAAATTCCGTAGCCGAATCCGAATGGACGGTAGTGCGGTTTGTACTCGGGATACAACGCCACGTACCACTTAAGAGACATATGTTTTGTCCCATCCAAACTTGTATTTGAGCATGTTATAATCTTTAGGTTATTTGTTTATTATTTGAAGCATGGTTTAATTTAGTTTGTTATTTGTTCGTTAAAGCATGTTTAGGTTGTTCACTATGCATGTTCTTAGTTTATGATGCGTTTGGGTAATGATTCATACATGTTGATTTAATGGTTTAATATGCTTGTTGTGTTACATTGCGTGGAATTATTTGGATAAAAGCATGTTAGATCTAAGTACCCTTGAGCATGATTATTGGATAGATGCGGTTGATTTAGTGCACAAATTATATCATCACAATGACATAAGTAAGGGACCATTCCGAACCCAACGGTTTGAGGTCTTCCCTTGCGAGGGGTGAGTGCGGCCTTAAATCTTTGTCCCGGTTCACACCGGGTGGCGACTCCATGTTATTTCGTACTTCCCAAATAGGCCGCGAGCCTAGAAAAGCGTCGCCCAGGTTCTGTTGTCTACAGTCTGGCGACTCCACTGGGGATATTAGAGAATTGGCCTCGAAATCATGTCTTGTGATGTGTATAATTTGTGCATTAGTTGACCATTTCTATAGTGGGTTGAGGGGGTTAATCAAAGGCTTTGTTGAAGCTAGGTGATGGTTGGGTGTCTTCCTTCACTCACTACCCTTCGGGGAAAAGCTGTGAAGGCACCCAGATAAATCATTACTTGTAGCTCGTTGTGACATACTAGTTTGGAGGACTCGTTGTTTATTCCTGACACCAAGCGATAAGAGCCTAAGGGGCTTGGGTACTTAAGAGAGCCTCGCTCCACCTTCCCTCTGGGGAATCTACAACGGGAAATCCATTCGACAGTTAGTCACACACCGTAACTCGTTGGCACGTACCGTAAGGTATAAAAAGGTGCACTCACTTGGTCGCTTGAACCCTTGAGTGGGGAGTCCTAGTTGTGGGTAATCCTTCGTCAAACGAGAGCCTTTGTCCGCGCCCCGTGAACCCACTTGTGAAACTTAGCCTTGAAAGAACCGGTAGTTATGTATTTTATGTTTGTGTGTTGGACCGCCGTCATTTGGATCCAGTTGGACCTTTTGTCAAAAGATGTGAACTTGTTGGGCCATTTAAACTGGGGCAAGTTTGTGTCCTTTGACAGTTGGGCCAAAAGCTTCTAAAATGCCGGTGGGCCACTTTGTGAATGGGCCTTTTATCATTTGAAGTCATTTAGCCATATCATTGTAAAGTGTAAACCTGTTGGGCCTTTTCAACTGGGACAAGTTTGCACCGCGGATGGTGATTAATACTTTAAAATGATAATGGGCCAAGTAGTTTAAAGTTTCTTTTTTTATCTATTACATGCATCGCATACATCTCATGCATCTCATGCATACATGCATCATGTTAACCCTTGTGTCTTAAAAGCCATCATGGATACCCGTTGGGTTAGAAAAAAAGAAGTCAGAGCATTCCTTGGGAAAATCCAGTATATCAGTCGGTTCATTGCAAAATTGACGTCAGTATGTGAGCCTATCTTCAAGTTGTTGAGAAAAGACCAGCCAGTAAAGTGGAATGAACAGTGTCAGACGGCCTTGACAGAATCAGAAGAGGAATATTTGGTAAAGCCGCCTGTGTTGAAACCTCCGAGACCGGGAAAGCCTTTGGTACTGTATTTGGCTATAGAGTCAGAAGCGTTGGGAGCTATGATGGTACAAGCCGATGAGTTGGGAGTGGAACATGCTGTCTACTATCTTAGCAAGAAGCTGCTTCCGTACGAAGTCCGATATCAAGAGGTGGAGAAGATTTGTTTAGCAGTCGTGTGGGCATCCAGAAAGTTGCGCCATTACTTCCAATCTTACAAGATCCAGGTAGTAGCAAAAGAGAATCCTTTGAAGTACTGCATTCAGTACCCTCGCTGGTTGGGAAGTTGGGCAGATGGTTAGTGCTGCTAACTGAATTTGACATCGAGTACCTCACCTCCAAGGTAATCAAAGGGCGGGCCGTGGCCGAATTCCTAGCGTTGCAACCTGTTGAAGGGGATCAATATAAGTTTGAGTTTCCCGACGAGGAAATCCAAGCTATAGCGGTCCAAGGATGGAAGATGTATTTTGATGGAGCAGTGAATTGCAAAGGAGCAGGAATCGGGATAGTAATAGTAACCCCTGAAGGAGAGACCCTGCCTATGGCCAAGAGGCTGACTTTCGGAGTGACGAATAACATGGCTGAGTATGAAGCATGTGCTTTCGGATTGACAGCATTGATAGCCTTGAGTGCTAGGAATGTGGAAGTCTACGGAGACTCAATGTTGGTAATCCGACAGATGCAAGGAGAATGGGAATTAAAAGAAGAACGGCTGAAGCCTTATTTGTTCTACCTCAGGAATCTGACGCATGCTATTCCTGATTGTAAGTTTCAACATTTGCCAAGAGAGGAGAATCAGATGGCAGATGCATTGGCAACACTGGCTGCGACTTGGGAAAATCCAGAGAAGTTGGTGATGAGACCGCTTGTGTTGACAACCGCAAGTAGGCCAGCCTATGAGATTGAAAGAATACTGGAAGTAGAGGTCAACGATGGAAAGCCTTGGTATTATGACATACAGAGGTACTTGGAGCACGGAGAATTCCCAGAGGAAGCAAGCAGAAAGGACCGAGTGGCTATTCAGAAGTTAGCTTCTCAGTATGTGAGTTTGAAGGGAGAACTCTACAAAGGCAGGCAAATGGAATTCAGCTGAAATGCTTGAACAGAGAAGAAGCTCAGAAGGTAATGGACGAGGTACATGCCGGAGTATGTGGGCCACACATGAATGGACTGAACTTGTCTCGCAAGATTGTGAGGCAAGGTTTCTATTGGTCGACCATGGAAGCTGATTGCGCAAGACTGGTAAAGCACTGTCATGACTGCCAAGCACATGGCAACTTGAATCATCTGCCGCACACAGAATTGCATGGGCTGTCAGAGCCATGGCCCTTCTCGGCATGGGGGATTGACATGATCGGGGAAATCCGACCGAATGCCTCGAATGGGCACCGCTTCATAGTGGTGGCAGTTGACTATTTCTCGAAGTGGGTAGAAGCTGAGTCTTTCCGCAATGTGACAGCAAAGCAGATGGCAAAGTTCATTGCACGGAATCTCATTTGCCGGTATGGTATGCCGCACCATGTGGTCACGGATAATGGAGTCCAGTTTCAGGGAGAGACCAAGGCGATGTTACAGAGGTCTGGGATAGGTCATCACAAGTCCTCACCATACAGGCCGGCCACAGGCTAATGGGGCAGTCGAGGCGGCCAACAAGACAATAAAGACGATCTTAGCAAAGATGACTGAGAACTACAAAGACTGGGCTGATAAGCTGCCATTTGCTCTGTGGGGATACAGAACATCTGTGAGAACGGCAACAGGAGCTACGCCGTATTCCTTGGTCTACGGAATGGAAGCGGTACTGCCGATAGAAATGGAGATACAGTCCATGCGGGTACTCGCAGAAGCAGAACTGCCAGAACAGGAATGGACCTCGCAAAGGTTTGAACAGTTGACATTGATGGATGAGAAGAGGATGAAGTCCTTGCATCACATGCAGATATATCAGAAGAGGTTGGCCCGAGCATTTAATAAGAAGGTGCGTCCTACCAAGATCAAGAAAGGTGATCTGGTACTTAAGCAGTCGAAGCCATCGACGACAGACCCAAGAGGGAAGTTCAGACCAAATTGGGAAGGACCATACATTGTTCAGAAGGTAATGGGAAATGGAGCAGTGAGACTGTCAGACTTGGAAGGAAATGAGTTCACCGAGCCCATCAATGTTGATAGATTGAAGCTGTACTTTGCCTGAGGGGGCAGAAGACTGGATGGTCACCTGCAGAAGACCTAACCCAACAGGATAAAGAAAAATCATGCATCCACGCATACATATAACCCATTACTGCATTCTTTTTGTTTTCGTGTTTTGTGTTTTGTGTTTGGTATTCACAGGTTTCGAAGACAGAAAAGTGAAAGCGGCGGAGATGATTCAACCAGAAGCAGCGAAAGCACTGTATTGAGTTTGGGTAGAAATCCCAGGGCTGAGGTCCACATTAGTGTTAAGGTTCAGATGGTGAATTGAGGGTTGAGGCCCGCTTTCAGTTTGAGTTTTGGGGAATGGATCCCGGGGGCAAAGCCCACAGTGTCGGTAGCAGAAAGGAAGAATTCCTTTGAGTGAGTGAGTTGCAAAAAAAAAAAAAAAAAAAAAAAAAAAAAGAGAAAGAAGTCTTTGGTAATTTGATATATGTCCGGTGATGACATTGTGTGCTATAGGTAGAAGCCTTAGAAACAACGAGTGCTGGAAGTGTTCGTCGCCGGTATGCTGAATAGATTGATCTTGACTAGACTCATAAAGCACCTAAATACGGGATCTCAACAATGGAAGCCTGAGTGGTTGATGAGATGACTAGCTGAAGAGACAGAGGGTCGGTGAATGACCGTTTGCCTGGAGGTCCACCCTGGATTACAGACGCTATGATACATGATATGGTCAGAAATAACAGAAATGTCTCTGCAAGAAAAGAAAAGAAAAAGACCGCCTATAACCGATAAGCGTGAAGCTACCCATGGGCGAGTATTAGGACCACCATGAGGAGAAATGCTACCTTAAAGGGTAGGTGTGTCAGAAAAAAAAAAAAAAAAAAAAAAAAAAAAAAAAAGCAAAGAAAAAAAAAAAGAGAGAGTTCCGAATGAAAAGAAAGAGACAAGAGTGCAATACAGAAGACCATATCATGTCAAGTATGCTGAAGTAATCACAGAATGTGATTAAGACATTCAGGTTGGTTAGACCCACTGGTCCGATTCTCCGAAGCGAAATTATCGAGTTGGCTTGCTTAAGGAATAAGCTGTGAAAGATCCTTGGCACACACACACTAGGAGTCTAGTTTGGATCACCTATTCAGACGATCGGAGTTGAGCATATCGAGTACTTTGAAGATTCTCTGGCTTCGACATCAAGCATTCGTTGAGGACGAAAATATATCCAATTATCAGAGATGATCTCGTGAGAGGAATTGCAATACGCTGAGTGGAATCATTGACATCAGTTTCAGTTTCTGCCGAGAATGGCATTCTGGGGGCGAGGCCCACATTGACATCAGTTTCAGTTTCTGCCGAGAATGGCATTCTGGGGGCGAGGCCCACATTGACATCAGTTTCAGTTTCTGCCGAGAATGGCATTCTGGGGGCGAGGCCCACATCACATCAGTTTCAGTTTCTGCCGAGAATGGCATTCTGAGGGCGAAGCCCATATTACATCAGATCATTATGGTCCGGAATGGACATCCGGGAATGGACAGCTCGGAAGGAGATGGCACGCTCGGGAATGAGCACGCCGGGAATGCACTCCGGGAATGGAGATTTAGTCCGGGAATGGACAGTCGGGAATGGACAAGCTCGGGAATGAGCACGCCGGGAATGGCACTCCGGGAATGGAGATTAGTTCGGGAATGGACCACAACATCGGGACAGCTCGGGAAGGACTTCATCACCGGAATCACAACAACACTCCGGGAATGGAGATCGGTTCGGGAATGGACCACAACGGTGACAGTTCGGGAATGGACTTCATCACATCACAGCAACACTCCGGGAATGGAGATCGGTTCGGGAATGGACCACAACACGGTGACAGTTCGGGAATGGACCTCATCACATCACACACACTCCGGGAATGGAGATTAGTTCGGGAATGGACAGTCCGGGAATGGACATCGGAATGATCACGCCGGGAATGGCACTCCGGGAATGGAGATCGGTTCGGGAATGGACCACAACACGGTGACAGTTCGGGAATGGACTTCATCACATCATATCACACAACACTCCGGGAATGGAGATCGGTTCGGGAATGGACCACAACGGTGACGTTCGGGAATGGACCTCATCACATCACAGCAACACTCCGGGAATGGAGATCGGTTCGGGAATGGACCACAACACGGTGACGGTTCGGGAATGGACCTCATCACATCACAGCAACACTCCGGGAATGGAGATCGGTTCGGGAATGGACCACAACACGGTGACGGTTCGGGAATGGACCTCATCACATCACAACAACGGTTCGGGAATGGACCAGAGGTCGAAGCACCTCAACATAACATCAACTCAAATCAACACGGCAAGTCAAGTGGCAGCTGGCGAGCCAGGTAAGTAAAAATGCATTGCACGTACTTTGATAGAATTGTCATTGTCACACACTGCACAAGTCCCATCAAAGTGGGGGCGACTGTAGGCATTGCATTTTTGCATAACACCCGATGAGGAGTCTTATATGGAGACAACTCCCTCTTAGTCATGAAAGCCGCGGGAAAAGAACGTTGGAAGGGTAAAGTTGGAAAATATAATTTTTGATGGATTTACCCGAGTTGTTTCGCTTCGGTTGCTTGTTATACCTCCGTTTCTAAGCTCACCTTAGGCCCAAAACTCCCATAGACCACATACCTAACCCAAACCAAGCCCAAATACCCAAGTCAACCCAAGTCAACCCAAGTCAAACCAAGTCAAACCAAACCTATGCCCATTGGACATGATTCACGCCCATTGCCCTCTATTTAGGTAATTGCACATTAATCACATGTTTAAATCTTGTTAAATCCTTACCTAAATAAAAGAAATCAAATAAAATCATTACCAAATCGAATCCAATCCCAAATCCTAATTAGGAGATGCATTCCTTATTAGAAACCAATTAGGAGATTCCTTCCTAATCTAAAAAGGAAAGCCTTTTCCCTTTGTCTATAAAAAGAGACCTTTGCCCCCATACACAACCCTAGCTCATACACATCCCTCAAGCAACTTGTGAAGCCCTCTTTGCACGTCCAAAGCCCCTCCAAGAACCCTCATTGCCGCATCCCAGAAGAAAAATCCATCCCAAGGCCGCATATCACCATCCACCACCCTTCACCAAGACAACTCACGACCAAGCCCTTTTCTTAGCCCTCCTTAGCCGACTTCCAGCCACCATTCACAGCCCTAAAACACCCTAAAATAAACCTTATTTCCAGCCCCTGAAGTGCCGCAAAAAGACTCCCCAAAGCAGCTCCAAAACAGCGCCAAAAACAGCCCCTGAAAACGCCCCACTGCACAATTTCGTCCCCTGTTCTGGTCAGTATTTGTTGCGACTTTAGCCTCCAAAACAGTCCTAAAATCATCTAGAAACCATCCCAAAAATCCCCAAAAAGTTTCCCCAAGAAATCTTTACAAACGCACCTCCCGAGACCACCAAAATTACCCAAAACAGTCCACTAAACGCCCGAACCAGTGACCTGAAACGCAGCGAACAAATGGCGGTGAAACGAAGGTAAAACAGCAGCCCAAGCATCAAAACAACAAGGGAAAACAGTGAGCAAATAATTTGGAAAGGTTTCGGATCATTCGCCCTTCCAACGGACTTGGAACGCGCTTCCAAAGATCGACAAAAGAGGTTAGACCTGAGGGTACCTTTTACCTATCTTCTTTATTCTTTATTTTATTTTACTTTGATATATAATTGCATGAGAGTCGTTTGAGGCATGATTTGATTGTTGGATGGGCGGGACATGTGTTCCCTTTTGTGGTATATAGGATGGAAACCCGGACGTAAATTCCGTAGCCGAATCCGAATGGACGGTAGTGCGGTTTGTACTCGGGATACAACGCCACGTACCACTTAAGAGACATATGTTTTGTCCCATCCAAACTTGTATTTGAGCATGTTATAATCTTTAGGTTATTTGTTTATTATTTGAAGCATGGTTTAATTTAGTTTGTTATTTGTTCGTTAAAGCATGTTTAGGTTGTTCACTATGCATGTTCTTAGTTTATGATGCGTTTGGGTAATGATTCATACATGTTGATTTAATGGTTTAATATGCTTGTGTGTTACATTGCGTGGAATTATTTGGATAAAAGCATGTTAGATCTAAGTACCCTTGAGCATGATTATTGGATAGATGCGGTTGATTTAGTGCACAAATTATATCATCACAATGACATAAGTAAGGGACCATTCCGAACCCAACGGTTTGAGGTCTTCCCTTGCGAGGGGTGAGTGCGGCCTTAAATCTTTGTCCCGGTTCACACCGGGTGGCGACTCCATGTTATTTCGTACTTCCCAACTAGGCCGCGAGCCTAGAAAAGCGTCGCCCAGGTTCTGTTGTCTACAAAAATATGTGTGCCGACTCAGGGAAAAGCCTCTATGGTTTGAAACAAGCACCGAGACATTGGTACATGAAGTTCGCCAGTCAGTTTATGGGGAGCAGGGATTATACAAGGAAGACCACTTCAGACATTGTGTTTTCGTCCAGAAATTTTATGACGATGACTTTATCATCTTACTGTTATAGTAGAGATATGTTGTGATAGTTGGCCGGAACAATCGCGGATGATAATTTAAAGCAGCAAACTGAGTTAAAGTCTTTTGAGATGAAAGACTTGGGGTCGGCTAAACAGAATTCTTGGCATCAGGATCCCAAGGCCGTGATCGGAAAGCTAGGAGTTATACTGTCACAGGAGGAGTAATCGAGAAGGTACTTCAGAGATTCCAGATGGACAAGGCTAAAGCGGTTAGCACTCCTTTGCCCCACTTTAGATTGAGTACACAACAGAGCCACTCTACTGAGACAGAGAATGAGGAAATGAAACAGGTTCCATACACCTCAGCAATGGGAAGTCTTATGTATGCCATGGTGTGCACGAGGCCAGACTTAGCACACGCAGTTGGATTGGTCAGCCGGTTTATGTCAAACCCAGGACGGGAACACTGGAATGCCATCAAATGGATTATGCGGTATCTACGAGGCACATCCAAGATGAGATTATGTTTTGGAAGCAGCGAACCAGTGTTGATAGGCTACGCCGACTCAGATATGGCAGGAGATGTGGATACCCGAAAGTCTATTTCGGGGTATCTGATTACTCTCTCAAGGGGAGCTGTGGCATGGCAGTCGAGGTTGCAGAGATGTGTTGCACTTTCTACAACAGAGGCAGAATTCATTGCAGTTACAGAAGCTTGCAAGGAATTGCTGTGGATGAAGACATTCGTCCAGGAATTGGGTTTCAAGCAGGAGAAGTACAATTTGTACTGCGATAGTCAGAGTGTTATCTATCTCAGTAAAAATTCCATATTTCATTCGAGGTCAAAACATATTGATGTGAGGTATCACTGGATACGGGACGTCCTGAGCTCAAGGTTGTTAGAACTCAGGAAAATTCACACCGACGACAACTGTGCCGATATGTTCACGAAGGTTTTATCGAAGGAGAAGCTTGAAATCTGTCGTGCCATAGCCGGGATGACAAAACTCTCCACATAGTCAGAGTGGGGAGATTCAGAGAACTACGATTGGCTTGATCCCAACTCAGGGTACGTAGGCAGTCATACAGATGCAGCCAGGGGAGGATCCTTTTTTGGAGGATCCGGTTTGGATGATTGATGGTCGGCTCAGATTTTTGGGGAAATCTTCACCGATGGGGAGATTTGTTGTGACCAGCTGCAAAGGAGCAAAGCAAATTGAAGACAGCTTTGGCGCCGAAAGCATGCACAGTGTCACGGCCCGACTTTTTCCTTAACGAAAAAATGGCTCGTGCGGCACTTAGCACGGTCACGTCCCGTGTAAGTCAGCCTACAAGAAACCTCTGACCCTAATTTCCCATTGTTGGAGAGGGAACAGACCCGTAATTTTATAAGATACCAAAGCTCACAAGCTATCTCAAAGCATACACATGCGGGCCCGACTTGCACCGGGACCCAATACTCGAATGGCACAACCGGATATAAAAATATCACTTTTCCCACTAACATAATCGCAACATTCCACCATTGTCCCAACGATGTCTAAGGGCGAGAGGGTTCACGGCTAAAGCCCAAAGACCACCGAAGCCCCCTTGGCCACACCCAAGGTTCACCTAGGCTTCCCCCTAAAGAGGTTTTAGAGACATTGCACAAGTTTCACCAGTATACGCACCTGGCGCTTGAGTTGTCACACCCCCCCTCTAAAATCCATTGTAAGAGGATTTTTCGGGAACTCTTCCGGGCATTCAATAAGCCACAATATAAGTGTTTTTGGGTTAAAATCTCGTCCCCAAATGAACTCATCTTGATGGTTTTCCGCAACACCCCCACTTTAGCGGAAAAGACCCAAAAGTGGGCCTACTGCCAATATCTCCCGGCAAATCTCGAAATCCAACTC
Source organism: Zanthoxylum bungeanum (assembly GCA_019454045.1). NCBI lineage: Eukaryota > Viridiplantae > Streptophyta > Magnoliopsida > Sapindales > Rutaceae > Zanthoxylum > Zanthoxylum bungeanum. The sequence goes on along the minus strand of SKCR01032769.1, from coordinate 88,577 downwards.
TGGGGCTGAAATTTTCCCAGTACAAGTCACCATAATATTCACTTTGGAACTTGGTCCCACTCGATTCGACACCCCGGGTCGTTAGCTCCTTCACAATGCACCAAATTAGGCTAACGACTAGCGGCAAGCTAGCATATCTCAAAATCTCCCGCCAAACTTCAGAATGGGACTCCACGGACGAAAACTTCCCAGTACATCCACCCCTAAGAGTTACTTAGGGCTTGGAGCAAGCTCAATCCGGCATTCCGAAATATAGGCTCCTTCACAACGCTGCACAACTAGGCCAGCTCCTAGCGGCAAGCGAGCACGTTTCTAAATCTTCCGGCAAACTTCCGAATATTACCACTCAAATGAAATATCTCCAGTACAAGGTCATATAAGAGATACATTTGACCAGGAACGAGCTTTATCTGATGTCCCGAAACATGGGCTCCTTTGTAAAGTGACTACACGTCCTAGCTTGAAACTAGGATCGTGACACACATCATGCATGCACCAAAGCCAACTGTGTGTGTGCAAACACACGTTTTGCCAAAGACGTGTGCACTGTGGGCTATAAAAAGAGCCCAAAACCATTGTTAGAATCATCACAGAAATCCCAAACGTGAGTATAATAGAGAGTAAAGTGGTGTGAGAGTTTTTTGTAAAGCTTGGGTTATAAAGCTTTGTAATTCTTTTGTTTGTAATATAAAAGAAGAGTTTTCTCTCCAATCACCTCTATTCGTGTGTGTTTAATCACAACACAATCTTCTAATATTTCCCATCGTTAGAATTAAAATAAAAATCAATTATAATTAGAATATTAGAACAAGGCATATATGATTTCAGTCTCTGAAAGCTTTGCCAACTTGTGCACACTGCAAATTCACTCAAAATTTACTTTGTCCAAGAAAGTTTTTAGTTAAAGGAAAAGAAGCCTGATATCTGTATGTATAGTTTAAGCGCGGAGAATGATTGATCCGCTTTTATGAAAAAAATGTCCATATAGTTAGTCATCAAAAATCGACCACAGTGATTATATATATATACATGATCAAGACTAAATCATGTTCATATGAATTTTATGTGGTTTGTAAGACATATAAAAATAAAAAAAATTTATCGGATTTGAAATTATATATATTATATATATCATGTCAACCAAAGCAAAAATGAATAATTTAAAAGAAATGAACCACAAAAAACTGGATGGCAAAACGGTACATTTATAGAAAATGAAATCATTAAGGTAGTGAATGTCAACGGTTGTGAATCTGTGATTGATTTTTGAAAATTTGTGTAGGATGGAACATGGTGAATAAAAAAAATCAATCGGAAATTTTTGAAGATTTGACCGAAGAATGAACTGTTGGTCTATGTTTTAATTGTGGTTCGGCCAAAATTAAAAAACCAACCGCGCGGCGCGGTTTGATTACGTTTTCGAACCGTAACCGAATTGTCTGCATACTTATATATATATATATATATATATAAACTATTTTTTTTTCTTATAAAAAGATTTATACACTTAATTTAGACCTAAATTGAGGTCCCGCCGGCGGCTTGTGTTGGTTATAGTCGGGCTCCAAAACCGAAAGGTTGGGTAAACTGTTATACATTGTCGAAAAATAAAACGATCGACAGGCTACAGAACAGAAGAGAAGTTAACGAGAAAATAAAATAAAAACAGTAGTGAGGTTTGAGTTGATCAGTTATTAGTTGTGACTACTTACTACTAGTAGGTTAGGTTACGATCTTGCTGCAAATCTGATTTAAAAATGTCAAATCAGATCAGAGCATCGTCGTCTCTGTTCAGACGGCTCAAACCACAAATGGCGAATCCAACGGTGTTGATTCAGGCAAGATCTTTTACCACAAGTGAAGGACAACGACCTGTTATTGTACACAAGCGTAGTCTTGATATTCTTCACGATCCTTGGTTTAATAAGGTCTTTTACTTTACTTATAAATACAATTCACTGATGTTTCGTGAATTGTGATCAATTTTTGTTGTTTACATTGATATTATTATTAGGGTTTGTTTTGGCTGTTGATTTGTTGCAACTACTTATCTGATGTTGCTTTTTAGTACTGACTTTTTGAAGTTTAGAGTGTATCTGATTGTTTTAACTTCAAAATTATTAGGGAACAGCATTTTCCATGACGGAAAGAGACCGTCTTGATCTTCGTGGATTGCTTCCTCCGAATGTCATGTCTACTGACCAACAAATTGAACGTTTCAGTGAGTTGATCCTCAAATTCTACTCATTTATGCAAATATCATCATTTCATTAGTCATTTCACCAACTTCACTGAATGCTATATCGCTGCTTAATGTTTGTCAACTGAATGATCACTTCTGTTTTACTTCTCTTATCTTTCAGTTTTATTTTTTATTTTTTATTTTCAGTGGTTGACTTGAAGAGGCTTGAGGTGCAAGCAAGAGATGGACCAACTGAACCGAATGCTCTGGCCAAGTGGAGAATACTTAATCGATTGCATGACAGAAATGAGACAATGTACTACAAGGCGAGTGCACTTTTATAGTACTCTGTTATATGCTTGGCCTGGCCCTACCGTTTAAAACATTCCTTATTAAGCTGTTATCCAGATATTTGCTAGATTTGTGTTTTTGGAGCTGTTAGTCATGTTGACACATCAATATTGATATTTTTGGAAACTTGTATAGTATTTTGTGGTCTACAGCATTTCACACTGCAATCTGCATTGAAAATATATTATTGTAACTCCACTTTAATTCAACAGGTTTTAATCGCCAATATCAGGGAATATGCACCTGTAGTCTACACCCCAACAGTAGGTCTTGTTTGTCAGAACTACAGCGGTTTGTTTAGAAGGCCTAGGGGAATGTATTTTAGCGCTGAAGATCGTGGAGAAATGAAGTCAATGGTTTATAACTGGCCAGCTGAACAGGTATTTTCCATTGTTCATGTTGCAATAAGTTTTATAACCTTCTTTTACTTGATTTTATTCTGCTTTTCAATTAGTTGCTGTTGAACTTAATCACCATCCCAAGGTGGCAAGGCTTTGTCTTGGGATACATGTACGAGCTTCCTTGTACATGTGACTTTCAGTGTCAGCTTTTCCTTTTTTTAAACTGTTTTTACATGTTACTCCTTTGCTTGGACGTTTTGGTGCCAAATCCAACATTTCATTCTGGTTTTAGCTTTAGTTTGTATGGTCAATTGATTTGAAATGTTTCATAAGAGTGGCATATCAAATCTCTTTGGTCCTATTATCCTTCTTTTGAGCGTAAATATCAAGAAAAATAATGAATTACCTTTTCTTCTGTATCCCATGTCAATATTGATGGGATTATCAGTTTTTTAGTGGGATCTGCTGAAGTGAATACATAATGTGCGTCTCATTATCACTTTGGTGCACTTATGTAATTTATTTGGTTTATTTATTTTCGAGATGTACAGGTTGACATGATTGTTGTTACGGATGGAAGCAGAATATTGGGTCTTGGGGATCTTGGAGTCCAGGGTATTGGAATCGCAATTGGGAAGCTGGATTTATACGTTGCTGCTGCAGGCATAAATCCACAAAGGGTGATTTCTCGCTAAAGTGTTTTTAATAGAAGCTAGATATTTCTTGACTATTTATTGTGGATTTTACAAACTGATTTTTCCTTGCCAACCCTGTGGCAATAGGTACTTCCTATCATGATCGATGTCGGAACTAATAATGAGAAGCTGCTGAAAGACCCCCTGTGTAAGTATTTATTTGTTCAATTCCTGCAATGAAAGTGTCATTTCTTATTTTTCTTGCTCCACTTGGAGTATCTTTTTCACTCTGACTAAGTAGTGATCATATTATTCATTATTAATAGATTTGGGGTTGCAAGAACACCGTCTTGATGGTGATGAGTATGTCGCAGTCATTGATGAATTTATGGAAGCAATATTCACTCGTTGGCCGAATGTGATTGTGCAGGCAATGTTAATTGTTGCAAATGTCTATTTAATTATGTAACAGTGAGGATTTGTTTAAGTACTCTCTGTGATCGAGAGTTAGTAACAAACTTGGGTCTGTGCAGTTTGAAGATTTCCAGAGTAAGTGGGCATTCAAGCTGTTACAGCGTTATAGAGATAAGTACAGAATGTTCAATGATGATGTCCAGGTAATCAAGTTTCTCTGTTACTCATGATAGCTTCTTATATTTACGAAGCAGTGCAATATTTAACCGTTTATGATAATTGATCATGCAGGGTACAGCCGGAGTTGCTGTAGCTGGTCTTTTAGGAGCCGTGAGGGCACAAGGGAGGCCACTGATTGACTTTCCGAAGCAAAAGATTGTTGTTGCTGGGGCTGGAAGGTTAACTTTGTATCTTTCTTTGAGAAAGCAGGCATCCATGTTTTTAATTCAGAACATGAAATGGTTATGGTGTTATTCAGTAACTGATATTTGCCTGTGGGAGCTTGACTTCCTTATATTATAAGTTTTTGGTTTTAAATGCAATAAATGGTATCATGTTATTCTATACTAAATCTTTGTGCTTGATACAGTTCTCTCTAGTGCTGGCATACCCAAAGTTAATGGGGATTATGCCAGTTAACTTCATTAGCTTCCTGGATTTGGGAGTCATCTTGTTTATTGGCTGATAAACTCTGCGGGCTCTAGGCCATGCCATTGTATTATTACCATCGATTAATCTTAGTGATATGTCAGGGTGTTTATAATAATGTTATTCAGTCAAGTTGGTACGAACACGTGCGGTCTTATTAATCTGAATTTGTTTAATTATCATGCTTGTGCTTATTCCCTTCTCTCTATGCTCTACACGATTATAAATCTGAAACTCTCCTTTCTTTTGTTTAAATACTTTTTGGTTTTGCTTGGTGAAATTTACAATTACCTAATTAGAATGAGATTTGCACAACTTGATGCATGCCCGGTGCAAGATGCAAAGGCTCTTTTTGAATGATCTTTGAACTGCTTCAGTGCAGGATTAGGCGTTCTCAATGCTGCGAGGAAGACAATGGCAAGGATGTTAGGAAATAATGAATCTGCTTATGAAAGTGCAGGGAGTCAATTCTGGGTAGTTGATGCCAAGGCACGTTCTTGCTCTTACTATCCATACTTCCTGCTTTCAATTTTCAAATAACATTAACAACTCTTTATTGTTATTTCTTGGCTGAACTCATTACTGTGCTTTCTAAATCCTGATTTGTTAGAATTGCATGCACCTTTGCATCTATATTGAGTCATGTTGAAGGAGATTATTTTCCTACTGACTAGACATGACAATTGTCTCTTGCATTTATCCAGGGCCTTATTACTGATGACCGTGAAAATATTGATCCGGATGCAATGCTTTTTGCAAGGAAGGTCAATGAAGTCAGACGCCAAGGACTAGGGGAAGGCGCAAGTCTTGTTGAAGTGGTCTGTGAAACTATCAGATGTTAACTATGCATACAATTTTATGTCCTTCTGTGTGCTTGTGTGAAGTTGCATGGCTCTATTGGTGAGTTTGCTAGTGGTTAGGTCATTGAAATTTAGTGCAGCCAGCTAGATATTAGATAGAGCTACTTCAAAATAAGATAGACTCTGCAGCATTCTCTTAAAAATGAGGAAATAGGCCTGAGGGGAGCAATATGATCTTGTTTTCTTTTTGAGTTTGGTTGAAATAATTTGTGTTAGATAAGATGGGACCTCTGCTACTTCAGGAACTATTGTGTAGGCAAGTTTTGTCAAGTAAGATATGCTCTTAAGTCTTAGTTTAGCAGAAGTAATCCTTATTTGTTGACCATTTTGTTTTATCATGTCTTCTTTTTTAAATTTGTAAGACTAGTAAGTTAGTTGAACCCAGTATTCCTCGTATTCTTTTCTTATTTAATTGTTATGTTCGAAACCATTTTGGTGATTATGCTAAAACTAGTTTTGGATGTCGAACATCAAATTGTGTTTTGAATGATATTGATTGTTGGGTTTTGTTTTTATTTCATCTTTCCCTTTCACTTGAATCCCCTCACCCCTTCCCCATTTTTCCCTCCTCAGTGAGTAGGCTAGGTTGCACATACTAAATTACCGTTGACATTTTTTTCAATCTAACCAACCAGGTACAGCAAGTGAAACCTGATGTGCTTCTTGGATTATCTGCAGTTGGGGGATTGTTCTCAAAAGAGGTAAAAGAATGAGTAGAATGAAATATATTTTAAAATGTATTTGGTGCTGATGGATATTCAGATAGTCAAAATTAGGTTGAAACTTGCAGAGGGAATTAAGCATATCATCTTGCCCATTGAGAAATCATCACATGAATTGAGCGACGTTTATATTTACACAAAATTCCCACTTCTTTGTTGCATGAGCTTGTACTGTGTTTAGTTTGTGGTGACTGTAAAATAAGGATACTTAATGCCTAAATTTTTTTGAACAGCATTGGAGTAACCACACATGATTTGTAATTATTATGAACAAAGAAAGTATATTAATAGAATGAGGTGACAATAAATATTTATTAAGAATTTTGAGTAGCGTAGAGTCTTTCTTAGACTTATTTTAATTATTTTTCTATCTTATTCGTCCTGCAATGTCCATAACATGCACATGCTATTTTAGGTTTTGGAAGCCATGAAAGGTTCAACTTCTACTAGACCAGCCATATTCGCAATGTCAAACCCCACAAAAAATGGTATAGCTTCTTCTATCTTCATCTTATGTGGTAAAAATAGCATGTCAATTTATACCAGTCTGCAAACTTTTGAACTAGCCCCACTTTTCTTTTTCTGCTTTTTCCTCTTTGGCAGCTGAATGCACCCCAGAAGAAGCATTTTCCATTCTTGGTGACAATATTATATTTGCAAGTGGAAGCCCATTTCAAGATGTCGACCTTGGTATGTATGAAAGCAACTGTATTGGATATTTTCTGCAATTCTCTGTTATGGTCTATTTGACTTGTGTATGGAGGCAGATGGAACTATAATTTAGATCAGCTTACATATAGCCCATGGAGTTATTGAATAGATACAAACACACACATACTTTACTGCCAACCTATGTTAAGTGACAGGGAATGTGTACAATGCAACATACTAATTACTAACGCTATCTGTTTAAAGGACATTCTATACTAAAGGCTCTTGTGGAAAAATCGGGTTGCATTTTTTTTTTTTTTTTTTAACTTAGTTGGCTGAAGTTGTTTCCAGGCCTTGGTTACTATATAATATCTTGATATGGCATACTTAGAATAGGTTCTTGCTTCTCTCTTTCTATAGCAGCTGAATTCTACAATAATTACCTTATAAATTTTAGAAAGTGAATATCCACTTAATCTAACCTTCAAAGTGATGGTATGTTTCAATGTGGTAAATTTTCCTCCCACTTTTCATCTCGATGGTTGTAGAGTTTTGCTAATTGCAACCTGGGTCCTGCAGGAAGTGGTCATATTGGGCATTGCAATCAGGGAAACAACATGTACCTCTTTCCAGGGTTGGTTATGCAATTCTAGTTCGTTACGAGTCAATCCTTATGTCATTTATTCATTTTTTATGATTCACCAATCTGTTCATGCAGTGTTGGACTCGGTACGCTTCTATCCGGTTCAAGAATAATCTCTGATGGCATGCTTCAGGCTGCAGCAGAGTGGTATTGTCATTTATTCATTTTTAACTTCAATCGGATGGATTGCTACAAATGCTGAATTTGTGAATTTATTGCCATTCAATAAAAAATATAAGATTGATAAAATCTAGACTTTTTATCCCTTTCTTACTGGCACTGTTCTAGCATTGCAATGTTTATTTGTCAGCTGATTTTTCTGTGCTTCTTGTAACTAGTTAAGATTATTTTAGATTTTCTGATTCTTTACATGGACTTTGATTTTTCCTGAAATTCAATTGAAAATTACAGCCTAGCAGAATACATGACTGAAGAGGAGGTTGTGAAGGGAAAAATATACCCTTCTATATCTAGGTAAATAGTTGTTTTCTTCCCTTGCTTAGGGAGTTTGAAAAGTTTGGGTAAGCTTGCTGAACTTTTATTTACACAGCATTCGAGATATAACAAAGGAGGTAGCTGCGGCTGTGGTGAAGGAAGCTGTAGAAGAGGATCTGGCAGAAGGTTACCGTGATGTGGATGCTCGAGAGCTCCAGAGATTTAGCCAGGTACTGATTTGTTGCTTTTGATTCATAAATCCGGTTCGACTATATTTACATGTAAGAGATACCCATATTAATTGAAGGGAAAAACTTAGTTCATAGTCTTTTGTGGATTTCACGTGACAAAAGTGAAGCCAATGGATATAGTTATGACTGGATTTATGAAGTGCACATTTTCACTCTAAATTCTTTGTAACATAATGACATCAAAAGTAGAAGCCGTTGCAAGTTACAACTGGTGATCTTGATGGGCATGCCATTTGGGGTACATGTTTCTTGAGAAGCCAAGCCATTATTGGGCACTCCAAAATTTAAGAAAGACGGGCTCAATGCTTCTGAGATTTTGGATTTGACCATCATAAACATCTGTGATTTGCAGGAGGAACTTTTAGAATTTGTAGAATTAAACATGTGGGATCCAGGCTATCCAACTTTGGTTTACAGGAAGGAATGAACCACTCGTCTTAAACGCCAGAGAACAGATCAAGTAACTATATTTGAGGACTCAACCAATCAGAAGAATCTCTCGGGATCTTTTTGTGGAGATAGCATTGTTGTAATGGTTGGTATATACTTATCTGTCGGCCAAGTTGTTAATTTGTTGGGATGTTTCTTTTAATTATGGGCCATCTGTGCTTGTTCTTGTTCAAGTAAAATATTTACCGTATATTAATTAGGACTAGTATTAGAAAGAGGTTTTGGGTTTTAATTATGTCTACATCAAGTACGGAATGGAAGGGACTTGATTATAGTTATATAAGAACTGGATATTACTGTTTCTTTTTGATAATCTTCACTCTACCACCTTGTCAGCTAATTGCTTATTTATATTTATATGGATGCTGATTTGTCCAATTTTAATATCCATAGTCCCCACAAATGTGAAAATTAAAGTAAGTTAGATTTCTAGCCGAAGCAAGAGATCCGGTTTCAGCCGCCCATTTTGAAATCAGAATGGCAAGGCTTTTTAGTTTTGTTTAACTATTTTTTTTAAATGAATAAAATAATGTTAGTCGTCTTAAATTGTAATAATATGGCATATATAATGTGTCATTCAGTCCATCTCAGGGATCTATAAACGAATTAGAACGCAAGAATCGGTAATTTTGCTGAAAGTAATTTTAAATGAGTAAAACATGCTATGTGAATGTGTTATTTTAATCGAGTAGTGAATGTTAATTTCAGTCGGTGGATGAATTGATGACATATACATAAATTTGAGATTATTTTTTTTAAAAAAAAAAGATAATTGTTTGGGAATAAGTTATGGAGTGTGTAGAAGTCAGCCTCAATTCAAATCCATATGTTTTGGGAGGGTGATTTAAGTATTTATTAAAATATTAAAAATAAAAAAGAAAAAAATAATTAAAATATGAATATGAATGTATCTTGGAGCGGTGTTTGGGTTTGGGTATGATTTGATTGCTCTAATTTAACGTTTGTATAGTTGTAACTTAAATTAACATGCTCCACGTGTCACTAATACCAACGGTGCGAACCGGGCGTAGTATGTCTTTTAACGACTAGTCAAAAAACACGCGCAATATTTTTCTCTCGTTTCATTTCTCTAATTTTTTCTTGAGTCCTACGCTAACCAGCTCTGCTTTCAAAGACGGCTTTTTTTTTTCCTTCCTTCTTCTTCTTCTTCTTCTTCTTCTTCTTCAGTGAATAATATTCAAAGGGAAAGGGGTCAAGGCTACGATGGAGAGCTTAATCGGTTTGGTAAATCGGATTCAGAGAGCGTGTACTTTGCTTGGAGATTATGGAGGTGGCGACAACGCTCTCTCTTCTCTCTGGGAAGCTCTTCCTTCCGTTGCTGTCGTCGGTGGCCAGAGTTCTGGAAAATCTTCTGTGCTCGAAAGCTTTGTTGGCCGTGACTTTCTTCCTAGAGGATCCGGTCCGTTTTTCTTTCGGATAATTTTTGTTTGATTAATTCTTTTTATTATTACTATTATTTTGCCTTAAGTTTAATTACTTGCAGGGATTGTGACCAGACGGCCGTTGGTACTGCAGCTCCACAAGACAGAAGATGGTTCACAGGAGTTTGCTGAGTTTCTTCACTTGCCCAAAAGACGATTCACTGATTTCGGTATGTCTAATCTTTATTTAATTCTTTGGCCTCCTTTAATTATGCTGAGTTGAGTCAAAGTATATATACAATTTCATTTGATTATGTAAAACGATGTTTTATTTTTTCTGTTCAACTTGGGAGCTGAATCAATCTTTCTAATTCTGGGGTGCCACAGCCATGGTTCGTAAGGAAATTCAGGATGAAACTGATAGGGTAACTGGGAAAACGAAACAGATATCTCCAATTCCTATCCATCTCAGTATCTACTCTCCAAATGGTCTGTCATTTCTTTTAACTTTCTCGTTATTTCTTGTTCATGAGTTTAATTTTTGTGTTTCAAAATGATCATCTGGCGGTTTTCTTGACTTGCAGTTGTCAACTTAACCCTGGTTGATTTACCTGGTTTGACCAAAGTGGCTGTCGGTATGTCTATGTCATATACTTGGCTGTCTATTATGAATTTAACTTTGTATGTTTTGTGGTTATAATTTATGGTTATGAACATGGAAATTTCACTTTTCAGAGGGTCAGCCTGATACTATTGTTCAAGACATTGAATCCATGGTTCGATCTTATGTTGAGAAGGTGATAAGCAACTCTCGTTTCTGTTTATAGTACCTTATTATTTTTTCGGTTTCCATTTTCCTTCAATTGAAAAATTCTCTGTCGAGAACAAATTATACTAATATACATGACCATCGGCTAGTTTGAACTCACTTGCTATTCAAGTATTTCACATTTGCTTCTGTACATTGTCTTTTCAAATTGAAATGATCTTTGCCCCCGACCAATAAATGGTTTATGTTATTTCTTGGCATCTATATACATATATATGTTTCAAGTTGAATTTCTTCTTTTGGACATTGTTTGCATTCTAATTGATGTCTGCTTTTTTATCTGTAGCCTAATAGCATCATTTTAGCAATATCTCCAGCCAATCAAGATATTGCGACATCTGATGCAATCAAACTCTCAAGGGAAGTGGATCCCAGTGGTACAGATTATTTACTGTCTTCTGCAGTTGAATTTGTATACATTCTATGCAGAGACCTGTCCTGCAGTTTAAATCTTAAGTTAATAAATCATTAAATATTGCAGGTGAACGAACATTTGGGGTGTTGACAAAGCTGGATTTGATGGACAAAGGAACTAATGCATTGGATGTAAGCTCCCTCTCTTTGTGGTTCTTTTTACAGTTTTTCAATTTCCCAATAGCTGAGATGAAGGCCATGTTAGAGAGTTAAATGTCGTGGAAGTAGAACTGATTGTAGCATGTGGTAGAGTGGTATTTGGTACGTGGAAAGTGATCCCAGAGACTTTCTACTGTCACTATAGTCTTTGTTAGGGGTGGCAATTTGGGTCAGGATTCGTTTATCCGTTTGATTCGATTCGCTTTAAAGCGAATACGGGTTTGAAAAAATGGATTCGTTTAATAAATGATTCAATTCGATTCGATTCGTTTATTAAACGAATCGAATACGAATTTAAGCTCATTGATTCGTTTAGGATTCGTTTTATTATTTTATTTAAAATTGAAAGATTCGAGAAATTATAGCTAATTACCATAGAAAAAGTAATATTTTCGATATTTGGTGAAGTGTTTTTAGTAAATATATTAACTACATATTTCATATGTATATATTTATGAATAATTAATGTAAATCAAGTGTGGTAAATTATTTTATTAAATAATATCATGACTAAACGAATATTCGTATTCGATTCGTTTAATAAACGAATCGAATACGAATCCATCACATTTTGATTCGATTCGTTTAGGATTCGATACAAATTCGATTCATTGATTCGTTTTGCCACCCCTAGTCTTTGTATTGTTTTTCTACTGTGTATTGTGCATCTTTTTGAAAAGCTGCTTCATTATTTGAGAACATTGGATGAGTTTTAACTTGCATCTCTACCCTAAGGTGCTCGAAGGAAGATCTTATCGACTGCAACATCCTTGGGTAGGAATTGTGAACCGCTCACAAGCGGATATAAATAGAAATATTGACATGATTGTTGCAAGGCGCAAGGAACGTGAGTATTTTGCAACCAGTCCAGACTATGGACACTTAGCAAGTAAAATGGGTTCAGAGTATCTTGCAAAGCTTCTGTCAAAGGTTTGTTTCGAGCTTCTAGTGATTTAAGATGACTTTTTTTTTTCGGTTAGCTGAATAAAATTTTGACGGGGTGCCTTGTTTTCAGCACTTGGAGTCTGTAATTAGGTCTTGGATACCAAGTATCACATCCTTGATAAACAAAAGCATCGAAGAACTTGAATCTGAGATGGACCATCTTGGTCGGCCTATTGCTGTTGATGCTGGAGTGAGTGTCTTTAAACTTAATGGTTATTCAGATTTTACTGTGTTGTTCCTAACTTTGATGTCCTTTTTTAGGCTCAACTATACACTATCTTGGAAATTTGCCGAGCATTTGACCGGATATTCAAGGAGCATCTGGAGGGAGGGTAATTGCCTGTCAACTTTCAATTCTTTTATGTACCTACGGTTGTAGTTCTTTTAGTGGTCAAATTATGATATATTCAAGTTTTTTTCTGTGTGTGCCCGTTTGTATTTGGGGGGTGGGATTACTGGTTTGACCATATTTAATATCATTTGCCTGTTTCATGCTGTCTAATTTTCTTCAAGTGGGGCACTTTCCAACCTCAATTGGTTTAGGACTATATCAATTATTATTATTATTATTATTATTATTACTACTATCATCATCATCATCATCTTAATATAGGTAGTTACTGGTTTGACCATATTTAATATCATTTGCCTGTTTCGTGCTGTCTAATCTTCTTCAAGTGTGGCACTTTCCAACCTCAATTGGTTTAGGACTATAGCAATTATTATTATTATTATTACTACTACTACTACCATCATCATCATCTTAATATAGGTAGTTAGATCTAAACTTGTAAACCTTACTGCCAGCTCTCTCCATGGTTTTCTTGATGAGCTGTTAATTCCCTAGTGGAACTATGAATGAATTAGCTTATAGGGACAAGTTATCTTTCTGTACATCTGTTCTTAGCCCCATACAATTCAACTGAATAACTTGCTACTTTTAAAGTGATTGCATGCGTGGGATATGATGCCTGATTATTCTTTGGATTTCATTTTATCTCAGTCGACCTGGAGGTGATCGTATTTATGGAGTCTTTGACAACCAGCTTCCTGCTGCTTTGAGGAAGCTTCCATTTGACCGGCATCTGTCTCTGCAGAATGTAAAGAAAGTAGTGTCAGAGGCAGATGGTTATCAGCCTCACTTGATTGCCCCAGAGCAAGGTTACCGACGCCTAATTGAGGGTTCACTGAGTTATTTCCGAGGCCCAGCTGAAGCTTCTGTGGATGCGGTAAGTTGTCCCAGTTGCTGCAATTACTGAATTGCTAGTTATTGCTTGAAAAGGATGTTCAAGTCAATTCTGGAAGTTGAGAAAGCCAATATTGAAATATCAGAAGATCTATACTGATTTGAGATATTATGGTGTAGGTCCACTTTGTACTGAAAGAGCTCGTGAGGAAGTCAATTGGAGAAACTCAGGTTAAAACTTGACTGAATTTAACTTTTCTCAGAGTTGTCCAGTTGTACTAAAGGTTTTATTGGTAACAGAAAAAGGGTTTATGTATTAATTGTGTTTGCAAAATCAGGAGCTGAAGCGCTTCCCAACTTTGCAAGCTGAGATAGCAGCTGCTGCCAACGAGGCTTTGGAAAGGTTCCGTGATGAGGGCAAGAAGACAGTTCTCCGTTTGGTTGATATGGAAGCTTCATATTTAACAGTTGAATTCTTTCGTAGGCTTCCCCAGGAAGTGGAGAAAGCAGGAAACCCGGGAATACTGCTTCGCAGGCAGTAGATCGGTATTCAGAGGGCCACTTTAGGAGGATAGGATCAAATGTGTCCTCATATGTGGGTATGGTGTCAGAAACACTTAGGAACACTATTCCTAAAGCAGTTGTTTATTGTCAAGTTAGGGAGGCCAAGCTGTCATTATTAAATCACTTCTACACACAAATAGGCAAGAAAGAGGTACCTATTTCTCTGTCATTGCATAATATTTTAAGACCATGAGAGTAGTTCCATTTCCATGGGTGAGGTATGAGAATATCAATTGACAGTGATGGCTGGTTTTGTTTTGAATCTGTTTGCAGGCTAAGCAGCTTGGACAGTTGTTGGATGAAGATCCAGCCTTGATGGAAAGGAGACAAGAGTGTGCTAAGAGGCTTGAATTATACAAGGCAGCCAGGGATGAGATCGATTCGGTTTCTTGGGTTCGATGAGATAGTCGTCCGGATGAATTTAGTCATACTGTTTGTTTTCTTTTTTTGCTTATATATTCTAGATTGGGTTGGGTGGGGAACTTGGGGCGCTAGATTCTTGTGCTAGTATTTTATGTTATTCATCTTTTATCACCCTCAAAAAACTCTATTTTTTTGTTTTAGTTCTATCAAAATTTAGCCTGCCTCAAGTGCATAGTCAACAAACAGTCCCTTGAGAATGTCAACAGATGATATTATCATTTGATATGAGTGTTTGCACCAAGTTAGGGCACATGAAGCAAGGGAAACAAGGGATGGTAGCATTGAAACTCCACCTAAGTAAAGCGTACAACAAGATTGAGTGGGATTTTATTGACATAGTGCTGGGGAAATGAGGTTCTCTCATCATTCAAGAGGAATGATAAGAAATTGTATTACAACTACAGTTATTGTATTACAACTCTAAGGTCTTCTACACAAAGCAGTTCGGTAGAATAGGATCAGTGGTTTAAAATTGAAAATGTTTATTGTTAGTAGGTACATTTTAAAAGCGCGCCGCGTAAATGTGCGGGATCATATCCCTAAATATGTTTATTTGATTTATCTTGGCATCTTTGCTGCGATAGTATCATTATTGGCAAAACGGACTTTTAAAATTTTCCAGTCTGAACGAATAATCGATATCATATATAAAAATTATTCATCCATATTTCTCTTTAATCACTCATTGATGTCCAATATCAAAGTGTGATTAAATATTAGACTTCGGATAAAAAAAAAATTCAGAAATATTTTTTGCAATTACACATGAATTAGTTTATCAGTTTAACAAATCGAGCGACAGAGAAAGCCGGTGAACTAGTTCAGCAGTGGAATCGGATCAGCCCACTGCTACAGTGGTTCGGTCATTTGTAGCAGGACTGGTCAGCTGTAATTTCAACGAATTATGGTTTTGTCCCTAGTGCAGTTTTTGTCGAAAATACCTAAAACGCTTTCTGAACGATTCTGAAAAAGTTTCAGGAATTTTTCAACGCGATATAAAGACTGCTACAGTAGTCTGAACACTAACAATAACTAAAAATTTGAATTTTAATAAAATTATAATTTTATCATTTAAGTGCAATTTTACGGAAAATTCCCAAAACGTTTCTAGAATATTCCAAAAAATTCCAAAAATTATCCTGCACTCTATTATATGTCAAATAATTTCCAGAATAATAATTTTTCACATACATCATTTATACAAATACATATATCTACAAAATATATACAAATTAATATAATTAAATTTAAACTAATACATGTTCATCAAAAATACATATACAACCATATATTAATACAATTAATTCAACAAGGATAAAACATAAACCAGCTCTACAAGATTGTTGAAGAATTGCATCCGAGCTTTAATCCAAGCTATCTCCACCCAGCTTCAATCTTTAAGACTCCTTGCCTTTTCTTTATACTCCAAGCCATATGATCCCACCACAAGTGCATACAAGAGAAGGTCTTGACAATCAACAAGTGATTTGGTTGCTCAAGAATGACAACCAACATTCCATCAAAATTTTACTCTTAACCTAAGAAAATAATTTTTCTATTTTTGTCTCTCTTTCTTGGTGGCTCACGGCCATCCATCTAAAAAATCAATTTAAAAAAAAAAAAAAAAATTAATTTGTGGAACCAAAGCTAAAATTTAACCCAACCATATTTATTATTTTTTAATTAATCTTAATTAAGCAAACACTTGGTCTCATTTTTATTTGGCCGCGTGTATATGGTTACATTAACTTTTTTTTTAAAAAAATATAGGAAAACCCCGCCGCCAAACCACTCAACCTGAGTATAAACGGAGCAGGTAAACCCCCGACTGCCCAAAGCTCTTGATAAGATTACACAATCAAGATGAGTAATTAAAGGGATAAAATCAAGGGATCTCAAATCTTTAAATTTGTAACATTTATCTAGTAATTAATCCTTTCCTTTTATTGTAATCTCTTTTGTATTTCAAATTTCAAACATTGTGTATATATAATGCTTAATGGCATTATGAATAGTAAGAGAAAAATATTATTCAAACTTGTCTTCTCTTCATGGTATCAGAGCTGAGATCCATTATCTAAATTTTTTTTTCCCGACCACATTCTCCCCTTCTCTGTTCAATGGCCACCGATGGTACCCAAAATGTCATCCCCAATGCCCAAGACCCAACAAAACCTCTAATCATTGTTACTATCCACAACTCAATCAAACTCACATCAACAAATTACCTCTCCTGGAAAACACAAATTGAAGCCACTCTCATCGGCTATGACTTACATGATTACATTGATGGAAATCAACCCACCCCACCACGTTCAATCAACACAAACAACGTACCTACTCCCAATCCCGCATATCGCACCTGGCTACGCCAAGACAAACTAATCTTTGCAGCTCTGGTCGGCACCCTCTCACCATCTCTGGTTCCTCTCATCACCCAATCTACCACCACCTATGAAGCCTGGCAAACCCTTGCCAACACCTATGCCCGTCCCTCTCGAGGTCATATCAAACAACTAAAAGATCATCTTAAACACATCACCAAAGGCCCAAAAACAATAACCGAGTACATGCAAACTATCAAAACCACGGCCGACCAACTGGCTGCCCTTGGAAAACCTCTTGACCATGAAGATCTAATTGAAAAGGTACTTGATGGACTTGATGATCCCTATCAGTCTATCATTGACTCTGTCAATGGCCGTGATTCCACTATTTTATTCGATGAACTCCATGAAAAACTCATCAACAAGGAGTTATCCCTCAATAACAGGACACTAAACCACCTTCCCACCCGGCATCTGCCCATCCCACCAATGTTCGGACCTACAACCGACCTCATCCTCAATCACACTGCCCAGCCCGGTCGGTTTACAAACACCACCAACCTCAACCTCCCAGAAACTCCCCCACCAACCCTAGAACTGACCGACCACCTCCTCGTCCATTTCTTGGTCGGTGTCAATGGTGCCACACTCATGGTCATGTGGTCTCCCAATGCCCTCTCTTCCGCCAACACTTTCCACGTGCGCACCAACCAGCCCGTCCCACGAACTCATCCAACCCTCGCTCCAGCAGTCCCTGGCAATATCAAGCTAATGCCATCACCACCTCTTCCTCAAACCCAGCCTGGCTTCTAGACAGTGGAGCCTCGCATCATGTCACTACTGACCTCAACAACCTTGCTCTCCACAATCCTTATGACGGCACAGATGAAATCATGATCGGTGACGGCACTGCACTCCCCATTTCCCATCATGGTTCTACTTCTCTTAAAACTCAGACTCACTCTTTCGACTTATCTAATGTTTTATATGTTCCCACTATGAAACGTAATCTTATCTCCATTTCTCAATTTTGCAATTCCAATAACACTTCCATTGAGTTCTTACCCTCTTCCTTTAATGTGAAGGATCTTCGCAACGGGGGCAATTCTGTGTGCAGGGTCGGACTAAAGATGGTGTATACGAATGGCCGACCTCCCCCACTCGGTCCCCTCTAGTCGCCTTTTCAAGTGTCAGAACTACTATACCTGAGTGGCATCATCGGCTCGGGCACCCATCCTCGTCGGTCTTCAAAAATATCATGTCTTCATTTAATTCAGATGTTTCTCTTTCCTATTATCTTAACTTCAATTGTAATTCGTGTCAATGCAATAAAAGTCACAAGCTACCATTCTCTTCGTCTACTCTTACTACAACTACACCTCTTGAGGTTATATACACTGATTTATGGACCTCCCCGGTCTACTCGTTTGATAACTTCAAATACTATATAATCTTTGTCGACCACTTCACCAAATATATTTGGCTTTATCCCCTCAAACGAAAGTCCGACACTCGTGATGTCTTTGTGCGCTTCAAGGCACTAGTAGAAAAATTCTTCAACCGACCAATCCTAACACTTTACTACTCTCTGACAATGGGGGGAATATCAAGCTCTCTCTTCTTCCTCACAATCCATGGGGTCTCACATCTCACTTCCCCTCCTCACACTCCAGAACACAATGGGTACTCTGAACGTCGTCACCGACATATAGTCGAAACAGGTCTCTCTCTCCTTACCCACTCATCCATGCCTCTTTCATATTGGCCCTTTGCCTTTCCCACTGCCGTCTATCTTATAAATCGCATGCCTACACCGACCTTAAACCAAAAATCACCTTATCTCCAACTGCTCGGCCATAAGCCGAACTACTCAAAATTGCGCAGCTTTGGCTGTCTCTGCTCCTTGGCTTCGTCCTTACACATCTCACAAACTCGAGTCCAGGTCCTCTCCCTGTGTCTTCGTCGGATATTCCCTCACTCAGAGAGCTTATCTCTGTATCGAGCCATCCACATATAGACTTTACTCTCTCCTCCCGACATGTCCGATTCGTTGAGTCCATCTTTCCCTTTGCCACATCACAAAAGTCCCCTACCCGTACCACCCCCCGTCCACTGTCACTGAATGGTGTTCCATGACCTTCCCGGTACTAAACTCACCATCACCGACTACCGACCCTGCACCCCCACAGCATGTACAACCCACTAGTGCTCCTAACCCAACCCCGCATACCTTTACACAACAATTCCACAACTACCACCACTTCACAAGTAATAGCCGATCAACCAAACCCCGAACGACCACATGAACCTCCCAGAATACCATCATTACCCGACCCGACCACCACCCGACCACATAACACATCGCACCAACCACACAACCCCGATCACATACGCAGCGCAAGCCCCGACCTACCATCCCTCCCCATAAACACAAACCCCGACCGACCACATGACCAATCAACATCAACCAACATAACCGACCATACCAACACCGACCGACCAATGATCCCACCCACATCAGCCAACAGAACTGATCACATCAACACACGACCACCCACAACCACCCTCCAGTACAGCACGTGTCATTGTTACACGCTCCAAGAACAACCTTCATAAACCGATCCAAAAACTTAACCTCAACACCCAGCTTCATAACCCTACACTCGAACCCTCCACCATTACCCAGGCCCTCAAGGACCCTAAATGGCGCCAAGCTCTGTCAGAAGAATATAATGCTCTCTCTTCTCAATGGGACATGGGAACTAGTGCCACCCAGTCCCGACCAAAACCTGGTCGGCTGTAAGTGGATCTTCCGCACAAAGTTTAATGCTAATGGTTCTATTGACAGGTACAAAGCTCGATTAGTTGCCAAAGGATTCCATCAACGTCCCGGTGTGGATTATTATGAAACCTTCAGCCCAGTCGTCAAGCCGACCACTGTTCGAATTGTTCTCAGCCTTGCGGTTAGTCAAGGATGGTCCCTCCGACAACTTGATATCAACAATGCATTTCTTCAAGGCACTCTCACTGAAGATGTCTATATGTCCCAACCTATTGGCTTCACTGATCGGGATCATCCCCATCACGTCTGTAAACTTAAAAAGGCCATCTACGGTCTCAAACAGGCCCCTCGAGCATGGTACCATGAACTACGTCAATTTCTTCTACAGTCCGGGTTCACCAACTCACACGCCGACACCTCACTGTTCATCTTCAACAACAGCAACACCACATTATATCTCTTAGTCTATGTCGACGACATCATCATTACCGGAATAATGGTCAAGCTGTCCACAGATTCATTACCCAACTCTCACAGCGCTTCTCTCTCAAGGATCTTGGCCAACTTGCTTATTTCCTTGGGGTGGAGGTCACTACTCACAACAATGATCTTTTCCTAAGTCAACGCAGGTACATTGCCGATCTGCTCACCAGAACCCACATGACTGACGCCAAGCCATCCCCAACTCCTCTAGCAACAAACCCGACACTCACATTACATTCTGGATCTCCTTTACCTGATCCGACCGAGTACAGAACAGTTGTCGGCAGCCTCCAGTATCTCTCCCTCACTCGACGCGGACATTGCTTATACAGTGAACAAACTTTCTCAGTTTATGCATCAACCGACCACTGATCATTGGCATGCAGTCAAGCGATTACTGCGATATCTCTGTGGCACTCTGGACCATGGCATATTCCTCCGCCACAACACCCCTCTCTCGCACTTCATGCCTTCTCCGATGCTGATTGGGCTGGTAACAAGGATGATTACACCTCCACTGGTGCTTACATAGTATATCTTGGTCACAATCCTATTTCCTGGAGCTCCAAGAAACAACGCACGGTTGCTCGCTCCTCCACTGAAGCTGAGTACCGATCAGTAGCCTCCACTGCTGCAGAAATTAGATGGATTTGTGCTCTTCTTACCGAACTTGGCGTCACTCTCTCTCCCCAACCAGTCATCTACTGTGACAATGTTGGTGCAACCAATTTATGCTCCAATCCTGTGTTCCACTCGCGAATGAAACACGTAGCGCTTGACTACCACTTCATCCGGGAACAAGTTCAAAGTGGTCTACTCCGGGTCTCCCACATCACTGGAGCTGATCAACTAGCAGACGCCCTTACCAAACCACTTGCTCGGTCTCCTTTCAACACACTAAAATCCAAGATCGGACTCTCTCCACGACCGTCCATCTTGCGGGGGCATGATAAGATTACACAATCAAGATGAGTAATTAAAGGGATAAAATCAAGGGATCTCAAATCTTTAAATTTGTAACATTTATCTAGTAATTAATCCTTTCCTTTTATTGTAATCTCTTTTGTATTTCAAATTTCAAACATTGTGTATATATAATGCTTAATGGCATTATGAATAGTAAGAGAAAAATATTATTCAAACTTGTCTTCTCTTCAGCTCTTACATAAAATACACCATCTGAACTCGAACTCGGGACCTGACAAATCTTTTTGCCACGTCATAGTCCTCCTCTGGGGATGACATTAACCATATTAAAAAATAATCATGATAAATTATGTCTCACTAATGAAAAATATAGCTTTTGGAGAATATCAAACTTACCTAGCAAGTTGATTCAAAGATCTAATCCGCTTCTCATTGTTGAATATTTGGAGAACTTCCAAGGATTAACAAGCTGACTCCAAGATCAAATCTGATTCCAATGCTAGCCAGCTTCACCCTAAGATCTAATCTTGATTTCTCCTAAATGAAATGTTATAGAGACCAACTCACAAACCTTCTCACTTAAAATGTAATCTTTATCATTCTCAACTTAGAAATTATTTCTTTCATTGTTCTTGTAAATCTACAAATATTGTAGGGTTTTTTTTTTAGTCTCTAAATTTAGGATTTTTTTTTTTAATTTGGATGATGGTTTGAGTGGTTAGAAGCATGTGTAAACTTTATTTGAGCTAGATTAAGATAATTTGGATTCAATTTATTATTGGACAATTTAGTTACCATTCTAGAGTGTAATGACCACTCTTATTATGCCTAGAATTGTTCTAGGATTCTTCTTTTTGTGGTGACTTTGAATGAGTGTTAGATTAATTAGATTAATCTTGATAAAATTGGATTTAAGCATGAAAAATAGACTATTTTCATATCCAGACCAAATCTAGAAACTCTGATATTTTGATGATGGAAAATATGTCATTTGTATGTGTATTGAGAGTTAGGATAATTTCTAGAAATGATTTGGAGTGAAAATAAGTGAAACGGCGAAAAATGACGTTACCGGGTGAGTTTTGAGCTTATCGGTTAACGGCTGCCTAAATAATATTGAGGCAGCCCTCGTGTGATCTCGGTTGGTTGTTCGACTAAAACATGTTTTATGTTATTTTACGGAAAATCGTTTCCTTAAAAGTTTTTTAATGTTTTTATTATTAATTATGTCGTTATATGATATCGAATAATATGTTTAGGTGAAATATGATATCGAATAATTTATTCGGTAACTTTAAAATTTTAAAATTACGATTTCGTTTGAACCGCGCTTCCACGTTATATGACCCCAAACTAGAATAAGAAGGCAAGGCTTTGTTTTCCGAGATTAAAGAGAACGTCTCAAGTAGGAGGTGGTATATCATGTGTCGGGTGTATATGCCTCTCTCTCACAGCAGGCGGGCCCCACAGCTGTGTGGGGCCCGCCTGCTGTGAGAGAGAAGGCATATACACCCGGCACATAATATAATTTTCGCTCAAGTAGAGTGAAGAATTGGCAAAACAGATTTGGATTTCAGTTACGAGTTTCTGCCTCTGGGTTTCAAGTGGAGGAAATGAGGTAGTGGCTGGCTCAATCGAATTAATGGCTTACGTTTGCAAAATTAAATCCAATATAAATGTTCTATTATTATTACATAAACATTAAACAGCAGAAATAAGTAAATAAATAAATAAATATATTTTAATCCTTGGTGTGTGGTGATCCGTCCTGTACGGTTAGGCCATTCAAAGTGAAATGGAATTCCCCGATATACCCCTACCTAACAGGGAGCGACTAGCGAGCGAGCGTTGATTCGTCATTAAATGCGAAAGTTCAAAAACATTCTTAAATTGAAGTCTATTATATAAAGGGGGAGGAGATCCACAGCAATGACATCCCTGTCTATTTCCCTCCATATTCTCTTTCTCCAAACACAACGCTAAGGTAAGCCTAAGACTAAGCCTAATCCTAAGCCTCTCTCTGGATCTGATCTCTTTTCATTTCAGATATTAACGTCTTGTTATTATTATTTTTATTTGATCTCTCTAATCTCTTCCTGCTTTTAGCTTTCGCATTTCTCTGGATCCGACCGCTTTTTTCCGGAATGGATCTAACAGTTGAGAAATGATCTCTTAATTCCCTCTTCGCACGATCTCATTTCTGTGCAATTTGATCGCGTCAAAATATTTGGAGAGATTTAGGGATCTGATAAAGTTTAAACTTTTTGAGCTAGTGTTTACGGAATTGCTGTTGATTCATGCATTATTAGTTGGGAATCGAAATGTTAAATGTGCATTATATTCTTTTATATGACGTGTGCATTTTGAATTCATGATATGGTTGTTGCGTTTTAGATAATGAATTTGTTTCTTAAAAGCATTTGCTGATACATTATAAATTGTTATGCAGATCATATTTATACAGTGGTAGTTGGCACTCATGGGATCTGTGGTTGAATCTCCTTTCAAGGTACTGATTTGGATCCATGTTTTTATGAAATGAGAGTTGTGTTGTGTTAGAAAGATCGATATTTTTTACTTCTGAAGTGAAATCAATTAATTGCAGCCCCTTGTGGTTGTTGATCGATTTGTAAAGTAATTAGACAAGTTTTCCTGTGAATCTATTCTATTTGACGTATGGCTCGGTTAAAATGTCTTATTGTATGAGCATGGTCCTTTGTTATTGAGGAATGTATCTTTCCTTGATGTTGGTGCATGACAAATGCATCTGGGTGCAGGAAGTAGACGCTAGCGTAGCTGTGAAGAATCCTACTGTTGTTTTTGTTTTGGGTAAGCATTTTGTATCTAGTGTTATTTGACTATTTGTAGTAATTTTGTTTGGTAATATCTTTTGCTATTTACATGTATATGATTCCAAATTGTTCCATGGTATTAGAGTTCTATATTATTGTTGAAATTATGATTTTATGTTTCTATTCACTACAAAGACTATGCCCCAATCCAATTTTATACTATTTCTGTTCCTAAGCATTTCAATGATGATAGTGATACAAAGTGGAAGATATTGACACTTTTGTGGCTTTTCATCTGGTGCATAATTTTTCCATTTAATTTTATCGAGCTTGTGATTTTTAGGTTTCCTCATTTATATTCTCTAAATTATTTTGAGACTTCTCTGAGTTGGTGTGAATAGAAACATAAAATCATAATTTTATGAGTAATGACTATACCCATCTCAGTGCTGGTGATCTTCTCAGAGCAGAAATAAAATCTGGTTCTGAAAATGGGTATGGAAATTACTGTGTTACTGTTATCTAAGTTGTCAGATTTGACAAGTAGACCCTCTGGTTAAACTGCCAATTGCAAAATCATGCTCCATGATTTTCGATGTTCATCAGTGAAATATTCTAGAAGCTAATATGTATTGGAATATTATATAAATTATAGAGAAGTGATTGATGTTGAACCAAATATAATATAGGGATGTAAAAATCATGGCCACTACTATGGTATTCAAGGCTATCAAATACCCTTGAGTACAAACATGTTATTTTGACCATTGAACATTTAACTTAAACATTAAACATGCAAACTCTACTAATAAACATGAAACTTTTGAAAACATGATTCGAAATGCCTCGACTTTTTTAGAATAGGTCCGGGTCAAATAACAATGATTAGAAGCACTTCTTTTTACACTATTTTGAAAACCCAAAGACTCAATCGTATGGATATGTAAAATACAAGATTTCCAATCCTAGCAGGTTCAAGTTCTAGGGGATACATTAAATTTGGTTTTTTTTTTTTTTTTTTGTGGGGGGGGGGGGGGGTGAGGGTGTATTATTTGTGGAAAAAAACTTAGACATTTCTTTTTTTAAAAAAAAAAATTCTGAAAATTGTGTATTTAGTCAACAAAAATAAAAATTTAAAAGTTTGTTAATTTTTTAAATTTAAACAAAAATTAAATGGGTCATTTGTGATAAATTTCCATTATTTCTTCAGCTTTTATTAGATATTAAATGGGTAACTTAAAATTTTGATTTAAATCTAGATTTTAAAATCTAGAATATTGATTTAAGCTAATCCAATAATTTTTGGTTGAATTTGTTGGTTGGAATTTACAAAAGGGATGCCCGTGGAGTATATTCAATCGAAATTTTTATTCACGCACAAAAATTCCTTCCGAAATTACATACCAGAAAAATTCTATTGTCATAATCTTTATTTTTGCTCTATAGCTTTAGGTTTGCTTGATTGAGTATCGTATTTGCTTCTCGAGTCATTATACATTTGCTTAGTGCAATAGATCACAGCTTAGTGTCATGGATAAATATGTATAAATCGAATATAACGACAAATTATACGAAAATCGAGATTTGAAGGTTTGTTATTATGAGGAAGGGTTGGGGCGACATGGAGGAAGACTCAGGAAGAGGATACTGTGATTTTATCTAACGCGTGGGCCCCACACGCCATGACTTTAGCCCGCGTGTGGTCATCACGTAGTGGTTTTTGCCCACGCATGAGCATCATGCGCCTCCCAAAATCTAGATTTTTTGATGGCCGTGTGTTCATCTGTCTTCCTTGGTTCCAATGTCGCCGATGGTTCGTTAATCGGAGTTCTGAATCAACAGGAAATTAAGAAAAATCGAAGAAAATAGTGATACTTTTGTGGTTTTTCATGTGGTGCATAATTCTTTCCATTTAATTTTATCGAGCTTGTGATTTTTAGGTTTCCTCTTTTATATTCTCTAAATTATTTTGAGACTTCTCTGAGTTGGTGTATCTATACTGTTAATTGTCTAGGTGGACCAGGCAGCGGAAAAGGAACCCAGTGTGCAAATATTGTTGAACACTTTGGGTACACCCATCTCAGTGCTGGTGATCTTCTCAGAGCAGAAATCAAATCTGGTTCTGAAAATGGGTATGGAAATTACTGTGTTGCTGTTATCTAAGTTGTCAGATTTGACAAGTAGACCCTCTGGTTAAACTGTCAATTGCAAAATCATGCTCCATGATTTTCGATGTTCACCAGTGAAATATTCTAGAAGCTATAGTTTGAAATGAGACTCAGTCATGAATTCACATGCTTGTTCATCTTTTTAATTGGATTGAGCTTTAACAATGACATTATTGACTAAATCCCATGATAATGATTTTATTTAATTTATGTTTCAGTTATTGCTGACTCCTACGACTTTAGAATTGAGATATAGTGGAGTTTATGTCTTTATAACTTCTCAAAAAAGTGTCTTGGATGTGTATAGAATGCAATTTGTTCTGTTAAATGTTTCTGAGTTGTATCTTGGTCTTTTCAGCCTGAAGAGCATTTTCTGTTGTAGTACCAAGTGTTAGATTTGGAATTTTTGTTTGGCCAAACTGTCGACCTTTTTTGCAAGACTTTAGCATGAACATTTTGTTCCCTTGTGCTGTACAGAACCATGATTCAGAACATGATCAAAGAGGGAAAGATTGTTCCTTCAGAGGTAACAATTAAGCTTCTCCAAAAAGCAATGCACGAAAGTGGCAACGATAAATTTCTCATTGATGGTTTTCCTCGTAATGAGGAAAATCGTGCGGCATTTGAAGCTGTCGTAAGTCTTCTATGTTTGTTGGCTTACATATGCAAATAACATTGACAATTTATTGAATTTAGCATGCATTCTTGTTTGCTGAAAAGTTTTGTTTCCTGCAGACCAAAATTGAGCCAGAGTTCGTCCTGTTTTTTGACTGTTCCGAGGAAGAGATGGAGAGGCGCATTTTGAATAGGAATCAGGTTAGATAAATGCTGCCTTGCTCTCATCTCGGTTATCTTTTTCTATTTGTATCTTAATACCTTTTTTTCTATTTTTGTCATAATTTTTATTTTCTCTTGAGTGATGAAGGGAAGAGAAGATGATAACATTGAGACAATAAGGAAGCGGTTTAAGGTTTTCTTAGAGTCTAGTCTCCCTGTGGTTCAATTCTACGAAGCTAAGGGTAAAGTTCGGAAGGTAATATTTTGGTTCCCATTTTTTACTTTGGCAATACGGTTTTAAATATGTTGCATGTCTTTTGTAATAACCAGGTTGTTGCTTTTACTTTTAGATTGATGCTGCAAAGCCTGTTGCAGAGGTTTTTGATGCAGTTAAAGCTGTTTTTACCGCAAAAGATGAGAAGGTAAAGCGCCATAGTTGTGCTGTTCTATAGGTGGTTTGTTTGGGACTAGAAATAAAATTATGATATTATTTATGAAAATAACTATTACATTGTATAGTTTGCTTTTGTAAATATAGTAGTGGAAATGATATAGTTTTGCAATCTGGCTGAGCAGCCATTTCCTGAGTACCAAGTGCAGCTACAGTTATCTGCTAGAGGGTATCTATCATTTGCATGCGATCACTTAAGAGAGAAGATTGGGGGTTGGTGGGTGGGTTAAAAAGAACATTTGCATTGATTCTGTTGAGCTATCTTTTAGTTAATAGTTTGCTGAAGCTACTTCACATTTTTTGTCAACCATGTGTACTTGGGAATAATGACACAAAAGTACCATGGTAATTGCAAACTACAGAAATCAATATGCTGTCAATTTACACTTTTTTGAAAAACTGAGTGCATCCATTCGTTATGTACTTTCACCACCTTGAATGACAGTGTATATGTGGGGGTTGCAGGAACTAGAGGTCTGCTTAGATTTTGCAGGAACTAGAGGTCTGCTTAGATTAGTGCCAAAAAATCTGAATCACCTTTCCATAGATCCTTTTTCAAATTGACCAAAGCAATAGTTGCAATGTCCAGTAGATTCCTATTTGGGAAATAGAGATGTTATTCTCTAAAAGTTCCTTAACTGATTGGCATCCAAGATGCTTCCCAATACATTGACCAGGACATTTAAAGACAGGTTATGATAGCTATATGTTTTGTTAACCAGTTAAACTACGTGGCTATGAAGTTGTGGATGTTACCTAAAGTTTCATAATCAACCTTCTTGCTAGTGTAATTCTGATTATCATTTGCTTCTCCTTTTTTCTTCCAGGTGGTGGTGTAATTGATGGTTGCTGCATAATATTGCACTTTATTATGAGATAAATTCTATCGTTATGTTCATTCTTGTTGGATAGACCCATAGAAGGTTATATTTTTATTCATGATATATTTTCCTATGTATTCTTGTTATTGAGACTGTAATAGCAAGATTGAGAGTAAGAAAAAAAACGTTGATGATATATATATATAAATATATTCCAAGTAATTGATTTGAATTTCTCACGCTCTCTCTATATCAAATATAATTCTCTTTCTAGGCTGGCCAAGTGATATTACACGTTCTGAATTCTTAATTGATTGTGCACTGTCACTGAAAGGACCAGAAGAATCACCAGATGTTGTGCATTTGCCAAGGATTTGCATCACAAGTTCAAGTGGGTATTTGTTGGTGATGTGGGCCGTGGCCACTGACATTTTAGTCAGCCATCTTCACTTAATTAATAAGACCTGATATTAGAAAATTTGAATTAAGGGATTTCAGTATTAACTTTTTTCTCATCAGTTGAAAGAAGGTAAACTAATAATAGAAATAGGGTAGGTATTGAGTAACTAACGCGAACTTAATAGGAAAAAGAGGCTTGGAAGTCCAATGAAATCCCATCGAAGCGCGCAATTTCTATAGTAGTTGTTATTAATGCGCTCCATGTCATGTGCTTGTTGAACTCGTGGCTGCAAAATGAAAATCTAGTGGAAGTTGGTACACCTGCTTCTTCAAACAAACAAACACTCTTATCATGCGTGGTTTCCACTCTCCGTTTATATAATATGTAGTATAATTGGTACTCCTGCTTCTTCAAAAAAAAAAAAAAAAAGCACTCTTATCAATTATTTTTATATATATAGACTGTAGTAGTATACAGTACACTTGAATACTTGATCGATTCGATCTTGAGTTTATTTTTGTGTATTTTTATTCCATATACATATATTATGAAACCTTTTTTGCTTGGAAGTTGCATGTTAAATTCTTTAATTAATGGGATTGAAAATTCGATTTTACAAAGGTTCTGACCCTATGCGGAATTACAGACAATAAGCAGGACAAGTCCTGTTACTGCTACTATGGAATTGCAACAGGCAATTTAACAAATCAACCAACTAAAATAATAAGCTGCAAATGTAAAAACAATAACAATAATTAAAGCAGCAAATATAATCAATCACACAAAATTCAACACAATGATTTTGGTGACGAAGTGGAAAACTCTTCCGAGTAAAAAACCACTCCGGGTATAGGCTACCACCCGAATCCACTATATAGAGAAAAACTTACAGTGATGGTCAAGACCTATGGTGGCAACTCCACCGACTCAAGAACCTCTATACTGCAAGAACTCAAGGAACTCCTCAAGCCCGCGACCCACGGTTTTCTTCAGAACCTCTGAAGTCTCTGAGTAGATTGTATCACCTCTGAACGCCGGAACTCCGACTACCAAAACTCCTCCTATAGAACTCTAAAGGATTAGGGATTTTGGGTTATGTTGTGTTGAAGGTTTATCAAAGAATGATTCTCACCATTAATAGAGAAGACAAGAAGATGATGAAGTCTTCAATGGTGGAATCAAAGAGAGTTGAAAGCTTTGTGAGATTTAGGCTCAAGGGAAAAGTGTTTCAGCTCTATCAACTTATGGGGAATGGCGGCTAAGTGTTATATTTATAGGTAGGGTGAAAACCTAGGGTTTTGCAGGCTAAAAACGCGTCCAGATCGCAGTCGCGTTCGAAACTTACTAGAACGCTACACGAACGCGCCCTTTCTGTGAAGACTCGTTCGAACGTCAATCGAACGCACAACGAACGGATGCTCTCTGGAATGATCTCGTTCGAACCCCACAAGAACGTGCTTCGAACGTTTGCTCTCTGGAATGCTCTCGTTCGAACCCAATAGAGAACGTGCCACTAACGCCACACGTTCGAACCCACAAACGAACGCAGCACTAACGCCAATCGTTCGAACACTGCAACGAACGCACCACGAACGTATGTCTGATGCACAGCAGCCAAAACCCAGTCCAATTGCACAAAGATCTTCACGACAGATTACAACTCAATTGAACTTACTTTGTCACGGACACATGCCAATAAAAATGGAACTCACAATCTCCCCCTTTGGCATTCCGTGACAAAATACTACCTAATACAAAGACTACGGTAATAGACCCAAAAAGCAAATAGTCAACTGTCAACCATCAAAACAGTGACTTATTACAAATGGACTCGATCTAACACCTAACAAAGTAGTCTTGAAAGAAATGCCACCGCAGCAACATACCTGCTACCTGAAACATCCACAAACAACAATATACCGTGAAAAGCATTGGGATAATCAGATAGAACATAAAGCAGGTAAAAATCTCATGCATGTACAAATAGAAATCCTTCTCCCCCTTAATCTTAACTCCCCTTAAAACGGAGATATCTAAAGGATATTCTACGGCTCTCTCCTATATATTAAGCTCTCCCCCTTAATATATTACTCTCCCCCTTTTTGTCACGAAATGACAAAGGATAAAAGAAACAGGAAAAATAACAGGAGAACAGGAGAAAACACATGCAAGAGCATAAACAAACAGGAATTACTCCCCCTCACTAACAGGTACAAACAGTTAGCAAAATCACATACGGGAAGTAAACCACAACTCAGAAAAGTGCACAGGAAAGAAAAAATTGGTATGCAATAACATGAAGCACACACAAGCACATACTGAGATAAATAAAAATCCTGTCAAAAACTGACTGAAACAGCATTTCAAGCTGATACAATGATACCCAGTCAGTATTCAGCTGTTTATGACATGAAACAATATGCATCATTTTAAAGTGCTATACAACACTTATGCATATGACATAAACACCAAGCATATAAAGCACTTGCGTGGAAAATAAAGTGCATAACGAATCAAGGCTTAAGACCTTATTTTATGAGCTGGACACAGCCAAAGAAATCCATCTCTAAACAAACCAAGTCCACAAAATGAGTGTTCAAACCCAGCACCACTAGGACCTGAAAATAAGCAACATGGTTGCATGCTATAGTATTTACCCCAGAAATATCATGAGCTCATTTTTAACAACTCTTTCGAGTGAAGGGTTTTTGCCCTTATCTTTTGAAATATGGCCATTTTGGCTCTTTTGCACTTGAGTCTCATTTTTCTTTTTAAATTTACAAGGGGATAGCAAGGTCATCTAGTCAAAGGTCACACTATTAAGCAAACAAAGCATGGAAGAGATTAGATTGCCATTCCAAAAACTCATACATGCGACCAAGCCTTGACAAAATAAAAACGTGTATGTGAAGGTGCAAGCACAGGATATACCAAAGGTTTTTATCACACACACTCATGTATATAGAGCATCAAGAAAAATAACAGCATATCATACATGCATAATCATATATCCTACATACCAGGATCACATGCACATGCTATTCATGCTCTAACAAGCCATAAAAAATTTTTTGGTCTTTTTCAAAATATATAATTTTTTTTTTGATTTTTCAGTTTTAAGCACAATAAAAATAAAGACACAAAACAGCTTGCAAAACATCCAATGATACGTGGAGTTGTATCCCCGAGTGCAGATCATATTACCGTCCATTCGGAATCGGCTATGAAATTTATGTCCGGGTTTCCATCCTATATACCAAGGGATATATAACAAAAACAAGACACACACACACCCATATGCTGTGAAAACAAAACAAACGTGTAAAAACATAAAACACACGCACACACACATGCAATGGGAAGATAAAAGTGCATCATTTAAGCAGAGTTACACCGAAGTGCACTCTCATAATGTCCATCAGGACATGCAGAGGAAGATGGGAATCCATCTTGCTTCCTCACCCAAACTTTTCTAGGAACCACTTCCACACTAGAGTTCCCAGACAACAAAGAAGTTTCTCACTAAGAAATAGTGCTTGTTTGGTTAGTGCAGAAACTTGAGACATTAGATTTGACGAATCAAATCTAGGAGACACACTCTTAGGCCTTCTTTTTGCTTGTGCAACATGAAGCACTTAGGCCTAATATGTCCAGCCTTGCCACAGTGGTGGCACACAGGCACAAACCTCGGATGAGAGCGAGGTTTTCCCATAACACCTCTAGAACGAGGTTGGGTCACAGGACGAGGAACAAACGGAGGAATCACGTGACTACACACAACAGGCTTTTTGCCTAAGTCACGTTTAGCTGCTACATGCACAACTTTGGAAGAAGAAGCCTTATCACAGTTAGGCTCAGAAATAATTCCTAACATACGGTCCACATTTTTATTCTCACTAGAAAATACAGACAATTGGGTTCTAGTATCTTCAAGTTCAGTTTCTAATATTTGGACCCTATTAATTAGACCTCTATTTCTCTCCTCCAGGTCATCTACCATCAAAAGGCTTTGCTCAAATTTGGCTTGAGCTTCATTCTTTTCTAGCTCAACAGCTTTCAACCTTTTATTGACCTCTATATTAGTCTTCTTAATAGCTAAACTCTCATTAAACAGTTCAACATAAGCTACCTGAAGACTTTCTTCATCTACAGACTCATCAAGAGAGACTTCTGAATCATCATCATTAACCACAATCTCTCTCTCACCAGTCACACTAGCAGTAAAGGCAATAAAATTTTTCTTGCCTTTAGGAGACTCATCAGAAGAATAACCACCTTCTGAATCACTAAGAGAAGCTGCCATGGCTTTCTTGCCTTTAGCCCTAAGGTATGTAGGGCACTCTGGTCGAATATGCCCATAGCCTTCACACTCATGGCATTGGACATCACGGGATCTACTATCCCTATCCTCTCTAGACTCACTCCTGATATGCCTAAACTCTTTAGGCCTATCCTCCCTATCCCTATTACTGCTATGGCCACTCTTCTTAAGTTTAAGAAATTTCTTAAACTTCTTTGCAAACAAGGCCAAGTCACGATCCGTGATGGTATCACCATCACCAGACGTATCATGCACAACTTCCTTAGCGATTTTCATCGCAAACGTTTTTGGCTCTCTAAAACAGGAAGCTTTTTCTCATAAACCTGCAGCTTTCCTACGAGTTCATCTAAATTAAGCTGATCGAGGTCATTGCTTTCCTCGATGGCGGTGATTTTGGGTAGGAACTTATCAGGTAGGGATCTCAGGATTTTCCTAACTATCCTATTCGTAGGTATAGTCTCACCTAGGTTAAAACTAGAGTTAACGATATCGTTAATCTCAGCATAAAATTCATCAAAGGTCTCATCATCTTTCATTTTGGCGACCTCAAACCTAGTGGCTAAATCCTGGAGTCTATTATTTTTAACAGACAATGTGCCCTCGTGCACAGTCTGCAGGATGTCCCAAGCATCCTTGGCTATCTCACACATTGAGATTCTCCTAAACTCAGCAGAACAGACAGCACCATGTATGGCATTAACAGCTTTGCTGTTCCTATTGCTAGCATCAAATTCGTCCTTGGTCCAGGTTAATTTGTCTTTAGGGGAAGTGACCCCATCAACAGTAACAATGGGAGGTTTCCACCCGTATTCAACAGACATCCAGACCCTCTCATCTAAGGACTTAAGGAAAGCTCTCATGCGAACCTTCCAATGCAAATATTCCGTGCCATCAAAAAATGGCGGACAATTTAAGGGTTGACTACGCTCCTTTGCTAATGGGTCAAGGATCGAGTTCAGGCTCTGATACCAAACTGAAAATTCGATTTTAAACAAAGGTTCTGACCCTATGCGGAATTACAGACAATAAGCAGGACAAGTCCTGTTACTGCTACTATGGAATTGCAACAGGCAATTTAACAAATCAACCAACTAAAATAATAAGCTGCAAATGTAAAAACAATAACAATAATTAAAGCAGCAAATATAATCAATCACACAAAATTCAACACAATGATTTTGGTGACGAAGTGGAAAACTCTTCCGAGTAAAAAACCACTCCGGGTATAGGCTACCACCCGAATCCACTATATAGAGAAAAACTTACAGTGATGGTCAAGACCTATGGTGGCAACTCCACCGACTCAAGAACCTCTATACTGCAAGAACTCAAGGAACTCCTCAAGCCCGCGACCCACGGTTTTCTTCAGAACCTCTGAAGTCTCTGAGTAGATTGTATCACCTCTGAACGCCGGAACTCCGACTACCAAAACTCCTCCTATAGAACTCTAAAGGATTAGGGATTTTGGGTTATGTTGTGTTGAAGGTTTATCAAAGAATGATTCTCACCATTAATAGAGAAGACAAGAAGATGATGAAGTCTTCAATGGTGGAATCAAAGAGAGTTGAAAGCTTTGTGAGATTTAGGCTCAAGGGAAAAGTGTTTCAGCTCTATCAACTTATGGGGAATGGCGGCTAAGTGTTATATTTATAGGTAGGGTGAAAACCTAGGGTTTTGCAGGCTAAAAACGCGTCCAGATCGCAGTCGCGTTCGAACGCTTACTAGAACGCTACACGAACGCGCCCTTTCTGTGAAGACTCGTTCGAACGTCAATCGAACGCACAACGAACGGATGCTCTCTGGAATGATCTCGTTCGAACCCCACAAGAACGTGCTTCGAACGTTTGCTCTCTGGAATGCTCTCGTTCGAACCCAATAGAGAACGTGCCACTAACGCCACACGTTCGAACCCACAAACGAACGCAGCACTAACGCCAATCGTTCGAACACTGCAACGAACGCACCACGAACGTATGTCTGATGCACAGCAGCCAAAACCCAGTCCAATTGCACAAAGATCTTCACGACAGATTACAACTCAATTGAACTTACTTTGTCACGGACACATGCCAATAAAAATGGAACTCACAGGGATTATTTGAAAAAGGCCCCCGACCCGACACTAGTCCCTTATAAGCTTAGGTAAGATGAGCATAGAGATGGACAAGTCATTAGCAAAGCTATGTTAGATGAAATGCATAGCGATGGGACAGGTCATTAGCAATTTCGCCAGCAAGTATATATATGATTATTGTCGTCACAATCATCTTCTTCACCATCGGCTTCGCCGTCGCCAAGTGCTTGTGGTTCAAGAATTGGCTACCCGTGTTTACTCACAATCCCAACAAACAGGGGAGCTCATATAATTACTACTGTACGGTGTGCCTGGACGAGATATGGAATGGCCAAAAATATCGGAGGCTGCCTGAATGCAAGCATTGCTTCCATGTTGAATGCATTGATGCATGGTTCCAATCACGCTCCACTTGTCCTCTTTGTAGAAATGAGGTCGCTAATGCTATCATTGTTCGTCGACGGAACCACCAACAGCATGGTCTCTTCTCGTTTTTTGCAATACTTGCCTCTCTCAAGTTTATTTGATACAGTACCTTCCTCTTGCCCAAGGTACGTTAGC
This sequence comes from Zanthoxylum bungeanum, assembly GCA_019454045.1. Lineage (NCBI taxonomy): Eukaryota > Viridiplantae > Streptophyta > Magnoliopsida > Sapindales > Rutaceae > Zanthoxylum > Zanthoxylum bungeanum. The sequence goes on along the minus strand of SKCR01032769.1, from coordinate 53,208 downwards.
TAGAAATAAAATGCCTAGCTCCATCCATGTATTAGATTCAAGTGACTGTATGCTGAATTTCCATTATCATAATATTATTGAATTTGTTGCCAGCCAATTGGCCCTTGTCAAAATATATATATATATTAGAGGGTCAACTGCCCCAAGATACAAGAGGATTCCCTGCCCTTAGCTTCATTGTCTAGAACAACAAATTATATTTACTTGATTGATTTGGATTTTGCAGACACAGAAGCATTCGACAAGTCTTTTAGCAAATATAGCAATTACATCATCAATTTAGTGTTTCGTTTATTTAATAGTGCATTATATTTTTATAATTTGTAAAATATCTTTAAATATTTTCTCTTAAATTTTTGTATTATTTGACAGTTTTACCTTTAATAAATTTATATAATTCAAATAAATGATAAAAGCATTTTTAAACCCAAAAAAAAAAATCATTAAATCTAACTTGTCACGGCATAAAAATTGTTGACAACTATATCGTTAAATTTTATTTATTTTCAAATTTATTTTTTATAATCATATATTAATCAATACTTGTACGGGCCAAATTTGGGCCAATGGCAATTTCAACTTTTTACTTCAGGCCCAATACTAAATACACTACAGACTCCCCCAACGGTACCCAACATAAGGTCCAAGCCTAAGTTGCTACTTCAAACCCACACACTAAAGGAAGCCCCAAGTTTATTGTATACAGGCCCATACCCACTGAAATACCCCGTATCCAAGCCATAACTAAGGCCCACCATACGTCATCCTTACAAACGCTCGGACTCATAAAACACTCCTCATAACCCAGCCGTTTCCAGCCTTCAACGGGCAGACATATTAATCACCCCTCAAGAAAATCGGTCGTTACCAACACCCAACGGACGAGCAATCAAGTGCAGTAAATACACGCGCCTCCCGATGGTACGTACATAAGATAAGAAGCTCCACTAGGAAGGGGCATTCAAGCTCTCCTACTCATAGCCTAACATCATTCACTCCAGAATTCTCATAATCATCAACCTACCGCCCTCACGGCATCACACGGGGATCAAGGTAATATCTACCCGGGTTCCTCATCCTACGGTGTTAATAGCTCATTTCCTCTACTGACTTGGGCGTCTGAGTGTCTACGGCATCCACCACACCGGTGGGTAGAATCTCCCCGCTCACCCCACCTCTTTGTTTTGCAGGATTGCTAGTGCCCCTCTTAACGAAATCTCGATTGTGGACCTCGGGTGAAAACCACCGTCTACAATACTGAATATTAATAAATGAAGAAAAAAATTGAAATATTTATGTAATTTAATAAAAAAAATTTAAAAAATTAACAATAATATTCCTAATCAAAAATTTACTTTTCATTAGTATCCAATAGTTTCTTTTACATGGTTAACAATTATAATGTTTAATAATAATAGAAAACAACTTTTCACAGTGACTTTTTGTAAAAAAGAAATGTAATTTAAAGAAATGTAATTTAAAGGTAAAATTGAGCAAAAATTCAGAAACTAATATGTATTGGAATATTTTATAAATTATAGAGAAGTGATCGATGTTGAACCAAATATAATATAGGGATGTAAAAATCATGGCCACCACTATGGTATCTAAGGGTATCAAATACTCTTGAGTATAAATATATTATTTTGACCATTAAACATTCAACTTAAACATTAAACATGCAAATTCTATCAATAAATATGAAATTTTTGAAAACATGATTCGAAATGCTTCGACTTTTTTAGAATAGGTCCAGGTCAAATAACAATGATTAGAAGCACTTCTTTTTACAAAAAACCAAAGACTCGGTCGTATGAATATGTAAAATACAAGATTTCCAATCCTAGCATATTTGTGTATCTAGTCAACAAAAATAAAAATTGTCATAATCTTTACTTGTGCTCTCTAGCTTTAGGTTTTATTTTCTTCTCGAGTCATTATACATTTTCTTAGTGCAATGGATCACAGCTAAGTATCATAAATAAACATGTATAAATCGAATATAACGATAAATTACATGAAAATCTAGATTTGAAGGTCCGTTATTATGAAGAAGGGAAGACTCGTGAAGAGGAGACCAAAATTTTATCTAACGCATGGGCCCCACACGCCGTGACTTTTGCCTGCGTGTGGTCCTTACGCGTCGTGGTTTCTGCCCACGCATGAGCATCATGCGCCTCCCAAAATCTAAATTTTTTTATGGCCGTGTGTTCATCTGTCTTCCTTGGTTCCAATATCACCGATGGTTCGTCAATCGCAATTCCGAATCAACAGGAAATTAAGAGAAATCGAAGAAAATTTCTTACTGTGAAATCACTAAAAAATCGAATGTTTTCGGTGCCAATACCACTGTCAAAATGTTCTTATTCTCTCTCTCTCTCATTTTCTTCCTTTAAAAATGGAACAAGTCCATTTAAATATTCAAAAGCAAAACACCAACTCTACTCCATCTAAAAAAATAACGCACAAACTTCCCAAATTACTCCTAAAATTCCAACACAAAAATAATGAAAATTAATGTATGTTAAAAATAATTTGGGATATTACAAAAATGGTGTTATGAAAATTTTAGGTTGATGAAAGAAATGTTCGAAGAATTATGCCAAGATCTGCATGCTTCTTACAATATCCAAATTTCATGGATACTTAGTTGTTTCTTTACACTTTGGGTCAAGGTGCTGACAATAGAGTAGTACATGAAGTTTTTCAATATTCAAGAGAAATAATTAGTAGGATATTTAAAAACGTTCTGTGTAGTGTTTATGATTTGGCAATAGACATTATGAAACCAAGGGAGGGCCAATTTGAATAAGTTCATGTCAAACTTAGAAGTAAACCTCAGTTTAAATCATTTAAAATTATATTGGTATCATTTATGAAACCAATATTCGTGCTATAATTTATAAAGAGAAGAAAACATCTTATATTGAGAGAAAATGAATTACTATATAGAATGTGATGGCAGCTTGTGATTTTGATATATTGTTTATTTTTGTGTCTGTTGGTTAGGAGGGATCTACATATGATGTGCTCGTCTTTCAGAGTGCCTTGAGCAATAAGCAATTAAATTTTCCAAAACATCCATAAGGTTTATTCGTTCTCAAAGTTGAATTGTTGTATTGATCAAATTAGTAATGTCATATTACATAGAATTATAATATTATCCATAATTTATTGTAGAAAAATATTATTTGGTGGATGCAGATTATCTGAACAAAATTGATTATCTCGCACCCTATAGAGGTGAGAAATATCATTTATTAGATTTCCTTTTGGATTTTGACCAAGGATCTCGTGAACAATTTAATCGTATGTATTTATCTTTTCAGAATATGATTGAGAGGACTTTTGAAGTGACAAAGAAGAAATGAAAAATCTTAAGCACTATATTTTTTTATCCCTTTCAAACCTAAGTTTGTATTGTGGTTGCAAGAGAAAATTATCGAAAAACTTTATTATATGAACATGTAGTATTTTAATTTGCATGATGTATGTAAGCGATATTAGATTAATATTTTGGTAATCATATAAACTTTCAACTTAAAAAAATTATGTATGATATATTAGTAACTTGTTAAAATTGTGTGAGTGTTCTTATTTGTAAAGTGTACTAATTATTTATTTATTTATATATCATTATTTGTAATTTGATAACTTATACTCTGTGTCGTACCAAACACCTAAACAGTTTATAAATTAGGTTATAATCTATCATTTATTCCGCAACTTATAAATTAATTTATATTCTTAATACAATTTGTACCAAAGGGACACTAAATAATTTAGTCCTAAACGTGAAACGTCTAGAAGCTAAGATTTCGTGAAGGGCAACTTCCATAAATTAGGAGATCATAAGATCCCACCAATATCCATATCTGGCGAACTACTTCCAACCATACAAATAAGCTAGATTTAATTTTGAAATAGCCAAACCAAGAGCATATTAATTAGATTCATTAAATTATATATTTCTCCTATATATATATATATATATATTAATTAGTGTGTCATATCGATCTGTATAATTAGTGCGTTGGGTTGCCAAATTAAATGGCAGGGAAAGACAAAGAAGGGGTGATTACGGGTGTTTATAAAGTGAACCTTCATTGCCCGCAATGCGCACGAAGGATAAAAAAGCCTCTGTTAAGAAGCCAAGGTAAAAATCAATCAATATTGCTATTTTAATTTAATAATAGGAATAGGATATATAAATTTTAATTTTGTGCTCGAGCTCGACAGGGGTTCACAGTGTGGATGTTGATTATGAGAAATCTGAAATTAAGGTTAAGGGCGTGATTGACGTGATTATAATCCATAAGTTAATCGAAAAATCCATTAAGAAGAAGGTTGAGTTGATATCACCCCACCACCTACTCAAAATCAAAGACACTACTAGTACTACTGCTGCTGCCTCGGAGAAGAAAACCAAAGAAAAAGAGGTGATTTGCTTTTATCCTATCCTCTCTCTCTCTATATATATATATATATATTATACTCTTAATTAATATTCTCTAACAATCGGTGTGGTAGATGATAGATGAATTGATACATATAATTGCATTGTTATCGTTGCTACTGACTGGTATATGATCTTCTCAAAATTGATTCATTAATTAATTTTAAGTTTAATATATATAAATGAACTAATTTGTTAATTTGATCTCAAGCTAATTTTACGCACAACGACAGTAAAGATTCACATCCACTGCGAGCAATGCGAGCGTGATTTGCGCAAGAAATTACTGAAGCACAAAGGTAGGGTAGGGTATATAATTAAAAATAAATAAATGATTTTCTTTTCAAATTTGATCGGCAACGCAACGCAACGCAAGTAATAAATTTTAAATTACAAATTAAAATGCAGGTATTTACAGTGTTAAAACTGACAAGAAAGCTCAAACAGTAATAGTGCAAGGGAGTATTGAGTCTGAGAATCTCCTATCATACTTGAGGAAGAAGGTGCACAAACATGCAGAGATCGTAAAGGAAGGGAAAAAATTAGATGAACTCAAGTCAACTCATATTATAGAATTTAAGAAGGAGGAGGAGGAGGTTAAATGTAAGGAGAGCAGCAAGGCTCCCTATTTTATTCACTATGTTTATGCTCCCCAGTTATTTAGCGATGAAAATCCAAATGCTTGTTCCATTTTGTAGTCTCCTTTATTATATGGAATTGGAAATATTGATGATGTATGAAAACATTGTTTTATCATTTCTATTACTTCTGCATTAAACAACGCAAAGTTTCATTCATTTGTTGAATCATAGCCAGTCTTAGAAAGTGTGGACACTCTTTTGGAATGGTATTTATTGTAATTATTGTTTTGTTGGTTGATCACAACTAAGTTTCATTCATACAAGAATTGATCTTTATATAATCATCCTTTTTCTCCTAGATTTCTTGGCCATCAGAACTGACCCTATTGCTTTGAGAAAGATTGATGTGTCAAGCTTTTAATTGTCGGGGAAAACAGCTTGTTATTATCAAGGTACCCTATAATTTTAGCATCAAATAAATACATTCCTTCTACAGAAATCATGCATCATTCACTGGTTCTTGAAAACAATTCCTGTGTGAAAAACAGTTTTGACAACTAATGAGAAAGCAAACATTAACATTTGTTTGTTGACAGTATGATGTTCACTGACATACTATTTTACACCTAATCTTCTCCCAACTCTATTTGTTATTTATTTTTTTGATAAATAACAGCAGCTAAATTAAACTGCAAAAACCACAGCCAAGGCAAAGACTACTGTCAAATATTTGTTACACAAGCGCACGCACAATTATTTCTCAACAAACCTACCACAAATTTCTAGCTTCCACGGTAGGTAGTGAATGAGAATGGTGAGAGTAGCAGAGGAACATGAAAATGCTCTTGCTTCTGTGACTCCCTGATCTCAAACACGATAGTAACATAGGGAAAGAACCCTGCTGGACAGTATTTACCGGTGTTAAAAGTTATTCTGTAAAATCCAGGGTTCAGATCTTCTACCATGCTCATCAGTTGACCACATCGCCCATCTTTATCTGTAGCAGAAGACCCCTGGAACACCCACCCACTTACGTCCGTTTCACCAAACAAGGGACGCAGTTGCATGCCTTTCCACATTTCCAAATGTACCTCAACACCTGCAGCCGGAGACCCCTGAGAAACATCCAATACATGGGTTGTAATGGGTGGTCGGGTTCTTGTAAGGATTTGAGATGTTTTCCCTGCTGAAGTTTCGGAGGCAGCACATAGGTGTCCTATGATGCTCACATGATCTTTTAGAGTTAAACAAACAAAAACATTAACATTTATCGAAACAATAGCACTACAAGTAAGAGAAGACGAGTGTCCTAGGAATTGAATACTTCATAACTTTGAAATTTATAGCAACTAACAGTACTTAGAAGTGTTGTTAAAGGCTAGAAGCGCACTGAGGCGATGAGAGCCTAAAAAGTTAGGAGCGAGGCAAGATGTGCACATGAAGCACATATTTATTAATAACAATTTATATTTATGATTTATGCATTATGAAATTGAAATTATAAAATATATTACTAAATAATAAAATTTATCCTATATTTGTTTATAATTAATGATTAATGATATTATTTGTCGAATAACAGAATATAATCCATTATCAAAATTTTCAATTGGTTGCCTCACCTCGTGCGCCTTAGCTCACCTCATCGACATCTTGAGACGCATGGCCGAATGCCTCATGCGCCTCTCACCTCGAGGCACGCCTCACGTTGCCTCTAACAACACTGTAGTTAGTAGTAACTATTCAAAAAATGGTCGGGCTATTTGAACATTAAAATATACTTCAAATGCCCATATTTTAATAAATTTAATAATACTAAAATACCCCTAAAGTAATTTACTATTAAGGACACTTAACATAAGTTAATAAATTATTATTACTCTTTACACCTATAGAACATCAATTCTAAATCTAGAATTAACAATAATAAAAAAAAAAAACATACATATTGCTACAACTATTCACTTGATATACATTAGGTTTCATGTACATATCTAGAGGTTCCCTTACAGAATTATAACATTTGATTGGGAGGAACATGGCAATGTCCATTAAAAAGGTGGAGTTATCCAAAATTTGAATACTCATATGTCATTTATGAGCTCAATGGGTTATTGCAAATAACCTGGGTTTTATTGTAGATAATCAATTAGCTTAGAGAGGAAAAAAGGAAAAACATTATTGCCATAGCTTAAAAAAAGGCAACAAGTTTTAGAAAAGAAAAGACAACAAACTTTATTTGAAGGGGAAAAAAAGATTCTATGGTTTTTCATATAAATGATTAGTTTATGGGTGCAAAGAGAGGACAAGATACTTCATGAAAGGGCTCCATTGGGGACTATTTTGGCATATATGCGGGCGTGTAGAGTAAATACAGATTTTTTAAATTTGTTCAATCAATAGGTGTTCATAGTACACTTTAGGACTTCAGAAAAACGTTTGAAACTAAAACAAGCAGTTTCTTTACAGTGATTGTGTACACTAAATGACTAATTATCCAATTCAGAATTTCCCCGTTCAACAATCAATTTTCGTCTTTTTCCCTTCATCTCCATTTTTAACTTCTGTGGACAGCAAGCTTGCTTCTACAGAGCCAGAACAGTTGATACACAGATCACATATTGAATGTGTTCCAAACAAATTTTATTTGCTCATTACATGAAGGAGAGGAAATAAACCAATTCCAATGGGATGATTAGGGAAAATTTAATCCAAAGGGCCAGAACAGTTGGTAAATAATAAATTGCAATTGCATGTATAGAGCAAATGAAAAGCAAAGATTATATTTTTTTAGGGGTAAAAAAGGGACAATAAAAGGTCCATATTTTGCTCCATCAATCTTGTTTCCTAACAATTAAACCAAATAAAAAGAAAAATACATTTCGAGAGGGGGAAAAAAGGGGCGAATAAAGGGTCCCTATTGTCCTCTGTCAAAGCAAGTTGCTTGTTTCCTAACAATTAAAAGAAAAATGTCCTGCTGAATTGATGGTAAAAAAGTACCTTCTGCTTTCTTTGCAGCTGCAAAATTCTGGGAAGTTGCGGAAGAAGCTTTTGCTTTAGCTGAGAAGAGCTTTGCCATACGTAATTCCGTTATTTTCATTTGCTCCTGAGCAGCAATCTCCAACTCAATTATGGGCCTGTTTGAATATCGTTTCTGCAAAAAACAACATAAAAATGACTTATATTAAGCATCCGATCCGATAAATTAAAATGACCTCTTTAATGAACTTTGTTTGAGCAAAACAAAAACAGAACTGCTGGCCTAGCAAATATCAATTACTCAGCAAAATTGAAAGGGAATATAATTCTTACATAGGGAAATTTTGCTCATTAGTGGAATCAAGACTATATCTCTGCTAGCTTCAAAAGGCTAACAAATGTAATAAATCTAATATAAGCTTGATGTTCAAAATGAAATTGGGCTAAGAATGTCATCTGTTGAGAAATATTATCACATTAAATCATAGACTGCAAAGAAAATGCAACACCAGTGAAGAAAGTGAAGAGTAAGATTAACCTTCAATTCAGTAAGTATTTCAGCAGTCGTCCTTCCAGAAGCACATATAAGAAATACGATTCCAAATTTCAGCCTGTATCGAGCATTCCAGTCGGATAGTTCCTACAACAATTAGGGGAAAAAGGGCACTTCATTAAGTAGAGATAGTTGAACGGGAAAAAGACTTGAAATTTGACTAACCTGCAAGCTAGATTCAGTGGAAGTTGCTAAAGCAGTGGACTGCTCGGCCTTGCTCCACCTACCCAAGAATTAAAAAAACACTCGAATATAAAATAAAAAGCTAGAAGCTTTAAAAATCGGGAAGAAGAGAAAAAGGAAAATAAAATATAACTGAGAAGAAGGAGATTGGCCGATCTGAGGATGAGCCGAAAATGCTTCAAGCCAGCCGTTAACATCAACCTGTAATTAATTAAGTTATTAAAATTAGAATTAGTAAAGAGAGGGAAGTGATTAGTGTGATGACATACCAAGTTGAACCAGATGTGTCGAGCAGCTGAGACGGCTTGATCAAAGGATGAAAAAGGCGAGGCCGATGCCATCTCTTTCGCAAATTTGGTGCTACCGCAGCATCTCAACAGCTCCTTCTCATCCAACAATACCGATTCCTCTTGACGATGCTCCATCTTTGTCTCGATTGATCGATAACTGAAACTCGATCAACAGCAACCAAAACGAGGGATTAGACAAATTCTCAAGTGTTATCAATGAGTTTGCCCACGCAAGTCTACACCAAAGTAAGATCAAGCCAGCCCACGTGTTTTCAATGCCATCACATGCCCACAATCAATCCCTTAACTTAAAGGACAGATTGCCCACGTGTACACGTTGCCAGCAAACACATACTAAATCCGAAGTATGTGTAATTGTATCCGGACTTCCGTCCCCATTATCATCTATTCGGAATCGGTTATGAAATTTACGTCTGGTTTCCATCCGATATATCAATGAAAAATATAATGTATTTATTAAACCCATTATATATTAAATTATTCAATATCTATATGAATAATTTATTCATATTTCACCTAAACCTATTTATTCAATATCAAATATCAACATAAATAAAATTGAAACGTAGTAAAACTTTTACGAAAATCATTTTTCCGAAAAATGACACAAAATGTGTTTTTGACCGAACCGAAAATCCGACACTTATCGGGACTGCCAAGGTCAGCCTTAATAGTGTTAGGGCAGTTCATGGGCTGCCCGAACAGTGACGAACTCACTGTTTGGACAGCTGTCACCCGGTTGGCTCAAAAAAGTCACTCGGTAACGCCGTTTTTGGCCATTTTCGCTTATTTCAACTTCGAAATATTTTCCGGTAATTATTTCAACTCCCAAAACACATCCAAAATATTCACAAGACAACATTTTCATCATAAAAAACATAAAACTTCTAGGTCTGATCCAGAAAATAAATTTGCCAAATTTCATGCTTTAATTCCCAAAATTTTCAAGATTAATCAAATTAATCAAGACACCAACCAAAGTCACCACATATGAACAACCCAAGAACAATTCTAGGTGCCATAAGAGTGGTCATAACACTCTAGAATAGCAACTCATCAACAATTGATTAAATTGGATGCTAATTATAATAATTCCATCCAACTACACTTCACACATGCAATATAATTTCCAATCCATCATCCACAACCAAAAGCCCCAAAAATTCAGATTTGAAGGAACCCTAGAATATTTCTAAATCATGAAAAAATAAGACATCAAATTTCTAAGCTTAGGGTTTTGAAGACTTACCTTAAATCCCCAAATTCTTAGCCTTTTTGTTTGATTTTTCCTTCAAACCTTCATGGATTGATCAAACAAATTTGAAACCCATTTTTTAGTGAGGCTCTCGGCAAAGGAAGTGATGAAGATGATGAAGAAAACAATTTTCTCTTTCTTATACATGTTGACCGAATTTAGCAATAAATAAGGGCATTTTTGTCCTTTTTATTTTAATCAAATTAAATCCATTTACACTTTATAATAACAAATCAAATTTGGAAAAATAAGGTGTAATTAAAACATGCCATGTTGACCAATAATAATTGGACAAATTCCATAATATTTATGGAAACAAGTTTATTAATTAATAATTCAAATATTTAAAAATTAAATATCCAAATAATTAATTAATGTAATTATTATTATATATGTATTTTTATTTATAAAAAATAACAAATACATATATTTATGACATGTGTCAAAATCTCATTTGAAGAATAATTAATGTATATCTAATCGTATTATGTATCGATTATAAATACACAATAATTATTATCGGACAAAATACCCTAAACCATGTGTTATCATTTAACCGATTAAACGATCCGAATTAACTCATTTAATCTGGTGAAGTATTATGAATAATCTGTATTATTCATATCGAGTTGCCCAAGTTCTCAACAAGTACACTTCATATTGTGGGACTCTCTAAGTTTAGGTTTATCCGTCACGAAATCCAATTTCGTGTCCATAATCCACCCACTCATAGATTATGACGACCATAGATAATCTCGCTAAACTATGTAAGCCGAGGTCATTGCATACATATAATCCTTCTGTCACAGGCTATCCATATTATACTTAGGATATAGATGAGAACGTCAAATCCGTTCGGTATAATATAGTCGACTTTCAATTTACGATCTCTAAATAATACTCGGAACTAATTTCCGAAGTTATACCACAATCATGGATTTACTAGATCGTAAACAGGTGATGATGCATATGTCCTGTACACAGGAATGACAGATCATGTCTTGATACGCACTGGATATCATGAGCATCAGTCCACACCCAACGAACATGCGGATGTCTGATCATGAATAGATAGTTGACGTGACTGCCATTAAAGTGTGGAGGATAACTCATATATCCCACTATGGTATCTCAAGTCGGAGGACCACTATGCTCACTCAACTCGTGAAGATTCCTATTGACGTTGGTGTACCATCTATTAGGAAATCTTCAGTGAGTCGTTTAGTGTCTTATCTAATAAACACCTTCATGTCTATACGAGTCTCCCGAGACTCATGGTTCACTAGGATAAACCACCAGACCAAGTCACGATATACGACATGTACTGGTCTCAGTGGATTTGACTAACCGACCCGTGTTAGTAAATCTTGACCAGGAACTTTATTTAAGGATATACATCTTATAGTGCGCTTCTCAATGTCAATTACAAACTACGTTGTAAATGCGCACTATATTGTAAATCCTAGGGTCTTTGTCTAATATACACGTATCACTGAACCAGATTCAGTTTCGATCTAATCGTAATTAGATCGAATAAGTGTATAAAAGATAAGGGTGCTACCATTAAATTAGTACTATTATGGAAAATAGAATTGCTCGTATTTATGAATCGGACATAAATACGATCCGGATTGGCACTCTGAGCACCAACTCTAACATCAAAGATATTCTATTTGTAGTATTGAAAATTATAACTTTAAAATTCATCGTGAATTGTTCAAAGATGTTTGATATGATCAAACACGTGAATTTAAGGCAATTAGTTCTAAAGTTATTTAATAAATGTGATTTTTACCCAATATTAAACTTCCACGATTCCATCTTGATGGAATTGGTCAGTGGGAGTAATTGAATCTTATATGATTTGATTCGTTGATATTGAGTGTTACCGAATTAGTTTTCAATACTCTTAGGGTTATGCTCCGGTAACACTAATTCATCTCTTTAATTAAGGTTTCATTTGTTTCTACAATTATATATATGATATGTATAGGTGGAAAATTCGAATCTTGAAAAGTTTGAGATTTGAGACTTTCTTTTGTATAATGGTTATATAATTGAAAGTACTTGCGCATCGGAGGTACAAGTGAAAGGTTATCATTTATTCTATTTAATAGAATATTGTATTCTGTTTGATAGAATATCTTTTCTACGATCCCGAGTAATAAATTATTTTATTACTTGGTATGTAACATCATATGTTGACCATTGTAGAAAAGACTTGACTTATTGAAGTCATTTGTGAGAATGATAAACTATAATGGAACTATATAATTAATAAGATGAAATGACCCTTTGAAATCTTCCATATAAATCCAATAGGATGTCAGAATCATTTGCGAAGTATTTGATACTTATTGGTTCTGTTGTTTTCTTATCGAAGAAAATTATCCTATAACTTATAGTGGGAGCGATATTTGATATCGATTTCAGAAATTAGCATTGAACCATTGATCTAAGATTGTTCGTGGCTTACTACGATAAAATTTTGAATTTGATTAAGCTTTCGTTATGAATTGTTCATAAAATTGTGCAAATTGTTTGCGCAACAAAAGCAAAGTGAGTTTTTTTAAAGGTTTGACATTTATAGTATGACAGTGAGAAATGTTATACTCAGTACTCTATTGTAGATTCTGAGGAAGCTTGTCTCTTGTCGCACTGATTAAACAATTAAAAATCTGTTGGTTAATGTTGATATTAAACTATGTATTTTGGCTAAAGAATGCAAAGTGGCGTTCTTAAGTGATTTCTTCGAATGCGAGATCCGTCGTGATTTCTTCGAATGGCCCTAGAGTTTGTATTCTGCTGAGATCACAGTTTGATATATTGGCTTATAGAGCCTATCATAGACTCATGTGAGCTTTCCAAAAATCTGTGTTCTCTAATTTTGATACAGTCAGATTGTCTGATTTTATCAAAGAAAATAGAATACTTATTTGATATTAGAGTCAGTGGAAGCGTACAAATTTCTTTCTAGTGTTATATATCTTAACAATATTATCATCATTAAAGTAATAATGAGATGTTTGTAAAGTAAAACGTTTACTTAAGTCTTTTTTTCTCCGTGAAAGCAGTGAGAGTAGTCTCTGTTATATTTGATATAAAGTTTTATATAAGATATAAAACTGAGAGACTTGTGAAATACTCACATTAGTCGCATATTAGATATAATCTAATAAAGGACACAGTAAGACTATCTGTAAGACAGTTAATATAACTGTTTGACAGTTAACGTGTCTTATATATATATATTATTATTATTATTAATCTTTCGTAAATGATGATTCCTTTGTCGAAAGAGGATTGATTGGAATGTCTAGTCAATCTTATGCATCATAGGATGATGACGTAATGAATACTATATTATGTGCGATTAAAGATATCAATTTAATCGTAATTGTTACGAGTTATTTTGATATGCAATATGTAGGGGTTTTTTAGGGGCTGAATCTGGAAACGCAGCGGAAGCGGCGGAAGATCGTATCTTCCGATTTCAAAACTTTTTCTCGAATTAATTAATAAACATATTTATTTAATATTCCAATAATCAAATTATGAAATAAAATTCAATAAATCATATTTAGGTGAATTTACCAAATTACCCTTACTTTGGTATTTTGTCCATTTTAGTCCGAAATTGATCTAATCAATTTTGAATGATTCTAAATCATTTCTAAGATGAACTTAGCATGTTCAAAACATCAAAACACCAAAAGCAACCAAATCCCCAAATTTGACTCACTTGGCCGAATGCTCCCAATGGGGTGCCATTTGTGTACTTTGTCATTTCATGCTTCAAAACACATCAAGATGTAATCCAATCAACATGAAACTTTATATGCATCATATACACATCCAAATACACAACATATATGAAAACCCCCAAATTTGGAATTGGTCATGAACCCTAATTTTTCAATTTCTTCAAATTGGACAAATTAGACCAAATTGGTTAAATCAATTACTTCAATCATGTTTCTTCCATCCAATTAAAGTCTCAACACAATGAAACAACTCAAGATCAAATCTAGGTCATCTAAGAGTGGGTCAAAAACTCTAGATTAGCAACATGGTTTCCAAAACCTTAAAAGAAAGCTTTAACTACAATAGTCACAACCTTCCTTCATCATACATGCTCAACACTTCCATCAAAACTTCCATCAACAAAAACAAGGAATAAAGAAATAAATAACCTAAGAACATCATATGTTAAAGCCTAGATCCTAAGGAACATTTTCCTTTCTAATAGCAGTTTGAAAAACTTACTAAAATCCAAGCTTTCTTTGATTTCTTCTTTCTTTCTCACAAGCTTCCTTTGCTTCCATTAATGGAGTTTTTCTTTTAAAGTGTATTAGGTTAAGAAGAATGAAATGAAAAAACAATATATACTTGTATCAAAATGGCATTGGCCGAAATTCACTAAAGGAAATACAAGTTTTTGTAATTTCAATTTCATTTCACTTTACATTTAATCAACTTGCATAAATATCTTAATAACACTTTATTAGATATTTAATTAAGTCAACAAATGCAACTAAGAATAATATAACTCTTATATTTTAAGTGTATGGCTGAAATTATGAAGAAATAAAGGAAAAAGATATTTTTATTTTTCAAACAATTTTGAACAAATATCTTAAGAAGTCAAAATCAATTTGACAAACTTTTCCTTTAATGTAAAGTTAAACATTTACATTTATAATCATTTCCTAACTTTATCATTTGGTGATATATTTATATTTTAATTATATTAATCATTTAACAATTAAATAATTAAATAATTAATTAAATACAAATATATCAAATATATGTATTATATTTACTTTAAATATCTCAATACATATATTGATGATATATGTCAAATACCTTTATTTGACTATTTATTAATGTGTATTTAATAATATCACATATTAAATACAAATACACATTAATTAGGAAATGACGGTTCGGCCCGTTCGCATGTATTTTTCGTTTAACGATTAAACGATTTATAAATAATCATCATTATTCATAAATGTTGCTCTAGTGCTCTACGAGTATGTTTCATTATTGAGACTCTCTAAATTCAGGTATATCCGTCACAAAATCCAATTTCGTGTCCATAATCTATCCACCCGTAGATTATGACGATCACAGATAAACTAGCTGAATCATACAGGTCGAGGTCATTGCATACGTATAATCCCTCCGTCACAGGTATCCAGATAATCCCAGAGATATAGATGTAAACGTCAAATCTCTATAGGTATTATCTCGTCGACGTATCTATTAGCAATCTCTAAATAACACTCGGAACTTACTTCCGATGTATACTGTGGCCACAGATTTAACAGACTGCTAAATATATATGGACTACTTATGCTCTGTACACAGAACTGACGGATCCTATCTTGACACACACAGGATATCCTGAGGATCGATCCACACCCAACGAACAGCCGGAGGTCTGATCTAAATAGATCGGTGACGTGACTGCCATCTAAGTGTGGAGGATGTCTCATACATCCACAGTGGTGTCTCAAGTCGAAGGACCACTATGCTACTCAACCCGAGAAGATTCTTATTGACGTTGTAGTACCATCTATTAAGAATCTTTGGTGAGCCGTTCAGTGTTTATACACTATAAACACCTACATGTCTATACGAGTCTCCCCAGACTCATGGTTCACTGGGATAAACCATCGGACCAAGTCTCGATATACGACATGTACTGGTCTCAACGGATTTGACTAACCGACCCGTGTTAGCAAATCTTGACCAGGAACTATGTTTGATAATATTCATATAGCAGTGACACTTCCCAATGTCAATTACAAACTAACTTTGTAACTGTGTACTGCATTATATATTATCGGGCTTTGTCTAATATATACATATCACTAAACCACATTTAGTTTCAATCTAATCGTAATCAGATCGAATATGTATATAAGAACAAGAGGTGCAACCATAAATAAGTAATATTATGGAATAAGGGGATGTTCGTATTCATGAATCAGACATAAATACGGTCCGGATTGGCGCTCTGAGCACCAACCCCAACACAATAGACCATAAGATGGATTTTGAAACACGTTCTTTGTTATCTTAGGGATAATAAGAACGAGTTTCTTATTCATGGAGAATTTAGTCTGCAACCATATGATCAGATTAGTTTTGATCCTAATTATGACGTTAGATGGTTTACATCATATAAAGTCAAAAAAGATGCAGTGGGAGTGTCACCATTGATTCTACTAAATTAGTGGAATCCGTTGCAACTTTTGAAGTATTAACTTATGAAGTTGCATATTGACTCTATAGATTAGAAGTTTTTATATTAGTGTAGTGCTTGCGGTTGTCTTAAAGTATTTGGATTTGATTTCTAAATACATAGACAACTCAGCAGCTATAACATAATACTGATATATCGTCAGAGTCATATTGATGTAGAATTTGGATTCTGCAAAATATGAATGATGCTGGCTAAGGAAAAAGATTGAGTTTGTTAGACGGACTCAATTTGTTAAAGCGGGCTTACTTGTTTTTTGCCTACTTTTTGAGTGCAATGTGAGCTCTTAAGGGCCAGGAGTATGCGATACATACTAAGATGTGTATAGGATACCGTGGATTGGCACTAGAGCAAGTGAGAGAAATTGTTAGGGTTGGTGCTCAGAGTGTCAATCCAGATCGTATTTATGTCCGATTCATAAATACGAGCAATTCTATTTTCCATAATATTACTAATTTTATGGTAGCACCCTTGTCTTTTATACCCTTATTCGATCTAATTACTATCAGATATCTGATTATGATTAGATCGAAACTAAATCTAGTTTAGTGATACATGCATATTAGACAAAGACCCTAGGATTTACAATGTAGTTCGCAGTTACAACGCAGTTTGTAATTGACATTGGGAAGCGAATTATAAGATGTATATCCTTAAATAAAGTTCATGGTTAAGATTTACTAACACGAGTCAGTTAGTAAAATCCGCTAAGACCAGTACATGTCGTATATCGTGACTTGGTCCGATGATTTATCCTAGTGAACCATAAGTCTCGGGAGACTCGTATAGACATGTAGGTGTTTATTTGATAAGACATTGAACGACTCACTGAAGATTTCCTAATAGATGGTACACCAACGTCAATAAGAATCTTCACGAGTTGAGCGAGCATAGTGGTCATTTGACTTGAGATACCACGGTGGGATATATAGGTTATCCTCCACACTTTGATGACAGTCACGTCACCGATCTATTTAGATCAGACCTCTGCCTGTTCGTTGGGTGTTGACTAATTCTCGTGATATCCAGTGCGTATCAAGATATGATCTGTCAGTCATCTGTACAAGGCATATGCATCCTCATGTGTTTATGATCTAGTAAATACATGGCCGTGGTATAACTTCGAAAATCAATTCCGAGTGTTATTTAAAGATCGTAAATTGAAAGTCGACTATATTATATCGAACGGGTTTGATGTTTTTTTTTATCTATACCCCATGTATAATATGGATTGTCTGTGACAGATGGATTATACGTATGCAATGACCTCAACTTGCATAGTTTAGCGAGATTATATGTGGTCATCATAATTCATGAGTGGGTGAATTATGGATACGAAATTGGATTTCGTGACGGATAAACCTAAACTTAGAGAGTCCCACAATATGAAGTGTACTCGTTGAGCACTTGGACAATGCGATATGAATAATACAAATTATTCATAATACTTCATCGAATTAAGTGAGTTAATTCGAATCATTTAATCGGTTAAACAATAACAAATGCATTATGGGATTTTGACCAATCGTAATTATTGTGTATTTGTATTTGATACATAATACGATTAGATACACATTAATTTTCGTCAAATGAGATTTTGACACATGCCATAAATATATGTATTTGTTATTTATTGTAAATAAAAATACATATATAATAATAATTATATTAATTGATTATTTGGATATTTAATTGTTAAATATTTAAATGATTAATTAATAAACTTTTTCATAAATATTATGAATTTTGTCCAATTATTATTGGTTTACATGACATGAATTAATTATACTTTATGTGTGCCATATTGATTGGTAAATATAAAGTTTAATATAATTTTAATTTGATTAAAATTTAAAATCCCCAAAATAACCCCATAAGTCGGTAAAAGGAATTTTTTATTTGAATTTTTTTTATCATCTTCCTTACAACATCACCATAGCCGAAACCTTGAGAGAAGAATACCCTAAAATTGGTTTGATGAAACCATGAAGAAAAACAAAGGAAAATTCAAGAAACGCTTAGCAAATTCAAGAGATTAAAAGGTAATCCTTAATCCCTAAGCTTAAAAATTTTGTTTCTTATTTTATTGAATTACTAGAAATGTTATAGGGTTCCTTTATTTGTGAAAAATTGGGGGTTTTTGGTTTTGGTGGATGAATTGGAAGCTATTGATGCATGTGTGAAGTGTATTTGGATGAAATTATTGTAATTGTTGTCCAAATTGATCATTTGATGATGAGTTGCTATTATAGAGTGTTATGACCACTGTTGTAACACCTAAAATTGTTCTTGGGTGATTCATATGTGGTGACTAGATTTGGTGTTGTGATTAATTGATTTAATCTTGAAAAAAATTGGATTTAAAGCATGAAATTGGGAAAATTCGGCTTCTGGATCAGATCTGGAATTTTTTTGATGAAAAATGTGTTTTTTGAATGTTTTGGGAGTTGGAACAATTGCCGGAAAGTGTTTCGGAGTTGAAATAAGCGAAAACGGTGAAAAACGGCGTTACTATGTGACTTTTGAGCCAACCGGGTGACGACTGTCCAAACAGTGAGTTCGACACTGTTCGGGCAGCCCATGAACTGCCCTAACACTATTGGGTTTGACCTTGACAGTCCCTATAAGTGTTGAGTGGTCGGTTCGGTCAAAAATGTATTTTGCGGAAAAACGTTTTTCATAAAAGTTTCGCGACGTTTCTTTTATATTTATGTCACTATTTGATATTGAATAAATAGGTTTAGGTGAAATATGAATAAATTATTCATATTAGATATTGAATAATTTATTCGGTAATTTGAAAAAGTTTTAAATTACGATTTCGCCCGAACCACCCTTCCGCTGCGCCCTTCGCCTAAAACCCCAACACATTGTGCCCAAATATATTTGAAAATAGATAACAATTATCAATCATATCTAATGTGACTCTTTAAAATAGGTCCTGAACCGTTTCCGATCCTCACTGCTTTGGCATCTATTGGATGAGGCATATTCAAGGCAATACTCGTCAATGAACACATCCAAGGTACTTATGCAATACCTCACTGCTTTGGCATCTATTGGTATGCACTTTCGCTCGAATTCATTTCTTATCAAATAAGTTTTACCGGTATAAATAAATTTCCATTAACCATAGCCACACTGCTTTGGCAGATACAACCACGGTATCAGGAAAACTATTTATATCCGTATTGACGAGACGGACCCATTAGTGTACAATACACTCAAAGAAAATAAAGCCTTATTATATGGATTTTTCAAATACTGTCAAACAATTAAAATAATTGATCAAATCAATTAATTCTCAAGTATGTGTAAAACAAATTGAATTAAATATCAAATATTTAAAGCATAAAAAATTATTTTAGATGTGGGATCAGACGCTCTGATACCATTTTGTTGGGGTAAACGCAGCGGAAGGCGCGGTGGAAGGGCGAAAAAAGGTTTTAAATATTTTAAAATTTTTCCGAGCGAATTAATTAATTTCAAATATTATTAATTCGCTCAAAGTAGTTTAAATATATTATTTATTAACAATTAATAACATAATATATTTCGTTACACGATGAATTATTTTACGAAAATATTTTTCGACAAATACTATATGTAACGGGTAAACGGTCAAATCAGTTGACCAACCGCCGATCTGGGCCAACCCGGTCACTTGGGTAGTGACCGGTTAGCTCTTGGACTGCCCAAACAGTGCCCAGTTCACTGGTTTCACAGCTGTGACGCGGTGAGCCCATTTCGATCCGAATTTCATAATTTTCTCGCGTTTTCATCGCGGAACAATTTTTGGAATTAATCCACCACCCAATACACATCCAAATAACATACTTTTCCATGAAAAATATTATTTTTTAAGGGACCGAATCAGATCTGATTCCAGAAATATTTTTAACCATTTTTCATGCAAAAATTCAATTTATTCACAAAATTAATCCAATTAATTTACACCAAAATTAATCACCACAATATAAAGTTCCAAAAATAATTCTAGGCAATATTTGTGTAACATCCCTGATTCGGGAGATGTTACCGGCATGGGCTAGACCGTTTTAACCCTATAAGCCTCTGACCTTCTAATCATGAACAGATATTAACAATATTTTCTTTATAAATATGGGACTGTAGCCCAAGCAAAACATAACATACAAACTTAACATCTGTAACTGAAAACTTAACAATACACTTTACAATAACTGTCTCAAAACCCAAGACTACTACATAACTTTTACTTGACTCTGACTGGACACTCACTTTTTCTGACTTGGACTGATGGACTCCATACCCCAGTGACTGCATCAGTATCCGTCCTCCCGAGCTCGTCCTCCGAAAATACCTGCACAACAAGGAATATGAGAGGGGGTTATACCGATATACGATCTAAGTGAGTGGACAAAAGCTGAAATACAGTTATAGAAACATTTGGATTCTAAATCAGAATTCAAAAATAACTTTATACGAAAACTCTTTTTCTGAAAACCTTGTTTGAAATATCTTTTATAAAACTTGTCTTTCTGAAATTTATTTTTTGTAAACTATTTCTGAAAATCTGATATCTGAAACTCTTTTCTAAAAACCTGATATCTGAAAACTGGCATGTATCTGAAAAACTTGACGTATGGGGGCGTTACGTATCGTTGTACCCTCATACGCCTAACTAGAGCCAGTAGTGCAAATCCATGACTTTGGGGCATTACGTATCGCTGTCCTCCAAAGTATGCCATTTCTGTCCCTGAAATCGGTGGTCTTGGGGCGTTACGTATCACCGTCCCCCAAGCCACAAAACTAGAACTGGGGGTGCAGATCTATGCTACCCTCCAAGCTCTGAAACTAGGATCTATGGGCATCTGTCATCCCTAATCCTGAACTAGGATCTGAGAGTGTTACGTATCGCCGTCCTCCCAGTCCTCTACATGTGCACATGTTCTCTGTCTGTCAATTCCAAGCTGTATCAAGTTACATACTGGGGTGGGTCTTTCCCCCATGGCCCGAAAATATAAACTCATGCTTTGGAAAATATTTCTTTTCTAAATCATCCTTATCTGAAAAACAACTGTAATAAAATTCCGGCTAACGCCCTATATGCTCAAAAATAAGTCTGATATTAAAACTATTAAATAAAATCAGTTCTGAGAAAAGAGGTCCACTCACTAGTTGGAATCTGGCTGGCATTACTCGCTTGCTGAGAAAACTCTGGTTTCTGCGATGATCTATATTGAATAAACTAAATTATAATTGAACTAAGAAACGCACTCAGAATTAGGCTAAGATTTTCTTATTCGAGTAAACATTATCACTCTATGGGTATCGTATACACATCGTGATGTAGTAAGTGCATACGAGTTGATACGAGGCTTATATGGTAACCTCTTAATGTGTTCGGGTGACACTGGGATGGTTTGAAACTGATTTGGGCCATTTTTTAACTGCGCATCGCGAAGCAACTCGTCCAGAGACGTGCCCAAATTTTTGCTGTGCGCGTCGCGACGCACAGACCTTTCGCGTCGCGACGCGTAATGAACCAAAAGCATTCATGGGAAAATTCCCAGATCACGTCGCGATGCGGAGGAGCCGGCATCGCGACGCAAGACCAAATTCTAGTCTTAACATGATGCTTTCCACTCAATCTTCTTAACACTTAAACCTTATGCTCCACACAAACAACTAACTTCACCAATCTCAAACATAAAACTTATATTATTCTCAATGCCAAATCATATCCAACCAATCATATAACATCATTATAATAATCTTTAAATTCCTTAAATCTTAAAATCCCTAATTAACTCAATACCCCAATTTGATTCCTACTCAATCATTAACTATCTTCATACTTATTAACCACTTAATCATCATCATACTCAAGCTCTTAACACATTATAATTATCAAATTATTAAAGCTCAAGTATTTCAACTTGGGTCATAATTTTCTTACCTCTCTTTCTTTGATTTTCTTCATCTTTCAAGCCCTCCAAGGAGATCCATGCTCTTCATTGCTTCATCTTCTTTCTTTCTTTTCTCTCTTCTCTTCTTCTTCTTCTTCTTCCTCTCTCCCACGTTACTTCTTCTTTTCTTTCTTTCTTTTCTAATTTTGGGAAACCTTGAATAGTGCTCCTTTATATACAAGGAGTTGTTTGATATTTGGAATGGTGTAGAAAATTATAGAAATTTGGAGAAAATTGAGACTTTTCTAGATAAGTCTGTGGTACTATTCATCTAGATTTTTGACTTGCGTTTTTGGCTTACTTCTGATTTTAATTTGGAAAAATATTCAACTTGAAAGTTGTAGATCTCGATTTCAGCTTTCCGATGATATAAAATTCATAAAAATCAGAGTTCATATGAAAAAGTTATGCCCCAAATACCATGGGCTATTCGTAGTGGAACATCATAACGTCTAATATCAGATTCTCGAAGAAACTTCCGATAGTCATCTCACGAGGGTTTATGTTTCCAATTATAATTTATATTATGTTACATTCGTCTCACAGTATCAGTAGTCAGAATCCCCGGTCATTACAAATTGAGTGGTAACATCACTCTAGAATGACAATTAAAATTTTAGATTATACACATGCTTAACAAAGAAAATAATTAAGGTTAATTACACAACCAACATCAAATTTTTGCACCCAATATATATTCAAAATACATATGTGCATAAAACATGTAATATACATATCTCATACATACCTTGCATGCTTAGGAAATAAAAACAAGAAAATTGAAATTAGGAATTTAGTATTACCTTAATATCAATTCAAATTTCTTCAATTTTTCTTCTATTTGGTGTTGATTTCTTTGTTCTTAACCCTAATCCCTTTTTTCTTTTTATTCTCAACACATGAGAAAATGGCAAAAGCTTGTAAAAATGAATCAACTTTCATTTATATATTTTTACTATATTGGCCGAAAATTAGAGAATTTTTTAGCCAAAAAACAATAATTTTTATGGTCAATATTTTGACACCATTTGATCTTATCCAATTCAAATAATTATCTTGATATTGTTGTTAATAAAAAATATGTGTCAAAAACACATAGAATAGCCAATTAAAATTGGCCAAAAATCAAGAATATTCCAAGTAATATTCTTAATTAAAATAAATTAATTAATTTAATTATTAACAAAAAGATAAAATAAGTTATGGAAAAATATTCCAAGAATATTCTTCCAATTTATCATTATTAATATTTAATTAATTGATAATAATAATAAAACAAGTGTCAAAATCTAATTGGTCATTAATGTGTATCTAATCATAATTATGTATCGTATATAAATACACATTATTTAATACACATGTGTAAATTATGAATAATCCAAATTATCCATAATTAATTGCCCAAGTGCTCAACGAGTACACTTTATATTACGGGACTCTTTAGGTTCAAGTTTATCTGTCACAGAAATAATTTCCATGTCCGTAATTTGTCCACTCACAAATTACGACGACCACAGATAATCGAGTTGAACCATCCAAGTCGAAGTCATTGCATATATATAATTCATCTGTCATAGGTTATCCGAATTATTCCGGAGATATATAATAAACGTCAAATCTCCACTATGAATAATTCATGCGTCGTGACATAATTATGCTTCTTAAATAAATATTCGAAACTCGTTTCCGAATCATACATCGGCCAAGGATTTCAAAGAATCACAAATTGAATACCTAAATCTCATACACGGGACTGACAGATCCTCTCTGGATACATCACCAAATATTATGAGTATCAGTCCATACCCGACGAACAGGCGGAGGTATGATCTTAAAAGATCGTTGACGTGACTGTCATCAAAGTGTGGATGATATCTCATATATTCATAGTCGTATCACAAGTCAAATGAGATAATATGATATTCGACTCGTAAAGATTCCTATTGACGTTGGTGTACCATCTATCAAGAATTTTCAAATGAGTCATTCAGTATTTATCCAATAAATACCTACGTGTTTATATGAGTCTCCCAATACTCATGGTTTATTGAGATAAACCATTATAACAATTCTAATATACAACATGTACCGGTCTCACGGGTTTACTAACTAACCAGGTAAGTAAACCTTGACCAGGAACAAATTTAAGAATGAATTATATTGTGACAATTCTCAGTGACAATTGCGGCGCTTTTGCAATAACGTCACAACCATTCATTCTAAGATCATTTTACGCCTTAACCATATAAATAATTATATTGATGAGAACTACTAAATTTTATTAATAATAAAATAGAAATGTACATTTTATTTACAATAAATACAATAAAATTTGGTGCGCCGAGTACCAACTCTAACAGTAAGTATACCCTCACAATAATGACGGTATTTAGTGACTATGTCAACTCATCAGCTACATCTAATGTTTTATCGGAGCGACCTAAGCTTCAATCACGTATACCCTCACAATAATGACGGTATTAGGCATAAGTAATAAGAACTCATTCATCTTCGTATTGACAAGACGAACCGTCCAATAATACTCCAACTTTATTAATATTATTACTTAAAATAAAATAATCACCTAATCACGATAGATTTAGGACAATCAAGTCATTAATATGCTTGGGTTAAAATAAAAATTTTAATTTAAAACATGCAATGCATATCCAATATGACTTATGCATGATTAAATTAAAATTACAGACATAGATTCAAATACATGTGTTGCATGGTTAAGACATGCACTGATATCATTCTGTTAGGGCAGATGTGGTACCTTGGGTCGGATCGGTGTCTCGTGTAGCGGAAGTGGGTCTAACCCATAGATATCAAGCATGCGTGTTTTTTTAATTAAATTAATGGAATACTATATTCTATTACGAGTGCATAGGAAAAAATCGGGGTTGAATCAGAGTCTGAAAACTCAAAAATGGGGAAAAATAAAAATTGACAAGTGCACGCACGCTCACTGTGCGCTTTGCCACACTCTTTGTTTTTTTTTATTTGTTTTCATTTCATTTGATTTCCTTCAGCTCTCTGGAAACAGAGATCTGATGAAAATATGATTTTTTAACCCAATTAATTTCCAACTTTCCTTAAATATTTTCGATCACTCAAAATTAATTTTTAACATCAAAACCAACACCAACACATGTTATAGAATAAAATCATGTATTTCAAAATATCACATATTTTTACAAAAAACATAAATTTATTCAAAATACTTACATGCGTAAATTCTGAATTTAAAACACAAACCAAATTAGAATTACATGAAGTCACTCGCGAATAATTCTAAGTCACTCAAATGTGGTCAAGTGATTCTAGAATGATAGTCATAACTCAAAGCTTTTATCTAAAGCTCCAAATTCTAATTTTATTTTCCATGTCCAACATGAACTCTTCAATCTCTCTCTATCACTGATCATTGATCAACAACGTAACTAACAGGACAGCAAGCAAGGCTATAGCTAATACTACCAATTTCATTGAACTGAACCGTTTCCCTCTCCCTCTTATTCTAATTTAAATAATTATCTTATTATTATTATTATTATTCATTAGCTTTGGTTTTCAATTCTTAAGGATTTTATATACGGCATGTGTAAAATTACATTTTTTTTAGTTTTTAAATCGTAAACAACTTAAAGTTTCATTCATTTGAGTCTCAAAGCTTTTCCTCAGTTTTCTATATTAGACTATTCCAAAATCGCTTCTTTTCCTATTCCACAGGAACACCATCAGGTAGACATTTATCTTCTACTCTCAGGGGAAAATCAGTTTACTTACACTTTTTATTTTGTTCCATTGAATCATAGGTCTTAGAAAGTGAGGACACTCTTTTCGAACGGTATTATTGTAATTATTGTTTTGCTGGTTGATCACAACTAAGTTTCTTTCATACAAGAATTGATCTTTATATAATCATCCTTTTTCTCCTAGATTTCTTGGCCATCAGAACTGACCCTATTGCTTTGAGAAAGATTGATGTGTCAAGCTTTTAATTGTCGGGGAAAACAGCTTGTTATTATCAAGGTACCCTATAATTTTAGCATCAAATAAATACATTCCTTCTACAGAAATCATGCATCATTCACTGGTTCTTGAAAACAATTCCTGTGTGAAACAGTTTTGACAACTAATGAGAAAGCAAACATTAACATTTGTTTGTTGACAGTATGATGTTCACTGACATACTATTTTACACCTAATCTTCTCCCAACTCTATTTGTTATTTATTTTTTGGATAAATAACAGCAGCTAAATTAAACTGCATAACCACAGCCAAGGCAAAGACTACTGTCAAATATTTGTAACACAAGCGCACACACTGTTATTCTATTTCTCAACAAACCTACCACGAATTTCTAGCTTCCACGGTAGGTAGTGAATGAGAATGGTGAGAGCAGCAGAGGAACATGAAAATGCTCTTGCTTTTGTGAGACCCTGATCTCAAACACGATAGTAACACAGGGAAAGAACCCTGCTGGACAGTATTTACCAGTGTTAAAAGTTATTCTGTAAAATCCAGAGTTCAGATCTTCTACCATGCTCATCAGTGGACCACATCGCCCATCTTTATCTGTAGCAGAAGACGCCTGGTACACCCACTCACTTACGTCTGTTTCACCAAACAAGGGAGCCTTTCCACATTTCCAAATGTACCTCAACACCTGCAGCAGGAGACCCCTAAGAAACATCCACTACATGGGTTGTAATGGGTGGTCGGGTTCTTGTAAGGATTTGAGATGTTTTCCCTGCTGAAGTTTCGGAGGCAGCACATAGGTGTCCTATGATGCTCACATGATCTTTTAGAGTTAAAACAAACAAAAACATTAACATTTATCGAAACAGTAGCACTACAACCAAGAGAGGACAAGACGTGTCCTAGGAATTGAATACTTCATAACTTCGAAATTAATAGCAACTAACAGTACTTAGAAGTGTCGTTAAAGGCGAGAAGCGCGAGGCAATGAGAGCCTAAAAAGTTAGGCGGGAGGCAAGATGCGCACACCTCACATACATGAAGAGCATATTTATTAATAACAATTTATATTTATGATTTATGTATTATGAAATTGAAATCATAAAATATAATACTAAATAATAAAATTTATCCTATATTTGTTTTATAATTAATGATTAATGATAATATTTGTCGAATAATAAAATATAATCCTTTATCGAATTTTTCTATTGGTTGCCTCACCTCGTGCGCCTTAGCTTGCCTCATCGACGTCTTGAGACGCATGGCCGAATGCCTCATGCGCCTCTCACCTCGAGGCACGCCTCACGTGGCCTCTAACGACACTGGTAGTTAGTAGTGCCTATTCAAAAAATGGTCGGGCTATTTGAACATTAAAATATACTTCAAATGCCCATATTTTAATAAACTTAATAGTACTAAAATATCCCTAAAGTAATTTACTATTAAGGACACTTTAACATAATTAATAAATTATTATTACTCTTTACACCTATAGAACACATCAAATCTAAATCTAAAATTAACAATAATAATAAAAAAATACATAATTGCTACAACTATTCACTTGATATACATTAGATTTCATGTAAATCTCTAGACGTTCCCTTACAGAATTATAACATTAGATTTCATGTAAAAAAAAAGGAGAATAAAAGGTCCATATTTTCTTCCATCAATCTTGTTTCCTAACAATTAAACCAAATAAAAAGAAGAATACATTTTGAGGTAGGTAAAAAAAGGGAGAATAAAGCTTGTTTCCTAACAATTAAACGAAAAATGTCCTGCTGAATTGATGGTAAAAAAGTACCTTCTGCTTTCTTTGCAGCTGCAGAATACTGGGAAGTTGCGGAAGAAGCTTTTGCTTTAGCTGAGACGAGCTTTGCCATACGTAATTCCATTATTTTCATTTGCTACTGAGCACAAATCTCCAACTCAATTATGGGCCTGTCTGAATATCGTTTCTGCAAAAAGTGACATAAAAATGACTTATATTAAGCATCCGATCTGATAAATTAAAATGACCTCTTTAATGAACTTTGTTCGAGCAAAACAAAAACAGAACTGCTGGCCTAGCAAATATCAATTACTCTGCAAAATTGATAGGGAATGTAATTCATACATAGGGTATCTTTTGCTCATTAGTGGAAGCAAGACTATATCTCTGCTAGCTTCAAAAGGCCAACAAATGTAATAAATCTAATATAAGCTTGATGTTCAAAATGAAATTGGGCAAAGAATGTCCTCTGTTGAGAAATATTATCACATTAAATCATAGACTGCAAAGAAAATGCAACACCAGTGAAGAAAGTGGAGAGTAAGATTAACCTTCAATACAGTAAGTATTTCAGCAGTCGTCCTTCCAGATGCACATATAAGAAATACAATTCCAAATTTCAGCCTGTATCGAGCATTCCAGTCGGATAGTTCCTACAACAATTAGGGGAAAAAAAGCACTTCATTACGTAGAGATAGTTGAACAGGAAAAAGACATGAAATTTGACTAACCTGCAAGCTAGATTCAGCAGAAGTTGCTAAAGCAGTGGACTGCTCGGCCTTGCTCCACCTACCCAAGAATAAAAAAACAATTGAATATAAAATAAAAAGTTAGAAGCTTTATTAATCGCGAAGAAGAGAAAAAGGAAAGTAAAATATAACTGAGGAGGAGATTGGCCGATCTGAGGATGAGCCGAAAATGCTTCAAGCCAGCTGTAAATTAGAATTAGTAAAGAGAGGGAAGTGATTAGTGTGATGACATACCAAGTTGAACCAGATGTGTCGAGCAGCTGAGACGGCTTGATCAAAGGACGAAAAAGGAGAGGCCGATGCCATATCCTTCGCAAATTTGGTGCTACCGCAGCATCTCAACAGCTCCTTCTCATCCAACAACACTGATCCCTCTTGACGATGCTCCATCTTTGTCTCGATCGATCAATCACTGAAACTCGATCAACAGCAACCAAAACAAAGGATTAAACAAGTTTCTCAAGTGTTATCAATGAGTTTGCCCACGCAAGTCTACACCAAGTAAGATCAACCCAGCCCATGTGTTTTCAATGCCATCACATGCGCACAATCAATCCCTTAACTTAAAGAACCAATTTCCCATGTGTACACGTTGCCAGCAAACACATACTAAAGCGGCTAACAAACCAAGAGACCAAGGGTCTAGCCCACAACCATGAAGGCCACCCACGCTGATTCAAACACCCAAGCAGCCTAACAAAACTCATGAAAATCCACATCGATAAGGCTCGTAGAGTAAGCTTCACTCTAGGCCTTTTATTAAGGAATCAGCCCAAGCGAACATGAGTGAATCATCCGCAATACCAGTCCATAACCCAAATCGGTCTCCAGCTACAAGAAGTAGCCACAGCAGAACAAAACGCTAACTTGTCAATCCAGCTCAAATTCGTAGCTATCAACCCACACTAACCCACGCAAGGCCAAGAACATCAGAGTCTGCCACGAACACAAATGCCAGCCCATGCGCTTATTTGGCCCCACCAAACTAGTAATAGAGCCCAGACACCAATTAAGCCCATGCGCTAAACTTAGCATAGCAAAACGCTAGCTCAATAGCATAAAGCCCTCAGCAGAATCAAGACCTAAGCCAGCTCAAAAATTCAAACCCAGCTCACGTGCACCAAACCAGCCTATTCGTAAAAAAGCCATAGCAAAACCCAACTCAGCACACGCCCTTCACTTACTTCTTTTTTCCCCTTGCACACATGCACTAAATAAGCTCATATGCATAAAAGTAAGTCTGACCAGACGCATGAAAAGGTCACATCACAACCAGGCCTCTAAAGCCAGCCCAAAATGAAAACCAGGTCAATAGATTAAGACCAGCTTTTGTGCAAAACCACGCGCAGCAGCTCAAATCCAAAGTATCCGGCCCGCATCATCTTAAACAACACCGTCTCACGTTATCGGATTAACGACGGAGATCGCAGGATATATTGTCATATATCTCTCCCACTCAATATTTTATAGTTTAAGGTTTCTATTTAAAATATCTAATATTTTTAATCAACTAGTGTCTATAAGTTCAAGCGTGACTAAAACCTAACCTAATTGACACTAGTGTAAGATTAGTGACATATCCAATTTTAACTCTTAAAATTTTATTCACTAATTCTTATTAGTCCAAACTAACATATAACTTAATTAGAATAATTAAATGATCTCTAATAACCTATTTCAATTTTAACTCCTAAAATTTTAAAGTCCACTAACAAGTTAAAATTTGAAATTCAAATTAGGGACAAAATACTAATTAAACTATTTAAGTAATATAAACGTATTATAAATTCCAATGGTACATGGAAATGCATCCCGAGTGCAGACCAGACTACCGTCCATTCGGAATTGGCTATGGAATTTACGTATGGGTTTCCATCCAATATACCAATGAAAAATATAATGCGCTTATTAAGCCCATTATATATTAAATCCGAATATCCAATCTTTAAACTTTTAAAATAATTAATCCAATTAATTTGTTTTCATGCATAACATATTCCAATTTAACCCGTATAAATTTCATAAAATCAAATTTATGACTAGAATATTCATGCATATCTTACATGTCATGGCATGTGAGAATGGCAGACATAACTCAAAGCTTTTATCTAAAGCTCCAAACTCTAATTTTATTTTCCATGTGCAACATGAACATGAACTCTTCAATCTCTCTATCACTGATCATTGATCAACAACGTAACTAACAGGACAGCAAGCAAGGCTAAAGCTAATACTACCAATTTCATTGAATTGAACCGTTTCCCTCCCCCTTTTATTCTAATTTAAATAATTATCTTATTATTATTATTCATCAACTTTTCTTTTCAACTCTTAAGGATTATATCCGGCATGTGTAAAATTATATAGCATTTTTTTTTGTTTTTAAATCGTAAACAACTTAAAGTTTCATTCATTTGAGTCTCAAAGCTTTTCCTCAGTTTTCTATATTAGACTATTCCGAAATCGCTTCTTTTCCTATTCCACAAGAACACCATCAGGTAGACATTTATCTTCTACTCTCAGGGGAAAATCAGTTTATTTACACTTTTTGTTTTGTTCCATTGAATCATAGGTCTTAGAAAGTGTGGACACACTTTTCGAATTGTGTTATTGTAATTATTGTTTTGCCGGTTGATCACAACTAAGTTTCTTTCATACAAGAACTGATCTTCATATAATCATCCTCTTTCTCCTAGATTTCTTGGCCATCGGAACTGAGTCAGTGGATATTGCTCTTTCTCAACTGAAAAACAGATTTGAACAGTTAAAGGCTTTTGAATCTATTTTGGCTTCTTGTTTGATGCACCGAAGTTAATTTCATTGGATGATCAACAATTAAAAGAAAATTGTATGAATCTTGAAGCACATTTGAAACATGGAAATACCATGGATATAGATGGAGCGGACTTATGTTCTGAATTACGGGTATTGCAAATGATGTTACCTGAAGAAGCATTTCTCTCTAATAACCCTTGGACATCCATGGAAATAGCAAACTTTGTAAAAGAAACCAACATGTGTCCTAATGTTATGATTGCTTATCGTGTACTATTGACTGTACCTGTGACAATGGCATCTGCAGAAAGAAGTTTTTCAAAAGTGGAATTATTAAAATCTTACTTGCGGACCACCATGACTCAAGATAGGCTAAATGGATTAGCAATCTTATGCATTGAAAAGGATGAGATTGAAGACTTGGAGTATGATGATATAATTGATGATTTTGCTTCAAAAAATGCTAGAAGACAATTTCTTAAAGGTTGAAATTTCAAGGAGCTTTGCTAGGAATGGTTGTATATGATTGTATTTTTTGTTGTCGGGGTTTAGGTATTATGTCTCCCCCTTTGTATTTTTTCTTAAGCAATATAATTTGGGCGTGAGGGCCGAGCCCCCCAGCTTCGACCGGGTTCCAGCCCTTGTTAAATATTATTTTTTAAACATGTTTTCGTAATAAAAAATGGCACATTTTGAACCTTCGCACCGGGCACCCAAAGCTCAGGACCGGCCCTGGAACTGACCCTATTGCTTTGAGAAAGATTGATGTGTCAAGCTTTTAATTGTCGGGGAAAACAGCTGGTCAATCCAATTTAACCCTTATAAATTTCATAAATCAAATTTTATGCCTAGAATATTCACGCATATCTTACATGTCATGGCACGTGAAAATGCAAGAGTATGCACCCTAAGCTATATGACATATTATTCAAACAATTCAAAATAAACATACGTATAACATAAATTGCATTGACCAGACTCTTATTTTTTCTACACTAATCTAATTAGTACAAAAATTTACCAAGGCATCCATTGGTCTTCAAATCTTACTCCATGAAATGGTATGTGCGGGAATAACTCCTTATGTTGTCGATGACAGTAACTGCACTCCAATTACATATAATAATGACACAACTTAAAATTTACATAAAAGATATTTACAACACTGTGTGAAAAATGGCCTTATGGCCTTGAATTCACCAAAAGCAAAATAACATAAAAAATAAGAGCCAGTAAAATTTACGACCAATGCAATACATTCATCACATGAACTTAAACAAAAATATTCATCACATGAACATAAAGGTTGTGCATATGCATCACAACATGAAACAATATTTATATCACATATAAATAATAAAAAATTAAACTTTTTAATAAAAATAATAAGGGTTAAGAGCACTTTTCAACCTCGTTCTAGATGCAAATTGTAGTAACCGATTCCTCACGTAGCGGAGATGACTTTAGGCACTGCGATCAACCTTAAAAATTTCTTTCTGTCCTTTCCCCTCCTAAGCCGAATCTGAATCAGATCTTATTTACTTTTTTTTTAATTTTTCCATGAACAATAACAATTTTACTGTTCATGCTACAATGTTCGCAGTCACTATTCACTTCTACAGTCGTGCTACAGTACCACAAATTCTGCTCACTATGCTAAATCTCCTGCAACAGTTATGAGTGTTTTTTTAACCTCCGAAAAAGCCCAAAGACCAATGTTTAAAAATACGTGGCGGCGCCTCGAGGCGGTCGGCCATTGAGGCGCGAGGCGGACCTCCTCGAGGCGGTGAGGCGGGCGCCTCGATCCGAAAATCGGAAAAATAATCCAAAATATATTTATTTCTTTATAATTCATAGCCAAGCAAAAACAGAGCCGCAGCTTTAGACATCAAAGTGAAAATATATAATTCATTTAGTTAAAAACCACACGAAGACATAATTCATTCTAGCATTTTTAATTTAATTTAATTTTTAATTGTCTAAGTAAAAATACACACGAAGACATAATTCATTTCCTTAAAAAATGCGTTTTTTTTAACAAACTAACGATAAAGTTAAGCCAAACAACATTTGAATCAAACACACATGAGGTATTAACCTTCGAATGGAACTGGTATTCTTGAAGATCAGAGATGATGTTGATACACGCAAAGTAGAGACAGAGCCGACAGACAGGAACTGAGCTGAGGATGCAAAGCAGACGCAAACCAACGACAAAGCAGACGCAAAGCAGAGACGAAGAAGAGACGTTGATGCTGAGAGATGAGGAAGGTAAGAGACGAAGCTGAGAAACCCTAAATCAAAGACGCAATCAAGAGACGCTGATTCATTTTTTTTTTATAAAGACGACAAAACGACGACGTTTTGGCACACCAAAACGTCGTCATTTTGGTTGGATAACAAAAAAAATTAAAAAAAAAAAGCTGAATGTGAGGCGACCGCCTCAGCGGTGAAAGGCGGCAAAAATGGTGAAAGGTGAGTAAGGTGGCCGCCTCGACGGGCCGACACCGAGAGGCGGCGCCTCAATACGTTTTTTTAAACACTGCCAAAGACAACCCCGAATCCGCCTTGAAGAAGAATGAGAAGAGGATTTCGTCAACACCACTCGGCCTTCCGTGCTATTCTCGTTACCAACAAAACGAAGTGTGGGCTTCACTCACAAAATTATTCTCTAAACCTTTTAGAGAGAAAAATGTCACATTAATTTTTCTTCTTTCTTTTTTGTCTCAAAACTTAAGAGAAAAATGAAAAAGATAAAGGCCAGGGTTGTGAGAATGAGAATCTCACCAAAAGAAAAAAAAATCATTTTTTCTTTTTATGTCTAGGGTTTCATTTTTGTAATCAAATCAAAAAATAAACACACTTTCCACTTTAGCAAAATTCGACCATAATAGCCTTTAGGGAACTTCCAAATTTGTTTAATGTCTTAATTAAGACATTAAACATGTTACCTAATCGAATTTTGCAATTTCAAATTTCAAAAAAGATTTTCAGAAACCATATTTTGGAAACTCATTAATTTAAAATCGGCATTAAATTATACAATAGAATTTAATAACAAAAATTTAAAATAAATAAATAATTATCTCCTAATTATTTATTATCGAAAAATTTATATTAAAATTAACATAAAGTTTCAAGTGTCACGTATATTATTAATCATATTAATAATTATAATGCATCTGGGTTAATAATTGGACCATCCAATTATATTTAATTTGCTACAGTATATCGAGTTGGCACGGAAACCAAATGGACATACAATTCTGAGATCCAATAATCCCGAAATATTAATTAAAGCTCTTTAATTAAATATTCCGAATTATTAATTATAGGGTATTCCACTAAAAACCTAAAGTTGCACTCTCATTGTTGTAGATATATTATATAAGCCGAACTACGTCGCTGTCCATCAATATAGTCATTACATATGGACTGACCCTCCACGAGTATCTCATAATTAGAATCGGGTCAAATGTCAATATACCAATATAATTATTTAGTATCATAAGTACCATTGATTCTCTAATGAACGATTTATTCATATGCATAACTATTATGAATATTAATCTTTCTATTCGTAATAGAAAGAATTGAGCGCTATAACCGTTCAAGTATCGAATAAACCCTCAAGAAGTATACTCATTTACTTCTCGTAAAAAATATTGGACTTCATATCTATGTAAAACGTCTCCACCAACACACCAAATCATGTTCCCAAAGTACGTAGTTATTGGTCGGGATTTCTTCAACAACCTCACATTTGTAAATCAAATGAAATAATCTGTCATGCAGGAGTTCGTAGTATACTCAGGATTCAGGTCAATCCATATATAAGCATATAGTACACTGAAATGAATTTCTTTGTTTAACGGATATTAAAAGAAATTCATTTCTATCTTGGTCCAGTCCTATATGATTGCATTATATAAGGTGTCTCCATTCCTATGTCACCAAATAAACGAACCCAACTCAAAGTCGTCATATAATATGGAATGGACTGCAACTGTAGATAAACCACAAATAAAGTTTCTGTCTTTGTTTGTTCTCTATGGCCTATTTAGGATTACTAATTTCAGACTTAAATCCTCTTATGTATAACATTTATACACTAACAAAGATATAATGATGAACTCTCCTGCAAACGACCCAAAATCTCTCAAACTAGTTGTTGGGATTATAACCCATCCAGGAAATGGAGCATTAGGAAGAATAAATAAGGATTGTGTGTCTAATATCCAAGCTTCATATGTAAAGTTGGTTGAAATAGGAGAGCGAGAGTTATACCTCTCATTTACAATGAACCCTTAGAATATATTTTTGAGGTCAATGAATAATTTATTAAATAATTAAACATCTTTCCCCCCCTCTTCCTTGATAGTTATTTATGCTTTTTTTTTTTTAAGAAATTGGAGATGGTGTTGGGCAATTGAGCATGTTGGCTATAAAAAAAGTGTGAGCATAATTTTTAAAGTACTAACAAGCTTCTTTTTTTAAGACATTCAGTTTTTATTTAATTTATTATTATTTTTTTATATCACATAAATTTTTGGAGATAAATAATGTTGCCGATTATCTTCCTCAATTTTCCATTTGCTTAGGCTTCGAACTCTTATCAATGATCACCAGTAGGGTAATTCTGAAGAATATTCATTTGTTTGTTTTCAAAATAAATCTGGTATTATTTTTCATCGATATATACCGGAATTGGAATATTCTTGAACTGATGTTGATGTGTGATGCAACTTATTATCCACCTCCCCTACGTTTCAAGGAAAATAGTAACATGACAGGAACAATGTTTGAAAGGTAAACATTAATTTTATTTAATCACTACTGTTATGTTAATTTTTATTAAACCACATTATAATTAAATTAATTTTGTTTAGTTTGCAAAGCTTTTTGAATACCTAATTGCACTTTGTACGTAAATTTCCATCAAATTTATCAGCCAAGATGAGTACCGATAGCCTTGTCATGAATAACAATAGAGTATGACTACGTGAATATTCTTTGAGTTTTTTAAATTTCAAACCAATCATGCTTTTTAAGACTTGTCCTTTTATTGCTTAACTTTGTTGTGTGTTTCTCATTTTCAGCTACTTGAATATTCATCTAAAAGTTATTAAACAATCAATTTTCACATATGATTTTTTTCCTTTTATTTATGCTTTAAGATTAACTAATTTTGAATTCACCTGGTTAATCACAGAAATGCATTATGCCTCAAAGAATGTTGTCGAATTTGGACCTATTTGGGTTTTTCAAAATCTTGACAACAAGCATGGATCGAAAGGATAATGTATATAATTTAATAAAAATAAAAATATATACAAATGCTCCCCCCTCCCCCACACACATGCATACATCCTTTGGACACTAATTTTTACGATAAATTAATATTAATCAGGTGTTTGTCTCAACTGTCCAAGCGTACGACTATCCAGTTACTCCCTTCCAATGGCATCCTGAGGTATATATTCACCTAAAAAAATAAATGATTTACTGTTTTATCAGTTATCTGTTGCATGCAATGTCTATTTATTTTTGTAGAAAAATGCATTTGAACGGAGGAATCAAATGATTCCACACTATGAGGTTGCCATTCAGGTAACTCAGTG
This sequence comes from Zanthoxylum bungeanum, assembly GCA_019454045.1. Lineage (NCBI taxonomy): Eukaryota > Viridiplantae > Streptophyta > Magnoliopsida > Sapindales > Rutaceae > Zanthoxylum > Zanthoxylum bungeanum. Next base: position 15,758 of record SKCR01032769.1, on the reverse strand, counting down.
TTTCAATTTTTTTAGCTGGTAATTTATTTTAAACCAATAATATTATAGACGGTTTATCTTGTTGTAAGTTCCAAAAGCTAAAGGGATTGAAGTTGACATAAAAAAACTTTGGTGCATAGAGATTCAAGAAAATCACCGGACAGGCCACCTCTTATGAAAGTGTTAGATAATCTGGTTTACAACTATACCCCCACTCATTCTGGGAAAGGAGGGTAAACTAATTAATTAATTAACTAATATTCTTCTTTTTGATTTAATTGTTTTGGGACTCAATATCACATATTATTTTCTTACCTTGACCGCAAGAAAGGGTACGATCAAGTTTACATCTTTGAACCCTGATCAAGTTTAATTAATTGGCTTACCCTCATTTCCCCATAATAAGTAGGGGAGTAGTTGTAGACCAATTATCTAACACTTTCTAACAGGTGGCCTATTCGCTGATTCTCTTGCCTCTTTGCACCAAATTTTTTTTATATCAGTTGCAATCCCTTTAGCTTTTAGAACTTACAGCAAGATAAACCGTCTATAATATATCTTGTTTTAAAATAAATTACGTGCTAAAAAAATTTAAAACATATCGAGTCACCTGAACAACATCCTCAGAGTGTGGAATCATTGGATTCCCCATTCAAGGGCATTTTTTTACAAAATAAATGGACATTGCATGCAACAGATAACTGATAAAATAGTAAATTATTTATTTTTTGAGGTGAATATATACCTCAGGATGCCATTGAAAGGCAGTAATTAGATTGTCGTAAGTTTGGACAGTTGAGACAAACATCCACTTAATATTAATTTATCATAAAAATCAGTATCCAGAGGGGTGTGTGTGTGGAGCATTTGTATATATTTTTATCTTTATTAATTATTAAATTATGTATCTTATCCTTTTGATCCATGCCGCTTGTCAAGATTTTGGAAAACCCATGTAAATCCAGATTCGACAGCATTCTTTGAGGCGTAGTGCATTTACGTGATTAACCAGATGAATTCAAAATTAGTTAATCTTAAAGCATAAATAAAAGAAAAATGTCATATGTGAATATTATTGTTTATAAACATAATAACTTCTAGATGAATATTCAAGTAGCTGAAAATGAGAAACACACAACAAGTTAAGCTATAAAAGGACGAGTCTAAAAAGCATGCTTGGTTTTAAATTTAAAAAACTCAATGAATATTCATATAGTCATACTCCATTGTTCATGGCAAGGCTATCGGTACTCAACCTGGCCAATAAATCTAATGAAAATCTACTTACAAAGAGCAATTAGCAGTTAAGTATTCACAAAGCTTTGCAAACTAAACAGAATCAATTTAAAAATAATGTGGTTTAATAAAAATTAACATAACATCAGTAATTAAATGAAATTAATGTTTACCTTTCAAATAATTTTCCTGTCATATTACAATTTTCCATAAAATATAGGAGAGATGGATAATAAGTTGCATCACACCATTCACGAATATTTCAATTCCAGTATATATCGATGATAATACAATTTTTTTTTTGAAAACAAACAAATGAATATTCTTCAGAATTACCTTACTGGTGATCATTGATAAGAGTCCGAAGCCTAAGCAAATGAAAAATTGAGGAAGATAATCGCCAACATCATTTATCTCTGTGATATAAAAAATAATAATAAATTAAATAAAAATTGAATATCCAAAAAAAAAGCTTGTTAGTACCTTGAAAAGTATGCCCACAGTCTTTGTATAGCCAACATGTTCAACTTCCCAACCTCCTATGTATAACACACCGTTCACCATCTCCAATTTGTTTTAAAAAAGGCGTAATTAACTATTAAGAAAAAGGGGGAAAAAGATGCATAATTATTTAATAAATTATTCACTAACAAAAATAGATTCTAAGAGATCATTGTAAATGACAGGTAAAACTCTGGCTCCCCCCATTTCAACCAATTTTACATATAAAGCTGGAATATTAGACGCACAATCCTTATTTATTTTTCTTAATGCTCCATCTCCTGAATGGGTTATAATCCCAACAACTGGTCTGAGAGATTTTGGGTCATTTGCAGGAGAGTTCATTATCGTTATCTTTGTGGCTCCTACGTTCTGGTCCGTATGTTGTACCCATACTATTTTACACCTACAAATCTTCTCCCAACTCTATTGTTATTTATTTTTTGGATAAATAACAGCTAAATAAATTGCATAACCACAACCAAGGCAAAGACTACTGCCAATATTTGTAACACAAGTGCACGCACGGTTATTCTATTTCTCAACAAACCTACCACAAATTTCTAGCTTCCACGATAGGTAGTGAATGAGAATAGGGAGAGCAGCATAGGAACATGAAAATGCTCTCGTTCTGTGACTCCCTGATCTCAAACAGGATAGTAACATAGGGAAAGAACCCTGCTGGACAGTATTTACCGGTGTTAAAAGTTATTATGTAAAATCTAGGGTTTAGATCTTCTTCCATGCTCATCAGTGGACCACATCACCCATCTTTGTCTGTAGCACAAGACCCCAGGTACACCCACCCACTTACGTTTGTTTCACCAAACAAGGGACGCAGTTGCATGCCTTTCCACATTTCCAAATGTACCTCAACACCTGCAGCCGGAGACCCCTGAGAAACATCCAATACATGGGTTGTAATGGGTTGTCAGGTTCTTGTAAGAATTTGAAATGTTTTCAGCAGAGAAAAACATTAACATTTATCGAAACAGTAGAACTACAAGTATGAGAGGACAAGCCGTGTCCTAGGAATTGAATACTTCATAACTTTGAAATTAATAGCAACTAAGAGTACTTAGAAGTGTTGTTAAAAGCGAGAAGCGCACTGAGGCGATGAGAGCCTAAAAAGTTAGGAGCGAGGCGAGATGCGCACACCTCACAGACATGAAGCGCATATTTATTAATAACAATTTATATTTATGATTTACGCATTATGAAATTGAAATTATAAAATATAATAGTAAATAATAAAATTTATCCTATATTTGTTTTATAATTAATGATTAATGATATTATTTGTCGAATAACAAAATATAATCCATTATCGAATTTTTCTATTGGTTGCCTCACCGTGCGCCTTAACAATAATAAAAAAATATATACATAATTGCTACAACTATTCACTTGATATACATTAGATTTCATGTACATTCTAGACATTCCCTTACAGATTTATAACATTTGATCGGGAGGAACATCGCTATGTCCATTAAAAAGGTGGAGTTATCCAAAATTTGTATACTCATATGTCATTTATGAGCACAACGGGTTATGGCAAATAAACTGGGTTTTATTGTAGATAATCAATTAGCTTAGGGAGAAATGCCATAGCTAAAAAAAAGGCAACAACTTTTAGAAAAGAAAAGGTAGCAAACTTTATTTGAAGGGGAAAAAAAAGATTCTAAGGTTTTATTTTTTTATATAAATGATTAGTTTATGGGTGTAAAGAGAGGATAAGATACTTCATGAAAGGGCTCCATTGGGGACTATTTTGACATATATGCGGGTGTGTAGAGTAAATACAGATTTTTTAAATTTGTCCAATCAATAGGTGTTCATAGTACACTTTAGGACTTCAGCAAAACGTTTGAAACTAAAACAAAGAGTTTCTTTAAAGTAATTGTGTGTACTAAATGACTAATTATCCAATTCAGAATTTCCCCGTTCAACAATCAATTTTCATCTTTATCCCTTCATCTCCATTTTAAACTTCTGTGGACAACAAGCTTGCTTCTACAGAGCCAGAACAGTTGATACACAGATCACATATTGAATGTGTTCCAAACAAATTTTATTTGCTCATTACATGAAGGAGAGGAAATACACCAATTCCAATGGGATGATTAGGGAAATTTTAAACAAAGGGGCCAGAACAGTTGGTAAATATTAAATTGCATGTATAGAGCAAGTGGAAAGCAAAGAATATATTTTTTTTAGGGGTGAAAAAGGGGAGAATAAAAGGTCCATATTTTCCTCCATCAATCTTGTTTCCTAACAATGAAACCAAATAAAAAGAAGAATACATTTTGAGAGGGGTAAAAAAGGGAGAATAAAGGGTCCGTATTGTCCTATGTCAATGCAATACTTGCTTGTTTCCTAACAATTAAAAGAAAAATGTCCTGCTGAATTGATGGTAAAAAAGTACCTTCTGTTTTCTTTGCAGCTGCAGAATACTGGGAAGTTGCGGAAGAAGCTTTTGCTTTAGCTGAGAAGAGCTTTGCCATACGTAATTCCGTTATTTTCATTTGCTCCTAAGCAGCAATCTCCAACTCAATTATGGGCCTGTTTGAATATCGTTTCTGCAGAAAGCGACATAAAAATGACTTATATTAAGCATCCGATCCGATAAATTAAAATGACCTCTTTAATGAACTTTGTTTGAGCAAAACAAAAACAGAACTGCTGGCCTAGCAAATATCAATTACTCTGCAAAATTGATAGGGAATGTAATTCATACATAGGGTATCTTTTGCTCATTAGTGGAAGCAAGACTATATCTCTGCTAGCTTCAAAAGGCTAACAAATGTAATAAATCTAATATAAGCTTGATGTTCAAAATGAAATTGGGCAAAGAATGTCCTCTGTTGAAAAATATTATCACATTAAATCTGAGACTGCAAAGAAAATGCAACACCGGTGAAGAAAGTGGAGAGTAAGATTACCCTTCAATTCGGTAAGTATTTCAGCAGTCGTCCTTCCAGATGCACATATAAGAAATACAATTCCAAATTTTGGCCTGTATCAAGCATTCCAGTCGGATAGTTCCTACAACATTTAGGGGGAAAAAGACTTGAAAAGACTTGAAATGTGACTAACCTGCAAGCTAGATTCAGTAGAAGTTGCTAAAGCAGCGGACTGCTCCGCCTTGCTCCACCTACCCAAGAATAAAAAAACACTTGAATATAAAATAAAACGCTAGAAGCTATATTAATCGCGAAGAAGAAGAGAAAAGGAAAATAAAATATAACTGAGAAGAAGGGGATTGGCCGATCTGAGGATGAGCCACAAATGCTTCAAGCCAGCCGTTAACATCAACCTGTAATTAATTAAGTTATTAAAATTAGAATTAGTAAAGAGAGGAAAGTGATTAGTTTGATGGCATACCAAGTTGAACCAGATGTGCCGAGCAGCTGAGACGGCTTGATCAAAGAAGGAAAAAGGCGAGGCCGATGCCATCTCTTTCGCAAATTTGGTGCTACCGCAGCATCTCAACGGCTCCTTCTCATCCAACAACACCGATTCCTCTTGACGATGCTCCATCTTTGTCTCGATCAATCGATCACTGAAACTCGATCAACAGCAACCAAAATTTGCCCACGCAAGTCTACACCAAGTAAGATCAAGCCAGCCCACGTGTTTTCAATGCCATCACATGCGCACAATCAATCCCTTACTTAAAGGGACCAATTGCCCAAGTGTACACGTGCCAGCATACACATACTAAAGCGGTTAACAAGCCAAGAGACCAAGGTCTAGCCCACAACCAAATAGCCCACCCACGCTGATTCAAACACCCAAGCAACCCAATAAAACTCATGAAACCCACATCGGTAAGGCTCTTAGAGTAAGCTTCACTCTAGGCCTTTTATTAAGGAATGAGCCCAAGAGAACATGAGTGAATCATCCGCAATACCCGTGCATGATCCAAATCGGTCTCCAGCAAGAAGAATTAGCCACAGCAGAACAAAACGCCAACTTGTCAATCCAGCTCAAATTCGTAACGCAAGGCCAAGAAAGTCAGTCTGCCACGAACACAAACGCTTATTTGGCCCAACCAAACTAGTAATATAGTCCAGTCACCAATAAAGCCCATGCACTAAACTTGGCATAGCAAAACGCAAGCCCAATAGCATAAAGCAGCTCAAAAATTCAAAACCAGCACACATGCACTAAATAAGCTCATATGCATAAAAGTATGTCTGACTAGACGCATGAAAAGGTCACATCATAACCAGGCCTCTAAAGCCAGCCCAAAATGAAAACGAGATCAATAGATTAAGACCAATTTTTGTGCAAAACCATGCGCAGCAGCTCAAATCCAAAGTATCTGGCCTGCTTCATCTTAAACAACACTGTCTCATACGGACTAAAAACGAAAATCACGGGATATATTATCATACATCTCTCTCACTCAATATTTATAGTTTTAAGTTTCTATTCATAATATCTAATATTTTAATCCATTAGTGTCTATAAATTCATGCGTGGCTAAAACATAACATAAATGATACTAGTGTAAGATTAGTGGCATATCCAATTTTATTGACTAATTTTTATTAGTCCAACCTAACATATAACTTAATTAGATTAATTAAATGATTTCTATTAACCTATTTCAATTCTAACTCCTAAAATTTTAAAGTCCACTAACAAGTTAAAAATTCAAATTCAAATAAGGGACAAAATACTAATTAAACCACAAACAAAAGTGTCCGTCTTTTTTTGCTCACGACCTATTTAGGATTACTAATTTCAAACTTAAATCCTCTTATGTATAAAATTTATGTACTAAGTCTGAAAGTACAAAGATAACGATGATGAACTCTCCTGCAAATGACCCAAAATCTCTCAGACTAATTGTTGGGATTATAACTCATCCAGGAAATGGAACATTAGGAAAAATAAATAAGGACTGTGTGTCTAATATCTCAGCTTCATATGTAAAGTTGGTTGAAATGGGGGAGCGAGAGTTATACCTCTTGTGGATGTTGGTTTTTGCCAGAGGTCCACAATCGTGAATTTGTAGGTTGGGGGCACTAGCGATTCTGCAAAACAAATGTAGAGTAAACGAGGAGTACTGCCCACCGGTGTGGTGGGTGCCGTGGGCACTCCGACGTTCAAGTCAGTATGAAGACAAGTAGTGTATAATGGAAGATCAAGGCCAGAAATTACCTTGACTTCTGTTGACTGCCGTGAGGGCGGTGGCTGGTGTTTATGGAGTGAGAAGCTTAAAGAGCTCAAGTGTGAAGGCTAAGACTTGAATGCCTCTCATTTGAATTGTGTTGCTATTTTATAGGTAGAGAAAGATGACTTCGTTAGTTGGCATGAGCCCCACAACGTGCTCATGTATTTGATAAAAGATCATCAGCATGTGGGAATATGCTCGGTGTTAGGAAAAATAGGGAAGTAGTTGGAATATAATTAGAAAGGATTGTCTTGAAGCAATTGGTTTAATTATAGTCCAATAATACTAAATTTTATGGGCCGGGCCATTGTCTTTGGGCTTTGTTTGGTGTTGGGTTTGAAGTGAAAAGATGATTTTACCCTCGGGTCCAATTTTGGCCCGTACAATTTGTTCCCTACTCTTTAAGTCAAAGAGTCTTTGACTTGGAGAGTAATTTGTCGAGTGTATCATCTGGGATTGATCTTGATATGTAAACGTTTTGTCTGGATTGCCATAGGTTAAGGCTTCAACTTAACTCTACAAGAAACGTGGGGAATGTTCCCAGTCGGCTGAACCAGTTGAAGGCCAGGTCTCAGATTAACTCTGCATAAGCCATGGGGAATGTTCCCAGTCGACTGCACCTGTTGAAGGTCCGGATAATCCCCATACTACGGGTCCAAAGACCAGAGGAGTCTTTAATATCGTCTGGACCAGATGAAGGCCATGTCTTCTATTTGACTATACCTGAGTTAATGGGGAATGTTCCCAGTCGACTGAACCAGATGAAGGTCATGACAATCTAGGGGGAGTCTTCAATGTCGTCTGGACCAGATGAAGGCCATGTCTTGAACTTGACTCTACATGAGTCATGAGGAAAGTTCCCAGTCGACTGAACCTGATGAAGGTCAGGATAATCCCCATACTACGGGTCCAAAGAACAGGGGATTCTTCAATATCGTCTGGACCAGATAAAGGTCAGGTCTTGAACTTGACTCTACATGAGTCATTGGGAAAGTTCCCAGTCGACTGAACCTGATGAAGGTCAGGATAATCCTCATACTACGGGTCCAAAGACCAGGGGAGTCTTCAATGTCATCTGGACCAGATGAAGGCCAGGTCTTCTACTTGACTCTACATGAGTCAATGGTTCCCAGTCGACTGAACCTGGTAATGTTGACAATGGCGTACTTGTCAAACCCCATAAGTTATGTCAAGTGGAATGTCTTCACATCAATTGTCTATTCGAATGTCATCAACAGGAAAATCCACTTCATTCTGAGTTTATATTTTTGAATCGACTGAAATATTTCCATAAATATTCCCTTAAGAATATCGACTGGATTATTCATACAATTCTCCATACATGCATGTCACCATTGTATCATGCAGCGTCGATTAGAGTATACTCTCAAACATTATTGTACATGCATGTCGACTGAAAAGATTATATGAATTCTTTCTACATGTATGTCAATTGGAGTATACCTACAATCACCTCACACATGTATGTCGATTGAAATAATCATATGAAATCATCACTCATGTATGTCGACTGGAGTGTACCTGCAATCACCTCACATATGCATGTCGACTGAAATAATAACATGAAACATTCTCTCATGCATGTCGACTGGTGTATAAACACTTCACAAAGATATGGACTAGAATACATATAAGACTCCACATAAGTATGTCAACTGAGACAATCTTACTAAGAGTCTTATAATGATGTCGACTGGAGTATACCCAAAATCACCTCATATATGCATATCGACTGAAATAAATACTTGGAATCTTCACTCCTACATGTCGACTGGAGTGTACATGCAATCATCTCACATATGCATGTCGACTGAAATAATAACATAAAACATTCTCTCATGCATGTTGACTGAAAGAAAATTACAAAGAATCATATATTAATGTCGGCTGATATAAGCCTACAGACTCTTCATAAAAGAAATATTGACTGAAATTTTATGCTCATTTCTATGTTGTGTCGAATGAAACAATATGTCAAGGTTTCATTCTGGAGGAAGTGGAGCTACCTTCGGAATTCACAGATGTCATCCAATTGCCTCAGCTGTTTTTATTACGATACTATTCTTGGAGGGAAATTGGGCCTAAGGATGTTTGGAGCCCAATTTCATTAAATAAAACCCTAATGGGATTTTCGAGACATCTTTTGGAGGGAATTTGAAGTGCCAAAATGAAGTATATAAGAATGGGTTTTGAGAGTCATTTTGTCTCACACAAGAATTCCTTTCGATTGGAAAGTTTAGGAAAGCTCTCATGATCTTCAAGGTACTTTCCACGTCCTTCTTCATATTCTTCAATTTCTTCAATTGTTCATCGTGTATATTCGAATTGTTCTTAGTCTAATAGGTTATTTGATCTTGAAAAATATAGTGAAATTTTTGGATTTTGTTTGAGGTTTAGACTGGTTTAGATCTTCTAAGGAATATAAACTTTAGGAAACTAGTGTTTGTATCTTTGTCGCTTGAAAAATTTCGAGTGAGGATTCTTTGGGTAGTTTAGGTGCACAAATTGATAAGTATATTGAACAATCTCCGAATGATTCTAGTGATGAAGAGACTTATAGGGATTGTTCGTATGAAGATTTAATTGAGGCTGGACTTGTATCAATAGTTAAACCACCGTTAGGAGTACCTACTGATGCGACACCTCTGAGATCATTACCTGCCATTGGAGAGTCGAGTGGGGTTCCAAGCACGAGTGAACTAACAAATATCCTAACTAAGAATCCAGCTAGTCGAGTGACCAAAAAATCAATGAGAGAGATGAAATTGAAGTATAGGTTTCCTCCATCAATAGAAGTAAGGTTAGCATCGTCGACTGAAATGATAGATTACAAAATTCGCGGGTGGATTGGGTTTTACGAACGCCCATTCATAGATGGATTCAGATTCCCCATTCCAAAGTTAGTATGTGAAGTATTGAATCATTATCAGTTGGCTCCTTCTCAGCTAATGCCAAACACTTGAAGGATCTTACTGTCGATTGAGTGTATGGCTTTTGAATTGGGGATCGAGTTTAGGGTGAAAGACCTATTATATACCTACTATATGAAGGAGCACCTGAGAGAAAAATGGAGGTATCGCTTGTATCTCCGCCAAAAGAGGGAGCATTTGGTGTTGAGGCTCACAACGAATGACATGAGGGATTGGCAAAAAAGTTATTTCTTTGTGAGAGGGGATGGTGTGTTTGGGTCGAATGAGAGTGGAGATATACATGAACATTGGAACTCGTCGAGTGAATGTTTTCATCCTTACCTTTATAGTTTGTATTTATTAATTATATGACTGAATTCCCTTACTTTTCTCTTTTCAGGTCTTCAGTTGAATAGAAAATTTGATACTACAAGTCAAGTTGTATCAAACACAAAGTTCATCCTCAGCTTGCCCGATTCAAAGAGGAATTGGAGAGCCGCTTTAGAAGAGAGGAGACTGAGGTTAACCCCGTTTTGATTAACGTTTTGATGTGTTTTAGTTTATTTTGTAGATAAAATAATATCGGATCACAATGAATCATTTAGGACGAAATATGGTCAAATAAGGGCAATTATTGGACTTGATATTTTAATTTGGAGATTGGAAACTTGAAAGGGCGTTTTTAACGAAGTGCAGTTTTGGAAATTCCAGTTTTACGCATCTGTCGTATTTTGGACATAACTTTTTACTCCGATATCGATTGAGCTGATTAAAGTTTCCAGATTAAAGAAGACTCAAAGATCTACAACTTTGAAAGACAAAATAATTCGAATTCTGACGATTTCATACCGAAATTGATGAACCATCCAGAAGTGTGTTGTGTGTAATATTAAAGTCACTTTCAAAGAAAAAAATAAATAATAAATTAATAAATAATTAATAAAAATTATCAAATCATCACCAAACATGATAAGAGATTAGTGGAGCAATTAATAATGGATTTGGTGGAGCAATTAGTGGAGAGCAATTAGTGAAGCAATTAATAATTGATTTGGTGGATGATTTGATGGAGGCAAGATTTTGCCTATAAATACCAAGCCATTCATTTGTAAAATTCATACTTTCTTCTAAGGAATTCCTAAGAATACTAAGAAGATTGTATCTTGTTTGTTTATTTACAGCTTTTAGTAATTAATTTCCGCTTTCGCACTTTCTTTTCTTTACTTTTCAGTTTTTACTTTCTGCAATTTACTTTTACGCACATTATTTTTCTTTCTTTAATTTTCAGTTTTTACTTTTCAGTAATTTACTTTCAGCAATTTACTTTCAGCAATTTACTTTTCAATAATTTACTTTCAACATTTAATTTTCAGCATTTAATTTTCAGTATTTAATTCCAGCATTTACTTTCAGCATTTACTTTTCAGTATTTAATTTTCAGTGTTAATTTTCAGTATTTTACTTTATGTCTTTTATTTTATTAAATTTTTTTACTACCCGTAAATATGTGTCGTAACTAAGCCAGTTATCTGGGGTTGTGATGAAATCCAATATCACCGGTTTATAAGGGGTTAAATTATAGTTTTGGTAATTTAAAAGTTTACTTATTAAGTCTTAAGCTTAATGCGTCTTGTTAATTGGCCACTAATAAGATTGATGTGATAAATCTAAAATAAACTTGACAAATGAATTTTAGGTTTCAGCCTTAGACTTAATAGCTCACGATTTTCCTTGAGGATAGATAACCCTTTAATAGATTTTCTTATGGGATAGACATATACATGTCGGGCGGGGTAGCTATAATTGGAACTTAAACTTAATGAATCCAGATAATATGGTTGACATAGACATATGGTTCAATTGGGTTAAACTGGGTATTTGCGTCTGACCATCGACATAGGCTTTTGCATAATTTAGTGTTCCAGGTTAGTAAACCGATTTATTACACAAACATAAAATAACCACTTCATCTTTAAAATGATATTGGAAGAAATCACAACTCTAGATAGTTTTTAATATTGAATTTTCTTAAAATCTACTTTCGAACAATTTTATTTACTTGTTTTTAAATTTAGAATCGTCACCATTTCAAATCAATCAAACAACCTGTTAGATACTAGTAATCATTTGACCTCATAAAATTAATAGATTAGATATTAAGTCCTCGTGGGATCGATATTTTTATACTACTTGAACGATACGTGCGCTTGCATTATACGTGTGTGTTTACGCCGGTCAAGTTTTTGGCGCCGTTGCCGGGGACTTATTTATCTTTCACTATTAGTTTTGGGGTTAGATACGTTACTTGTATCTAATTTCTTTTTACTTATTGTTTTTGTTTTCTTGTGTTTCAGGTTCTCAGAAACTACATGAGACGAACCAGAAGCTTTGAACTTCGACCGCTTGACCCAGAAATTGAAAGAACCATCAGACAGTTGAGAAGGGAAAGACGAGAAGGCCAAGAAGCTTTAGTCAACATGGAACCTGAACCTTTGAACGTTGCACCACCAATTCCCATTCGAGACAGAACCATTCCGGTGGTTGACAGACTCATTTCTTGTATTGTACTTCCTCCCTTACCAGCAAATGCATGTGACATCAAAACATGCATTCAGATGATTCAACAGTCAGTTCAGCAACTTCCTGGAAGTTTGCGGTACTTTCAACTACTACAGAGCATCAGAAGAAGCAATGAGACTGTGTGTTTTCCCATACTCCTTGAAGGACAAAGCTAAAGCTTGGCTACATTCACTACCAGCAGGTTCCATCACAACTTGGAACACTTTAGCCACCAAATTTTTGCAAAGTACTTTCCACCAGCCAGAACCGGAAAACTGAGGAATGACATCACATCCTTTGTACAACAAGATTCAGAATCCCTCTACGAAGCTTGGGAAAGGTATAAAGATTTGCTCTGGAAATGTCCTCACCATGAGATTCCAAAATGGCTTCAAGTCCAAACATTCTATAATGGGCTTTCTGGAATAATGAGAACCACAATTGATGCTGCTGTTGGAGGAGCCTTGATGGCAAAAAGAGAAGATCAAGCCTGAGACCTAATCGAAGAAATGGCCAACAAAAATTCCTTGTGGCCAACAGAAATGAGCATGATCCAAAGAATTGCAGGAATTTATGAAAGTGGAGCCAATACAGCAGTCAACACCAAGCTAGATCAGATATGCAAATTCATGGAGACTCTTACCACTGGATCCACAAGTTCACCATATGGAGGAGCACCAAAGTCGAATCAACTTGAAGAAACAGTGAATTTTGTCAACAATTTCAACAGACAGGGGAACAATCCATATTCCAACACCTACAACCCAGGGTGGAGGAATCATCATAATTTATCATGGAGCAACAATTCAGCCCAACAGCAGAACTATCCACCACCTGGATTCCAACAACAGAACAAAAGCCAGGAGCAGGCAAATGAACCAGGAATAACAGAAGTAATGACCCACTTGAAAAAAATAGAAGCAAAACACGACTCTCAGGCAGCAAGATATGATGCTATGTTTCAATCCCAAGCAGCATTAATTCAAGGTCAATCTGCTTCTATTAAAGCACTGGAGAATCAAATTGGACAACTGGCAAATGCTCAGAGTTACAGACCGCCATGTACCCTTCCTAGCAACACAGAGCCAAATCCAAGAAACATGGGGAAGGAACAATGTCATGCCATCATGTTAAAAAGCGGTACTGAAATCAACAAAGATGTTGGAGCCAAAACAGCTGCTGAGGAAGTTCCAAAAGAAATAAAACAGATGGAGGAAAAATAAGCAAAAGAAAAAGAACAAATCATTCCACCTCCATTTTTTCCTCAACGTCTTCAGAAGAACAAATTGGACAAACAGTTTTCTCGGTTCCTAGAGATATTAAAAAGCTGCATATCAACATTCCATTTGCAGAAGCGTTGGAATAAATGCCCAGCTATGCCAAATTCATGAAAGACATTCTTTCACGAAAGCGGAGATTGAGAGATTACGAGACAGTAGCATTATTAGAAGAATGCAGTGCTATCATTCAGAGGAAACTTCCCCCAAAGTTGAAAGATCCTGTCAGTTTCACTATTCCTTGCACCATAGGAGAACATGACTTCGGTAAGGCTCTGTGTGATTTAGGTGCGAGTGTTAACTTGATGTCTTTTTCTATTTTCAGAAAATTACAGATTGGAGAAACAATGCCAACTTCAGTCTCACTACAACTTGCTGATATAACGCTCGTATTTCCAAGAGGCGTAGTTGAGGATGTGCTGGTCAAAGTTGACAAATTCATTTTCCTAGCAAATTTTATTGTCCTTGATATGGATGAAGACGCAGACGTGCCAATCATCCTCGGGAGATCATTATTGGCTACAGGTCGAACCATTATTGATGTACAAAAAAGAGAATTAACCATGAGGGTACATGACCAAGAAGTAACATTCAATGTTTTCAAGGCCATGAATTTCCCAGATGATGAAAAGGAGGAATGTTTCAGACTTGATGTGATACATAGTACCGTTCAGAACTCTAATGAAAGACAAAGTTCTAATGACAAACTTAAAACTTGTCAATTGCCTGTGGAGCCTAAAGATAAAGCGTCTTTTGTACTGAAGAAGCCAATTCTTGCACTACAAGCAACAGAAGAGAAAAAGTTTCACCAGCTCAACGAATTGGAGGAATCAGCCTTTTGAGGATGGCAAATTGTATAAAGAAAATGGCAAGAAAAGACATGATGAAAAGTTAGTGCGCATACAACTGGAACCAGGGCAGAAGGTACTGTTAAACAAATCAATGGTGAAATTCTTCCCATGGAAGCCAAAATCACGGTGGTCAGGTCCATTTGTGATCACCAAAGTTTTACCAGATAGAGCCGTTGAGATACATGATCCTGACTCCAACAAAACTTTCAAGGTTAAAAACAAGCGTGTCAATCACTAATGGGGAGAATCATTTGAACGACAAAAAGAAAGTGTTATACTTTCAGATCTAGCTTAACGTTCGAGAAGTCAAGTATGGCTGACGACTTTAAACTTAGCGCTAGCAGAGAGACAACCCATGCAATTTGTGTATATATTGTGATCTGGTGTGTTTTATTTTTGTGTGTTTAGTTTTTTTGCAGATTAAGTCATTTTAAGATGGAAGAAACTCTCTCAAATCTTCACAAGCAATTTCATTCTATCCCTCAAAAATCTCTGATGAAAGTATACAAAGCTAGCTTGGAACGGATGAGACTTTTGATGATCAAAGGTATTCCTACTGACATTCGTTGGATTATTGAAGCACGGGTCCGATTGGCAGGTGAGTCTTCTGACTCTTTTATTCCACATCTGTCTGGTTTTGGAAGAAGCACCTATGCAAAGAAACATAGAGCTAAGCAAATGGTTGTTTGTTATAAATGTGCACGCTGGAATTGCAATACTCGTTGTCGTTCTTTAGGAATGATGTCTGATAATCGTGAAGACAAAATTAAATTCATTAGAGATGGCTTGAGTAATGAGTCTTTAGATGATATATCTTCGACTCTTGAGACGCATCCCAGTGGATATGTTCACATATCCTTTCGCAAATTACATACACAATTTCAAAAAGAAAGACAACTATTAAGTCTCGGGAATCTGACTCAAAAAGACCCTGTTTGCCAATTTATAAGAAAATTGGATGAGAAGCTTGTCCCCGACGCATAGACGTCAATCAAGCTGTTACTTTTGTTGTGAATATTATATCTCTTTGTCTTTTCCTAATAATTGTAATTTGTTTTGTTGTTTTCTTGAATAGTGTGATGCAATTTATTATCCGTCTCCCCTACATTTCATGGAAAATAGTAACATGACGGGAACAATGTTTGAAAGGTAAACATTAATTTTATTTAGTTACTACTGTTATGTTAATTTTTATTAAACCACATTATAATTAAATAATTCTATTTAGTTTGCAAAG